>CM038676.1:162537777-163137777 GCA_021605205.1 Aegilops longissima | reverse complement strand
GTTGACAAAGCCCTCCGTCCCCGTCAACTTAGTAGGCCCACAAGTCAGCCACCCACTATGGTGGGTCCCAGCTAGCAGGGGGTATTCATTTTTTGTGCATAATAAGGAGGCACTTCCTTGCATGTGAAGATATAGCTGGTGGGTCCGACCTGTCAGCGGGGGGAACATTTTTTTCACTAAATACAGAAGCCCTTCCCACGTATAGTGCATAATAAGGAGGAACTTTCCTAGCGTGCGACCATGGACCTCGTGGGTCCCAGCCGTTAGGCTCTCCACGTATAGTCCTCTTTCGATGACTCTCGTATGTTGACCACGCCGCGCCGAGCGCACCGAGGCGGTGGACGACGGCGAGGCCCCAGACTGGAACGACCCGGAGATGGGGAAGATGCGGTAGTGGAGTCGTAGACGGAGAGGAGTGGGAAACTTGACTGGTTCGGGTGCGGGGTGGGCCTACACTCGGCAGAGAATAGCAGGAGGTGCGGAGTGGAGGGATGGCCTGGCCATCGGTGGGGTAGTGTTTCGCTGAGGAGCGCAAAACAATGTCGCTGTATGCCGGAGGCTGGAGCAGGCGGTCCCGGCAGCGCTGGGGGAAGAAGACGAGAGATTGAAGAAGAATGGCGGCCGTTGGATGTAAATCCAACGCCTTCTTAGGCTTCGATCTATTGGCCCACATGTCAGCCAGTCCATTTGTTTTTTTAGTCCATTTGGTGGGCTGGGTGAAACAATGATGTAGCATCTTTGCGGCCCGTTTATATATATGGTAGAATTTAAAGCCCATTTGCATTTTTCTCGAAATCCATGGACTTGCTGGGCTGGGTGAAAATATCATGTTGGGCTAGACGGAGAAATGTTATAAAAACATAAACACATGATTGCATGTCTATTACTGCACTGGTCAGTAAAATCTTTGCAAGCTTATGTACGCAATCAGTAGGATTTAACTTGCCAAGTTATATATAAACAATTATTATCATTATTTTGTAAGAACTTTCAACTTACGAAATAAAATATCATTTAAATTTGATGAGTTAACAGTACGTGGGTATTATTATTTTTTAGGCTAGACGTGGGACAGTTGAGTCGGTTCTAGGGAAAAGTACTGGGAGAAACTCAGTTTACATCGAAAAAGGAAGTGGGAGAAAATTCAGATATAGGCTTAATGAAAACGAGAAATAGAACTGAGCCGTATAGGAAGAGGACGAAAGATTGAACAAAATAAAGAAATACAAATGGATAGGTGGTTGGTCCCATATGTCGTGTACGAGACCTCTTTGGGTCCACGAGGAGGGAATATGTTGGGAGGAAGGAGGTTCAAAGCACGGCAGCCGAAAGTGAACTAGTTTTTTTACGCACAAGTGAACTAGTTACATACATATGCAAATAGCCACTAAAAAAGCAAACAGGTTAATGGGTTCTTAAAAGAAATATTTCGACAAAACAGATAATTATGACACTTAGGCTAATGCATGAAACACTCAGATGATAAAGGCTCTTATAAATGATAAAGTACAACATCTAGACCTTCCCAGCACGCTTGATCATGATGCTGCGGTATCGTACTAAATCGGTTACTAGAAGCAGACACACCCTCATGTCCAAGATCTGCCTGTACATGTCGTAGCATGCGTATGCGTCCTTGGCCGCATAGGTTATGTAGGCTAGATTTAGAAGTACCTCCCACGTGTTCATGTCCTTGGTATCGTTGTCTTCTTTCATGTTGGCGTATCAGGGGTCAATGATGGTCTCGGTGAGGTCAACCGCGGTGTCCTTCTCCTACCCGTTGCTGATGATCTTGTATTGCTTCTGGATGTCGACAAGCTTTTTGCACCAGATGGCCGAATCGTCGCGTTCTTCCTTCTCTCCACCGTAGCGAAGGTGCAGTCGGCGCTGCTGATGAAACGGGCGAATGCTCGAGAACCTCTGATGGCCCTACAGAAGTGGTAGATGAGAACCTCGTCCCGCACACATACCTGGGCGACGGTGATCCGCTAGTCCCTATCAGGAGATGAATGGATGGGCACAAGGTCTAGTCCTGCAACCTTGTGCTTTCTCATCCTGTAGGTACTGCTTGAACTCGGCGAGGCAGAGCTTCACCGAGTCCGGATCATTGGTGTACATCACATTCAACTTGGTGCAACCATAGGATTGAACAGCGAACTCAAAGGGGAACTCCTTGCTGAAGTCCATATCCAGCACGCTCAGCCCTCAGATCGCCATTGGAGTCTATTCAAGTGAACGAGTGTGTAGGCAGCGGCAGCAGTTCGTTTTTCAGCTCTTGGGGAACTGGATTCAACAGTAAACTGAGTGTGTACAGGCGACAACAGTTACTACCCCTCCCTCGTCCGCTGCACGACCGACAGAAGATGCACCCTCGGCGCATTCAAATGCCTCCATTAAGAAACCTACTCCGGCCACACGTCGGTTCACGAGCGGGTCTGTATTGGTACTGTAATAACAGAGTTAGTGGTCACTTTACTTAAATTTAATTGCTTTAATAGAAATTTATACTTAACACAAGCAATGCGTTGGATCGTTCTATCAGTGCCACAGGATCAACATGCACAACAATTAGAATTATTATTCTTAGGACGCACACGATCATCACATTTTTCGCACTTTCACAAACATAATACTACCAAGTTTGAACTATTTGTTATGGTTGTTGTTCTCTGCATGATCATGCCGTGTTTCCCAGCTTGCAAGATTCAGAACCACCAAATAAGATCCAAATAATAAGTACAACAAAGATGCCTACACATCTCATTGATTCCCAGCTTGCAAGATTCAGAACCAACAAATAAGATCCAAATAATAAGTACAACAAAGACGCCTACACATCTCATTGATTCCCATCTTGCAAGATTCAGAACCAACAAATAAGATTCAAATAATAAGTACAACAAAGATGCCTACACATCTCATTGATTCCCAGCTTGCAAGATTCAGAACCAACCCATTAGAGCCTTTTGATAAAGTGAATATCAGGATTAAATCCATCTTGGCTAGCCATGTCATACAATCGAAGAACTTGGCGAATGCTCTTGACCGTCACAACATCTGTAGTTGAGTATTCCTGTTTGCACAGCGCAGATAATAAAGAGCATGATTACTATAATACTGGCACTAGTGGAAGTCAACCTGCAGCTCCACTCGATGATTCAATTCATGCCACTTTTTCTGCAGTTCACCTGAAATGAAGAAAAGATTGCATCATTCAGCTATGGCTCATCTTGCAAAGGCTAATAAAATGTTGCACGAGATTACCAGCAGAATTTGACGGAGATTTTGGAAACTCCAATCACCATTTTGTGCAGTTCCACCAAAATTGAGAGATGTTGCCCACGTGACATTTTAGTTGAACTGCACAAGACACTCATTCCAAAAAAGTGTTTTGTGCAGTTCACAAAAAGGTCACAGTAGCAACAAGGTGAAATGGATATCCCTATCTGCACAAAAAGATAGAAAGTAAACAATTGCTAGTCAATAAGAAGATATGAAACATAGAAGAAATGAAAAGAACCATCTTAATTATGTTCATGGAAATCATGCAAGGATAGTAGAAATTTTAAAACATCGGCGAAGCTTCATGTTACCGGAAGCATTACGATCAATAATGACATTCATCAAATATGGGATTACTTTAACGGTCAGCAGTGTAAAGAAGCAACTTACTTATCATATTGGGGAAAACAGCAGGAGTACCATTTGTAACATAGTTTAATTGCATCATATCACTCGAGGCATTAGATTAACAATAACACTAGTTAGACATGTCCTTAATTAACAGTGTGATCGCTTCATTTTACATGCGCTTGTACATTAAAAACAACAAAAAGTTGGTATAAGGACATGCGACAGTGGACGCATCAGCACAATGTACCTACAAGGAGGCATAAAGTGGTGATGCAGAGTTTGTTCATGCTATGTGAGGGCAGCAAATCTAATCCTGGGGAACTTTTACTATGTGAGGGCAGCAAACCTAATCCTGGAGACCTTATACTATGTGAGGGCAGCAAATCTAATCCTGGAGACCTTTTACTATGTGAGGGCAGCAAATCTAATCCTGGAGACCTTTTACTATGTGAGGGCGGCAAATCTAATCCCGAGACCTTTTACTATGTGAGGGCAGCAATTCTAATCTTGTAGACCTTTTACTATGTGAGGGAAACAAATCTAATCTTGTACATACTCTGTTGACTTGTCCACCAGCTGCCACTTTCTATCCTTTTTTCAACCAATAATAGATATGTTCCTTATCCAGTTTGTACTACGTTTTCCTATTATTCAACCAAGAGACCGGTTGGGTATCCGGTCTCTACTACTTTCACCATATTATTTCCTCTTTGCATCAAGTCCTAGATTCATGCTAGAACTTTCCCCCCTTTCTTCGTTGTTTGAACAAAGCCCTAGATTCGAATGCATGAAGTAGCTTTACCTCTAATAATACTAAAAATTTAGGTGGCTTTGGAAGAGCTCATGGGAGTAGAAAAAGATGCACATGCAGACACGTGGGGAGCTGGGGCAGTAGAGCAAGGCCACTTTTGAAGAACTTATACCTCAGGGTCGTCGGGATGTCGGCGGCGGCAGGTCGGATCTGCGGACAATACGGTAGGGAGGAAGAAGGGTCGGAGGACTGCTACCTCTTGAGCATTGCGGTGGTTTTCCCTTGAAGAGGAAAGGGTGATGCAGCAAAGTAGCGTAAGTATTTCCCTCAGTTTTTGAGAACCAAGGTATCAATCCAGTAGGAGGCCACGTACAATTCCCTCGCACCTACACAAACAAATAAATCCTCGCAACCAACGCAATAAAGGGGTTGTCAATCCCTTCACGTTCACTTACGAGAGTGAGATCTGATAGATATGATAAGATAATATTTTTGGTATTTTTATGATAAAGATGCAAAGTAAAGAAAGCAAAATTAAAACGGCGCCAGAAATAGCTTGCTGTCGGGAAATTAATATGATAGAAAATAGACCCGGGGGCCATAGGTTTCACTAGTGGCTTCTCTCAAGAGCATAAGTATTACGGTGGGTGAACAAATTACTGTTGAGCAATTGACAGAATTGAGCATAGTTATGAGAATATCTAGGTATGATCATGTATATAGGCATCACGTCCGAGACAAGTAGACCGACTCATGCCTGCATCTACTACTATTACTCCACACATCGACCACTATCCAGCATGCATCTAGAGTATTAAGTTCATAAGAACAGAGTAATGCTTTAAGTAAGATGACATGATGTAGAGGGATAAACTCATGCAATATGATATAAGACCCTCCTTAGTATCCTCGATGGCAACAATACAATACGTGCCTTGCTGCCCCTACTGTCACTGGGAAAGGACACCGCAAGATTGAACCCAAAGCTAAGCACTTCTCCCATTGCAAGAAAGATCAATCTAGTAGGCCAAACCAAACTGATAATTCGAAGAGACTTGCAAAGATAACCAATCATACATAAAAGAATTCAGAGAAGATTCAAATATTGTTCATAGATAAACTAGATCATAAACCCACAATTCATCGATCTCAACAAACACACCGAAAGAGAAGATTACATCGAATAGATCTCCACAAGAGAGGGGGAGAACTTTGAATTGAGATCCAAAAGGAGAGAAGAAGCCATCTAGCTAATAAGTATGGACCCGAAGGTCTGAGGTAAACTACTCACACATCATCGGAGAGGCTATGGTGTTGATGCAGAAGCCCTCCGTGATCGATGCCCCCTCCGACGGAGCTCCAGAAAAGGCCCCAAGATGGGATCTCACGGGTACAGAAGGTTGCGGCGGTGGAATTAGGTTTTTGGCTCCGTATCTGGTAGTTTGGGGGTACGTAGGTATATATAGGAGGAAGAAGTGCGTTGGTGGAGCAACATGGGGCCCACGAGGGTGGAGGGCGCGCTGGGGGGTAGGCGCGCCCCCCCTACCTCGTGCCTTCCTGGTAGCTTTCTTGACGTAGGGTCCAAGTCCTCTGGATCATGTTCGTTCAAAAATCACGTTCCCGAAGGTTTCATTCCGTTTGGACTCCGTTTGATATTCTTTTCTCGAAACTCAAATTGGCAAAAACAACAATTACGGGCTGGGCCTCCGGTTAATAGGTTAGTCCCAAAAATAATATAAAAGTGTATAATAAAGCCCATTAATGTCCAGAACAGAATATAATATAGCATGGAAGAATAAAAAATTATAGATACGTTGGAGACGTATCAAGCATCCCCAAGCTTAATTCATGCTCGTCCTCGAGTAGGTAAATGATGAAAACAGAATTTTTGATGTGGAATGCTACTTGCATTATTTCAATGTAATTCTTCTTAATTGTGGTATGAATATTCAGATCCAAAATATTCAAGATAAAAGTTCAATATTTACATAAAAATAATAATACTTCAAGCATACTAACTAAGCAATTATGTCCTCTCAAAATAACATGGCCAAAGAAAGTTCATCCCTACAAAATCATATAGTTTAATCATGCTCCATTCTCGTCACACAAGAATGCTCTCATCATGCACAACCCCGATGACAATCCAAGCAATTGTTTCATACTTTAGTAATCTCAAACTTCTCAACCTTCACACAATACATGAGCGTGAGCCATGGGTATAGCACTATGGGTGGAATAGAATATAATGATGGGGGTTATGTGGAGAAGACAAAAAGGGAGAAGGTCTCACATCAACGCGGCTAATCAATGAGCTATGGAGATGCCCATCGATTGATGTTAATGCAAGGAGTAGGGATTGCCATGCAACAGATGCACTAGAGCTACAAATATATGAAAGCTCAACAAAAGAAACTAAGTGGGTGTGCATCCAACTTGATTGCTCACGAAGACCTAGGGCATTTGGGGAAGACCATTGTTGGAATATACAAGCCAAGTTCTATAATGAGAAGTTCCCACTAGTATATGAAAGTGACAAAACAAGAGACTCTCTATCATGAAGATTATGGTGCTACTTTGAAGCACAAGTGTGGTAAAAAGGATATTAACATTGTCCCTTCTCTCTTTTTCTCTCATTTTTTGGGCCTTCTTTTTTTATGGCCTTTCTCTTTTTTTCCTCACTTGGGACAATGCTCTAGAAAATGATGATCATCACACTTCTATTTTATAAATCAATGATTACAACTAAATACTAGAACAAAGTATGACTCTATATGAATGCCTCCAGCGGTGTACCGGGATATGCAATGAATCAAGAGTGACATGTATGAAAAAATTATGAATGGTGGCTTTGCCACAAATACTATGTCAACTACATGATCATACAAAGCAATATGACAATGATGAACGTGTCATGATAAACGGAACGGTGGAAAGTCGCATGGAAATATATCTCGGAATGGCTATGGAAATGCCATAATAGGTAGGTATGGTGGCTGTTTTGAGGAAGATATAAGGAGGTTTATGTGTGAAAGAGCATATCATATCACGTGGTTTGGATGCACCGGCGAAGTTTGCACCAACTCTCATTGTGAGAAAGGGCAATGCACGGTATCGAAGAGGCTAGCAATGATGGAAAGGTGAGAGTACATATAATCCATGGACTCAACATTAGTCATAAAGAACTCACATACTCATTGCAAAAATCTACAATTCATCAAAAACCAAGCACTACGCGCATGCTCCTAGGGGGATAGATTGGTAGGAAAAGACCATCGCTTGTCCCCGACCGCCACTCATAAGGAGGAAAATCAAAGAACACCTCATGTTTAAAATTTGTTACATAACTTTACCATACGTGCATGCTACGGGACTTGCAAACTTCAACACAAGTATTTTTCAAATTCACAACTACTCAACTAGCACAACTTTAATATCACTACCTCCATATCTCAAAACAATCATCAAGCATCAAACTTCTCTTAGTATTCAACACACTCATAAGAAAGTTTTTACTAGTCTTGAATACCTAGCATATTAGGATTAAGCAAATTACCATGCTGTTTAATACTCTAAAAATAATATAATTGAAGCATGATAGAACAATAGTTTCTATAAAACAAATCCACCACCGTGCTCTAAAAGATATAAGTGAAGCACTAGAGCAAAAACTATATAGCTCAAAAGATATAAGCGAAGCGCATTGAGTATTCTAATAAATTCCAAATCATGTGTATTTCTCTCAAAAGGTGTGTACAGAAAAGATGATTGTGGTAGACTATAAAGCAAAGACTCAAATCATACAAGACGCTCCAAGCAAAACACATATCATGTGGTGAATAAAAATATAGCTCCAAGTAAAGTTACCGATGGAAGTAGACAAACGAGGGGATGGCTTCCGGGGCATCCCCAAGCTTTGGCATTTTTGTGTCCTTAGATTATCTTGGGGTGCCATGGGCATCCCCAAGCTTAGGCTCTTGCCACTCCTTGTTCCATAATCCATCAAATCTTTTACCCAAAACTTGAAAACTTCACAACACAAAACTTAACAGAAAATCACGAGAGCTCCGTTAGCGAAAGAAAACAAAACACCACTTCAAGGTACTGTAATGAACTCATTATTTATTTATATTGGTGTTAAACCTACTGTATTTCAACTACTCTATGGTTTTAAAAAATATTTTACTAGCCATAGATTCATCAAAATAAGCAAACAACACACAAAAAACAGAATCTGTCAAAAACAGAACAGTTTGTAGTAATCTGTAACTAACGCAATCTTCTGGGACTCCAAAAATTTAGAAAAAATAGGAAGACCTAGACAATTTGTTTATTGATCAGCAGCAATTGGAATCAATATTTTATCACGTTCCAGTATTTTTAACAATTATTTTCGTGAACAAAAATTTTCTGGAATTTACAGCAAGATCAAATAACTATCATCCAAGAAGATCCTATAGGTTTAACTTGGCACAAACACTAACTAAAACATAAAAACACATCTAACCAGAGTCTAGAACAAATATTTATTCCTACACATAATCAAAAACAAAAAAACTAAAAATAAAATTGGGTTGCCTCCCAACAAGCGCTATCGTTTAACGCCCCTAGCTAGGCATAATAGCAAGGATAGATCTAGGTATTGCCATCTTTGGTAGACAATCCATAAGTGGCTCTCATAATAGATTCATAAGGTGATTTTATTTTCTTTCTAGGGAAGTTTTCCATGCCTTTCCTTAACGGAAATTGGAATCTAATATTCCCTTCCTTCATATCAATACTTGCACCAATGGTTCTAAGGAAAGGTCTACCAAGAATAATAGGACATGAAGGATTGCAATCTATGTCAAGAACAATAAAATCTATGGGCACATAATTCCTATTTGAAACAATAAGAACATCATTAATTCTTCCCATAGGTTTCTTAATATTGGAATCGGCAAGGTGAAAGTTAGACAACAATCATCAAAATCACGGAAACCTAGCAAATCACACAAAGTCTTTGGAATCGTGGAAACACTAGCACCCAAATCACACAAATCATAGAATTAATGATCTCTAAGTTTTATTTTAATAGTAGGTTCCCACTCATCATAAAGTTTTCTAGGGATAGAAACTTCCAACTCAAGTTTTTCTTCATAATATTGCATCAAAGCATCAACAATATGTTTAGTAAAAGCCTTATGTTGACTATAAGCATGAGGAGAATTTAGCACGGATTGCAACAAGGAAATACAATCTATCAAAGAGCAATTGTCATAATTAAATTCCTTAAAATCCAAAATAGTGGGTGCATGGAGATCTAAAGTTTTAACTTCTTCAATCTCACTTTTATCAATTTTAGCATCAAGATCGAAAAACTCAGAATTTTTGGAACGCCTTCTAGGTAAAGGTGGATCATATTCAGTCCCATCATTATCAAGAGTCATATTGCAAAACAAAGATTTAATAGGGGACACATCAATAACTTTTAGATCTTCATCTTTATTTTCATATAAATTAGAAGAACACGCTTTCACAAAGCAATCTTTCTTATCACGCATCCTAGCGGTTCTTTCTTTGCACTCATCAATGGAAATTCTCATGGCTTTGAGAGACTCATTGATATCATGCTTAGGAGGAATAGATCTAAGTTTCAAAGAATCAACATCAAGAGAAATTCTATCAACGTTCCTAGCCAATTCATCGACTTTAAGCAATTTTTCTTCAAGCAAAGCATTGAAATTCTTTTGCGAATTCATAAATTATTTAACACTAGTCTCAAATTCGGAAGGCATCTTTTTAAAATTACCATAAGAATTGTTGTAGGAATTACCATAATTATTAGAGGAATTACTAGGGTACGACCTAGGATTAAAGTTTCCTCTATATGCGTTGTTACCAAAATTATTCCTACCAACAAAATTCACATCCATAGATTCATTATTATTGTCAATCAAAGTTGACAAAGGCATATCATTAGGATCAGAAGAGGCACTTTTATAGCAAATAATTTCATAAGTTCATCCATCTTTCCACTCAAAACATTAATATCTTCTATCGCATGCACTTTTTTATTAGTAGATCTTTCATTGTGCCATTGAGAATAATTAACCATAATATTATCTAGGAGTTTAGTAGCTTCTCCTAAAGTGATTTCCCATAAAAGTGCCTCCCGTGGCCGAATCTAAAAGATTTCTAGAAGCAAAATTCAATCCAGCATAATTTTTTTGTATAATCATCCACAAATTCAAGCCATGTGTAGGGCAATTTCGTATCATTAATTTCATCCTCTCCCAAGCTTGTGCAACATGTTCATGATCAAGTTGCTTGAAATTCATAATATCGTTTCTAAGAGAGATTATTTTAGCGGGAGGAAAATACTTAGAGATAAAATCATCTTTGCACTTATTCCAAGAATCAACACTATTTTTAGGCAAAGATGAAAACCAAGCTTTAGCATGATCTCTAAGTGAAAAAGGAAATAGCTTCAATTTAACAATATCATTGTCTACATCTTTCTTCTTTTGCATATCACATAAATCAACGAAGCTATTTAGATGGGTAGCGGCATCTTCACTAGGAAGGCCGGCGAATTGATCTTTCATGACAAGATTCAACAAAGTAGCATTAATTTCACAAGATTCAGTATCGGTAAGAGGAGAAATGGTAGTGCTAAGGAAATCATTGTTGTTGGTATTGGTGAAATCACACAATTTGGTATTATCTTGAGCCATCGTGACAAACAAGCAATCCAACACACGAGCAAACAAGAAGCAAGCGAAAAAAAAGGCGAATGAAAAAGAGAGGGCGAATAAAACGGCAAGGGTGAAGTGGGGGAGAGGAAAATGAGAGGCAAATGGCAAATAATGTAATGCGGGAGATAAGGGTTTGTGATGGGTACTTGGTATATAGACTTTTATGAGACTTCTCAAGAACGGCGCCGAAATCCTTCTTGCTACCTCTTGAGCATCTGCGTTGGTTTTCCTTGAAGAGGAAAGGTGATGCAGCAAAGTAGCGTAAGTACTTCCCTCAGTTTTTGAGAACCAAGGTATCAATCCAGTAGGAGGCCACACACAAGTCCCTCGCACCTACACAAACAAATAAATCCTAACAACCAACGCAATAAAGGGGTTGTCAATCCCTTCACGGTCACTTACGAGAGTGAGATCTGATTGATATGATAATATAATATTTTTGGTATTTTTATGATAAAGATGCAAAGTAAAGAAACCAAAATAAAAACGGCGCCAGAAATAGCTTGTTGTCAGGAAATTAATATGATAGAAAATAGACCCGGTGGCCATAAGTTTCACTAGTGGCTTCTCTCAAGAGCATAAGTATTACGGTGGGTGAACACATTCTGTTGAGCAATTGACAGAATTGAGCATAGTTATGAGAATATCTAGGTATGATCATGTATATATGCGTCACGTCCGAGACAAGTAGACCGACTCCTTCCTGCATCGACTACTATTACTCCACACATCGACCGCTATCCAGCATGCATCTAGAGTATTAAGTTCATAAGAACAGAGTAACGCTTTAAGTAAGATGACATGATGTAGAGGGATAAACTCATGCAATATGATATAAACCCCATCTTGTTATCCTCGATGACAACAATACAATACGTGCCATGCTGCCTCTACTGTCACTGGGAAAGGACACCGCAAGATTGAACCCAAAGCTAAGCACTTCTCCCATTGCAAGAAAGATCAATCTAGTAGGCCAAACCAAACTGATAATTCGAAGAGACTTGCAAAGATAACCAATCATACATAAAAGAATTCAGAGAAGATTCAAATATTGTTCATATATAAACTTGATCATAAACCCACAATTCATCGATCTCAACAAACAAATCGCAAGAGAATATTACATCGAATAGATCTCCACAAGAGAGGGGGAGAACTTTGTATTGAGATCCAAAAAGAGAGAAGAAACCATCTAGCTAATAACTATGGACCCAAAGGTCTGAGGTAAACTATTCACACATCATTGGAGAGGCTATGGTGTTGATGTAGAAGCCCTCTATGATCGATGCCCCCTCCGGCGAAGCTCCGGAAAAGGCCCCAAGATGGGATCTCACGGGTACAGAAGGTTGCGGCGGTGGAATTAGGTTTTGGCTCCGTGTCTCGTAGTTTGAAGTGCGTGGGTATATATAGGAGGAAGAAGTACATCGGTGGAACAACATGGGGCCCACGAGGGTGGAGAGCGCGCCTGGGGGGTAGGCACGCCCCCTACCTCGTGCCTTCCTGGTAGCTTTCTTGACGTAGGGTCCAAGTCCTCTGGATCGCGTTCGTTCCGAAAATCACGTTCCCGAAGGTTTCATTCCGTTTGGACTCCATTTGATATTCTTTTTCTGTGAAACTCTAAAATAGGCAAAAACAACAATTCTGGGCTGGGCCTCCGATTAATAGGTTAGTACCAAAAATAATATAAAAGTGTATAATAAAGCCCATTAATGTCCAAAATAGAATATAATATAGCATGGAACAATAAAAAATTATAGATACGTTGGAGACGTATCAAGGACCTCCCGAGCCGGCGCTATGTCGGAGAGAATGGCACGGGCAAAGGATCGGGCCCGTCCGGCATCTGTGGATTTCCTCCCTCGCTGGCGATGACCGCGTGAACGATGGACCTAGTCCTCTACACACACCAGTCGAAGGGATCCGGCCGGATCTGTGACCAGCGGTGAGCAGAGAGAAAATGTCACTACCGCCGTCTTGTTTATATCTAGAGAGGATGAGAGAATGAAGAGAGCAACCCTAGTGAAGAGAGAAACACTTTGTATCGTTCATACCACTAGTACAGTAGTACTACTACGTGTGGTCTCCGACCCAGAAGTGGAGATGCTCTACCAGGTTGTTCATGTCCCACTCCTTTCGCTGACGTGTGCGACATCCAGCACGTGCTGTGTGTTTGGCACTCCTTCGTCATAAGAGTTGAAACTCTAGCATTCATTAGAAATAAAAAATAAAAATTAATCACCAGTGATACTATACCACGCGGTTTCCTTGCTCCTCGATATCGGAAAGAATACTTCCACTCGTTGACATGTGGGACGTCCACCATCCTGGTCCACTTGCCATGCCCGCAAAACTCGAAGGAAGACTCACCCCGGTCGTCGCGCCGCAGTATTTACTAATGAGCCGTCAAATCACAGGCCCAACCTTACCCACTTTGAAGTTGCTCGGACGAAGGAACCATCATGACTTTGAATTCCGCTTCTTGAAGAAAACTACTGTACCAACAGTACTGCTAGCTACAGTATTTACTCCAGCAGAGGTCTCCATTGGTTCATAGGATAGGAATTTTGTAGGAATATGAAAATCATAGGAAGTGAGATGACATGCATCTCAATTCCTATGGAGAAAGATATGCCATTTGATGCACAGGATAGGAATTTTTCCATTGAGTCTAGGCTAATGTACTGGTAATTTGCTCTAAAAACTACAGTAGTAACTAGTAGTACTGTTACATGCTCGTAATTAATTAAACAAACGTACGGGCAACACGCAGACACACACACTAACTACTAGTACTATTACTTCTCACATGCTGGCGGACGCCGTCGTTCTCCTTCCCGCTTTGTCGGCGACACCCACCGTGCTTGGATCTCCGCTAACCTCTCCGCGGCAGGCGTCGTCCTCTTCTTTCTTTCTTGCGGCGGGCCTCTTTTTTCTTGAGTGCTTTCGACTTTTCCGCTCCCTCATGCGGCTTTGTCCGCCTCTTGCTCTACCGCCCATTTGGCCTTGGCAGCTTCAAATTCCTCCCACATAGGTGTGAGGTCGCGAGCGGCGATGAACTCGGCACGACGGGATGCCACCGCTTGCCTACCATTCTGTGTGCGGTCGTGGGCGGCGAGGAACTCGGCGCGGCGGGATGCCATCGCTTCCTTACCGGTTAGTGTGCGGCGTGGTGGCATGAACGATGCTTGGTGATAGCTCTGGGGTGGAGTGGCCGGACAACCGTAAAGTGCATTGGTTTGTCAAGAGCTCAAGGATAGAAGACGAAGGAAATTTGGATTCCCCTTCAATCCTGGTCATTTCTTACCGAGTAAAATGCATTGGCGGTCATTGAACTTGCCTTGATAGCTCACTTTGATCATTGTATACGAGATATGGTGATTATACAGTCATTGGCTCAACGTATAGCTCCGTATTTGTCTGGTTGACCAGTCAAATAGTCCGCATGCGCCTCATCAGCTCGTGTTCTTTATCTATCTATCTATGCAGGCCTACCTGTCAGTGGAGAAAGAAATAAAAACCCAAATTATGCATATGTGACATTACTGTTAGACGTTTGCTAGAGGCCTCCGTGAACACCGAGCATGTATTCACCTAGATCAACACCAACGATCATACTCGTGACTCGGCGCCTTGCTCATGTATATCGTCCATCACAACGACAATCTATAAAACAGCCTAGCTAGAGAGGGTACTATGATGCGGAGTATGTACTATCGTGAGCAACCGATCATAGTGCCACTGCACACGAGTGTGTGTCTGATCGATTCGTCCATTATTCGTAAGTTATGTATGGTTGTGTGGTGTCTAATGGTGGTCGTCGAATGCTAGCTGGCGACAAGAGCGGTTGCATGGATGCCTGGTTGTCAATACGTGCCGCATACGCTTCAAAGGCTCGTCATCCATGAGTTCACAAATTACCACCACGCCAGCGTCTGACCGCTCTGGCCTACCGAAACCCCTTCCATCGCTAGCGCGCGCTTCCCGCCCGATCACCGTCTCTCCAGAACGTCAATGCCGCATTCACCGGCCCTAACTACAGGTGTAGTTGGTGTGTCACTGACATGCGGGCCTGATGCCCGTTGGCCCCACATGTCAGTGAGACAAAGCACCTGCGGTTAAGTCACTGAAGCAGCGTCCGCATTCACGCCCGACGTGACCTCTCACTGGCGCCGGCATTGCAGCAGCGCGACGGCCAAGAGAGCGCCACCCGCGCGGCATCCCGGTGCAAGCGATTGCTCCACGTTACACCACAGCTACCGACGAACCTACTCCGGTGCCAGCCGTCCATCCGTCTGCCACGGCTCATTGCCATTCGCCCGCTATATTAACTTGAGCGCAGCTCCCAACCATAGCCAAAGACCCACACTCATTCTCCTCCGGTCCCTTCCTTGTGTTGGCACCACTCCAACCATGGCCTCCGGGCACTCCAAAGCTCTCTAAGACGTACTGTCGCAGGAGCAGACAAAGGACATCGGTGGCTCCGCTCCGGGCGCGCTCCAAAGCTCTCTTGGACATACTCTCGCAGGAGCAGACGAAGGAAATCGCCGGCTCCCCCACCCCGGCCACCCTCCACCGCCACGACCACGGTTGCCGGCGGCGCATGCTTGGCGCAGCCGCCAGCGAGGAAGAGTAGTACACGGTAGGTCGCCACCGCTCTGGTCCCAGGAAGGCCACCGCTCCTCCACTCAGTCGACGCCAAGCTTGGTGGGATAAAAATCGGCGGCCGATTAGCCGTGTGACGCCCAGGTAATCAAGCTACAGTAACCCTGCGCTAATGATGCCACGTCACCTAGGTTACTGTTGGTAAACTCGTGTTAGTTCAAAACGATTCAAATTCTAATTTAAAATATAGGCAAACAACAAAAGTTTTCAAATAATAAAACTAAAATGTTTGGGTTGTGCCAAATATTGCATAGGTAATTATGGCGAAGGAACCACACTATTATAAAATGCTTAAAAACTATGAGATGAATAAAACAGTAGCAAAAACTATTATTTAAATACTTTAAATATTAAATAATTACAAAACTATTTTATTTTGGGTTAGCAAATTTATGAGGCAGTGGCATAAATAGTAAACATCAATTTAGGTGCCACTTTGGTATTTTGTTATCACTAGAAAAAATAGCAACTAAAAGTAATAGAATAAATAAAGGTAATAATAAAATAAAAAGAAAAAGGAAGAAAACCCCAGCTAACTGGCCTCGGCCCACCAGTGGCTCTGCCAGGCAACCCAACTGGCCCAGCCAGCCACACCTTATCCCCACCCCCCGCAAACCCTAACCCAACCACCCGCACTTCAGAGTTCCCACCCCTCCCGATCCAGATTGGATCGGGACGAACCCCCCCTCCTCCTCCCCCACGAGCGGATCTGATCGGGGCAACCGACGCCCGACCCCCCGCTGCCGCGCGCCATGGCGCCCCGACCTCATCGCCGACCCCTCTCCCGCCTCTCGTCTCTCGATCCTGTGTGGATCGGGAGGCAACTCCCCACCCGACGCCGGGCGCCCCAACACCACCGTCGCCGGGCGCTGCCGACTGGCGCCGCGTCCTCCTCCTCTCGCCGCGGACCTCATCGCCCCGCCAGACGTCGTCCCGTCACCTCCTCGAGCTCGAGCTCGCCCCGCCGCCGCCGCGTCCCGTCCTCCACCTCGCCGGACCACGTCGCCACGCCGCTCGTCCCGCCGCCCGTCGCCGGCGCCCCACCGGACGCCTCCTCTACGCCGTCGTCTGTCTTCCTCCTCAACCTCGCTGCCTAGACCCCACCGTCCCATGGTGAGCTCTGTGCTGAAGCGCGCCACCCTCATCCCGTGTCCGCCCGCCCTCACCGTGGCCCTCACGCCCCTGGCCGTGCTCCGACCGGCTCGCGGCCAGCCCAGGCCGCGCCAAGAATCCCCCATACCTTCGCCTCGCCTTCGCTCCGGCACACGCGCCCGCCCTGTCGCCTCGGGTCCGCCTGATGGGTGCCCTGGCTTAGACACTCCGGGTGACATCCGCACTGAAGCCCGAACCCGCTAGGCCCCCTGCCACCGACTAGGGGCCCCACACCACGTAACGGTTTTAGAAAAAAAGGAAAAAAAATTAAATATATATATATATATATATATATATAATAAACAAATAAATAATAATAAAATTAATTAATTAATTAATTAATTAACTAAATAATTAACTTAATTAATCATGTTTAGTTTAACTAATTAAGATTAATTAACCTAATAAATAGTTACCCTAATTAACTATTGTTAATTAGTTAAACAATCCCTAACAGGTGGGACCCACCTGTCAGGTTGACCAGTCAACCCCTGTTGACTGCTGACGTCAGCATGACATCATGCTGATGTCATAATTTCATTTTCGAATTAAATTAAATAATTAATTAAATTCCAGAAATTAATAAAACCTTTAGAAAATCATATCTTTTAATCCGTAACCCGGATTAAAATATTTTCAACATGAAAGTTGCTCGAGCACGACGAGACGAATCCGGATCGCAATCCGTTAAATCGCCACACACCCCTAACCTATCGAACTCTAACTTTCCCCCTCGGCTCCTCTGCAAAAACACGAAACCCCGGGATATTTTCCCGATGTTTCCCCTTCACCGGTATCACCTCATACCGCGTTAGAACACGCTCTAGCTCGCTTGTTGTCTGTTATGCACTTGCTTGCTATGTATTTACTTTTTTCTCCCCCCTCTTCTCTCCGGTAGACCCCGTGGCGATCGTTGATGCCCTGTGGTCGACTACATCACCGACGACCCTCTCTCTTGCCAGAGCAACCGGGCAAGCCCCCTTGATCACCGGATATTGCCTATTCTACTCTATCTGCTTGCATTAGAGTAGTGTAGCATGTTACCGCTTCGTTATACCTATCCTGATGCATAGCCTGTCCTTGTTACTACTGTTGTTACCTTTACCTGCAATCCTATATGCTTAGTATAGGATGCTAGTATTTCCATCTGTGGCCCTACATTCTTGTCCATCTGCTGTGCTATACTATCGGGCCGTGATCACTCGGGAGGTGATCACGGGTATATACTTATACTTATACATGATACATGTGGTGACTAAAGTCGGGTCGGCTTATGGAGCACCCATGAGTGATTCACGCAGATTGGGGCTGAAAGGACCTTTGTCCCGACGGCCCTCCGGATGGATCTTTGTGGCGGAGCGGCAGGCAGGTTGAGACCGCCTAGGTGAGAGGTGGGCCTGCCTGCTCGCATTCGCGATACTTAACACGCTTAACGAGATCTTGGTATTTGATCTGAGTTGGCTACGGGCCTATATGCACTAACCAACTCACGGGAGAGATATGGGCACTCGGCGTGTGGTATCACCGGCACTTCGTGGACGTCGGCCGAATCGAGCGGCGCGCCGGATTGGACCGAACGCCACTAGGCTAGGTCTGCTTCCGGCCGCGCAAGCGTCAAGGTGTGTGCTCAGGCGATGGGCCCGCACCCTGGCGCTTAGGTTTAGACCGGTGTCTTGGCCTCTGTTGTGCCTAGGTGGGGCTGCGGCGTGTTGATCTTCCACGGCGGGCATGACCCAGAAAGTGTGTCCGCCAAATGTGATCAAACGTGTTGGGTAAGTTGGTGCACCCCGCAGGGAAGTTAATCTATTCGAATAGCCGTGATCTTCGATAATGGGGCGACTTGGGTTGTACCTTGACCTTATGACAACTAGAACCGGATACTTAATAAAACACACCCTTCCAAGTGCCGATACAACCGGTGGTCGCTCTCTCGTGGTTACGAGGAGGATCGCGAACGATTATTGCTATGTGATGTTACTTGGAGGACTTCTACTACTCCTTCTACATGTTGCAAGACGGAGGCTGCCGAAGCGTAGTCTTTGATAAGACTAGCCATCCCCTCTTATTCGGCATTCTCGCAGCTCACCCAATCGATATGGCCCTTTACACATATATCCATGCATATGTAGTGTAGCTCCTTGCTTGCGTAGTACTTTGGATGAGTACTGTGGGTTGCATTGTTTCCCCCTTTTCCCCCTATCTCTACTCGATTGCTGCAACTGCACGATGGAGCCCAGAGCGACGCCACCGTCGATGACGACTACTACACCGGAGGTGCCTACTACTACGTGCAGCCCGGCGACGACCACCAGAGTAGTTAGGAGGATCCCAGCAGGAGGCATGCGCTTCTTCGATCTGATCCCGCTTGTCGGTGTACTAGAGTAGGGTACCCTAGTATCCCGAACTCGCCGACAAATGCAGCACCTCACAAGGGCTGGCCTGGTGACCGCCAAGGTCTCGGCGGCTCCTTTGGAGCCATTCAAGAACAAAGTAATCAAGGCCCGGCAAGAGGAGCTTGCCGGAAGGCCACTCAGGGCACGAAGAAACAAGACCCGGCAAGAGGAGCTTGCGGGAAGGCTGGTGAGCGACAAGCTCCTAAGCGCGACAAGAACCTTGCCGCGGCAAGGCACTTGCCGTGGCAGTAACCTCTCTTCATCTCCGCTCCAGCTCATCCGCCAACGATGTCGCCATGGGGCTTTCCCAGCACGTGTCAATGGGCTGTGCAGCCAGCGGGAGCGGCGATAAGCGGCACGACAAGCTACCATCGTGGCAAACGGAGGCGCACTTGACGGTCCCTCACAGCCTTTGCTCAGCGACAGGACGGATACATTATGGCTTTTGTCCCTTGCCGTCAGAGTTAGGTATAGATCATCAGACAATCGTGTATAAAGCGTGTACCAACCTCTGTTTTCCTATTTTACCCTTGTCTACTTGCCACTTGGTGACCCCTTTGTGCCTATAAAAGGAGGCCCAAGTGCAACGTGAGAAGGGTTCGCCTCGTTCAGTTCATTCGATACATACGAGACCACACTCACTCAGGCTAGGTTTTGTAGCTCTCATTGCTCCCTAGCAAGAACTCAAATAATCCACCAAGCAGCAGTAGGAGTTTTATCTCTCCGGAGAGCTCCGAAACTGGGTAAATCTGCTCGTGTGCATTGCTTCGATCCGCTCTTTGTGCAATCTCCGCCCCCCTCCGAACCACAAGGGACCCGGTCCCATAGGTGTTCGTGGGTCACGATCAGCTTCCCCGACATCTTTGGCGCGCCAGGTAAGGGGCGTTGAGGCTGTGTGAACCTGATCCAGCAGTCACACGAGCAACTTCATCATCATCTTCATCAACATGGCACCGAAGAAGAAGTTTTCGGCGGCAGCAGAGCCGTCCGCGTCGAACCCACCACCACCGGAGCTGACGGGTGGTGGGGGAGACGCTGGCGCAGGAACGGGCGTCGCTGAGAGAGCCCACGACGCCGCCAGGTCCAAGGACAAGGCGGCGCAGGCGTCGGCGTCCGAGTCCGCACCGCGTCCTTCTCAGGAGGCGCGGGACCGACAGCGTCATGATGCTCGCAGCACCATACGCTCGTTGGATCAAGGCCAAGCTGGAGGATCCCGAGGCCCTCGAGACCTGCATGCACGCCAAAGATGCCGATGCGAGCGGAGTATTTGTCGCTATGGATGCTGCTCCTCCTAACTTGGTTAGAGTCCGAGCACATCCGTTACTCGCCCGACGCCATTGCCACCCACCACTCAGCGAAGCCTTGGCGAGCTCAGCTACTTCTAGACTACCCTCCAACGGCCGACAAGGTCGACGAATGGAGGGCCACAATCCAGAGTCTCATCGGCTTTGCTAACGGCGACGCTCCGCGACAACCAATCGCATCCTGCCGCGGGCGGGCGACAAGGCACGAGCCGGTGGCGACGAGACCTGGGGTGACACCACCATGCACTCCCCTTCCGAAGGCCAAGATCACCAGCTCCTCGGATCCACCTCGATAGCGACTCCACTGCGCGTCGGATCCACGAGCTCGCCGTGATCAGCGCCAAGTTCTTAAGGAACGACAAGAAGAAGACGCCGAACCTGCATCGAAGGCCAAGAGAAGCGCGGTGTCAATCCGACCAGCGCGTTGGGCCCACTGTCGATATGCATGCGCCAGGGGAACCAGGCGACTTGCCGTACGTGGTAGGTTGCCCTGCGTTCACTCGTGAGCTGCGGCAAGTCCAGTGGCCCGACAAGAAAAACTTCAAGCCAGATGTGCCAGCGAAGTATGGTGGCAGGACACACCCATCGGAGTTCCTCAGCATCTACACCATCGCGGTGCTGGCTGCGGGGGGACGAGACGACAAGATCCTTGCCAACTACTTCCCTCTGGTGCTCAAGCCAAACGTCAGATCTTGGCTCATGCACTTGCCGGACAGTTCCATATCCTCTTGGGCAGATTTGTGCCATCAGTTTGTCGGCGCTTTCACAGCGCCACAAGCCTCATGGCGTGAGAGTGACCTTCACCGCTGCCTGTAAGGAAGGAGAGTCCTCGCAAGTTCATTCAGAGATTCGGGCCGTGTGCATTACAACATCCTGATGTCCACCCCGCCAAGGTGATCAACGCGTTCCATCGTAACGTCTTGAACCGCAAGATGAGGAGGAAATGGCGATGTGCAAAGTCAAAGACGTCGCGAGCTTCTACGCCTACGCCGACAAGTGTGCACGTCCGAGGAAGGAGGAGACTCCAGAGAGAATGTTGAAGCTGGATCTCGACAAGAGGAGACCGCCTGCAAGGAAGAACCGCGCGAATAATGTAAGGAAGAAGAACAAAGAAGTACTAGTTGTCGAGCAGTCCGCAACGGAGGTGGCGCCGCAAGGCTAAGGCTGGTGGCTCCGGCAAGGAGGTTGCCGCCGACACCGACCGGCCAAGCTGTGGCGGCGCCGACAAGCAGTGACAGCTCCAACAAGCAAGATCTGCAAGATTCACCGCACCAAGGGCCACGACCTCCAGAGCTGCAAGAAAGTCGAGCAGCTTGTTGAACTGCAGAAGGCGAGTACGAGCGCGTAGACAAGGAGAAGGCCCAGAAGGTGCTGGTGCAGCTCGCAAGAAGAGACCCGGCCGGGGAGGGCGTCGCGGCAAGGCCAAGCAGCGGCAAGGAGACAGACCTCCCAGCGGCGTGACAAGGACGAAGACGAAGATGATGACGAAGATATGGAGGAAGATGAAGGCGACGAGCAGGAGTTTCGAAGGCAACAGAGGTCCTCTCGTTGACGGTGGTGCTTCTCGCATACCTCGCGACGCCAACTCAAACAAAGGATGCGAGAGGTTAATGCAGCAGAACCATCCGTGGAGTCGCGCAAACCTCTGAAGTGGTCTAGCACACCCATCATCTTTGACATTGAGGACCACCCTGATCGCATAACTGCGGTCGGGTGCTTGCCGATGTTGGTCTCACCAACTATCCGCAACCTCAAGGTCACCAAGATATTGGTTGACGACGGGGCCGGCCTGAACCTGATCTCCTCTGCAGTGCTCCAGAAGCTTCAGATCCCTGACAACGAGCTCGAAGAGACTGGTACGTTCCAAGGAATCAACCCAGGAAGGAGCAAGCCCAAAGGGAAGATCACGTTGCCGGTAACATTTGGCAACGAGCTCAACTTCAGAACTGAGAGGGTCACATTTGACGTTGCCGATTTCCCATTGCCCTACAATGGCATACTTGGCCGTCCAGCACTTGCCAAGTTCATGGCAGCCTCTCATTACGCCTACAACTTACTCAAGATGCCCGCCCGATAAGCGCTATTTCTGTCCATGGCGACAAGAAGGATGCGCTTATCTGCGCCGACAAGATTTACCGGATGCGCAGCTGCGACGATAGCAAACCACTTGCATCAAGCTCCCTGGGAAGAAGAAGACCACCAAGTCCGGCAAGAGCTCGATGCCCACTCGGCAAGCGCACCTTCGGTGCTGCGCCACCGTCGAGGACGCACCATCGAGCTCCACCGCAAGTACAAGAAGATGATGGCAGCTCCGCCAAGACCAAGAAGGTGTCCGCCAAGGAGGACGGCACTGGTGGTACCTTCACCATCGATGCCACCCTAGACCCTAAATAGGAAGGCGAGTTGCTTTCTCTGGGCGAATGTCGATGTGTTTGCATGGCAACCATCCGACATCCCCGTGTTCCTGTGAGTAATTGAGCACCACCTAGCTGTCTGTCCTCACGCGCGCCCATCAAGCAAAAAGTCGAAAGCAGCGGTGAGCGCCAAGAGTTCATTGCGTAAGAAATCAAGAAGTTGGAAGCAGGCCTTGTCGAGGAGTGCTCCATCCCACCTGGTTGGCCAATCCGGTAGTTGTACGCAAGGCTAATGGGAAATTGAGACTTTGTATTGACTTCACAGATTTTAATAAAGCTTGTCCCAAAGACCCATTTCCCTTGCTGCGTATCGACCAGATTGTTGACTCCACGGCTGGATGTGATTTGCTTTCATTTCTTGATGCATATTCAGGATATCATCAGATCTTCATGGCAGAAGAAGATGAAGAGAAAAACGCATTCATTACACCATGTGGCACTTACTGTTTCATACGGATGCCTTTCGGTTTGAAGAATGCTGGTTCAACGTTTGCAAGAGTAGTCCACGACGCTTTTGAGCCCCAAATGCACAGAAATGTAGAAGCCTACATGGATGACATAGTGGTCAAGAGCAAGGACAAAGCAAATCTAGTTCAAGATTTAGATGAGACCTTTGCAAATCTGCGCAAGATCAACCTCAAGCTCAACCCCGAGAAGTGCGTGTTTGGAGTCCTTCCGCAAGCTTCTCGGTTTCTTTGTGTCTCAGCGGGAATTGAAGCTAATCCCGACAAGATCAAGGCCATTGAGCAGATTGAAGCACCGGCGCGTCAAGGATGTACGAAGACTTGCGGTTGCGTGGCTGCTCTCAGCAGGTTTATCTCTAAGTCTGCTGAGCGCATACCGCCATTTTTCAAGATTTTGAAAAGGCAGGTCCAATGAAATGGACTCGAGCGGAGGCTGCGCCGCAAGACTTGAAGAGGTACCTGTCCTCCACTCCAATACTTGTCGCACCTAAGCCACAAGAGAAGTTGCTGCTATATATAGCGGCAACCAATCAAGTGGTTAGTGCTGCGTTAGTAGCGGAGAGGAGGCGGATGATGAGCCGCAACCGAGGCAGATGCATCCAGCGACAAGCAGGGGCTTCGCCGTCAAGCTCGTCCCGATAAGGACGAATCTGCGCAGGATTGCGACAAGATACGTAAAAGGATGGTGCAGCGCCCGGTCTACTTTCGTCGCCCTTCTGCAGGGGCTAGATTTAGGTATTCTGGCGTGCATAAATTGCTTTTCGCCTCCTCATGGCCTCGAAAGCTGCGCCATTACTTCCAAGCACATGAGATAACAGTTGTCACTCGCTTTCCGCTGAAGAGGATATTGCAAAATCCGAAGCAACAGGCAGGATTGTCGAGTGGGCATCGAACTGCCAAGCTTTGGCCTCAAGTTTGAAAGCACTTCAACTATCCAAAGCGAGCATTGGCAGAATTCATAGCAGAATGGACGCCAACGCAAGATGAAGAAATTCCAGAGACGAGCATCCCCGTCAAGGAGGCAAATAAAGAGTGGCTGATGTACTTTGATGGTGCCTTCTCGCTGCAAGGCGCCGGTGCCGGCGTGCTGCTTATCGCACCCACCGGAGAGCACCTCAAGTACATAGTCCAGATGCACTTTCCCAAGGAACAAGCAACAAACAATACTGCAGAGTATGAAGGTTTGCTTGCCGGTCTCAGGATCGCGGTAGACCTTGGGATCAAGAAGCTCATTGTCAGGGGGGACTCGCAACTTGTCGTCCGCCAAGTAAACAAAGATTATCAGAGTCCGTTGATGGAAGCCTACGTTGATGAAGTGAGAAAGTTAGAAGAACACTTTGAAGGCCTACAAATGGAACATGTTCCAAGAGCTCAGAATGATATTGCTGATGGCCTGTCAAAGTGTGCTGCACTCAAGTTACCTGTGGAACTAGGAATTTTTGTGCTCAAGTTGACTCAACCAATCGTAACACCATCAATGGCAGAACAAGAAGAAGGAAGTTGGTTTCGGTGACTACTTTCCGGCAGAGCTCCCTGAAGCCGCCGCCAAGAAGGTCCACAAAATCAACGCAAATATCGCTGAGGAGTAGTCTGCTCCGACAAGCCCCAAGGTTTGTTTCGTTGAAGCAGACGCTCCCGACAAATTTTGCTCCGGCAAGCTTGCCGGGGATCATCAAGCTCCGGCCGAGCCACTGGTTCTTGCCGTAGAAGCTGATGTTCCCGCAGCGGCAGATGAGCCTTTAGTCCTTGTTTTCGAGCCACAAGCTCCAGCATGGGCACAGCAGATCGTCCATTTTCTTCAGACAAGAGAACTTCCCGAAGAGCAAGAAGAAGCGGAAAAAGTAGCCCGGCAGTCAACTATGTACCAGTTTGTTGACAACATCCTGTACAGAAGAAGACTCAATGGTGTGAAATTGAAGTGTATTTGCCGGGAAGATGGACAAAAGCTGTTGGCAGAGATACACGGAGGCATATGTGGTCACCACATTGGCGCAAGAGCACTTGCCGGCAAAGCTTTCCGGCAAGGTTTCTTCTGGCCAGAAGCCCTCCAGGATGCAACTGCACAAGTAACCAAGTGTGAAGCGTGCCAGTTCCATTCAAAACAGATACACCAACCAGCTCAAGCTCTCCAGACGATCCCTTTATCCTGGCCATTTTCGGTCTGGGGGCTCGACATCCTCGGCCCCTTCCCCCGAGCTGTCGGGGGCTTTGAGTACTTGTACGTCGCAATCGACAAGTTCACAAAGTGGCCGGAAGTGGAAGCAGTGAGGAAAGTGACAACACGATCAAGCGATCAAGTTCTTCAGTCAATTGTTTGCCGCTTTGGGATTCCTAACAGATCATCACCGACAACGGCACACAGTTCACGAGCCGCACCTTCATGCAATCGCCCAAGATCTTGGCGCCAAGATATGCTTTTGCATTGCTCATCACAAGAAGCAACGGTCAAGGAGAGAGCAAGCGCTGAAGTGTTGCGGGGACTCAAGACCAGAACTTTCGACGTGCTGCACAAGTGCGAAGAAACTGGATCGAGGCTGCGGTGGTTCTTTGGTCGATCAGACGACGCCAAATCGAGCCATCGCCGACACCTTTTGCTCTAGTCTATGGAGCAGAGGCAGTTCTCCCCACGGAACTCGTATAAGGATCACCTCGAGTGCTCGCTTATGATGAGCTTGAGCAAGAGCAGCTGCGACAAGATGACGCGCTGCTCCTTGAGGAGGATCGTCTTCAGGCTGCTATACGAGCTGCTCATTACCAACAAGCTTTGCGCCGCTACCATAGCCGCAAAGTTAATGCCAGAAGCTTCGAGGAAGGCGACTTTGTTCTTCGGCGTGTTTAGTCCGCCAAGAATTCCAACAAGTTGACGCCGAAGTGGGAAGGCCCTTATCGGGTGAAACGAGTCACTAGGCCTGGCGATGTCCGCCTTGAGACCGAAGATGGCGTTCCGGTGAGCAACTCACGGAATATAGAGCATCTTCGTAAGTTTTACCCATAGAGCGCGTTGCCGAACCGTTCCGGCAACCACCCCTTGTACAAGTCTTGCCGCTGTTGCATGTAATCCTTTGTACAAAGCCGGGCGCAGACCCGTGCATCGATAAAGCTCATGTGTTGCGCACAATTTGTCAATTTCATGCTTTCATCATTATTATGCATGTATAATCGACATCTTGTGCAGCATCCACACCCGATGGCGATAGCAAGCCACTAGGCTCCATAACTTTATTTTCTCTTCTTTCTTCTCAAAGGAGAGGAAGGTTCATCCACCCACAAGTTAACCGGGGAGGAAGATAACGATGTGGACCGCCAAGCGTCGCTCGAGGCAGTATTGCCTTGCCGGGAAGCAAACGACAGAAAAAGCTAAGTTGCCAAAGTTTGAGCAATCCGTTTTTAAATTTTTTAAGTTATCTTCCTCGAACGATAGTACTTTGTATGGAAAACTCATGCGCGGAGGAACCAACTCGCGGCTAGCTTGCGCCCTTACGTTGTTTCGAGTCCGCTCAACAACTTAAGCGTGCTGCAACTAGTTGCGACAAGGTTGCTTGTCGGAGGCAGCATCGCCACAGGCTCTTTGACGTTCCGCTTCGGCCTTTCATGGCAAAGGTGTTGTACCAACAAGTCCCCTAAAAGCGTAGGGTACAAACATACAAAAGAAGAAATCAAGTAGAGGAAATAACATTGCGATCGATTGCCAAAGATAGTGTATATTACAAAATGACTTGTCGCAGATCTAATAAATTGTTCTCCTGAACATGATCTGCAGCGACAAGGGAAAGATAAGCTTGGCGGCCTAGTCCACGCGATCACCATCGAGCCTCTTGACTTTGCTCACCCTGTCCACGATGGGTGCGACAAGGGCTTTGAGCGCTTCAATGTCAGCAGTTGGAGGCAGGGACTTGAGGACATTGGTGAAGTTGACGCCCGGATTGCGGAAGGCCATCTTCATCAGCACCTTCTGGAGGGCCCCGACACAGACTTGGCGCGACTCCTCAGCTAGCTGCTTTGGGATCTCCTCCCGGAGCCGCTGGAGACCCGTCAACACGCCTTTGAAAAACAGGCTGAGCATGGCGCTGGGTTGGAGGTTCTCGTCGGTGGAGTACCCAAGATCCACCATCCCCAGCTCCATCAGCTCGGTGTGGATGGCGGCGGCGATGTCCACAAGACCTTACATTCGAAAGGCATTATGTTGCCTTCGAGATTATTCTCGGCGGTCACAGATTGACAGCAGCTCCTCGTTGGCTTTGATCTTCTCCAACAGCCCGCTTCCCGCCTCCTTGGCGCCGCCCAACGCCTCCGCTAAGGTGGTCAATTTCAGCTCCAGATCCGCTTTGAGTCCTTGACGCGCCGATCTCCTTGATCTTCTCAAATGAGACGACCTGCAACTCACCAAGAGTGTAGGCGTCCTTCTGCGCTCATGGTTCAAACGCGGTGACCTCTTCGCGCTCTTTCCGGAGGGTGGCCTCCAGCTGGATCACCTCGCCTCTAATTCCTTCTTGGCGGCCTCGTCGGCGCGGCAGCGTCCTTTGCCTCCCCCGAGTGCTCCGCCAATTGATTGCTCGCGTGCGCAAGATCTTCCTTGTAGCTATCGAGGTTGATCTTCGCTGCGCCAGCTCACCTTCTTGCGCAGAGCTTCTCGCCGCAAGCCTTTGTTGCTTTCGACCTCGGCCTTCTCCAAGATGAAGGCCAGGCGCCTCCTGACAAGCTGCTCCCGCTCGCTATGTCCCGAGAGTTTCCTTGTTACGCCACCAAGCTCTTCTGGCTTCTCCATGTCAGCTCCCGCCGCGACAAGAGCTTCCCGCGACTCCACCTTAGCTTGTTCGGGCAGCGATGAGCGACAGAGACTTCTTCGGCCAACTGCTCCTCCTCAGATCATGCGCCATCTGCTGCTTGGCTGCGTTAACCAGCCGACAGCCCGAGCAGAGGCAAGCAGCTCCACGTCAAGGTCTCTCCTCGACCGGCGCCTGAGCTCGATGCCCATGGAAGCTTGATGAAGACACCTTCGCGGCCTTCGATAGGCGCCGGGCTGGGCTCTTGAGTCAGGTGACATCGGGCGGGATCGGGTCGGTCCGGTAGCCCTGGCGCCTCTGCGGCCTCAGCCGTCCAAGATGATCACCGAACCTCCTGCCTCTCGCGCGGCAGCCTTGGCAGCCTCCTGCCATGGACCTGTCGGGCGCCGGCCTCCTCCTCCATGTTGGCGGCGTTACATATTGCCGCGAAGCTTCCTCGCTGGCGCACCTCAGTCTCCATCGGCTCTCCGGTAGATGGATCTGATGATCAGAAAAAAGAAAAGAACAAGTCAAGCAAATGTTTGAAGAGAAGAACAGAAGGAAGAAGACCCAAGGGAAATTTTCAGTCAAGAAGATTACCTGCAATGGGATCTGTAGCCGCGGTCTCCTCCACCGGAGGGTCGTCGGCGCTGCCCCTTGTCGGAGAATCTCCCCTTGTCGGAGAGGCCTCCCTTGCCGGAGAGCGCCCTCGGCGGAGAGTTCTCCCTCGGCGCGAGTCGAAGGCATGTAACTTCAGGAGTGACCTCACAGGGCCTCCTGATGAGGCTGCTCTGCCTCCCGCACAGCTCAACAAATCAGATATCAGAAGAAGGAGCACCCAAGCACACCGAACCGTAAGAGATAATCCAAACACTTACGCTGGGGTGTGCTGGGGGGCTGCTGGTTGAAGGGTTGCCGGATCCGGCAAGGAGTCTCAGACGTGCCTCCCTGTCGCCCATTAGGGAATCGCTTCGATTTACAGCGACCACCGGAGTCTTGGCCCTTTTCGACGCCTCCGAGCCAGCGTCCCCGAAGAAGGAAAGAGCTCAAGATGAAGCAAGTTAGATACAAGAAGAAGCAAAGAACTCAAGAATTACAAGTAGCAGCGATAAGAACTTACTCTTCCTCTTCTTCCTGAGCGAGAGCGGAGAAGTCAAATTCCGCCCGGCATGCGACGAGCTGGAGGAGTAGGCTCCCTCGACGCTTACGGATGCACGGGGCCGTGGCTCGCCTAGAATTTCTTCCAACTCCTTGGCCGGAGTCGAGTCTAGACTTCATAAAACTTTTATTAACATGGCTGTGTGCCCATGGGCCCACGCCGCCATTGTGGTATTAGGATCTTTACTCCCGATCTTTACTCTAGGGTTCAACTCTTCTATTCGTTAAACGATTTTGCTAAAACAACTAATCTTAGGTTCTCGCAAGTACTTTCTCCGAGCCCCCTCACTTCAGATGATCGCCTTTGCTAATCGGGAAGATTCTGATACTCGATGTTCTCGAGACTTTGTGCCCATCACTTTGCTATTCTCGACCACCGATAAATCCGTATGGATAACTACTTACACTTGCCATTCATACGATTATCCCCATTGATCTTGTTATTACAAGATACCTCAAGTTTTCTATTGTTCGAGAATATTTTGTGCCTACTGCCTAGCAGTTCTTTGCCACATGAATACCCCTTCAAATAAATCCTCGTGACTTGTCGAGTATCCGTCAACCCAGCTTGTTCATGTGTTTCAAAAAATACATTGAAATACTACCCGATCTTCCTAAAACTTGAGCAGCCTATTGTTTGAAATTCTTGCTTGCTTGCAATATGATTAATCCCATAAGTCTCGTAATCTTAATGGCATACCTTGTCATTATCATTTTGAGTCTGTTGATTCAATATGTTGCGTAATTCTTGCAATCCTCAAATAGATCCTAGAATTCATCCTTCCGCTCAGACGTCATTTTGAACATGAGCTGGTTCTCACCAAATCATTGTCAGCCGACAGCTCGTATATTCAATTGATCCATCCTTGATCGTAACGCCCGCTTCGATCCTTGTTTTGGAAATCATTATTCCTTTGCATTTAAGCCAGAATTATTCAGATGCTTCCATAACCTGTTGCATTTGCATTCTTCCTTCGGTTGAGTATCGATACTCATATCGGATCCTTTGTGGACCATCAAGTCCTTGTTGGATTGTTATCCCACAATGACCTTCACATTTGATCACTTTGTGAGTTCTACCGATACATAATGCCTTTGTTGTTGTATCCTCTGCTTGGCCAACCATGCTCTGCTTCGGCTTGTGTTATTTACTCTTGAAACTTGTGGTATATGTTTCTAAGAAGCCCTATGGGTTGAACCTATGCCTTCCTTAATATGTGTGAACTCAAGGCCATGAGTCATATACTCTGGTATTTTGCCAGATAAAATTTCAACACTACAACTTCCTCAAGGTGAGAAGTGAATGAAAGGTTATGCATTGGAGAAGTGGGAGTCGATTTGAACGTGTTCATGCCCATGGACACGATGTAGATCTTATCATTAAAGCTTCTCTTGAATTAATTATTCCTTTGGTATAAATTCATCTTATATCTGATCCGCCTTTGCAATCGTGGTTCACCATGTTCTCTTTAAATACCATTTCTTGCAAGTTTAAGCACTTGTTCGTAGAGCAATACCTCAGCCAACTTCTATACTTTGATCTCCATTCAGTATTACCGGTATCTCGAGTTGTGATATGATATTCCCTCCGTGGTTGGGTTTTCTTCATTTTGCATTTTGTCCATGTCATGCATTTTATATCATGTCATCATGTGCATCGCATTTGCATACGTGTTAGTCTCATGATTCGAGCATTTTCCGTTGTCCGTTTTGCAATCCGGCACTCCTATGTCCCCAGCGTCCCCTTTACGTTTTTCCATGGCGGATACTAAACCTTCTCGGAATGGACGAGGTTTGTCAAGTGGCCTTGGTATACCACCGGTGAACCACGGTCAAGTTCGGGTCATTTGGAGCTCGTTTGGTACTCAGCGGTTAACCGCACTCTCGCAAAGGCCTCTTTTAAGTTGCAGCCCAACACCCCTTCAAAACAGTCCAATAACCCATCTAAGTCACTTCCATGCTCTCCGTCGTTCGATCACGATCGTGTGGGTGAAAACTACACCTCATTTGGACTCTCCTAGCTCCCTCTATGCCTATTTAAGCAACCCCACATTCCAAATCCGGGTCCAACCCTAGCCTTCCCCTACCTCGCGCCCGGACAAAACCCCTCCGCCGCCGGACACGTCCGCCCCGTCGCCCCCGGCCCGAATCAAGGGCGCCACCTGTCCGCCGCCGTCCTCGCGCCGCCCGCCCGCAGGGCCCAGGCAAACCCGCCCTGGCCAGCGTCCCACCGCCCGATCGCCCGTGCCCGCCGCCTCCGCTCCATGCGCCACGCGCGCCGCCTTCCGCCTCCAGCGTCGCCCGAGTCGCCGTCGCCCAGCGCCCTCGGCGCGCCTCCACCGCCCGCCCGGCCCGCCCGCCCGCCGCCCGGCCACGGACTTCGCCGCCCGGCGCCCGCGCCCCCGCCCCCTGCGTCGCTGCCGCCGGTCGCCTCCTCCACCTCGTCGGCGCGCCCAGCTCCGGCCACGGTGCCCCTCACACCGGACCGGCCACGGAGGAGCCGCCGGAGCACCTCGATCGGATCTGAAAACCGAGGTTGACTTTCTCCTCCCCCCAAATTTCCTCCAAGTATTTTGTTTCGGTGATTATTTCGTGGCACTTTCAACACATCATAACTTTGCATCTGTAGCTCCGTTTTGTGCGTGTAATATGTCAAAATGTTCGTCTCGAAGAGTAGATCATTTCATCTCATTGCATCATTTTCGTTTGAGCTCATATCGATGCCCGAAATGCTCTTAGAAGAAGGCTATGTGATGTTAGTTTCTGTTTCTTAACAGAACATGCACTTTTGTTATTTTTGCTATGATTGATGTGTGCACCCTATGAATTTGAGTCCTACATGTGTTTTGTAATATGCCATGCCATCTTTCCAGGGTGTATGCCATGTATTTTTGTGATCTATGTGGTGACTAGCACAAGCATGCAAAGTAGGCTTCTGATGTTGCTGATTTCAGCCTGTTTAGTGATATTTTGATGCCATGTTAACTTGATGCTACCAAGAGATCCATGCATATTTTGAGATACTTCAGTAAGGATGTTTTGAACATGTGATTGTGCTCTATCCATACATGCCTTTGTTTGCAATTATGGAGTGCCATAGCTTGAGTCAATCGAGCTCTACTTTTGCTACCAAATGTTTCCTGGCAGATTGTTTACATGTTATTCAATTTTGCCAAGGTTGTTGTGGTTGATCCATGTATGCTATGATGTTGTTCTTGCCATGTATGTATTCTATGCCATGTCTTCTTGATGTATGTACGCTTAGTTTATCATGAAAGGCTCTGTAGTGAGTGCTTTGAGCTCTTAAACATGCCTACTTGTTATCTGTTTTGACATGCCATGTTGCTGAATCATTATGAAACTTGCGATATTGACATGGGTGTTACTATATTTTATGATCCTTTTTGGCTTATGGTCAGTAAGGGACTTTTGTTCTATGCTTTGAGTAGATTCATGCCATGCCATGTTTTGCTATTATAAGTTCCTGTAGCATGTTGTTTTCTTGCTCTGAACATTGCTACGATGCTGTTTTTTGCCATGTCCAACTGATATTTTTGCATTTTTGCCATGCTTGTTTGAACCTGTTATGATGTGATTTAGCCGTAGCTCAGTGTTCATCTTTTGTCAAGCATCTTGAGTAGATCACTGCCATATACTTTGTTGGTACGTTTGGGTGCAGTAGCTTAATTTCTTGTTGCTTGCTAAGTGGTATCATCTTTGTTAATGGCAGATTTGTGCCATTCTTGTTTTGCTTGTCATTTGCAAACCGTGCATCCGATTCGGTGATCTTTATATCGATTTCAACGAAATCATCTCATCTTTCAGCGGCATACTTGGTTTGCCAAGTTGATGCCTGGTTCATCATTTTCCTTCGAGGCGCATCGCATTGCATATCACATCTCGCATATCATGTCATGTTTTGCATCATGTTGCTTGTGCATTGCACCGTGATTTATTGTGGTTCCTTTGTTTGTGTTCTTGCTTTGGGTAGAGCCGAGAGGCGAGTACGTGAGCGAGGAACCTGTTGAGAACGCTTACGAGGATCAAGCTTTCGACAACTCGAGAACATTGCGAGCAAGATGACCATACCCTCGAAATCACTTCTATCTTTGCTATGCTAGTTGCTCGCTCTTTTGCTATGCCTATGCTGCGATGCCTATCACTTGCTTATCATGCCACCCATATTGCCATGTCAGCCCTAACCATCCTTTCCTAGCAAACCGTTGATTGGCTATGTTACCGCTTTGCTCAGGCCCTCTTATAGCGTTGCTAGTTGCGGTGAAGTTGAAGTTTGTTCCTTGTTGGAACATGGAGATGTTGTTCCTTGTTGGAACATGTTTACTTGTTGGGGATATCACAATATATATCTGCTATAATTAATGCATCTATATACTTGGTAAAGGGTGGAAGGCTCGGCCTTATGCAGTGTTTTGTTCCTCTTGCCACCTAGTTTCCGTCATACGGTGTTATGTTCCTTGATTTCGCGTTCCTTACGGTTGGGTGATTTATGGGACCCCTTGACAGTTCGCTTTGAATAAGACTCGTCCAGCAAGGCCCAACTTTGGTTTTACCATTTGCCACCTAAGCCTTTTTCCCCGGTTTCGCGAGCCGAGGTCATCTTTATTTAACCCCGGACGAGTGCTCCTTGAGTGCTGGCCCGAAACGAGTAGCTGCAGGGCCACCATGGGGAAACTTCGAGGCTTGGTTTTACTCGTGGGATGTCTCATCCGGATGTGCCGAGAGCGAGATATGTGCAGCTCCTATCGGGATTTGTCGGCTGTCGGCGGCTTTGCTGGTCTTGTTTTATTCTGTCAAAATGTCTTGTAGTCCGGATTCGAGATTGATCGGGTCTTCCGGTAGAAGGAATATCCTTCGTTGACCGTGAGAGCTTATAATGGGCTAAGTTGGGACACCCTGCGGGTATTATCTTTGAAAGCCGTGCCCATGGTTATGAGGCAGATGGGAATTTGTTAATGTCGGTTGTAGAAAACCGAAGTTGACCTCAATTAAAATACACATCAACGCGTGTGTAACCGTGATGGTCTCTTCTCGGAGTCCGGAAGTGAACACGATGTTGGAGTTATGTTTGGCGTAAGTAGTTCAGGATCACTTCTTGATCGCTACTAGCTTCACGTCCGTGCCTTGCTTCTCTTCTCGCTCTCTTTGCGAATGTAGCCACCATATATGCTAGTCGCTTGCTGCAGCTCCACCTTACAACTCTGTCCTTCCTATAAGCTTAAATAGTCTTGATCTCGCGGTGTGAGATTGCTGAGTCCCGTGACTCAAAGATTCTACCAAAACAGTTGCAGTGCCGGCGATGCGGTCAGGTGGCAAGCCGAGCTCAAGTGGGAGTTCGATGAGGCGTGGTCGTTACTATGTGTCTTTTCCTGATGATCAGTAGTGGAGCCCAGTTGGGACGATCGGGGATCTGTGTAGCATTTGGGGTATCTTCTTTTATTTTGGTTCCGTAGTCGGACCTTGAGTGTACTCTGAATGATGGATGTTTATTTATGTATTGTGTGAAGTGGCGTCTGTAAGCCAACTATGTATCTTTTTCCCTTATGTATTACATGGGTTGTGTGAAGATTACCTCACTTGCGACATTGCTTTCAATGCGGTTATGCCTCTAAGTCGTGCCCGACACGTGGGAGATATAGCCGCATCGAGGCGTTACAAGTTGGTAATCGAGCCTTCCCAACTTAGGAGCCCCTACTTGATTGTTTCTTTGGCGTTGTTGAGTCTAGAACGGAAAATGTTTTGAGTCTTAGGATTATATATATCGGAGTAGGATTCTTTTTACTCCCAAGTCCCTTAAATAGCTCTGTGAGGTCTCTGACGTAGAAGTTTTGACTCTCCTCTCCTCAAATTTCACTAAAAATTTTTTAGGATGGTTTTGTGGCGAGAACATTGTTCTTGGTGCCTCGACATTTAGGGGTTGTGGCGGTGTCCGGGAGTTGAGCTCCGAGGTGTTGTCGTCACAATTTTATCGTTGCAGATTCTGGAATACCTCAGATTTGCCGACATCGAAATCTCTTTTGTGCGAGTTGTTGGTGAGATAACCCGATAACCCGATCTTTGAGGCGAGCTCGGGAGTATTGCCATGACTCATATAACGGATGTTTTTGAAGGTCGAGGTACCACGATTTCGAAGGTTTCTTGGTTATGTGTTGACGGATGGATACAATTGGATCTAGGTATTGTTAGTTTGGGTGATATATTTTGTGTCCCTGTATCCCCAACACCAGATTGCATAACTAGAAAGTTTGGGAGTTTATAGGTGGGAATTCTAGTAGCTTACGGATATCTTTCCGGCAGATGTATGATTTGAGATTGGGGTCCAACTTCTAGTGGTCCGCCCATTCACGATCGATTCTGATGGTGGCGTCTTAAAGAATCCTTGGCTATGCTGATTCGGGGCGTCTTGTTTGTCATTCGTGACGTCCGTTGTCGTCGTGCCGTGTGGGCCCTACCAACACTTTGGTGAAATCTCTATCATGTGTTTGTTCGGCTTATTCTAGAAGCCAATCTTTTGTTTTGTTTTTAGTTGTGATTTTTGAGTTGTTTCAAAGGCAGATGGTGATTTCATACCTTTATCTAAGTGGCTTCTCACCTTAATGGACGTGTGATGATTAGCTTTTGGAATTCATTCGTTCATCATTGTTCGAATGTTTATTGTGAAGACTATATGTTGCAATTTCTATCCGTTGATTTCAACTTGACTATTTGTCTATCAAAGGACTAACGGATGTCACCCTCTTGAGGATGGCTCCGCCAGCGTCGAATCCGGAGCGAAATGATGGGAATCGATCGAACCCTCCACCTCCACCTCCGCCTCCGGAGGCTGGCAACTATCATGGCAGCCACCAATGCCAATGCTCGAGATGATTTTGCAGCTCTTGCAGAAGCGTACTCAAGGGCAAGGCAGTCAAGGAAATCAAGGTCAAGGCAACAACCAGCCGCACTTTGCTACTCTCGGTCGGTTCCTCGCTAATCAGCGAAGTCTTTCGGTTTACGTATCGAGGCCACGAGGCGGACGATTGGCTTGTGGACATCTGCAAGCATTTTGATTGTAGCAATGTCGGACACGAGGACTTTGTCAAGTTTGCATCGTTTCAACTCAAGGATCAAGCTGCTTGAGTGGTACCAACAATACAAAGATTCGAGAGGAGGTCGTGTCATTACAGGATGAGTTCGCCGAGATTTGAGCTCACCACATTCGAAAAGTGTTGTTGAGAGCAAGCGTGAGGAGTTCCGCAATCTCAAGCAAGGCAACATGTCTGTCTATCAATACAATATCCAGTTCGAAACTTCGCTCGTTTTGCTAAGCAAGGCGTCCACGATGAAAAGAGTATGATCTATCAATTGGAGGTGGTGCGAGAGAAGATCTGCAATTAGCTCTTGTGCTTTTGAGCGAGAAAAGTATGATGAATTCTACAACATGGCCTTTGAAGCAAGAAGCTGCCCAGCTCAAATGTGAGGCTTCTAAGAAGAGAATCGGGGATGCAGATTCAGTCTTCTTCTTCCTCTCAAGTGGCAGCTAAGCGGCGAAGTTCTACCTTCCTCCTCCTCCGTTCCGTCGGCCTTATCGTGCAGAAGAACTCAGGTGGCCGTGGATCTTCCCACCCACCCAACCCAGGCTATCGAACAAGTCTAATTCTCAAGCTCCAAGGTCAAGTGCTCCTTACCACCGTCCGCTCTATGAGGTGACTTGCAACAAGTGTCGTGAGAAAGGTCACTATGCGAACAAGTGCTTCAACCAGGCGTCTTCCGCCTCCTCCTCTGTGAAATCTTCCAGCAATGCGGTGGTCAAGCATAATCCCAAGTTTGCAAAGGTGAACATGATGAATGCAGCTCAAGCGGAGGAATCTTGATGTGATAATGGGTAATCTCTCGATTAATGATATTCTGCAAAAGTCTTATTTGATCTTTGGTGCATCGCATTCTTTCATGTCATATCCTTTTGCATGAAACACAATGTTGACACAGAGATTTTGTCCAAAGTTATGCAAGTTGTTTCTCCGGAAAGCTTATGACTTCTAGTTTGGTTGCTCCCAATGTCTCTATCAAGATGGGCGACTATAGATTTCTGGCTAAACCAATTGTCCTTGGTGACTCGGATATTGATCTTATTCTCGGGATGGGTGGCTTTATCAGCACAAAGCTCAGCTTGATTGTGCTGCCGGGAAATTCAATTGACTCACTCTTCTAATGATGTGATCATCTATGCGCTTCGTGATGAAACCATTGGTTGTTTTCTCTCAATGAGAAGGCGAATTGATGCTATCTCTCGATTCGATCGTTTGTGAGTACCAAGATGTCTTTCGGAAGAGCTTCGGGTATGCCTCCTCATCGGCCGATTGAGTTCGTTATCGATCTTGAGCACGGCGAACCCGTTTACAAGCGTCCATACAAGCTTGGACTGATGAGCTGAAGGAATTGAAGAAGCAGCTCGATGAACAAGAGCGTCTGGGTTTGATCGGACCGAGTTCATCTCCTTGGGGTTGTGGTGTTCTTTTGTCGGAAGAAGGATGGCGCGGACCGACTTTCGTCGATTACCGTCCATTGAATAAGAAGACAATCAAGAACAAGTATCCACTTCCCAACATCAATGAGCTTTTCGAGCAACTCAAAGGTGCTAAAGTGTTCTCCAAGCTTGACCTTCGTATGGGTTATCATCAGATTCGCATTCGTGAACAAGATATTCCCAAGACAACATTGAGAACAAGCTTTGGTTCTTATGAATATCTTGTCATGTCTTTCGGCCTTGTCAATGCTCCTCCAACATTCTCTCGGATGATGAACTTCATATTCAACCCCTACACCAATGAATTCGTCTTGGTCTATCTTGATGATATTTTGGTCTTCTCCAAGAATAAGAAGGATCATGCCAAACATTTGCGATTGGTGCTAGACAAGCTCGAGAGCATCAATTCTATGTGAAGTTCTCCAAATGTGAATTTTGGCTTGATGAAGTGCTTTATCTTGGTCATATCATCTCCGCCAAGGGCATCGCTGTTAATCCCAAGAAGGTGTCGCAATTGTGAATTGGGAACCTCCTCGGAATGTCAAGCAGCTCCATGATTTTCTTGGTCTTGCAAGCTATTGCGAAGATTCGTTGAAAATTTCTCCAAGATTGCAAAGCCTCTTTCCAACCTCCTCGAAAGCATGTGAAGTATGTACGGTCTCCACGAGTGTGGCGTTGCTTTCAATACTCTCAAAGAGAAACTCGTCACAGCTCTGTCTTGACTCCTCTGATGAATCCAAGCCATTGAAGTTTTACGTGATGCTTCTCTTCAAGGTCTCGGTCTGTGTTAATGCAAGAGAAGAGAGTTGTGGCCTATACCTCTCGCCATTGAAGCCCAGAAAAGAACTACCCCACTCACGATCTTGAGTTGGCGGCAGCTGTCCATGCATTGATAACATGGAGACATCTCTTGTTGGGAAGGAAAGTGGACATTTTCACCGATCACAAGAGTCTCAAGTATATCTTCACTCAACCCAACCTCAACCTCGAGCGACTCGATGGGTGAAATGATTCAAGAGTACAACCCAAGTATTGAATATACTCGGGCAAGGCCAATGTGATTGCAGATGCTTTGAGCGGGAAGGCTTCTTTACAGCAGTTTAATCCTCAAGCCCTTCCAAGCGGATCTCTGTGAAGCTTTCCATAAGCTGAATCTTCAAGTTGTTCCTCAAGGCTTTCTTGCCAACCTCATAGTCTCTCCTACTTTGGAAGATCAGATTCATGAGGCTCAACTTGGATACCATGGTGAAAAAGGTGAAGCGTGGTATCGACAAGGGCATTTCAAATACAAGTGCTTCCACATTGATGACAAAGATACTCTTTTCTTTGAGGACGGATTGTGGTTCCTAAGGGTGATCTGAGAAAAGTCATTATGAGCGAGGCTCACAATTCGCTTCTATCCATTCATCTTGGAAATGCGAAGATGTACCATGACCTCAAGCAGTCATATTGGTGGACTCGAATGAAGCGAGAATTGCTCAATTCGTGAATGAGTGTGATGTCTGCGAGAAGAGTGAAAGCAGAACACCAAAGACCAGCTGGTCTCCTCCAACCTCTTGCTATTCCAAAATGGAAGTTTGATCATATCGAAATGGACTTGTGACTGGATTTCCAAAGTCCAAGCGTGGAAATGATGCTATCTTCGTTGTCATTGACAAGCTTACTAAAGTGGCTCATTTTCTTCCTATCAAAGAATCCATCACAGCAGCTCGGTTGGCGAGCTATACACCTCGAGATTGTCTCCTTGCGGCATTCCACAAGTGATCTCTTGAGACCATGGCAGCATCTTTACCTCCAAGTTTTGGGATTCTTTTGAAGGCCATGGGCACCAACATTCGTTTCAGCACAGCTTTCCATCCTCAAACAAGTGGCCAAGTCGGCGAGTTAATCAAATCCTTGAAGATATGCTCGGGGCTTGTGTCATTTCTTCGGTATGAAGTGGGAAGATTGTCTTCCATATGCGAGTTCTCCTACAACAACAGCTTCCAAGCGAGTTCGGGCAAGGCCCCATTGAAATTCTCTATGGCGAGAAAGTGCGTACTCCTCTCAATTGGTGCGAGGCAGTGAGCGCCAACTTCTTGGCAATGACTTGATCCGAAGCGGAAGAAATGTGCAAAGTCATTCGTGAAAATCTCAAAGCCGCGCAATCGCGCGGAAAACTATTATGATGACAAGCACCGTGATGTGGCTTTTGAAATCGGAGACCATGTCTACCTCGCGTCTCTCAATGAAAGGCACTCGTCGCCCGGTATCAAAGGAAGCTTGCCCCTAGATCGTGGGTCCTTTCAAGATCATTGGCAAAAGAAGCGATCTCGCCTATCAACGAGCTTCCGTCCAACCGCGAGCGTGGGCGATGTGTTTCACGTGTCACAACCGCAAAGTGCTTCAAGACTCTGAGCGCACTATCAACGAAGATTGACCTTCAAGAAGATCTCTCTTATCATGAGCACCCGTTGCTATTCTTGAAGAAACCGGCGCGCAAGACTGCAACAAGTCAATCAAATTCCTGAAAGTGAAGTGGTCACACCATTCCGACCGAGAAGCCACACAGGGCGCGAGGATCACCTCCATTCGAATATCCGGAGTTCTTTCAGTCCTAGATCTGGGGCGAGATCCTCTTGTAGTGGTGGAGTGTTGTAACACCCGGATGTAACTTTCCATATTTGTAACTCCAACTCTTGCCATTTTCGGCATTGTGATATGATATTCCCTCCGTGGTTGGGTTTTCTTCATTTTGCATTTTGTCCATGTCATGCATTTTATATCATGTCATCATGTGCATCGCATTTGCATACGTGTTAGTCTCATGATTCGAGCATTTTCCGTTGTCCGTTTTGCAATCCGCACTCCTATGTCCCCGGCGTCCCCTTTTACGTTTTTCCGTGGCGGATACTAAACCTTCTCGGAATGGACGAGGTTTGTCAAGTGGCCTTGGTATACCACCGGTGACCACCGGTCAAGTTCGGGTCATTTGGAGCTCGTTTGGTACTCAACGGTTAACCGCACTCTCATAAAGGCCTCTTTTAAGTTGCAGCCCAACACCCTTCAAAACAGTCCAATAACCCATCTAAGTCACTTCCATGCTCTCCGTCGTTCGATCACGATCGTGTGGTAAAACTACACCTCATTTGGACTCTCCTAGCTCCCTCTATGCCTATTTAAGCAACCCCCCATTCCAAATCCGGGTCCAACCCTAGCCTTCCCCTACCTCGCGCCCGGACAAAACCCTCCGCCGCCGGACACGTCCGCCCGTCGCCCCGCCCGAATCAGGGCGCCACTTGTCCCTCGCCGTCCTCGCGCCGCCCGGCCGCGAGGCCAGGCAAACCCGCCACAGCCGCAGCGTGCCGCCGCCGATCGCCGTGCCCGCCGCCTCCGCTCCCGCCCGCCCGCCCCCTTGCGCGCTCGCCTCCCTCCGGCGTCGCCCGAGTCGCCCGCCGCCCGAGCCCCTCGGCCAGCGCCTCGCCCATAGCCCGCCCCGCCGCCCGACCACGGACTTCGCCGCCCGGCGCCACCACGCCCGCCGCCGCGTCGCCCGGCCGGCGTCGCCTCCCTCCACCTCGTCGGCCGCGCCCCGAGCTCCGGCCACCGGTGCCCCTCGCCGGACCGGCCACCGGAGGAGCCGCCGCCGGAGCACCTCGATCGGATCTGAAAACCGAGGGTTGACTTTCTCCTTCCCCCCCCCCCTCCGAAATTTCCTCCAAGTATTTTGTTTGTTTCGGTGATTATTTCGTGGCATATTCAACGCATCATAACTTTGCATCTGTAGCTCCGTTTCGTGCGTGTAATATGTCAAAATGTTCGTCTCGAAGAGTAGATCATTTAATCTCATAGCATCATTTTCATTTGAGCCCATCTTGATGCCCGAAATGCTGTTAGAAGAAGGCTATGTGATGTTAGTTTCTGTTTCTTAACAGAACATGCACTTTTGTTATTTTTGCTATGATTGATGTGTGCACCCTATGAATTTGAGTCCTACATGTGTTTTGTAATATGCCATGCCATCTTTCCAGGGGTGTATGCCATGTATTTTTGTGATCTATGTGGTGACTAGCACAAGCATGCAAAGTAGGCTTCCTGATGTTGCTGATTTCAGCCCTGTTTAGCTGATATTTTGATGCCATGTTAACTTGATGCTACCAAGAGATCCATGCATATTTTGAGATACTTAAGTAAGGATGTTTTGAACATGTGGTTGTGCTCTATCCATCCATGCCTTTGTTTGCAATTATCGAGTGCCATAGCTTGAGTCAATCGAGCTCTACTTTTGCTACCAAATGTTTCCTGGCAGATTGTTTACATGTTATTCAATTTTGCCAAGGTTGTTGTGGTTGATCCATGTATGCTATGATGTTGTTCTTGCCATGTATGTATTCTATGCCATGTCTTCTTGATGTATGTATGCTTAGTTTATCATGAAAGGCTCTGTAGTGAGTGCTTTGAGCTCTTAAACATGCCTACTTGTTATCTGTTTTTAACATGCCATGTTGCTGAATCATTATGAAACTTGCGATATTGACATGGGTGTTACTATATTTTATGATCCTTTTGGCTTATGGTCAGTAAGGGACTTTTGTTCTATGCTTTGAGTAGATTCATGCCATGCCATGTTTTGCTATTATAAGTTCCTGTAGCATGTTGTTTTCTTGCTCTGAACATTGCTACACGATGCTGTTTTTGCCATGTCGACTGATATTTTTGCATTTTTGCCATGCTTGTTTGAACCTGTTATGATGTGATTTAGCCGTAGCTCAGTGTTCATCTTTTGTCAAGCATCTTGAGTAGATCACTGCCATATACCTTGTTGGTATGTTTGGGTGCAGTAGCTTAATTTCTTGTTGCTTGCTAAGTGGTATCATCTGTTAATGGCAGATTTGTGCCATTCTTGTTTTGCTTGTCATTTGCAAACCGTGCATCCGATTCGGTGATCTTTATATCGATTTCAACCAAAATCATCTCATCTTTCAGCGGCATACTTGGTTTGCCAAGTTGATGCCTGGTTCATCATTTTCCTTCGAGCGCGCATCGCATTGCATATCACATCTCGCATATCATGTCATGTTTTGCATCATGTTGCTTGTGCATTGCACCGTGATTTATTGTGGTTCCTTTGTTTGTGTTCTTGCTTTGGGTAGAGCTGGGAGGCGAGTGCGTGAGCGAGGAACCTGTTGAGAACGCTTACGAGGATCAAGCTTTCGACAACTCGAGAACATTGCGAGCAAGATGACCATACCCTCGAAATCACTTCTATCTTTGCTATGCTAGTTGCTCGCTCTTTTGCTATGCCTATGCTGCGATGCCTATCACTTGCTTATCATGCCACCCATATTGCCATGTCAGCCCTAACCATCCTTTCCTAGCAAACCGTTGATTGGCTATGTTACCGCTTTGCTCAGCCCTCTTATAGCGTTGCTAGTTGCGGTGAAGTTGAAGTTTGTTCCTTGTTGGAACATGGAGATGTTGTTCCTTGTTGGAACATGTTTACTTGTTGGGGATATCACAATATATATCTGCTATAATTAATGCATCTATATACTTGGTAAAGGGTGGAAGGCTCGGCCTTATGCAGTGTTTTGTTCCTCTTGCCACCTAGTTTCCGTCATACGGTGTTATGTTCCTTGATTTAGCGTTCCTTACGGTTGGGTGATTTATGGGACCCCCTTGACAGTTCGCTTTGAATAAGACTCGTCCGCAAGGCCCAACTTTGGTTTTACCATTTGCCACCTAAGCCTTTTTCCCCGGGTTTTCGTGAGCCGGGTCATCTTTATTTAACCCCGGACCAGTGCTCCTTGAGTGCTGGCCAAAACAAGTAGAAGCTGCGGGGCTACGGGAAACTTCGAGGCTTGGTTTTACTCGTAGGATGTCTCATCCGGATGTGCCACGAGCGAGATATGTGCAGCTCCTATCGGGTTTGTCGGCTGTCGGGCGGCTTTGCTGGTCTTGTTTTTCTTTGTCGAAATGTCTTGTAGTCCGGGATTCGAGATTGATCGGGTCTTCCGGTAGAAGGAATATCCTTCGTTGACCATGAGAGCTTATAATGGGCTAAGTTGGGACACCCTGCAGGTATTATCTTTGAAAGCCGTGCCCGGTTATGAGGCAGATGGGAATTTGTTAATGTCGGTTGTAGAAAACCCGAAGTTGACCTCAATTAAAATACACATCAACGCGTGTGTAACCGTGATGGTCTCTTCTCGGCGGAGTCACGGAAGTGAACACGGTGTTGGAGTTATGTTTGGCGTAAGTAGTTCAGGATCACTTCTTGATCGCTACTAGCTTCACGTCCGTGCCTTGCTTCTCTTCTCGCTCTCTTTGCGAATGTAGCCACCATATATGCTAGTAAACTTGTGCAGCTCCACTTACTACTCTGTCCTTCCTATAAGCTTAAATAGTCTTGATCTCGGGTGTGAGATTGCTGAGTCCCGTGACTCACAGATTCTACCAAAACAGTTGCAGTGCCGGCGATGCGGTGCGGTGGCATAACCGAGCTCAAGTGGGAGTTCGATGAGGAATGTGGTCGTTACTATGTGTCTTTTCTGATGATCGATAGTGGAGCCAGTTGGGACGATCGGGGATCTGTGTAGCATTTGGGGTATCTTCTTTTATTTTGGTTCCGTGAGTCGGACCTTGAGTGTACTCTGAATGATGGATGTTTATTTATGTATTGTGTGAAGTGGCATTTGTAAGCCAACTATGTATCTTTTTCCCTTATGTATTACATGGGTTGTGTGAAGATTACCTCACTTGCGACATTGCTTTCAATGCGGTTATGCCTCTAAGTCGTGCTTGACACGTGGGAGATATAGCCGCATCGAGGCGTTCTGGTGGGTAACCTCTCTTCATCTCCGCTCAGCTCATCCGCCAGCGATGTCGCCATGGGGCTTTCCGAACACAGCGTGTCAATGGGCTGTGCAGCCAGCGAGGAAGCGGCGATAAGCAGCGCCTGACAAGCTACCATCATGGAAAGCGGGCGCGCCAGCGGTCCTGTTGCCTTTATTCAGGCGACGAGGGGCGGACATTATAGCTTTTGTCCCTTGCCGTCGAGTTAGGTATAGATCACTTACCTTTGTACAAGCGGTGTAACAACCTCTGTTTTCCTATTTTACTCTTGTCTACTTGCCACCTGTGGTGACCCCTTTGTGCCTATAAAAGGAGGTCCAAGTGCAACGTAGAAGGGGTTCGGCTCCGGTTCAGTTCATTCGATACATACGAGACCACACTCACTCAGGCTAGGTTTTGTAGCTCTCATTGCTCCCTAGCAAGAACTCAAATAATCCACCAAGCAGCAGTAGGAGTTTTATCTCTCCGGAGACTTCCGAAGCTGGGTAAATATGCTCGTGTGCATTGCTTCGATCCGCTCTTTGTGGAATCTCCGCCCCCCTCCGAACCACAAGGGACCCGGTCCCATAGGTGTTCGTGGGTCACGATTAGCTTCCCCGACACCAGTTTGTGCTAGCCTTCTTAAGGCAACCTTGTTTAACGTATGTCTGTACTCAGATATTGTTGCTTCCGCTGACTCGTCTATGATCGAGCACTTGTATTCGAGCCCTCGAGGCCCCTGGCTTGTATTATGATGCTTGTATGACTTATTTATGTTTTAGAGTTGTGTTGTGATATCTTCCCGTGAGTCCTTGATCTTGATCGTACACATTTGCATGCATGATTAGTGTATGATTGAATCGAGGCGTCTGAGATTAATATCGAGCCATTGCCTATAGGAATCCCCTTCCAACTCCTTGGCGGTCAGTCTAGACTTTACAAAACTTTTACTAACATGGCTGTGCGGCCCATGGGCCCACGTCGCCATTAGGTGGTATTAGGATCTTTTACTCCTCGATCTTTACTCTAGGGTTCTGAACTCTCTTCTATTCGGGTTAAGCGATTTTGCTAAAAACAAAACTAAGCTGTAGGTTCTACTTAAGTACTTTCTCGAAGAGCCCCTCACTTGAGATGATCGTGCGCTAATCGGAAGATTACGAAGATACTCTCGATGTTCTCTCGAGACTTTGTGCCCATCACTTTTGCTATTCGACCACCGATAAATCCGTATGGATAACTACTTACACTTGCCATTCATCGATCATCCCCATTGATCTTGTTATTACAAGATACCCGAAGTTTTCTCTATTGTTCGAGAATATTTTGTGCCTACTGCCTAGCAGTTCTTTGCCACATGAATACCCCTTCAAATAAATCCTCGCACTTGTCGAGTATCCGCTCAACCCCAGTTGTTCATGTGTTTCACAAAAATACATTGAAATACTACCCGATCTTCGAAAATCTGAGCAGCCTATTGCTCTTGAAATTCTTGCACCTTGCAATATGATTAATCCCATAAGTCTCGTAATCTTAATGGCATACCTTGTCATTATCATTTTGAGTCTGTTGATTCAATATGTTGCGAATTCTTGCAATCCTCAAATAGATCCTAGAATTCATCCTTCCGGCTCGGGCGTCATTTTGAACATGAGCTGGTTCTCGACCAAACTATCGTAAATCGATTGTGCCTCTGGTATATTCAATTGATCCATCCTTGATCGAGCGTCGCTTCGATCCTTTGTTTTGGAAATCATTATTCCTTTGCATTTAAGCTGTGAATTATTCAGATGCTTCCATAACTTTATTGCATTTGCATTCCTTCCTCTTACGGTTGAGTATCGATACTCATATCGGATCCTTTGTGGACCATCAAGTCCTTTGTTGGATTGTTATCCGACAATGACCTTCACCTTGATCACTTTGTGAGTTCTACCCACGATACATAATGCCTTTGTTAAGTTGTATCCTCTGCTTGGCCAACCATGCTCTGCTTTGGGCTTGTGTTATTTACTCTTGAAACTTGTGGTATATGTTTCTAAGAAGCCCTATGGGTTGAACCTATGCCTTCCTTAATATGTGTGAACTCGACAGGTTTTCATGAGTCATACATACGGTATTTTGCGGATAAAATTTCAACACTACAACTTCCTCGAAGGTGAGAAGTGAATAAACGTTATGCATTGGAGAAGTGGGAGTCGACCTTGAACTTCGTGTTCATGCCCATGGACACGATGTAGATCTTATCATTAAAGCTTCTCTTGAATTAATTATTCCTTTGGTATAAATTCATCTTATATCGGGATCGGCCTTTTGCAATCGTGGTTCGACCATGTTCTCTTTTAAATACCATTTCTCTTGCAAGTTTAAGCACTTGTCTTGGTGAAACAATACCCAGTCAACTTCTACTTTGATCGTCATCGAGTATTACCCCACAGTATCTCGAGATTATCATGGAACTGCATAACTTCTTATGAGTTCTTCATCAAGTGCTACATTCCCACTGATTCCAATTTTTCACGGGCTCGAGTTATTAAACACTCAAAGACACCAATAACTGAACCGAGTCCGCTTTCACGGTTCAACAACTCTTTGGTAGCTTCTATAAGTGCGAGTTTGTACCCGATCACATCATTCCTAGCCTGTTCGGCTATATCTTCATCATGCTAAATTTTAAGCTGTACTACGGGTCCTTCTTCTCGGAACACATATTTCGACGGTGAGCTAATCTTACAATCGATCTCCCTCGTCATACCGTTTGACCTTGTACAGCAAGCTTGATTTGAGTTTGTGTCGTACCCATGGTTCCAATGACTTTTGGCTTCATCATTCCTTTGACTTGATGTAAATGCTGATTGATTACTTCTTGGAAATCTGCCGACAAATGTGTCGTGATCCACATCAACCTTATGAGCTCTTCCAGGATATCAATTGAGATCATGATGAAAATACCATCCTTGCCCCGATGATTTGGGTTATCTTTGACCACTTTATTGCCTTCATTCAACACAAACTTGTTAGTGTTTAGTGTTATACCTTGAGATCCTTACTATCCAACATTTGTTCTTCTTTAGCTTGGAGTATTACCCTCTTTTATGACAAGAATGTCATGAGGATTACTCCACCTCTTAAGAATTCTTGGTATAGTGATACTTCTCACCATCACCATTCTTTCTTGGTTCCGTGTTAATTCTAACCGAGGTACCTACAAGTGAACAGTGTTGTTTGGATTCTGTACTTCTAGCAACCCTATTGCTCTGAAGTTAATGGTCAACCGTTCATTCCTAGACTATTGATTATTGAATCATCATTTCGACCTTGGTCGTGTAACCCAACCCATATTTGATTGCACCTCTCATCCAATGTTTAACGGTGTATGTTCTCCTCGAGCATACACCATTTTATCATTGATCCGACAAATGTTATCTCCTTGTTCACATAACTGGGAAATCCACCTTTTGGAAATCTCGAGGATTTTCGTTGATTCCATCAGCTACCCCTCATCCTCTCCTTGGTTTAAGGATGAACTATTGCTTCAAGAACCCGCTCCCTTAGTTCATTTCCTGAGAATCTTGAAATGTCATTTCGTCTATTTGTGTTGCACCTTTTTCTTATCGGACATCCTGAGTCTGAGGTATCATGACACCAATTGGATCTAAATCTCGATCAGATATGATGGTTGGGACAACTTTCCAGGAGTTAGGTTGTTGGTCCTTTGATGACCCGGTAATATGATGTCATGCCTAGCACCACCCCCCCCCCCGGCTGGAGGACCTATCATTATTATTTCTTTTGCAAGGATAACCATTCCTCCTGGAGGAAATTGTAGGACTTATTCTATAAGTTACTCTGATGGATCATTGGTGTATCAAAAGTCGGCCCTTGATTGTAACACCATATCATTGCTACGAAGCATATCGTGATACTCCGTTCATCACCAAGAACATTTGAAGCACAATGCTAAATTCTCTTTATCAATTATCCAAACACCGTTGTATGGGTAATGTCATGAAATTTTCTCCCCTTACCTAAAGGGTTTTCTACATTATATCCTGTCATGGATATCATGTTACGCTTGTACATGGGAAGGATATACTCCTAATAATCGTGTGTAACCACTATTTTCCTTTCCATTGATCAGTTTAATCTGATAGTCATATTTTCCTTTCCATTGGTTGGATTAACGTTGCTTGTGATCTATATGATCTAAGCAGTGATATTCTCCTGCTTATGTAAACACCTCGATGTACAAATCTGCCAGTAAGACCCTGTTACTATTGTTGGTGACATTTCGGTAACCACCGATGGACGAGAACTTTGCCAATTGTTTTGACTCGTTCAACAAGTAGGAAAGTTGCTCTCTTCGTTCCCCGTTCTTGGTACCGACATTGTTGCCGGCATAGCTGACAAGCTATTCACTGACATGCCTCCCTGTCGCGGTTGTGTAAGATGTCACCACCCTTCCTACTTTCAACCCATATGGTGGGCCCATAAACCACATGTCCACTGGATCAAAACCTGACCCTTCTTTACAACCCGGATACGAATGTATCCTTTGCACTAACCCGTATGTGATGGGCGAGCTAAATTCTATACCATTATTCATCCGGAATCAAACACCATGTTATTCTCGTTGTTCAAGCCCCATTCCAGCTTACATCTGGGCATCGAATGATTGCCTACCCATTTGATACTTTGGTACCATCATATATTGCACTCAACGAATTCAACTGAAATACAACTGGTGGGGTACCTCGTGTATTTCCCATTGAGTTCACCGTCGATACCCACTTTGTGGAGATGCATTCTTAGGAGTATTTCCCCGAGGCGCGTTAAATGGGGCGATGGAATCTGAAGAAAGGATGATGAGTTGATCATGGTGACTTGAAGCGAGAGAATTGAAGACATCAGCGAAAGGGATCAACCTCTTGAAAGGGCAGCCAAGACCGAGAAGACTCGTTAGGATTTTTCGCTACCAGCACCTCCCCCCCCCCTTACTCCACCACTTAAATCTCGGGACGAGATTTCTTGTAGTGGAGGAGAATTGTGACGCCAGGTAATCAAGCTACGGTAACCCTCGCTAATGATGCCACGTCACCTAGGTTCTTGTTAGTAAACTTCGTGTTAGTTCAAAAGCGATTCAAATTCTAATTTAAAATATAGGCAAACAACAAAAGTTTTCAAATAATAAAACTAAAATGTTTGGGTTGTGCCAAATATTGCATAGGTAATTATGGCGAAGGAACCACACTATTATAAAATGCTTAAAAACTATGAGATGAATAAAAAGTAGCAAAGACTATTATTTAAATACTTTAAATATTAAATAATTACAGAACTCATTTATTTTGGGTTAGCAAATTTATGAGGCAGTGGCATAAATAGTAAACATCAATTTAGGTGCCACTTTGGTATTTTGTTATCACTAGAAAAAATAGCAACTAAATGTAATAGAATAAATAAAGGGTAAAAATAAAATAAAAAGAAAAAGGAAGAAAACCCCCCAGGCCAACTGGGCCTCGGCCCAGCCAGGTGGCTGCCAGGCCAACAAGCCTGGCCTAGCCAGCCACACTTATCCCCCCCATGAAACCCTAACCCAACCACCCGCCCCCCATCGTTCCCCCCCTCCCGATCCAGTTGGATCGGGACAATTCCCCCCCTCGCTCCTCCCCCCATGAAAGGATCTGGATCGGGGCAACCCACCGACCCCCCCCAGCTGCGTCGCGCCATGGTGCCTCCGACCTCATCCCGACCCCTCTCCCCGCCTCTCGTCTGCTCGATCCTGTGTGGATCGGGTGGGGCAACTCCGCCCACCGGCCTTGGCGCCCAACACCACCGTCGCGGCCGCTGCCTGGCGACAGGCGCGTCCTCCTCCTCCTCTCGTCGCGGACCTCATCGCCCCGCCGCCACGTCGTCCCGTCACCTCCTCGAGCTCGAGCCCGCTGCCCGCCGTCGCGCGTCCCGTCCTCCACCTCGCCCGGGACCACGTCGCCCGCCGCCTCGTCCCCGCCGCCGTCGCCGCTCCCCGGACTGCCTCCTCTCTGGCCGTCGTCGCCGTCTTCCTCCTCAACCCCGCTGCCTAGACCCCGCGTCCTTGTTGAGCTCTGTCAAGCGCGCCACCCCCCTCATCCCGTGTCCGCCCGCCCTCACGTGGCCCTCGCGCCCCCAGCCGTGCTCAGGCCAAGCTCGGCCGCGCCAGGCCGCCTCCCCCCCCCATAGCCGCCTCACCTTCGCTCCGGCGCACACACGCGCCCCGATCCCGTCGCCTCGGGTCGCTCCGATGGGCGCCAGCCTTGACACCCGCTCGGGTGACATCCGCACCCGGCGCCCGAACCCGCTAGGCCCCAGACCAGCGACTAGGGGCCCCACACCTGAAACGGTTTTAGAAAAAAAGGAAAAGAAAAAAATTAAAATATATATATATATATATATATATATATATATATATATATATATATATAATAAATAATGAATAATAAAATTAATTAATTAACTAAATAATTAACAATTAATCATGTTTAGTTTAACTAATTAAGATTAATTAACCTAATAAATAGTTACCTAATTAACTCACATTAATTAGTTAAACAATCCTAACGGTGGGACCCACACATCGGGTTGACAGTCAACCCCTGTTGACTCTTGGCGTCGGCATGACATCATGCTGATGTCATAATTTCATTTTCAATTAAATTAAATAATTAATTAAATTCAGAAATTAATAAAATCTTTAGAAAATCATATCTTTTAATCCGTAACCGGATTAAAATATTTTCAACATGAAAGTTGCTCGAGCGATGAGGCCGAATCCGGATCACAGATCCGTTCGTCCGCCACACACCCTAACCTATCGAACTTGCAACTTTCCCCTCAAACTCCTCTACAGAAAACATGAAACCCAGGGATATTTTCCGGATGTTTCCCCCTTCACAGTATCACCTCATACTGCGTTAGAACACGTCTAGCTCTGCTTGTTGTCTGTTATGCACTTGCTTGCTATGTATTTACTGTTTCTCCCCCCTCTTCTCTCGGTAGACCCACAGCGATCTTGATGCCCCTGTGGTGACTACATCACCGGCGACCCCTCTCTCTTGCCGAGCAACCAGGCAAGCCCCCCCCCTTGATCACGGATATCGCCTATTCTACTCTATATTGCTTGCATTAGAGTAGTGTAGCATATTCTTGCTTTACATTATACCTATCACGATGCATAGCTTTGTCCTTGTTACTCTTGTTGTTACCTTTACGCAATCCTATATGCTTAGTATAGGATGCTAGTATTTCCATCTGTGGCCCTACATTCTTGTCCGTCTGTTGTGATATACTATCGGGCCGTGATCACTCGGTAGGTGATCACGGGTATATCTGCTCTTATACATGATACATGGTGACTAAAGTCGAATTCGACATGGGAGCACCCATGAGTGATTCACGGATTGGGGTGAAAGGACCTTTGTCCCAGCCCTCTGGATGGATCTTTGTGGCGGCGGCAGGCGAGTTGAGACCGCCTAGGTGAGAGGTGGGCCTACCGATTCGGCGTTCGCGGATACTTAACACGCAACGAGATCTTGGTATTTGATCTGAGTTGGCTCACGGGCCTATCGCACTAACCAACTCGTGGGAGAGATATGGGCACTTTCGGCGTCGTGGTATCGGCCGGCACTTCGTGACGTCGGCGGCGGCGGCGCCGGATTGGTGGGAGCGCCACTAGGCTGAGTGCGCTTCCGGCCGCCCGCATAGCGTCTTGGTGTGCTCAGGCGATGGGCCCGGACCCTGCGGCTTAGGTTTAGACCGGCGTCTTTGGCCTCTCGATTGTGCCTAGGTGGGGCTGCGGCGTGTTGATCTTCAGCGGCGGGCATGACCGAGGAAAGTGTGTCGGCCAAATGGGATCAAGCGTGTTGGGTAAGTTGGTGCACCCTGCGGTGATTAATCTATTGAATAGCCGTGATCTTGATAACAGGGCGACTTGGGTTGTACCTTGACCTTATGACAACTAGAACCGGATACTTAATAAAACACACCCTTCCAAGTGCGGATACAACGGTGGTCGCTCTCTCGGGGTTACGAAGGGGATCGCGGGTAGGATTATTGCTATGTGATGTTACTTGGAGGACTTGATCTACTCCCTTCTACATGTTGCAAGGCGGAGGCTGCGAGCGTAGTCTTCGATAAGACTAGCTATCCCCTCTTATTACGGATTTCTGCGATTCGGTCCTTGATATGGCCCTTTACACATATATCCATGCATATGTAGTGTAGCTCCTTGCTTGCGAGTACTTTGGATGAGTACTCACGGTTGCATTGTTTCCCCTTTTCCCCTATCTCTACTCGATTGCTGCAACAGACGATGGAGCCGAGGCGACGCCACCGTCGATGGCGACTACTACACGGAGGTGCCTACTACTACGTGCAGCCCGGCCAGCGATGACCAGGAGTAGTTAGGAGGATCCCAGGCGGAGGCCTCGCCTCTTCGATCTGTATCCCGGTTTGTGCTAGCCTTCTTAAGGCAACCTTGTTTAACTTATGCGTACTCGGATATTGTTGCTTCCTGACTTCGTCTATGATCGAGCACTTGTATTCGAGCCCTCGAGGCCCTGGCTTGTATTATGATGCTTGTATGACTTATTTATGTTTTAGAGTTGTGTTGTGATATCTTCCCGTGAGTCCTTGATCTTGATCGTACACATTTGCGTGCATGATTAGTGTATGATTGAATCGAGGGCGTCACAAGCCGCTTGACGGCGACGTGGAGGAGGAAATCTACATAAGCTTGTGCTCTGGAGGAGGAGGTTATCGAGGCGGATAAGGAGGAGGCAAAGGTAATGGCAGGCTTTCTCGGGTTCAGGGCTATACATGGTGGTCGGGGCCCGACGATCGTTTAGATTAGGTTTACAGTAGGTTTTAGTACGGTTTGTGCGAAATATGTAATAAATTTCGTCCAGTTTATAGGAAAAGTTCTCAAAATGTAACGAATTTCATCCGGTCAATTTGAAATTTGCTTTGTTTGCACTAATTTCGTCCGGTTAGTTCATATAGTTGTCAAAAGGTATGCGGGCAGCATTGGATGGCATCCACGGTGTCCTCGGACGATTGCGGTGTAAATTTGAGGGCCAGCATTTGGAGATGCCTAACTATCATGCTATAATCGCTAACGATGCTCCATTATTTCGCGAGGAACAGTTATCCTCGATCAAAATCAGATCCACCGTGTTTCGCACTCCTCCCACGTAGGAGTGTAGACTCTTGCTTACATAAAAATGGAGCAAGTGGACGGCACTGTAGCGCATCATATCACTCAAACTAGCCCGCCTAACGCATGGGAAAGCACCGCCCTCGTCATTTTGTTCTGGATTTCTATCAATTGATCGGACAAAAATGTTATGCTTTGCAAGTTCAAAAGTTAAAGGCGACACACTTACAACTCGTACGCGTCGCGTTCACGTCGCACCCCCGACAGTCCGGCTCGCACGCCGCTCACTAGAGGGGACACGCATTGTCTTGCGTTTTCACTGACATGTGGGACTGCAATTGAATAAACCATCGATAGCCAAAATCTAATCGCTCGGCGGGCGTCGGCTGAGAGGAGAGAGACGAGGGAGGGAGAAGAGATCGCCTGCCCACCGTGCACGGACTCCAAGAAATATGTGGTGATGATGTGAGGTGGGCCATGCGGGAGTCCGCACCACTTTCAAGCCCGCTTCTTACATACAGCTCACGAACCCTCCCCCCACCACCCCCGCGTTCCCCCACGAGAGGCCAGCTGCCGCATTCATAGCAAGTATTACCAGTAAAATTCTGGGCTATAAAGGGCATGTACAATGGTTGATAAGATAGTATTATCATAAGTCTTGCATGTAATTTAGAGATGACAAAAAAACACGTGTACAATGGATCATCACTTAGCCTTATCTTCAATAACTAGTTATTCCTAAAAACATGGTGAAACATATTGTGCTAAGAGATCATCTCTTGTCTTCTCGACAAGCCCGCTTATGTGGAGGAGAGAGAGGCATTGACAAAGTCAAGGAGTGGGATCTGCAGGAGCTCGTCTCTACACGTGCTCCTAGGTATTAAAAACTAATTCTAAAAAATGAGGCATAAAAAACAATTATGTCTAAAAAATGAAAGGTAAAAAACATTTGAGAGGAAATAGATAGAGAGAAAGTGAGAAAAAGTTGTAACCTTATAGTCAACACTATGGTAGTATTACATGAGGAAGGAGGGAGTGGTGCACATGCCAAGTTCACTGGGCTACCGTGTTTCACACTCCTCCGTCGTAACAGTGGAGACAATAGGTTTCATCAAAAATAAACAATGAATACTCGTTGCTCGTCCACTATATCGGAAAGAATACTTTCATTCACCGACATGTGGGACGTCGACCATCCTGGTCCACCTGCCATGCACAAAATTATCCTGGTCCACCCCGATCGTAGCGCAGGCTCAACCTTTCCCACTGTAAGTTAGTCGGACGAAGGAACCATCATGACTTCGTTGAATTCCGCTTCTTCAAGAAAACTTACTCTATCTGCAGTACTGCTACCACACACGAAGACTGGACGACACTGTACCACGTCATATCACTAAAACTCACTAGGCCAAACTAGCCCGCCTAGGATCTGTACTCCCTCCGTTTCAAAGTTAGTAGTACAAAGTTGACTCATCTATTTTGAAACGGAGGGACGTCTCTCTACTGCTATGATTTTGTGTTGTACGTCTCTGTACTTTTGCTATGATTTTCCTAACCTATGAACCAAATGAGGCCTGAATGTATCCGTGTCGACTATTGTCTGATCGATCGCTAAGCCTACAATTTTAGGAGATTGGGCTATTGGCCGATCGACGACGGATCAGCATAAGCAAACCACGAGCTCATCAGCCCCAACATTTCTCTTCGGTGAGTGTTTTGCAAGTACTATAGCTCGCACAGTATCTAGCCTACTAACACCAAGAATCATCAAATAAGCCCTGCTGATATGATAAACAGTTCAAACTTACATCTAAGCATGCCATATATTACATCGAAAGCTGGTGAGGATACATCTGTTTCCATAACTGGGAGAGGGTTCGCATGATTCACTATCAAACAAAAGTACTAGCAAGTACCTCCCACACAAGACAGTGCACTAGCCCTAAGATGGTTTGATCACACACATCATTTTGGTAATTAAACACAGGGCAATGCAAACTACCCTGAAGGATTAGCGCGACCAACTATTTCTTGTCATCGATCTCTCGGGCAATGACCACAGCACGGACAACGACATGGGAATCGATCTCTGGGGCGATGTCCATAGGATTGACCGCGACATCGGAATCGATCTCTGGGGCGATGTCCATAGGATGGACAGCGGCATCGGAATCAATCTCCGGGGCGATGCCAATAGGACGGACCGCGACATCGAAAACGATCTCTAGGGCGTTGTCCACAGGACGGGCCGCGACATCGGAATCATCAAGGACGTCCACCGGCACCTACACAACCCTAACATATTTGCAAGCACATTGCAAATAATCAAAAACCACAACTTTCATTTTTTTACCTTGTGCAGCTCACCGGGGGATCCCATCCCTCTGGGGCCATCTCCTCGTCCTCGATGGGGGCCATCACCTTGCCAGAGGAATACTTCTTCTCAACGGCAACTATCTCCTCAAACTCGGCCTTGAGCCGCGCAAAGGTGGCCATCAGAGTTTCTGGGGTAGGCACGGTGGGACCCTTGCTGTTCTTCCAGCTTTCTTTGAGGAGTTAAATCATAGCGTCGTCAACTCATTGGCGGTGCTTGTTTCTTGGAGTTCTTCGTCTCCATGGGTTGGCCGCCAACATGGCCAACTTCGTTGGTGGTGCTCGCTTCACGGAGATCGCTGTCTCCGGTGGGTTGTCCGCCGACAACTCTTTGCCTAGTGCTCAGGATCCATCAATGAATCGACAAACAAAAAGCAATTGAAAAAACCACAATCGCAATGAAAACAGGGAAAAGAATAGGCTGTGAGAATCGGTCGGTGCTTTGCAAAAAGAAGATTCTTGGAATGAAAATATAGCAGCATCACTGATTAGCCCACCTTTCCTTCGTCGATCTGAGAAGAAAAATGGCGAAGTGAGTAGCACAGGTGAGGTTTTCTTCAAGAAAGGGAGAAAGGGATTCAACGGCGTTCGGTGAAATGATGGTTGCCGTCGGTCAACTCGAGGCCACTTTACCCTTTCTTTGGTAAAGGTGTGGGTTTTAATGATATGATTGGTCATGACGGCCACACCGGAGTGACCGGTGAGTTTCGACTATAGCACCTCACTGTGATTTGGTAGATGGCACGCGGGCCCAGATGCTTTGATGTCCCGCATGTAGATAGAGCGGCTAGTCATATTGTGCACCGCGACCAAGGCGGAGAGGAAAACGAGAAAACTACGTAATTAATGCATGAGTTTAATTAGGGTAGTTTTGTAAAGTATGAGATACATTCCTCCAATCGCAAAATGCCTTGGTTGATGAGATTTGAGATTTGAGCCCTATAAACCGGAAGGGAGATTTGAGATTTGAGATACTGCACGCGGTGTAGTCTAGTCACTTGTTGGAATCTCTAGTATACCGCATGATTCTTTGCTTCTTCTTACTACTACGTACTACTTCGCCGACATGTGGGACAGCCAGCAACATCTGGGTCGACGTAATACATGTCATGCACCAGATTAGAGTGTGGAACGGAAGGGGGGCATCACCCCGGTTGATGGCCAGCCTCGACACGGAGCAGTCGGTGCACCGGGAAGCTGCGCTCTCTCGGCCGTCGCGCCGCTTCAAAGCCGGCGCCAGTGAGAGGTCGCCTCCGCTCTGGCCGGGCATTAACGCAGCACTGACGGTCTAGGGCGACGCTGACCATTTCACGTGGGAAGCGCGCGCTGGCAATGGAGTATATGTTTTGAACCGTTTCATGTGTAGTACTGGTAGTTTGCAAAACTACTCAATTATTGCACTCAGTTTCCTAAGAAATTGTGGGAAAAAACGTTACTCCATAGCCCGCTTCCCTTCTCCTTCCTCTTCCAACACCCGCGCGCGTCCGGCGAAGCGGCGGTCAACCCTTATATAGGAGTGCTAGCACAAAAGATGCATGCATGACCACTAAATTTTCAGTTAAACAACGCTCTGGCGGGGAGTATGGCGTATGTTGTTACCTTCCCGGGCCATAGTTCTGCGAGCGGCGACGGAGAAGAGGCGGCGGGGGGAATGAATGCAGCTACTATTTGGGTTCGCCGTCCGCTTAAATAAATGTGCAACATCACGTGTACCAGGTGCACAAATTGTAACTATACGTAATGCCTTAAGTGGGCGTCACATAAGCTGGTGTGTGTGTATGAGAGAGAGAGATTCTGAGAGATAGAGTGCGTGTGTGCGACTCTACTCTTAGGACATGTACTCAACCTTTTGCATCGGGATATAAGTATAATGGTATTTACTTTAGCTAGTGATTTACGTCGCCATGTTAACGTGGTTGTGTAAAAAAAGGTCACTTCCTGCTCGTGATTTGCATTATATAATTACAAGCAAGATGCTCGTGCATTGCACGGAACATCAATATGCATTTTTTTACAAAACACATGTTGTGTCCCATGCAGGAGTAATCCCATGTGTAAAAACTAATGATATTTCAAGAATTTTATCGGAAAACTGGTATCTCGAGTATGTCATCGAAAAAATGAAAGATGAGAGATAAGGTGAGGAGGAGTGGAGCATGGTGGTGACTGGTGCTCGGAATGGGCGAAGGCATGGGGATGGACGGCGCCGGTAGGCGGCAACGGCCACCATGCTTGATTGTTCCGGAGACTTTCTTTTTTAATTGCTCAACAATGAGGTGTGGGAGATAAGGATGTGGAGAGAGGTGCGGCTATCTTTTGTAAAATTATCATAGTTTGCTTTATATCCGTCAGATATAGATCAGGCGGTCTATATTACAAGATGGCAGGCACACCATCATCGCCAACTCGGTTAAATGATAAGTTTGCTAACTACTAAAGTAAAGTGGAATTTGTCCATGTTATACAAGTAAATTAAGGTGATTGTTTATCATACGGGTAAGGGTGGATGAAGGGTGGTAGGAACAAATGCTCCGCCTAGAGCATGTGTGTGTGAGAGATGGAGTCTCAGTGTGTGTGGGGGGGGGGAGAGATGGAGTATTAGTGTGTGTGTGTGTGTGTGCATGTGTGTGTGATGGAGTCTTACTGTGTGTGTGTGTGTGTGTGGGGGGGGTTGGGGGTGCGTGTGTGTGTGTGTGTGTGTGTGTGTGTGTTTGTTTGTTTGTTTGTTTGTGTGTGTCTGTGTGTGTGTGTGTGTCGCGGGGTCTTCGGTGGCGGATGTAATTTAAGTGTGCATGGCTTCATCATAGAGAGGTGATGTGTATGGCAGAGGCCACCAACGATGGGGTGCGAGAGAAAATGCCGTGAGAGGGAAGAGAAGGTGTGTGCTTGGCGTGAGAGTAGTCGACATCGAGAGAAGCGTGTTTGTTCGAGAGACACCAAGGAAGACTATTGTATACCGATGGTGCATGTAGGCGGGAATTAAACGAAGGGATGGTCTTATTGGTTTCGGGGATATAGCGGAAGAGTGAGAGGGGGGGTAGCTACAAGGAGATTGTTAAGTGTGAGTGTGTGTTTTACCCATCCAGGCATAAGTTATGTGCACACAAGAAGAGAACGATTCAATGTGGCGTTAGGGTTGAGGGTAATTAACTACATATGGAACATAGAGACCTTCAACGTGCATGTGTGAGAGGTATACATGTATCGTGGGATGTGTGTGTGTGTGTGTGCGCATGATCGAGATAAAAGAAAGAAGACATAAGTCATAAGCTAAGATCAACGACATGGGAGAGACGGATCGGTATGACAATATGCATGCATGCGAGAATGCAGGGAAGAAGGCCCGACAATTGAGCATGGGTTTTTGTCTTTAAGAGATAGTGGTGTGGGCTGGAGCATGCATCTATGGCGAGCAGAGGGAGTGAGGCACAACGATTGTGCAAAAGAGATCAACCTATAAATGAAAGAAGGTTGATGGAGAAACAGATAAATAGAAAGATAAAGATGCTAGCTAGTGTGCGTTAGAGATAGGAGTCGAGTGGATCAGAAGGCTGAGTTATGGGTGTGGGTGTGAGAGATATGAACAAAGGGTGCATGTGACTCACATACAAACAAATATCGGAGAGAAATGAGATCCCAAGAGACGGAGTTTTGTGTCTGCGAAAGAGAAAGATATTTGAAAATGAGAGTCATAGCTAGAGAAACATATGAGGGAACGCGAGATATCTCTAGGGAGAGACAGTGTGTGTGTGCGACATGCAAGAGAGCAGTGGAGAAATATGAGACCCTCGGAGACAGAGTTTTTGTTTGTGTGTGAGAAAGAGATATTTAAGAGGAAGAGTCGTAGGTTCTCATACCTAAGGAGCGAAAGACATCTCTGTATTAGGGGTGTGCGAGTTGCACACATAGGAATAGTAGAGAGAAATGAGACCCCGGAAGACAAAGTTTTGTGTTTGTGTGAGAGAAAGAGATTCCACATGGAGAATCATAGTTAGAGACATATAGCAGGGAGCGAGATATACTTAGAGAGAGATAGGGTGATGAAGGTCGAGGGAGAGAGTACCGTCAGTGTGTTATGAAGATAAAAGATCATTGTCGACATACAGGTAGCACGAGAGATACCCGAGAGATGATGAACACGTATAGGTCTAGAGAGATAGTCCTATATAAGCATGAGTGATAGTTATATGAGACGAATATCTGGATTAAATGGGATTCAAATATTTAAACTGGAGATCACGACTGTCGGTGTATTAAGGTAGGGGTACCTTAGCACCCCGAACCTGTGCACAGGCGATCGCGGACATCCGTGGCAAGCCTTGCGGGCGTGCGCCAAGACCCTCATGACCCTTGAAAACAAGACTCCGGCAAGAGGAGCTTGCCGGTGAGCCATTCAAGAACAAAGTAGTCAAGACCTCGGCAAGAGGAGCTTGTCGGGAAGGCCACCCGGGGCGCAAAGGAAACAAGGCCCCGGCAAGAGGAGCTTGCCGGGAAGGCTTGGTGGGCGCCGAACCCCCAAGCGCGATAAGATTCCTGCCACGGCAAAGGCGCTTGCAGGCGGGCAACCTCTCTTCATCTCCGCTCCAGCTCATCCGTAGCGATGTCGCCACGGGTTTCTCCGAACGCGTGTCGAAGGCTGTGCAGCCAGCGGGGAGCAGCGATAAGCGGCTGACAAGCTACCATCGTGGCAAGCGGAGGCAGCAGCGGTCCTGTTACCTTGTTAGGGCGGCCGAGGCGGGCATTGATGATTCTTGTCCCTTGCCGTCGAGTTAGGTATAGACTCTTTGTACCTTTGTACAAAGCGGTGTACCAACCCGTTTTACTATCTTACCCTTGTCTACTTGCCACATGTGGTAACCCCTTGTGCCTATAAAAGGAGGCCCAAGTGCAGCGTGAAAGGGTTCGGTCCAGCTCAGGCAGTTCATCATACTCATCGAAACCACACTCGGGCTAGGTCTTGTAGCTCCCATTGCTCCCTAGCAAGAACACAAGATAATCCACAAAGCAGCAGTAGGAGTATTATCTCTCGGAGAGCTCGAAGCTGGGTAAATCTGCCCGTGTGCATCGCCTCGATCCGCTCTTTGTGCAATCTCCGCCCCCTCGAACCACAAGGGATCCGAGGTCCGTAGGGTGCTCGTGGGACACGATCAGTTCTCTCCCGACATCTTTGGCGCGCCCGGTAGGGCGTCGAGGCTGTGTGAACCTGATCCGGCGGTCACCACGAGCAACTTCATCAACATCTTCGTCAACATGGCACGAAGAAGAAGTCTTGGCAGCGGCGAGCCGTCGCGTCGAACCCACCACCACCGGGCTGTCGGTGGTGGGGAAAGCTGTTAGCGAAGGAACCGGCGTCGTCGAGAGAGCCCGAATGCCGCTAGATCAAGGACAAGGCAACACAGCGTCGGCGTCGAGTCCGCACCGCGTCCCTCGCGGAGGCGCGGGACGATAAGCGTCATGATGCTCGCGGCACCATCGCTTCGTTGGATCAAGGCCAAGATGGAGGATCCGAGGCCCTCAAGACACGCATGCGCCTCGGCATCTTGATGCAGTGAATCTGATCGCTTGGCGGGATGCTGCTCCTCCTAACTTGGTTGGAGTCGAGCACATCCGTTCTTAGCTCCGTCGCCGTTGCCGCCAACCACACCAGCGGAAGCCTTGGCGAGCTCAATTACTTCTAGATTACCCTCAACGGCCGATAAGGTCGGCGAATGGAGGGCCACAATTCAGAGTCTCATCGGCCGCCAATGCTTAGCGCCCAGCAGCAACCGAGTGCCTCGCAGCCGCTGCAAGGCGACAAAGCGCGAGCTGATGGCGGCGAGACTTGCGGGGTGCAGCCACCGCACTCACCTTCCCGAAGGCCAAGATCGCCGACTCGCCGGATCCACCTTGGCAGCGACTCCACAGCGTCGTCGGATCCATGAGCTCGTCGCGATCAGCGCCAAGTTCTTCGAGAACGACAAGAAGAAGCGCTTCGAACCGTATCGGCGCCCGAAGAGAAGCGCGCCGTCAATCTGACCAACGCGCCGGGCCCACTGTCGATATGCATGCGCCAGGGGAACCAGGCGACTTGCCGTACGCGGTAGGTTGCCCTGCGTTCACTCATGAGCTGCGGCAAGTCTGGTGGCCCGACAAGAAAAACTTCAAACCAGATGTGCCAGAGAAGTATGATGGCAGGACACACCCATCGGAGTTCCTCAGCATCTACACCATCGCGGTGCAGGCTGCGGGGGGACGAGACGACAAGATCCTCGCCAACTACTTTCCCCTGGTGCTCAAACCAAACGTCAGATCTTGGCTCATGCACTTGCAGGACAGCTCTATTTCTTCTTGGGCAGATTTGTGCCACCAGTTTGTTGGCGCCTTCACAGGCGGCCACAAGCCTCATGGCCAGGAGAGTGATTTCCACCTGCTTGCCCAGAAGGAAGGGGAGTCCTGCGCAAGTTCATCGAGATTGATCGAGTGCACTACAACATCCCGGCGTCCACCCTGCGCGGTGATCGATGCATTCCATCGAATGTCTGAAACCGCAGGATGAGGAGGAGATGGCGATGTGCAAAGTGAAAGACGTCGGTGAGCTCTACATACTGGCGGACAAGTGTGCGTCTTTGAAGAAGGAAGAAGACTCCTGTGGAGAGAATGTGGGAGCAGAGTCTGATAGTGAGGAGACCGCCCCGGCAAGGAAGAGCCGGCGGCGGAACAACAGAAGGAAGAAAAGCCAAGAAGTACTAGTTGTCGAGCAGTCCGGCAAGGATGGTGCCGCCAACAAAACCAAGGCTAGTGGCTCCGGCAAGGAGGTTGCCGTAGATGCCGACCGCCAAGCTGTGGCGGCCGCCGACAAGCCTGACAGCTCCAACAAGCAGTACTGTAAGATCCACCGCACCAAGGGCCACGATCTCCAGAGCTGCAAGAAAGTCGAGCAGCTTGTTGAGCTACTGAGAGCTGAATATGGCGGCGAGACAAGGAGAAGGCCCAAGAAGGTGCAGGTGCAGCAAGTAAGAAGAGACCCGGTCGGGAGGGCGCCAAGCAAGGCCAAGCAGCGGCAAGGAGAGACCTCCCCGCCGCGACAAGGAAGAAGGCGAAGATGAAGATGGCGAAGACATGGAAGACGATGAAGCTGATGAGCAAGAGTTTCAAAAGGCAACAGAGGTCCTTTGCGTTGACGGTGGTGCTTCTCTGCATGCCTCGCACCGCCAACTCAAGCAATGGATGCGTGAGGTTAATGCAGCAGAACCATCCATAGAGTCGCGCAAACCTCTGAAGTGGTCCAGCACGCCCATCATATTTGACATTGAAGATCACCCTGATCGCATCACAGCGGTCGGGTGCTTGCCGATGTTGGTCTCACCAACCATCCGCAACCTCAAGGTCACAAAGATGTTGGTTGACGGCGGGGCCGGCCTGAATTTAATCTCCTCTGCAGTGCTCCAAAAGCTTCAAATCCCTGACAGTGAGCTCGAAGAAACTGGTACTTTCCAAGGAATCAACCCAGGAAGGAGCAAGCCCAAAGGGAAGATCACGTTGCCGGTAACATTCGGCAGCGAGCTCAACTTCAGAACTGAGAGGGTCACGTTTGACGTCGCCGATTTCCCATTGCCCTACAATGGCATACTTGGCCGTCCGGCACTTGCCAAGTTCATGGCCGCCTCTCATTATGCTTACAACTTACTCAAGATGCCCGGCCCGATAAGCGTCATTTCTGTCCATGGCGACAAGAAGGACGCGCTTGTCTGCGCCGACAAGATTTACCGGGATGCAGCTGCCGCAACAGTTAGCAAACCACTTGCCTCTGAAGCTCCCGGGAGGAAGAAGAAGACCACCAAGTCCGGCAAGAGCTCTGATGCCCACTCCGGCAAGCGCACCTCCACGGAGTGCTGCGCTACCGTCGAGGACGCACCATCGAGCTCCACCGGCAAGTGCAAGAAGACGATGGCAGCTCCGCCGAAGACCAAGAAGGTGCCCGCCAAGGAGGAGGGCACCGGTGGTACCTTCACCATCGATGCCACGCTTGATCCTAAATAGGAAGGCGAGCTCGTTGCTTTCTGGGCGAATGTCGATGTGTTTGCATGGCAATCATCGACATCCCGGTGTTCCTGGAAAGTAATTGAGCACCACCTAGCTGTCTGTCCTCACGCGGCCCATCAAGCAAAAAGTTAGGAAGCAGTTGGGCGCCAAGAGTTCATGGCGAAGAAATCAAGAAGTTAGAAGCAGCAGGGCTTGTCGGAGGAGTCCTCCATCCCACGTGGTTGGCCAATCCGGTAGTTATGCGCAAGGCTAATGGGAAATGGAGACTTTGTATTGACTTCACCGATGTTAACAAAGCTTGTCCCAAAGACCCATTTCCCTTGCCACGTGTCGACCAGATTGTTTTCTCCACGTTGGATGTGATCTGCTTTCATTTCTTGATGCATATTCAGGATATCATCAGATCTTCATGGCTGAAGAGGATGAAGAGAAAACCGCATTCATTACACCATGTGGCACGTACTGCTTCATACAGATGCCTTTCGGTTTAAAGAATGCTGGTTCAACCTTTGCAAGATTAGTCCACGATGCCTTTGAGCCACAGATACACAGAAATGTAGAAGCTTACATGGATGACATAGTGGTCAAGATCAAGGACAAAGCAACTCTAGTTCAGGATTTGGATGAAACATTTGCAAATCTGCGCAAGATCAACCTCAAGCTCAACCCCGAGAAGTGCGTGTTTGGAGTCCCTTCCGGCAAACTTCTCGGGTTCTTTGTGTCTCAGCGGGGAATTGAAGCCAATCCCGACAAGATCAAGGCCATTGAGCAGATCGAAGCACCAAAGCGCGTCAAGGATGTCAGAAGACTTGCCGGTTGTGTGGCTGCTCTCGGCGGTTCATCTCTAAGTCTGCTGAGCAGCGCCTGCCGTTTTCAAGATTTTGAAAAAGCAGGTCAATGAAATGGACTCCGAAGCGGAGGCTGCGCTGCAGGACTTGAAGAGATACCTGTCCTCCGCTCCAATACTTGTCGCACCTAAGCCACAAGAGAAGTTGCTGCTGTATATAGCAGCAACCAATCAAGTGGTTAGTGCTGCGTTAGTAGCGGAGAGGGAGGCGGATGATGAGCCGACAACGAAGCGATTGCATCCAGCGACAGCAGGGGCTTCACCGTCAAGCTCTGGTCCCGACAAGAACAGATCAGCGCAGGGGTTGCGACAAGATCTGAGAAAAGATGGTGCAGCGCCCGGTCTACTTTGTCGGTTCCCTTCTGCGAGGCTAGGTCAAGGTACTACGGTGTGCGAAGTTGCTTTTCGGCCTCCTCATGGCCTCGAGAAAGCTGCGCCATTACTTCCAAGCACACGAGATAACAGTTGTCACTCGCTTTCCGCTGAAGAGGATATTGCAAAATCCGAAGCAACGAGCATGATTGTCGAGTGGGCACTTGGAACTGTCAAGCTTTGGTCTCAAGTTTGAAAGCACTTCAACTATCCAGGCGAGCATTGGCAGAATTCATAGCAGAGTGGGCGCCCACGCAAGACGAAGAAATTCCAGAGATAAGCATCCCGTCCGGGGAGGCAAATAAAGAGTGGCTGATGTACTTTGATGGAGCTTTCTCACTGCAAAGGCGCCCGGTGCGGCGTGCTTGCTTATCGCACCCACGGAGAGCACCTCAAGTACATAGTCCAGATGCACTTTCCCAAGGAACAAGCAACAAACAATACTGCAGAGTATGAAGGTTTGCTTGCCGGTCTCGAGATTGCTTTGAGACCTTGGGATTAAAAGCTCATCATCAGGGGGGACTCGCAACTTGTCGTCCGCCAAGTAAATAAAGATTATCAAAGTCCGTTGATGGAAGCCTACGTCGATGAAGTGAGAAAGCTAGAAAAGCACTTTGAAGGCCTGCAGATGGAACACGTTCCAAGAGCTCAGAATGATATAGCTGATGGCCTCTCCAAATGTGCTGCACTTAAGTTACCTGTGGAACCAGGAATTTTTGTGCTCAAGCTGACTCAGCCAACCGTAACACCATCAACAGGACAGAGCAAGAAGAGAAAATTGGTTTCCGGCGACTACCTTCCGGCAGAGCTTTCTGAAGCCGCCGCCAAGAAGGTCCCTAAAACCAACGCAAGCATCACTGAGGAGCAGTCTGCTCCGACAAACCATGCAGTTTGTGTCGTTGAAGCAAACGCTCCCGACAAGTTTAGCTCCGGCAAGCTTGCCGGGGATCATCAAGCTCCGGCGGACCCACAGGTCCTTGCCGTAGAAGCTGATGTTCCCGCAGTGATAGATGAGCCTTTAGTCCTTGTTGTCGAGCCACAGGCTCCAACATGGGCACAACAAATCGTCCATTTCCTTCAGACAGGAGAACTTCCCGAAGAGCAAGAAGAAGCGGAAAAAGTAGCCCGGCAGTCAAGTATGTACCAGTTTGTTGACAACATCCTGTACAGAAGAAGGCTCAACGGTGTGAAATTGAAGTGTATTTGCCGGGAAGATGGACAGAAGCTGTTGGCAGAGATACATGGAGGCATATGTGGTCACCACATCTGGCAAGAAAAGCACTTGCCGGCAAAGCTTTCCGGCAAGGTTTCTTCTGGCCAGAAGCCCTCCAGGATGCAACTGCACAAGTAACCAAGTGTGAAGCGTGCCAGTTCCATTCCAAACAGATACACCAACCAGCTCAAGCTCTCCAGACGATCCCTTTATCCTGGCCCTTTTGATGCAGGGGCTCGACATCCTCGGCCCCTTCCCCGAGCTGTCGGGGCTTTGAATACTTATGCGTAGCAATCGACAAGTTCACAAAGTGGCGGAAGTGGAACCAGTGAGGAAGGTGACAACACATCGGCCGTCAAGTTCTTGAGTCAATTGTTTGCCGTTTTGGGATTCCTAACATAATCATCACCGACAACGGCACACAGTTCACGAGCCGCACCTTCATGCAAGACGCCCAAGATCTTGGCGCCAAGATCTGCTTTGCTTCTTTGCTCATCCGAGAAGCAGCGGTCAAGCGAGAGCAAACGCTGAAGTCTTGTGGGGACTCAAGACCAGAACTTTCGACGAGGCTGCGCAAGTCGCGAAGAAGCTGGATCGAGGCTGCGGTGGTTCTTTAATCGATCAGACGACGCCAAATCGAGCCACGGCGGACACCTTTGCTCTAGTCTATGGAGCGAGCAGTTCTCCCCACGGAACTTCGTGTGCGGGTCACCTCGAGTGCTCGCTTATGATGAGCTTGAGCAAGAGCAGCTGCGACAAGATGACGCGCTGCTCCTCGAGGAAGATCGTCTTCGGCTCTCTTGTCTGAGCTGCTCGTTACCAGCAAGCTTTGCGTCGCTACCATAGCCGCAAAGTTAATGCGGAAGCTTCGAGGAAGGCGACCTTGTTCTTGGCGCGTTCAATCCGCCAAGAATTCCAACAAGTTGGCCTTGAAGTGGGAAGGCCCTTATCGGGTAAAACGAGTCACTAGGCCTGGCGCTGTCCGCCTTTGAGACCAAGATGGCCTTCCGTGAGCAATTCCTGGAATATAGAGCATCTTCGCAAGTTTTACCCATGAGGCGCGGTTGCGGAACCGTTCCGCAACCACCCTTATACAAGTCTTGCCGTTGTTGCATATAATCCTTTGTGCAAAGCGGCAGACCCGTGCATCATAAAAGTTATGTGTTGCGCACATTTCGTCAATACATGCCCTCATAATCATATATGCATGTGTTTACTAACGTTTTGTGCAGCATCCGCTCCCGGTAAGCGATGACGAGCCATTAGGCTCCATAACTTTATTTTCTCTTCTTTCTTCTCAAACAAGAAGAAGGTTTCATCCACCCACAAGTTCACCGGGGGGAAGGAGAAGATAATGGTGTGGGCCGCCAAACGTCGCTTGAGGAACTGTCGCCTTGCCGGAAAATGGACAACAGAAAAGCTAAGTTGCTAAGTTTAAACGACCAGTTTTAAATTTTCAAGTTATCTTCCTCGAACGATAGTACTTTGTATGGAAAACCTGTGCGCGGAGGAACCGACTCGCGACTAGCTTGCGCCCTTACTTTGTTTCGAGTCCGCTCAACAACTTAAGTGTGCTGCAACTAGTTGCGACAAGGTTGCTTGTCGGTAGCCATCCCGCCAGCAGGCTGCTGAAGTTCCGCACTCGGCGCTCGCGGCAAGGGTGCCTGCACCGGCAAGTTTCCCAGAAAAGCGTAGGGAGGTAACATACAAAGCCAAGAGTCGAGTAAAGGAAGTAACATAGCAAATATTGCCTAGAACAAAGTTATATTACAAAAATAACTTGTTGCGGCACTGGCTAAATTGTTCTCAGAACTGAGATAACAGCGAAGAGGAGAAGAAATGTGCGCCAAGATTCCAAACCCGGCAAGCCGAGTTGCCGGGCTGCGGCAAGCCGAATTGCGAGGGCTGCGGTATCGAGATAAGCCTTCGTCCTTTTCAAACATCCTTTTTCATTAAATACATTCTACTCGGATCACGGTCCGTGGAGAATGAAAAACATGAAAGAGAGGATTACAAGCTTTAAATGCGGATAAGGCCGAAGGCTTACGAATTAAAAGATAAGATGCCCGTAATCCTTTTCCTGTCCCTCTCTTGAAGGTAGGTCAAGGAGGCGAGAAGGGCAAAAGGAGCACCTAGGCGAGCTACAGTGCGAAGGCACCAAGGGAACATCCTGGGGCTCTCCGAGGGCTTGACGGAGATGGCGGCGCCGAAGCGGGCCCAAGGCAGGCGGCAGAACGCCAAGACGCTGCCGAGGGCACTCGCCTCGTACTCCGACTTGACGGCCTTGTCGCCTTCCCTCTTCCCCTTCCGCAGCCTCCCTACGCCAGTCGCCCAAGGAGACGACCCCGGGGAGTTCAAGGAGCCAGCGACGCGGATGATGGGGTCGCCGGTGACGCACGAAGCAGCGCCCGACAACTAATCGGGCCCGCTACCCTCGTCGTCGCTGTCGCTCTCCTCCTCGTCACTCTCGCTCGAGGGGGAATCTTCGCTGTCGGAGGAGCTATCCACGCAGCACTTCGCCCGAGTGCCGAGATCCCCGAAGACCTTGACGGAGAGGAGATCACCCTCCATTAACTTAAAATGGAGGGTAAACCCCGCCCTCAAGCCGTGGATGCGAGTAAACGTCTTCCACCCACGATCAAGATACATCACATTAGGGGCTGGGAATACAACACGGACTCGCATGCCGCTGATTCCACAGCCCCTCATGTGCAGTCTCAGTGTCTCGGGCGGATCCGACTCCATCGCGCTCGCGAACGGAGCTGGAAGCCGGAGGCGACGACGAGGCGCCCGCGCAGCCTGACGAAGAACTTCGCAGGGTCGTCCCCGTATGGACCGCCCGCAGGAGGGGAACCGCCCGGCGGAGGCGGAGACGCGCTGCTGCCGTCCGCTTCTTCCCGAGCGCCTCGACCTCGTCGCGACCTCGCCCCTCCCTCTTCCTCTTGTGGCTGGTTACGCCACCCCGTGGGGTTGGGAGGGCGCTGTCTGGCGGCGACCCTCGCCGCCACCGATGAAGAACCAAGGTCCCCTTTCTCCATGACGAACGAGAGGAAGGGAAGCAGAAGCTGAGGAAAGGAGGAGATGGGAGAGTGCGGGCTTCTGCGCTCCCCTTCCGCTCTTTTTAAAGAAGCAAGGTGGGGGCTCGGCCGCCCTGGCCAATGAATCAGGGCAGGGAATCGGGGCCGACCTGCTGCCTCTGCTCGCAACCGCCCAGTTTCCCACTTCCACCGTCCATGACCCGAGAGCATGGGAGCCACGTGGCGGGATGCGGAACCGAGGCGACACGTGAGGCGACCTCGTCGCCACCTACCTCCCCCACGACGCCGCAATTGACGCCGCTTCGAGGAGCGCCGGCGGATCTGGAGGAATTTGGTTTGGACCCAGGCCGCGTGCCCATGCCTGTTTTGGGCCTGGCCCAACAGCGCTTCGGCACCGTGTATAGCCCAGACCGGGGCTCTGTCGGTGTATTAAGGTAGGGGTACCTTAGCACCCGAACTCAGTGCAATGTGCGATCGCAGATCCCCTGTGGCAAGCCTTGCCAAGGCGTCCGCCAAGACCCTCGCGCCCTTGAGAAAACAAGACTCCGCAAGAGGAGCTTGCCGGTGAGCCATTCAAGAACAAAGTAGTCAAGACCCGGCAAGAGGAGCTTGCCGGAAGGCCACCCGGGCGCAAAAAACAAGGCCCGGCAAGAGGAGCTTGTCGGGAAGGCTTGGTGGGCGCGAACTCCCAAGCGATAAGATTCCTGCAGCGGCAAAGGCGCTTGCCGGGCGGGCAACCTCTCTTCATCTCCGCTCCAGCTCATCCGTAACGCAGTCGCCACGGGTTTCTCCAGAAGCAGCGTGTCGACGGGCTGTGCAACCAACGGGAGCAGCGATAAGCGGCACGACAAGCTACCATCGTGGCAAACGGAGGCGCACTTGACGGTCCTGTTACCTCGTTCGGGCGATCGAGACAGGCATTGATGACTCTTGTCCCTTGCCGTCAGAGTTAGGTATAGAATACTGTACACTGTACAAGGCGGTGTACCAACCCACGTTTTTACTATCTTACCCTTGTCTACTTGCCACATGTGGTAACCCCTTGTGCCTATAAAAGGAGGCCCAAGTGCAACGTAGAAAGGGTTCGGTCCAGCTCCGGCTTAGTTCATCATACTCATACGAAACCACACTCAGGCTAGGTCTTGTAGCTCCCATTGCTCCCTAGCAAGAACACAAGATAATCCACAAAGCAGCAGTAGGAGTATTATCTCTCCGGAGAGCTCCGAAGCTGGGTAAATCTGCCCGTGTGCATCGCCTCGATCTGCTCTTTGTGCAATCTCCGCCCCCCTCCGAACCACAAGGGATCCAGGTCCCGTAGGTGCTCGTGGGACACGATCAGTTCTCTCCCCCGACAACGACATCGATAATATCATAATGCAAATTGGTGTATCAAACATGCATATTCATTTGAATTTTGGGACACGTGTAATGTTATATAGTTTATTAATATTGGTGATCCATAGATTCTTTATTTAGAAACAATGCATGGTTTATATGCAATTAATGTCTAAACGAGATACACTATATGTTGCGTGTGTGAAACACATTATACATGTTTGAGAAGTAAGAAAACCCGCATGAAACACACATTAATTGGAGACAGTTAGCGAGGAATGCATACATTGGATTTCAATATAAAGTGGTTTCAAATATTTGAAAATCCAAATTGATGGATACAACATTATGAATCTGAGATCATGCCATTTGTAAACCATATTTATGTATAAAGGGTGTTTTGCTTTTGAAAGTATATATAAAAAAATGATGTATATAGAATTTTATTCCAATCGAAAATGGATCCCGCCCAAAAAAATAGAATACAAATGGGATTCGAATTGAGTTGGCATGGTAAACGTGCATTCTGTAAAATTTGAACGAAGCGGGGAAAGTCGCAGTAACCGCCCGAAACCAAAATCTGCGAGATGGAAATTACTACTGCCTATCCCTGCCACGCAAAGCCTATCTGCTTTCGATTTCTATAGGTTTCGATAGGGGTAGGTTTGTAATTTCACTCGAATGTGACATAACCGCCTCTCACCCGGATTCATACACGGTGGGCGCCAAAACATAGTGTGTCCTCGGCCGAAATCGACTCCCTCCCTGATTCATACACGGTGGGCGCCAAAAACAAACTCTCGTCGGCAAATATTCAGTATATGCGAGATTACCATCCTATCCCCAACCGACTAATATTGTTGTGATGTAGGAAATTTGAAACGGGGGCTAAGTTTGTAAATTTCCTCGCATTTGAGACAAGCGCGCCCTGAAGACATGGTTCCCCCTTCCTTTCCACCTCCATTTCCCCATCCGTACTCCGTGGGTGCCAAAACACCCTCTCCACCCCAGCCTCCTCCGTCCGCCACTGCATCCACCGCCGTCCTCCTCCACCATGCCGGAGCTGATACCCTGACGCCGTCCATTACAAGAGATCGACCTCTCTCATCCACGGCTTCGGACCGGGATCCTTGCATCCCGTCCTCTAGCTTCATCCCCGCTGTCGTCCACCTTGCCGGCACCGCTCCTACGATCGTCTCGTCCACCGCGCCCCACCGCCACCGTCTACCCTCCTAGATCCGCTTCTACGCCACCGACAGCCATCGCTACCACATCACTGTCAAATTCTCAGCAGATGCATACACGGCACCGCACGAGAGGCGGTACTCTTTCGAATCTGCTCAACTTATTTATCACACAAAGAAAATAGATCGCCACTGCTTTACTCTGATTTCTTGTCCATCACTTACTTGCTAGTTGAGAGCAAACATTGGTTGCAAAGTTGCCTTTGTCCGGTTTGCACCTTCAGATCCGCCATGGCACACTCAACACTATACTCCCAATGCTTATGGTTTTCCCCTTTTATATTCCACACTAGTTAAATCACGAGAGACTAAATTTCAAAATTGGGTCGACGATTTTTGAGCTCACGGAGTTCACGGTGCGAATGAAGGGCTCGGGTGGGGACTTTGGTTGTTGGGGCGGTGGGGGGCCTCGCCTAACGAAGAAAACTCGACGTGGGTGGGGGCGGGGTGGGGGTGGGGGTGGCGGAGGAACACATGCGGTGGGGGCCGATGGTCCGACCGGCGGCCCGTCGGTGTTCTGTATGGGAAGAATCAGAGACGAGGAAGAAGAAGGGTTAGGACACGTAGGATCTCCATTCAACCGCCTGAAATAGTCGACTGACCCAAATGTAGACATGCCTTTATATTCAGTACCATCATCATACCTGCTTAGCACTGCTCCTGAATCCATCAAGCTAAACAACGTGCCACTCATAATTCCAAACTTGTTGCTCAAGTACGAATCTGATATGATGCTGATATTACTAAAACAGATAACATTTAATTGGTCAGCTAATGTTCCTACTTTACTTTCGAAAAAGCACGTGCACCACATATAGAGAGATAGCAGGGAGTTGCTTTCTTAATGCGCTCTGGTTCATCATGTGTGGGCACTACGCAACGAACATTTTATTATCCAAAATTTGCTTGCTCTTCTTTACCATGTTCCTCTTCCGTTCTTCTTTAATAAGTACTCTCTCTGTTCCTAAATACAAGTCTTTGTATAGATTCCACCATGTACTACATATGGAGCAAAATGAGTGAATCTACACTCTAAAATGTATCTGGATACATCTGTATGTGATCCATAGTGGAAATCTCTACCAAGACTTATATTTTGGAATGGAGGGAGTATGGTAGTAGTACTGTATGTTCCTTGTAGTGAATATGAGCAGGGACATTTGCAGTGTAGAGGTCTATACGGTCAGTTGGTATGGACACTTTGAACTCATCGAGCCTCTTTGATTCGTAGGATTTTGTAAACATGGGAATAGGATTTTTAGTGGCCTGCCCAGTTGAATCCTATAAGAATAGCAAGAAAATGCGGGGATTTGTGTCGCCTTTGAGAGTTACACTGATATTAACAGTACCGCACCTTCAGTTGAAGAGAGCTGGTATCTGAAGCCTTTCTAGCCGCATCGCAATACTAGCACATATATTCCAGCAAGTTCCACTTTGCTGATTTTACTCGATGCTTATGGTTTTCCGTTATATCTACACTATGATCTATGTAGCTGCTTTGTGCCGCACTAGCAGCAGTCCACTCTTGAAGCTAAACACCTGCAATGACTTACAAAATTGGCACCAAGGCATTGAGTGCCATTCTCGATGCAATGAAACTCATACGCCCCACTGTTGACTCTTGTTCGTAAGATGATCCTAATGACTCTTGTTGAAAATTGCCACATATAGAGAGACAACATGGAATTGCATTTCTTTGGGCGCTGTGATTCATCATGAGTGGGCAACCAAGATTGTATGCAATTAAGCGAACCTCAAGAATATGCTTCCTCTTCTGTTCTTTAACATGTTCCTCTTTTGTTATTCTATATTTAGTACGTACAGTATGTTCCTTGTCAGGAAGGGGAGCAGGGACATCTGCAATCAACAGCTGATAGAGCTGGCATGTACTTGATCGATAGGCTTTTAATTACTAGCGGCAATACAACACCGTATTTTCAAGCCAGTTTCACTTTCCCGATTTATATATCGTGGTTATGGTGTACCCCTTTTATGTACACTATGATCTGCCTAGTTGCTGTGTGCTCTTGTTATCATGGTTTGGTAATAAACTCTCTATACAGTATATTTTGAACCTATCATCTGCCAACTATCCTTACTTCTGGAGCCTATTTTTGTGTGTACTTGTGCCAGATTTTATAAATGCACGCATCATATTATAGCACACATGAGCTCTCTCATCAGAATCCAGTGATAGCACACAAGTGTTTACAGGGGCGCCCCTATATTAGAATATCCTCTGCATTACAAAGATAATCTCACAACTATTTATGTTTTCATGGTTCTCAGATATTATAAGTAATTACAGTGAATATCAGAATCCGCGCATTAGAAGAATATTGTGGAACACTGCAATGACTTACAAAATTGGCACCAAGGCATTGAGTGCCATTCTGGATGCAATGAAACTCATACGCTCCCCACCTATAGATTCTTGTTCAGAATATGATCCTAATGACTATTCTAACCTCGAGGAGTCAAAGGCAGATGGCATGTCATGTTCACCCATCAAGGTGCCTGCTCTAATTTGGCAAGGTTTTATTGATTACGCGTATCTTGCATATGTTGTCTTGCATTTCTTCTACTTTGTTGCACCGCCATCTGCTTAGTTTACTCATCATATATGTCGAGATGCCATGCCCATCCATTATCAATACATATTCCATTTGTCATCATACCATGTTTTTCCACTCAAATGCTGTTCTTGTGCATCAGACATCAAAAAGGAAGAGGGTGATTGCCGAACCTGAAGGAGCACCAAAGAAAGTCCTTGAAAACGTGGTTGTGCGGAGAAATCAGACAGACCCCACTTATATTGGCTGTACAACCAAGGACACAAAACGTAGGACCGACTCCAGCAGATTGTACCCATACTTCACTGGCCACACCACTAGCCCCACCACACAGGACCTGCACTCCAACAAAAGGTATACCGATTTCAGTTGCCATAGCACCAGCCATACCACAGAAAAATCCCACTCCAGCAAAAAGTACAACAAGTCCACCGGCCGAAGACCTATCCCAACTGCATAGACGGCCAATTCCTGCAGATTGGAACCCCATTCCAGTTATTCCCAGTTTAAAAGACAATGCTTTCATTGTTGTTAGGGACTACGTGCATATATTCCCATCATTGGAAGATTATAGTGAAGACAAACACCATTTTCACATCTTCCTGTCCCACTTACGTGTAAGTGCTATTTTTCATGGTGATTATTTTCCTGTTTTCTGCTGATTGAACACATCAATGATTTACATTACATTGTTGTAAGTAGGCGAGGGTCATTCTAGATAGTCATGACGAGCAAAGCTTGCTTGCGCTTTTCAAGGAAGCATTGCAGCAGTATTGGTGTTACCTGAGGAAATCACACTTTGATGGCAAGTCTATAAACGAATTTCTGGTGAAGTCTCCTGTGCTAAATTTAGAAGACATTGAATGGAAAAACCTTGTTATGCACTGGTCTCGTTCCGAGGATGAGGTATTGTCTATGATATCGCATGACAATTTGAACTTCTACTTTTCCGCATGTGCCTTATGGATCTTTTTTGCAGAAAATCTGCTCGAAAAATAATTCCGGTTTGAAAAGAACGACAGGATATCGCAAATATGTTGCCCACTGCTTTGCTCTTGTTAGTACCTATTGTCCTGTATCACTGTACTTGCATACATACCTGGTTCATTATGTGATAGCGGTATGCATGTTAGCTTGCTTATCTATTGTTCGCTCCAAATTATCTAATCTATATGAATGGTTACATTAGTGTAGAATATATCCAATGCCGATGAATTCTTTTAACTCTGCATTGTTCTTGTAAGTACCTGTTGTCCTTTATTAGTGTACTTATATTGATAGGTAGTTGTTCATGTACCATCACTCTGCAGCTTATTTTCCTTTGCCCTCCATTTTCTACACATAAGATCTATATTTACTCTTACCATAAGGTTGGATAACACCGATAGTACTGAAGAAGTTTAGCTCTGCATTGCTCTTGGCTGTACCTTTTGCCTGTATTGCTGTACTTACATTTATAGCTACTTGGTTATGTAGCATCACTCTTCATCTTATCTTAAATATTCTCCATTTTTTCTTATATTGTCACATCTATATTTACTCTTAACAAAATGTAGAATAAAGGCAATGCTTATGAAGAAGATTATGTGGTAAACTTCTTGAATTGCCCCCCATCAGCATGGACAAGGGCTTTATAGAGCCTGCCTTCACCAATAATGTAAGTTTGTCCTTTTCAAGCCTTCAAACTTTGTTGTGTATATTTGGTTAGGCATGAATGCAACAACTGTTTATTTTTGGTGTTTGCATCAAATTGCATGTTTAAAGTTTATTATGTACTCCAGTTCATAAACAAAAGTTTGTCCTTCTCAATTTATGTTTTCAGTTGTACAACCAAGTTCCTTATTCATACCATGTAAATTAAACTATACAGAGCAAGTGATCTTATTTTGCCAATCTGAAATGCGATAAATTGACAAAGACACTAACCATTGATACTTATGAGTTCTTGATCCGTAATCCAATTGGTGTCGTGAAGCTGCCAACTCCTTCACAATGTCATTTCCTGCCATGTCTTGACCTGAACAATACCATATTGTGTTAATGCTATTTTAAACTGTGTCACTTTATTCACAAGAAGAAATGTGATGAATTGTCAGCACTGATACTTGTATGTGCAAAACCTATCATCTGTCTGCTTGTTTATCTTTCAGAGTGAGGAGCATATAAGTGTCAAACAAGTGCAGTCTCACCAGCTTGCTCATTCTGTGGCGCTGCAGCTCATGAAAGGTGGCTATCCTTCTTGAACTCTATTGAAGGGTTGTCGGTTTTGTATATTATTTTGTCGGCGTGTTTAGTTGCACTGGTGGCGATCTTTGATGCCCAGTGTATGTAATCTGTTGTCTGCTTGTGCTTTATTATCATAGTGGCGAACTTTGATGCCCAGTGGATGTAATATGCCGTAATTTCTTTATTGTATAGTCCAGGTTTTTTTTCTTATTCACGATGCTGCAGTTATTTTACTGTATATATATCTTGTCTTTGCAGTAAACCGGCCAAACCGTAAAATTACGGTACATAATCGGGTCGTCATGCAAATCACCATGTATGATCCACATCATGGGCCCCGTCATCTTGGTCCATTAACAGGCCTAAATGTAAACTGGCCCACTAGTAGATCTGGGCCTTTAATAGGCCGAGTAAACCGTCGGCCCTATTTTCCCAAGAAAACTCAATGGGCCTTTAGGAGGCTGAAAAGTAGGTTGGGCCTGAAACGTGCCGGACAGCTCATGGGCTGGCAAAAGGCCGAAATAGACCCCGACCCACGAATGTGCCAATCAAATCATGGGCTTATAACAGCCCAAAATTGTCTCGGTCCATGTTTGGCCCAATCAGATTATCGGCTGCGAGCATGCCGGATGCAAACCGTGTCGTAGTTAGGCCCAACTATATGATGGGCTTTTAACATGACGGAATTAATATAGGGCCGAAATATTAAACGGGCCCTTAACAAGACGAAACTAATATCAGGCTGAATTACTCAATGGGCCTTTAGCAAATGGGCCCAAAAGCGTAGCGTCCAGTTGTCGGGCCGAATCTGATATGGGCCATAATTTAGCCCAAAGCCTCTTAAAGGGCCGGAACTGATCTGGGCCGTAATTTGTCCCAGAACGTGGTAGGCTTTTAACGGGCCGGATCTCATATGGGCCATTATTAGGCCCAGAATGTGGCAGGCTATTAATGGACCGGATCAAATATGGGCCGGCATTTGGCCCAAAATATGGCAGCCAGTTAATGGGCCGGCCTACTAGGGTCCTCAAAATCTTGTGGGCCTAAAGCTGGGCTGGCCCATTAATGTCGGTGATATCTCATGGGCCTTTAGCTGGGCCGGCCCATTATGGTTCACAAAAATCTTGTGGGCCTTCACCTGGGCCGCCCATTATGGCGCATAAAAAATCTTGTGGGCCTTTACCGGGCTGCCCATTATGGCCCGCAAAATCTTGTGGGCCTTTAGTCGGGCCGCCCCATTATGGTCCGCAAAAATCTTGTGGGACTTTAGTTGGGCGGCCCATTTAAACAGATGGGTTCTGTTGGGCCATGCCACGTGTCGACGTATCATAGGCGATTTGGGTCCAATGAGTGGATGACATCTGTCCCAACGGTGAGTCGACATCGTGTTTCCTCCACCAATGATGATTTTACACGTGGAAAATCCCCATTGGTCGGGCTGTTAACGGTTATCGGATCCAAAACCGACCCGATAGCTTAACGACATTCCGTTACGGTGGATGCCACGTGTCGGTCACCCTTGACGAAAGCACTTCCGTGACGCACGATTTATCGTCATGGAAGTGGACACTTCCATGATGATAATTTTGGTAATGTCATGGAACACTTCTACGACAGCACAGGTATGACTATTTTGATTCTGTCATAAACTTTTCATGGATGTACATGCATGACAAAAAACGTGACCTACTGTGACAAACACGTATCATCACGGAAGTGTATTTTTTTTTGAAGTGATGGTGAACACACCTAAAAGAACTAACGACGATGACAAAGAAGAACCAATCGAGGATAAACCTCCAGAGGTACAGCCAAAACACCGGTGTCAGCGGCGCCGCTCTAAGTCACGTCATGGAAAAGATAGCAATACCGGCACGGGAGAAAACAATACTCTGGACGATGCCGAAGATAATTGATACGTCTCCAACGTGTCTATAATTTTTGATTTTTCCATGCTATATTATATTCTGTTTTGGACATTATAGAGCTTTATTAAACACTTTTGTATTATTTTTGGGACTAACCTATTAACCGGAGGCCCAGCCCAGAATTGCTGTTTTTTTGCCTATTTCAGAGTTTCGCAGAAAAAGAATATCAAACGGAGTCCAAACGGAATATAACCCTTGGGAACGTGATTTTCAGAACGAACGTGATCCAGAGGACTTGGACCCTACGTCAAGAAAGCAATCAGGAAGGCACGAGGTAGGGGGCGCGCCCTCCACCCTCGTGGGCCCCACATTGCTCCACCGACGTACTTCTTCCTCCTATATATACCTCACGCACTTCAAACTACCAGACACGGAGCCAAAAACTAATTCCACCGCCGATCTTCTTCAATTCGTGAGATCCCATCTTGGGGCCTGTTAGAGTTCACGGAGGGGGCATCGATCACGGAGGCTTCTACATCAACACCCTAGCCTCTCCGATGATGTGTGAGTAGTTTACTTCAGACCTTCGGGTCCATAGTTATTAGCTAGATGGCTTCTTCTCTCTTTTTGGATCTCAATACAATGTTCTCCCCCTCTCTCATGGAGATCTATTCGATGTAATCTTCTTTTGCGGTGTGTTTGTTGAGACCGATGAATTGTGGGTTTATGATCAAGTTTATCTATGAACAATATTTGATTCATCTCTGAATTCTTATATGTATGACTGGTTATCTTTGCAAGTCTCTTCGAATTATCAGTTTGGTTTGGCCTACTAGATTGATCTTTCTTGCAATGGGAGAAGTGCTTAGCTTTGGGTTCAATCTTGCGGTGTCCTTTCACAAAGGATGAGGGGCAGCAAGGCACGTATTGTATTGTTGCCATCGAGGATAACAAGATGGGGTTTATATCATATTGCATGAGTTTTTCCCTCCACATCATGTCATCTTGCTTAAAGCGTTACTCTGTTTTATGAACTTAATACTCTAGATGCATGCTAGATAGCGGTCGATGTGTGGAGTAATAGTAGTAGATGCAGGCAGGAGTCGGTCTATGTAACATCCCAAATTTTCAATTTGGAATGTTATACATAGAGCATCATTGCATATCATATTTTTTTCGTTGCATTTTTGCTCGATCCTAGAAATTCTACACAACTCAAGGACCCACGGAGAGAGTTGGGGATTTTCGTTATTTTCATATTTGAGTTTTCTCAAATTTTGAAAATAGGATCATTTGATTTTAATTATTTTATCTTCAATTATTTCTTCTATCAAAATATGAGAGAGGGAATAAAATGACTTTCCCAAAATAAAGAAATAATGAAGATTTAATAAAAAATCAAATAAGATTTTATTTTGGAATTTTTCGCCTTTTTATTTGAATTTAGGAAAAATGCGTGTTTTTCAAAATTGCATTTAGGCCCCAAATAAAAGTTCATCTAGTCCGGCTTGATTTTAGAAGCCGGGGAAAATTTATTTCGGGATTTTTGGAGTCCGTTTAGAATTTCTTTTTACTTTTTTCATAGTAATTATTAAAAAACGCGCAATCGACCTAACTCTGGCCGTGTCCGTCTCGACTCGCCCAAGAGCTTTATAAGTCGGGCAGCCCACCCGGCAAATCCTAGCCCCGAGCCGCCGAGCAGCTCGCCCCACGCGCCAGCCGCCGCCGAGGTCGTCGCCGCCGCCCGACCACGGACCCGCCACGCCCGACCCGCCAGACCACGCCGCGCCGCCACGGACTCACCGACGAGCGAGGTTCGCCGCCGATCCATCAAGGTCACGGTTTTTTTGGTTCGTTTTTTTATTAGTTTCGGTATTTTTTCGGTTTAGGTTAAATAGCGAATGTTCGTTCGTTCGTTCGTTTTTAACGAACACGTTCGTCAGATTAGTTTAGTTAACCGTTCGTTGTTTTTTCTTTTTCTCGGATTTAATCCGCGATTTTTCCGATCGCGATTCCCGATCCGATTTTCATTTTAGTATAACTTTTCGCTCGTTTATCGAAATTAGGCGATTCAAGCGCCTAGAGTTTCGTCTCGAAACCCTCTTTCCGAATAACCAACTTAAACAAGTTTTTGCTTCTGTAAAATTTGACTTAGATCCAGATTAGTAGAACGAAGCTGTTTTCTTCCGCCGTTTGACTTTCGTTGCTTCGTTTGATTTGATTCTTTTTGCAAACAAGAGTTCTGAAGTTGAACTATCTGGTTAGATCTATTTGAGTTTTACCTGTGCATTCGATGAGTACTTATTGTATGCTTGTTTGTTTGTCTGGGATAGAATACCCGGAGTGTGCCGCGTGTTACTTCGAGTCTCTAGGTTTCGCCGATCATCAGCAAGGCAAGTAACACTTTGATCATACCTCTTCTCATACCCAGTTTTTATGCATTAGATCTATCCTCAAACACTTGCATGATTAGGATCTAATTAAATTGTGGGTTTTGGGAAGTAGTTGAGGTAGTACCTATTACCTGTTTTATTATCAAACCCTTGGGAGTTACTTCTACGTTTGCTTATTATGCCATGCTATGCTAGTAGACGTGGATTGGGTGAGTGAATTCCATGACAGATGTGAGATTGTTATTTAATGGTTTATTTAAGGTGGCAACTTAAACACACATCTGGGTGGATTGAGGCACCTGGTTTCTATCAGGACTTGCCTGTATTTCTTCGGACCGCCACCCAGGCTCAAAGGGATCCTGAGATTATTCAAACTAGAAACTTTCATGTGCAGCCACAAGCCATTATGGGCTCTGGCATAGTTGATTAAGTTGTGCGAACTCTTACGGGTAGACTAGCAGATGTAGGGGAAAGTAGGTGTACCGATCTACCCACATGTAAGGTGCTAGTGCTTCTGAAAGACTGTGTCTCGGTCATCCGTTTCTCAAACACCATGTAGTGCGAGAAATCAAACGGAGGCGATCGAGTCTTGTGGGGAAAAGTGCGCAAACCTCTGCAGAGTGTATAAACTAATCATGGTTAGCCGTGTCCCCGGTTATGGACATCTTGAGTATCTAGTACTTGGATATCATGTGAATCTCATCATGTTACTTCTAATTAATATTGTTGGGTTTTTAAATGAGTACTTTTAATTGGGATTGAGAATGCTGTCAACCATTCTCAATGTTTAACAACCACCATGATAGTTAAACAAATTTATTCCTTTGCCGTAGGGAAAAATTGGCTTTACGCAAAAACTGTAACCATAGAGCTTTCCAACAACCATATATGCATGTAGTATAGGCTTATTATTCCATTATTCTCTATGTGTTACTTTGCCAGCATATTCCATGTGCTGACCCGTTTTCGGGTTGCAACGTTTCATGTTGCAGACTTTTGAGACGACGAGTAAGGTGCTTAGGTTGTGGTTCTATACTCAGTGATGCCGTTGGAGTTGATGGACTCTCTTATTCTTCCAAGCCTTCCGCTGTTATCGTTATTAGATGGCCTTAAGCCATATTTATTTTATTAAGTTCTCTCTTGAGACATCCGATTGTAATAAGTGTGTGATTGCTACTCATTATAAATCCTTCGAGTAATCGTGGTGTCAATTCTTCGATCCAGGATGACACTGAGCACGAGATCAAACTGCTTGAGGTCCGGTCGCTACAAAGATGGTATTAGAGCACACGCTGACTGTAGGACACGACCATTAAGCTAAAGCCCTAGATCACTACTCTCTTCTCATTTCTAACTCCTCATCTTTTCTACTCTTTTAGGATGACTAAGCGAGGATCATGTTCACCCAAATGGATGAAGATACACCCTTGGACGACACTCAAGGAAGTCACTAAGTACCTAAACATCGGATTACCAAGATTCACCGGGACCTACAATTCCACTTTATCCGAAGAAGAGCGCTGGAAGATTCAAGCTCAAGTTCCCGGTCGGACATTTGCGCCAATTACGAAGCCCATTGAGATTGTTTTCAATGCACCAACCTGGAGTCTGGGAAAGAGCATGGCAGCTCACATAACCATGGGACGCATTGGAGAAGTTTACAAAGAAGACCTCAAGGATACTATCTACCAGATTTGTGGGCGCCGAGATGAACAATGGGAGATAGTTGGCACTAAGAAGGATCGATCCATTGCAGCTTTCATCCAGGAGTTAAATCAGCACATTCGACGCCAGGAGAACCAGATGTGCGCAGACATGATGGAGTTGAAGACAGCAAAAGCCAAGATTATCGAACTAGAAGGAGAACTGAAGGCCACTCGCAAGGACTACATGGAGGAGATTGTAGCTCTAGTGAGACAAAACGGCGATCTTAAGGAGAAGATTGAAGAACTCATGGGAAAGTCAGCACCCGGAGGAGAAGATGAAGATTGCACCTGTCTAGAGAACTACATCATCATCGATTTACACCGATTCCGATCCTAGTGATGATGATTACGAAGATGAAGTCGGAGCAGATATCATGGAGTCTTCATCGGAGCAGTTTTTCTAGTTGACCACCATAACAAGAGTAGATTTCCCCATTTTATATTAGTTTTAGTTCCAGCACTTTGTAACGATAGATAGACCGTTGTATGCCCTTGTTTGAATTGATTGGAGTGATATTGTGTGATTTTTGTCTCATGTGCATATGGGTAGTGTTTTCTCCCTAGACCTCATTCTATTCTTAACTCTCGTCTTTTCTTAAACCCCTCAGATGCCTCCGAGATGCGACCCCAGATTTGTTTTCCCGCTAGAGATCACTCAGTTGATTCAGCAACAAAATGCCTTGATTCAAACATTGGTATAGAACCAAGGCAACAACAACAACAACAACCCACCGCCACCACCACCTGTTGACCATTTGACCTGTTTCTTAAGGCTGAATCCACCGGTGTTTTCCAGTAGCACCGAGCCGATTGTTGCAGATGATTGGCTCCGTAAGATAGGGAGGGAGTTGACCACTGCAGGATGAACAAATGGAGAAAGGGTGAAATTTGCCGCACATCAGCTTGAAGGACCCGCAGCAAAGATGGTGGGAGAATTTTACAGCCACTTACCTCAGAGACACCGCCACATGGGATCAGTTTCAAGAAGCTTTCCGACTGCCCATGTTTCAGCAGGAGCTATGGCCATGAAGAAGCGTGAGTTTTGCAACTTGCGCCAAGGAGGACGGACAGTTGGCTAGTATGTGGATGATTTCAGTAAGTTAGCACGTTATGCCCCAGATGACGTTGCAACGGATGCAGCTAAGCAGGAGAAGTTTCTAGAAGGACTGAATGATGAGCCGAGCATGCAGTTGATGGTAGCCACCTTCAATAACTACCAGGAGTTGGTAGATCGTGCTCTTATGATTGAAGGGAAGCAGCAGCAGATTGACTATCGCAAGAGGAAGTATGGACAGGGGAAGAATAACTCTGGAGCTCAGCAGAAACTTCGCTTTACCCCGAAGCCAGGAGGACAATTTCAGCATACCCATGGAGGAGGTAGCTCGCACAACCATAATGTCACCAAGAATGGGAACGGGAATGGAGGAAGCAATGGACAAAACCACACCAACCCGTCAACACCATCCAAGGTAGACCTGAGCTACATAACTTGCTTTAAGTGCCGCAAGACTGGGCATTATACAAATGATTGTCCAGAAGGCCAAAATGGAAATGGCAATGGAAGCTCAGGAAAGAAGCCGAACCCTTTCAACAGAGGACAAGTGAACCACGTTACCATGGAGGAGGTTGAAGCTCAGCCAGATGCAGTAATAGGTAAGTTTTTGGTTAAGTCATTTATGCAGCTTGTTCTTTTTATACCGGTGCATCGCATTCATACATATCAAGGGATTTGTGGATAAGTTTAGCCTGCCCACTAGAACTCTTAAGACACCCATGCTAGTAAGCTCACCGGGAGCGGAGTTTATGGCCACTCAAGGATGTTTTCAAGTGCCATTAAGTATAGGGAGGCATGTTTTCCCAATGGATTTAATTATATTGGAATCCCAAGGTTTGGATGTAATTCTTGGTATGGATTGGTTGTCGATGTATGGAGGAAACATCGATTGCGCCAGTAAGACAATTTTGCTTACGACACCAGAAGGAAGGAGAATCAAGTATGTATCACGGCATGAGCCGAGAAGGGCACATGTAAATTCCTTATCAGGAGTTGTGCAGGAAGAAGTACCAGTGGTAAGGGATTAACCGGACGTGTTTCCGGAAGAGTTGCCAGGCATGCCACCGGATACAGACATTGAGTTTCTGATTGAACTACTGCCAGGAACTGGGCCGATATCTAAGAGACCTTATAGGATGCCAGCCCAAGATTTGGAGGAAATTAAGAAGCAGATTAAGGAGTTACTGGATAAAGGTTTTAGTCGCCCAAGTTCTTCGCCTTGGGGATCACCCGTACTTCTAGTGGAGAAGAATGATGGATCATTAAGAATGGTTGTTGATTATCGAGGATTGAATGAAGTGACCATCAAGAACAAGTACCCACTGCCGATGATCAATGACTTGTTTGACCAACTGCAAGGAGCTAAGGTGTTTTCCAAGATCGATTTACGATCAGGGTACCATCAGTTGAAGATTCGAGAGCAGGATATACCTAAGACGGCTTTTACCACCAGGTACGGGTTGTATGAGTATACCGTTATGTCATTTGGTCTGACTAACGCACCTGCCTATTTTATGAACATGATGAACAAAGTGTTTATGGAGTTTTTGGATAAGTTCGTCGTGGTGTTCATTGATGATATTTTGGTTTACTCAAGAATGAAGAGGAACATAAGGAGCATTTATGCTTGGTACTCGAGAAACTCGAGAGAACATCGCTATATGCCAAGTTCAGCAAGTGTGAGTTTTGGTTGAAGGAAGTTGGATTTCTTGGACATGTTATATCCCGAGAAGGTATAGCAGTGGACCCCACTAAAGTTGTCACCGTAATAAATCGGGAAGCGCCAACAACAGTTGAGAGATCCGAGTTTCCTTGACTCGCAGGATACTATCGGAGATTCATTGAGAATTTCTCAAGGATTGCGGGCCTATGATGAATTGTTGAAGAAGGATACCAAGTTCATTTGGGCTGAGGAGTGAAGCTAGTTTCAAGAGTTGAAGAAACGCTTGGTTACCTCGCCAAAGTTAATTCTGCCAGATCGTACCAAGGATTATGAGGTGTATTGTGACGCTTCACGTCAAGGACTTGGAGCAGTGCTTATGCAGGAGGGAAGAGTTGTTTCGTATGCTTCACGACAGCTTAAGCCGCATGAGCTAAATTATGCTACACATGATTTGGAGTTAGCAGCCGTAGTGCATGCGCTGAAAACGTGGAGACATTTCCTCATTGGGAATCATTGTGAGGTGTATACGGATCACAAGAGTTTAAAGTACATCTTCACGCAGAAGGAGCTAAATCTCAGGCAGAGGAGATGGTTGGAACTCATCAAAGATTATGACATGAGATTGCATTACCATCCCGGAAAGGCTAACATTGTAGCAGACGCGTTGAGCCATAAGAGTCACGTCAACACACTAATGACGGGAGAAATACCAAAGGAGTTAGTCGAGGATCTTCGAGAGCTATGTTTGGAAATAGTTCCGAGAGACTATGTAGCAGCATTGGAGATTCGGTCAACTTTGATGGATAGAATCAGGGAAGCTCAGAAGACTGACAATGAGATTGCCTCTATAAAGGAGAAAATGAGCGAAGGAAAAGCAAGGGGATTTCGTGAGGATGAGCACGATACCCTATGGTTTGAAGACCGTGTTTATGTGCCCAATGATCCGGAGATCAGGAAGTTGATTCTACAAGAGGCACATGATTCACCATATTCGATTCACCCAGGGAATACCAAGATGTATTTGGATTTGAAGAATAATTTCTGGTGGAGCGGAATGAAGAAGGACATTGCAGAGTACGTAGCAGTTTGTGATGTATGTCAGAGGGTGAAGGCAGAACATCAGAAGCCAGCAGGATTGTAACAACCATTGCCTATACCCGAATGGAAGTCGGATAAACTAGGTATGGATTTCATCACGGATTGCACAGACTCGCTCAAAGCTATGACTCGATTTGGGTTGTAGTAGACCGCTTGACGAAGGTAGCTCATTTCATTCCAAAGAAAGACTACCTACAAAGAAGTGCCAAATTGGCTAAGATATACATGACAAGGATTGTATGCTTGCATGGAGTTCCGAGGAGTATCGTATCAGATAGAGGAACCCAATTCACCTCAAAGTTCTGGAAGCAGTTGCACGAAACTTTGGGAACCAGGATGGAGTTTAGCACAACTTTTCATCCACAGACAGATGGAAAAACCGAGAGAGTCAACCAGATTTGGGAGGATATGCTTAGAGCTTGTGCTTTGGATTATGGATCAAGTTGGGATGACAACATGCCGTATGCGGAGTTTTCTTATAACAACAGTTACCAAACCAGTCTGAGGATGGCACCTTTCGAAGCCTTATACGGAAGGAGGTGCAGGACCCCGTTGTTGTGGGATGAAGTTGGAGACCGCCAGTTGTTTGGACCAGATTTGATTAAGGAGTCTGAACGGAAAGTAAAGTTAATTTGCGATAGGTTCAAGGTAGCCCAGTCAAGATAGAGAAGTTATGCGGATTCAAAATGCAAGGAGACAGAATACGAAGTCGGAGACAGAGTTTATCTTCGTGTGTCGCCACTTCGAGGAGTTAAGCGTTTTGGAATAAAGGGAAAGTTAGCACCCCGATTTGTAGGACCATATCGCGTTTTGGAACGTATGGGAGAAGTTGCGTACAAGTTGGAACTACCCGAAGGATTGTCAGGTGTTTATGATGTGTTTCATGTTTCTCAGTTGAAGAAGTGTCACGCAGAGATGGCCGATATACCATCGAGAGATACAAGCACCGAAGCGATTCATTTGAATGATGATTTGACCTACGAGGAGAAACCACTAAGATTCTCGAGTATGCCACCGAGTCACCCGCAAAGAAGGTCATTAAGTTTTGCAAAGTTCAATGGAGCCACCACACCGAGGATGAAGCCACCGGGAGCGAGAGGAAGATTTGCTTAAGGACCACCCTCACCTATTTTCTAGCCAACCCGAATCTCAAGGGCGAGATTCATCTTAAGGGGGTAGGTTTGTAACATCCCAAATTTTCAATTTGGACTGTTATACATAGAGCATCATTGCATATCATATTTTTTCATTGCATTTTTGCTCGATCCTAGAAATTCTACACAACTCAAGGACCCGCGGAGAGAGTAGGGGATTTTCGTTATTTTCATATATGAGTTTTCTCAAATTTTGAAAATAGGATCATTTGATTTTAATTATTTTATCTTCAATTATTTCTTCTATCAAAATGTGAGAGAGGGAATAAAATGACTTTCCCAAAATAAAGAAATAATGAAGATTTAATAAAAAAATCAAATAAGATTTTATTTTGGAGTTTTTCGCCTTTTTATTTGAATTTAGGAAAAATGCGTGTTTTTCAAAATTGCATTTAGGCCCCAAATAAAAGTTCATCTAGTCCGGCTTGATTTAAGAAGCCGGGGAAAATTTATTTCGGGATTTTTGGAGTCTGTTTAGTATTTCTTTTTATTTTTTTTCTGCGTGTAATTATTTAAAAAAAAACGCACCACCGACCTAACCGGTCCGTGTCCGTCCGGGACTCTCTCCCGGCAGGCTTTATAAGCCGGGGTAGCCCACCCGGGCAAACCCTAGCCCCGAGTCAGCCAGGCCTTCAGCCGCCGACAGCCGCCCGCGTCGTCGCCTCGACGCCGCCGAGGTTCGCCGCCGCCACCTCACGGACCCGCCGCCGCCACGGACTTCGCTGACTCACCGCCGCCGAGGTTCGCCACCTCCTCGATCCGCATGCCGCCGGTTTTTCTAAAAACCGGGCGGTTTTTATTTTGGTTTTTTTTAGTTTCGGTTTTTTTATTAGTTTTGGGTTTTTTTCCGGTTTAGGTTAAATAGAGAACGTTCGTTCGTTCGTTCGTTTTTAACGAACGCGTTCGTCAGATTAGTTTAGTTAACGAAAGTCCGTTCGTTAACCCGTTCGTCATTTTTCTTTTTCTCGGATTTAATCCGCGATTTTTCCGATCGCGATTCCCGATCCGATTTTCATTTTAGTATAACTTTTCGCTCGTTTATCGAAATAAGGCAATTCAAGCGCCTAGAGTTTCGTCTTGAAACCCTCTTTCCGAATAACCAACTTAAACAAGTTTTTGCTTCTGTAAAATTTGACTTAGATCCAGATTAGTAGAACGAAGCTGTTTTCTTCCGCCGCTTGACTTTCGCTGTTTCGCTTGATTTGATTCTTTTGCAAACCGGAGTTCTTAAGTTGAACTATCTGGTTAGATCTATTTGAGTTTTACCTGCATTAGATGAGTACTTATTGTATGCTTGTTTGTTTGTCTGCGATAGAATACCGGAGTGCGCCACGCTGTTACTTCGAGTCTCTAGGTTTCATGGATCATCGCTAAGGCAAGTAACACTTTGATCATACCTCTTCTCATACCCAGTTTTTATGCATTAGATCTATCCTCAAACACTTGCATGATTAGGATCTAATTAAATTGTGGGTTTTGGGAAGTAGTTGAGGTAGTACCTATTACCTGTTTTATTATCAAACCCTTGGGAGTTATTTCTACGTTTGCTTATTATGCCATGCTATGCTAGTAGACGTGGATTGGGTGAGTGAATTCTATGACAGATGTGAGATTGTTATTTAATGGTTTATTTAAGGTGGCAACTTAAACACACATCTGGGTGGACTGAGGCACCTGGTTTCTATCAGGACTTGCTTGTATTTCTTCGGACCGCCACCTAGGCTCAAAGGGATCCTGAGATTATTCAAACTAGAAACTTCCGTGTGCATCCACAAGCCATTATGGGCTCTGGCATAGTTGATTAAGTTGTGCGAACTCTTACGGGTAGACTAGCAGATGTAGGGGAAAGTAGGTGTACCGGTCTACCCACATGTAAGGTGCTAGTGCTTCTGAAAGACTGTGTCTCGGTCATCCGTTTCTCAAACACCATGTAGTGCGAGAAATCAAACGGAGGCGATCGAGTCTTGTGGGGAAAAGTGCACAGACCTCTGCAGAGTGTATAAACTAATCATGGTTAGCCGTGTCCCCGGTTATGGACATCTTGAGTATCTAGTACTTGGATATCATGTGAATCTCATCATGTTACTTCTAATTAATATTGTTGGGTTTTTAATGAGTACTTTTAATTGGGATTGAGAATGTTGTCAACCATTCTCAATGTTTAACAACCACCATGATAGTTAAACTAATTTATTCCTTTGCCGTAGGGAAAAATTGGCTTTACGCAAAAACTGTAACCATAGAGCTTTCCAACAGCCATATATGCATGTAGTATAGGCTTATTATTCCATTATTCTCTATGTGTTACTTTGCCAGCATATTCCATGTGCTGACCTGCTTTGGCTGCAACGCTTCATGTTGCGACTTTTCGATTTACAGTAAGGTGCTTAGGTTGTGGTTCTATACTCAAGATGCCGTTGGAGTTGATGGACTCGCTTATTCTTCCAAGCCTTCCGCTGTTATCGCTATTAGATGGCCTTAAGCCATATTTATTTTATTAAGTTCTCTCTTGAGACATCCGATTGTAATAAGTGTGTGATTGCTACTCTATTATAAATCCTTCGAGTAATGTGTGGTGTCAAGATTATCGATCCAGGATGACACTCGAGCACGTAGATCGACTGCTTGAGGTCCAGGTCGCTCTAAAGATACTTGTCTCGGACGTGATGCCTATATACATGATCATACCTCTCATAACTATGCTCAATTCTGTCAATTGCTCAATAGTAATTTGTTCACCCACCGTAATATTTATGCTCTTGAGAGAAGCCACTAGTGAAACCTATGGCCCCCGGGTCTATTTTCCATCATATGAATCTCCGACAACAAGCTATTTCAGCGCCGCTTTTATTTTACTTTCTTTACTTTGCATCTTTATCATAAAAATACCAAAATATTATCTTATCATATCTATCGATCTCACTCGTAAGTGACTGTGAAGGGATTGACAACCCCTTTATTGCGTTGGTTGCAGGATTTATTTGTTTGTGTAGGTGCGAGGGACTCGTATGTGGCCTCCTCTCGGATTGATACCTTGGTTCTCAAAAACTGAGGGAAATACTTATGCTACTTTGTTGCATCACCCTTTCCTCTTCAAGGAAAACCAACGCAGTGTGCAAGAGGTAGCAAGAAGGATTTCTCGCGCCGCTGTTGGGAGTCTACGCAAAAGTCAACATACCAAGTACCCATCACAAACCCTTATCTCCGCATTACATTATTTGCCATTTGCCTCTCGCTTCCCTCTCCCCAGCTTCACCCTTGCCGTTTTATTCGCCTCGCTTCGTTCGCTTTTTTGCTTGCTTCTTGTTTGCTCGTGTGTTGGATTGCTTGTTTGTCACGATGGCTCAAGATAATACTAAATTGTGTGACTTCACCAATACCAACAACAATGATTTTCTTAGCACTCCTATTGCTCCTCTTACCGATACTGAATCTTGTGAAATTAATGCTACTTTGTTGAATCTTGTCATGCAAGATCAATTCGCCGGCCTTCCTAGTGAATATGTCGCTACCCATCTAAATAGCTTCGTTGATTTGTGTGATATGCAAAAGAATAAAGATGTGGATAATGATATTGTTAAACTGAAGCTATTTCCCTTTTCGCTTAGAGATCGTGCTAAAGCTTGGTTTTCATACAAAATTTTAATGCCGGGTTGAATTTTGCTTCTAGAAATCTTTTAGATTCGGCCGCGGGAGGCACTTTTATGGAAATCACTTTAGGATAAGCCACTAAACTCCTAGATAATATTATGGTTAATTATTCTCAATGGCACACTGAAAGATCTACTAGTAAAAAAGGGCATGCGATAGAAGAAATTAATGTTTTGAGTGGAAAGATGAATGAACTTATGAAATTATTTGCTAATAAGAGTGTTTCTTCTGATCCTAATGATATCCCTTTGTCTACTTTGATTGAGAATAATAATGAATCTATGGATGTGCATTTTGTTGGTAGGAATAATTTTGGTAACAACGCGTATAGAGGAAACTTTAATCCTAGGCCTTATCCTAGTAATTCCTCTAATAATTATGGTAATTCCTACAACAATTCTTATGGAAATTTTAATAAGATGCCTTCTGAATTTGAGACTAGTGTTAAGGAATTTATGAATTCGCAAAATAATTGCAATGCTTTGCTTGAAGAAATATTGCTTAAAGTTGATGAATTGGCTAGGAACGTTGATAGAACTTCTCTTGATGTTGATTTTTTAAAACTTAGATCTATTCCTCCTAACCATGATATCAATGAGTCTCTCAAAGCCATGAGAATTTCCATTGATGAGTGCAAAGAAAGAACCGCTAGGATGCGTGCTAAGAAAGATTGCTTTGTGAAAGCGTGTTCTTCTAATTTTTATGAAAATAAAGATGAAGATCTAAATGTTATTGATGCGTCCCCTATTAAATCTTTGTTTTGCAATATGAATCTTGATAATGATGGGACTGAATATGATCCACCTTTACCTAGAAGGCGTTCCAAAAATTCGGAGTTTTTAGATCTTGATGCTAAAATTGATAAAAGTGGGAATGAAGTGGTCAAAACTTTAGATCTCAATATACCCACTATTTTGGATTTCAAGGAATTTAATTATGATAATTGCTCTTTGATTGATTGTATTTCCTTGTTGCAATCCGTGCTAAATTATCCTCATGCTTATAGTCAAAATAAAGCCTTTACTAAACATATCGTTGATGCTTTGATGCAATCTTATGAAGAAAAACTTGAGTTGGAAGTTTTCATCCCTAGAAAAATTTATGATGAGTGGGAACCTACTATTAAAATAAAAATTATAGATCATGAATGCTATGCTTTGTGTGATTTGGGTGCTAGTGTTTCCACGATTCCAAAAATTTATGCGATTTATTAGGTTTCCGTGAATTTGATGATTGCTCTTTAAACTTGCACCTTGCGGATTCCACTATTAAGAAACCTATGGGAAGAATTAATGATGTTCTTATTGTTGCAAATAGGAACTATTTGCCCATAGACTTTATTGTTCTTGACATAGATTGCAATCCTTCATGTCCTATTATTCTTGGTAGACCTTTCCTTAGAACGATTGGTGCAATTATTGATATCAAGGAAGGGAATATTAGATTCCAATTTCCGTTAAAGAAAGGCATGGAACACTTCCCTAGAAAGAAAATAAAATTACCTTATTAATCTATTATGTGAGTCACTTATGGATTGCCTACCAAAGATGGCAATACCTAGATCTATCCTTGCTTTTATGCCTAGCTAGGGGCGTTAAACGATAGCACTCGTTGGGAGGCAACCCAATTTTATATTTAGTTTTTTTCTTTTTGCTTCTGTTTAGGAAAAAATATTTGATCTAGCCTCTGGTTAGATGTCTTTTTATGTTTTAATTAGAGTTTGTGCCAAGTTTAACCTATAGGATCTTCTTGGATGATAGTTATTTGATCTTGCTGTAAATTCCAGAAACTTTCTGTTCACGAAAATAATTGTTAAAAATCACCAGAACGTGATAAATATTGATTCCAATTTCTGATGATCAATAAACAAATTTTCTAGGTCTTCCTATTTTTGCTGAATTTTTGAAGTTCCAGAAGTTTGCGTTAGTTACAGATTACTACAGACTGTTCTGTTTTTGACAGATTCTGTTTTTCGTGTGTTGTTTGCTTATTTTGATGAATCTATGGCTAGTAAAATAGTTTATAAACCATAGAGAAGTTGGAATACAGTAGGATTAACACCAATATAAATAATGAATGATTTCATTACAGTACCTTGAAGTGGTGTTTTGTTTTCTTTCGCTAACGGAGCTCACGAGATTTTCTGCTGAGTTTTGTGTTGTGAAGTTTTCAAGTTTTGGGTGAAAGATTTGATGGATTATGGAACAAGGAGTGGCAAGAGCCTAAGCTTGAGGATTCCCATGGCACCCCAAGATAATCTAAGGACACCTAAATTCCAAAGCTTGGGGATGCCCCGGAAGGCATCCCCTCTTTCGTCTACTTCCATCGGTAACTTTACTTGGAGCTATATTTTTATTCACCACATGATATGTGTTTTGCTTGAAGCGTCTTGTATTATTTGAGTCTTTATTTCTTAGTTTACCATAATCATCCTTTCTGTACACACCTTTTGAGAGAGTCACACTTGATTCGGAATTTATTAGAATACTCTATGTGCTTCACTTATATTTTTTGAGCTATATAGTTTTGCTCTAGTGCTTCACTTATATCTTTTAGAACACGGTGGTGGATTTGTTTTATAGAAACTATTGATCTCGCATGCTTCACTTATATTATTTTGAGAGTCTTAAAATAGCATGGCAATTTGCTTTAATCATAATATCATGAGAAATTTGATGCTTGATAATTGTTTTGAGATATAAAGGTGGTAATATCATAGTTGTGCTAGTTGAGTAATTGTGGAATTGAAAAATACATATGTTGGAGTTTGTGATTCCCGTAACATGCACGTATGGTGAACCGTTATGTAACGAAGTCGGAGCATGAAGTATTTGTTGATTGTCTTCCTTTGTGTGGCGGTCGGGATCGCGCGATGGTTAACTCCTACCAACCCTTCCTCTAGGAGCATGCGTAGTAGTACTTTGCTTCGAGGGAAAATAAATTTTTGCAATAAGTACACGAGTTCTTTATGACTAATGTGAGTCCATGGATTATACGCACACTTACCTTTCCGCAATTTTCTAGCCTCTTCGGTATCGTGCATTGCCCTTGCTCACCTTGAGAGTTGGTGCAAACTTCGCCGGTGCATCCAAACCCCGTGATATGATATGCTCTTTCACACATAAACCTCCTGATATCTTCCTCAAAACAGCCACCATACCTACCTATCATGGCATTTCCATAGCCATTCCGAGATATATTGCCATGCAACTTTCCACCGTTTCATTTATCATGACACGCTCCATTATTTTCATATTGCTTTGCATGATCATGTAGTTGACATTGTATTTGTGGCAAAGCCACCATTCATAATTCTTTCATACATGCCGCTCTTGATTCATTGCATATCCTGGTACACCGCCGGAGGCATTCATATAGAGTCATATTTTGTTCTAAGTATTGAATTGTAATTCATGAGTTGTAAGTCAATAAAAGTGTGATGATCATCATTATTAGAGCATTGTCCCAAGTGAGGAAAGGATGATGGAGACTATGATTCTCCCACAAGTTGGGATGAGACTCCGGACTAAATAAAAAAAGAGGCCATAAAAAGAGAGAGAGAGAAAAGGCTCAAATAAAAAAATGAGAGGAAAAGAGAGAAGGGACAATGTTACTATCCTTTTAGCACACTTGTGATTCAAAGTAGCACCGTGATCTTCATAATACTCTCATTTTATCACTTTCATATACTAGTGGGAAATTTCATTATAGAACTTGGCTTGTATATTCCAATGATGGGATTCCTCAAATGCCCGAGGTCTTCGTGAGCAAGTGATACGTCTCCGTAGTATCTAATTTTCCAAACACTTATGCCCTTATTTCGGACTCTAACTTGCATGATTTGAATGGAACTAACCCGGATTGACGCTGTTTTCAGCAGACTTTCCATGGTGTTATTTATGTGCAGAAACAAAAGTTCTCGGAATAACCTGAAACTCCACGGAACATCTTTTCGGAAAATATTAAAAAATACTGGAAGAAAAATCCACGTCAGGGGGCCCACACCCTGTCCACGAGGGTGGGAGGCGCGCATGCCCCCCTGGGCACGCCCCTACCTCGTGGGCCCCCTGACGCTCCACCGACCTCAACTCCAACTCCATATATTCACTTTCGGGGAGAAAAAAAATCAGAGAGAAGGATTCATCGCGTTTTACGATACGGAGCCGCCGCCAAGCCCTAAGACCTCTCGGAGGGCTGATCTGGAGTCCGTTCGGGGCTCCGGAGAGGGGGATTCGTCGTCGTTGTCATCATCAACCATCCTCCATCACCAATTTCATGATGCTCACCGCCGTGCGTGAGTAATTCCATCGTAGGCTTGCTGGACAGTGATGGGTTGGATGAGATCTATCATGTAATCGAGTTAGTTTTGTTAGGGTTTGATCCCTAGTATCCACTATGTTCTGAGATTGATGTTGCTATGACTTTGCTATGCTTAATGCTTGTCACTAGGGCCCGAGTGCCATGATTTCAGATCTGAACCTATTATGTTTTCATGAATATATGTGAGTTCTTGATCCTATCTTGCAAGTCTATAGTCACCTACTATGTGTTATGATCCGCAACCCAAGTGACAATAATCGGGACCACTCCCGGTGATGACCATAGTTTGAGGAGTTCATGTATTCACTATGTGCTAATGCTTTGTTCCGGTACTCTATTAAAAGGAGGCCTTAATATCCCTTAGTTTCCATTAGGACCCCGCTGCCATGGGAGGGTAGGACAAAAGATGTCATGCAAGTTCTTTTCCATAAGCACGTATGACTATATTCGGAATACATGCCTACATTACATTGATGAATTGGAGCTAGTTCTGTGTCACCCTATGTTATGATTGTTACATGATGAACCGCATCCGACATAATTCTCCATCACCGATCCAATGCCTACGAGCTTTTCCTATATTGTTCTCCGCTTATTTACTTTTACGTTGCTATTGTTACAGTCACTACAAAACCCAAAAATATTACTTTTGCTACTGCTATCAACATTTCCATATTACTTTGCTACTAAATACTTTGCTGCAGATACTAAGTTATCCAGGTGTGGTTGAATTGACAACTCAACTGCTAATACTTGAGAATATTGTTTGGCTCCCCTTGTGTCGAATCAATAAATTTGGGTTGAATACTCTACCCTCGAAAACTGTTGCGATCCCCTATACTTGTGGGTTATTAAGACTATTTTCTGGCGCCGTTGCTGGGGAGCATAGCTCTATTCTTTGAGTCACTTGGGATTTATATCTGCTGGTCATTGTGAAGAACTTGAAAGACGAGAAAACAAAAATCTATCTCTCTACTACGAGGGGAGGTAAGGAACGGCCATCTAGTTCAGCACTTGATTCACCTTCTGTTTTGAGTAAGCTTGCGACACCTAAACCTGCTTCTGCTATTTGTTCTGATATGTCGCATGTTATTAATGATGCCACTTCTACTATGCATGATACTTATGATGAAACTACTTCTATGCTTGATACTACTGTGCCACTTGGTGAATTTCTTGATGAACAACTTGCTAGGATTAGAGAGAAAGAAATTATTGAAACTGATAATATTGATGAAAGTGATGATGAATCGCCTGTTGTTCCTGAGGGTTATGTTTTTGAAAAAGAAGATGCTTTAGCTATTTTAGCTTGCATAGATAGATACGAGCTTAAGAGGTTATTAGCTAAATGGAAGCAGCAATCTCTTACCGCTAGAATGAAACCTGACCCTGCTTTTGCTACATTACCTATCTGTGTTACTGATAAGGATTATGAATTCTCTATTAATTCTGATATAATTACTTTGGTTGAATTTGATCCTTTTCATGGTTATGAATCTAAAACTGTTGTGGCACATCTTACTAAATTAAATGATATAGCCACCCTGTTCACTAATGATGAGAAATCTCGCTACCTTTATATCCTTAAGATATTTCCGTTCTCGTTAAAGGGTGATACTAATATATGGTTCAACTCTCTTGATCCTGGTTGTGTGTAGTCCCCAGGATATGATTTATTACTTCTCTGCTAAATATTTCCCTGCTCATAAGAAACAAGCTGCTTTGAGGGATATATATAATTTTGTGCAAATTGAAGAAGAGAGTCTCCCACAAGCTTGGGGGAGGCTTCTCAAGTTACTTAGTGCTTTGCCTGATCATCCTCTCAAGAAAAATGAAATACTTGATATCTTTTATAATGGACTAACCGATGCTTCCAGAGATTACCTGGATAGCTATGCTGGTTCTGTTTTCAGGGAAAGAACACCCGATGAAGCTGAAATTCTATTTAATAATATGTTGACAAATGAAAATAATTGGAAACTTCCTGAGCCAGCTCCTGAGCCAATTCCTGAGCCTATTCCTAAACCAACTCCGAAGAAGAGATGTGTTCTATTTCTCAGTCCTGAAGATATGCAAGAGGCAAAGAAATCTATGAAAGAAAAGGGTATTAAAGCTGAAGATGTTAAGAATTTACCTCCTATTGAAGAAATACATGGTCTTAATTTACAGCCTGCTGAAGAAACATATGATCTTAATCCATAACCTATTGAAGAAACTCATGGTCTTGATAACCCGACACGTAGTAAAGGTAAATTCTCTCTATAGATTTGATGAAGGTGATATTCTCACTATAAGTCTGCTAGACAATGCTTAGAAGAGTTTGATAATTTTATTGTCAAACAAGAAAACTTCAATGCTTATTTTGGTAGACATTTGAAATACAATTCCGATACGCTTGAACACTTGGGTGATTATATGTCTAGAGTTAAAGGTGAACTTAAACTCATTACTAAACATGCTTCTATGGTTACCACTCAAGTAGAACAAGTACTTAAAGCTCAAAATGATTTGCTCAACGAAATGAATAGTAAGAATAATGACTATGATGTTAGAGTGGCAACTAGAACTGGTAAGATGACTCAGGAACCTTTGTATCCTGAAGGTCACCCTAAGAGAATTGAACAAGATTCTCAGCGAAATAATATAGATGCACCTAGTCCTTCTAAATAGAAGAAAAAGAAAAATGATAGGACTTTGCATGCTTCTAGTGAACCTATTGCTGAACCACCTGAGAATCCAAATGATATCTCTATTTCTGATGCTGAAACACAATCTGGTAATGAATGTGAACCTAGTGAAAATGTTAATGATGATGTTCATGATGATGCTCAACCTAGTAATGATAATGATATAGAAATTGAACCTGCTGTTGATCTTGATAACCCACAATTAAAAGAATCAACATTATGATAATAGAGACTTTGTTGCTAGGAAACACGGTAAAGAAAGAGAACCATGGGTTTAGAAACCCATGCCTTTTCCTCCCAAACCATCCAAGAAAAAGGATGATGAGGATTTTGAGCGCTTTGCTGAAATGATTAGACCTATCTTTTTGCGTATGCGATTAACTGATATGCTCAAAATGTATCCTTATGCTAAGTATATGAAAGAAATTGTCACTAATAAAAGAAAGATACCAGAAGCTGAAATTTCCACCATGCTTGTTAACTATACTTTTAAGGGTGGAATACCAAAGAAACTTGGAGATCCAGGAGTACCTACTATACCATGCTCCATTAAAAGAAATTATGTTAAAACTGCTTTATGTGATCTTGGAGCCGGTGTTAGTGTTATGCCTCTCTCTTTATATCATAGACTTGATTTGAATAAGTTGACACCTACTGAAATATCTTTGCAAATGGCTGATAAATCAACTGCTATACCTGTCGGTATTTGTGAGGATGTGCCTGTTGTGGTTGCAAACGTTACTATTTTAACGGACTTTGTTATTCTTGATATTCCCGAGGACGATAGCATGTCTATTATTCTTGGAAGACCTTTTTTTAATACTGCAGGGGCTGTTATTGATTGCAATAAAGGCAATGTCACTTTTCATGTTAATGGTAATGAGCATACGGTACACTTTCCGAGGAAACAACCTCAAGTTCATAGTATCAACTCTATTGGAAAAATTCCATCAATTATTTTTGGAGGTTTTGAATTTCCTCTTCCTACTATCAAGAAGAAATATGATATTCTTATTATTGGGGATGTGCATATCCCCGTTGAGGTAACATAGTGTTATTCGAAATTTCTCCGGTCCCATGTTATTCGGAAAGAGTTTGTTAACAAGACTTGATCAACCTTGTTAGTGGATTCCTTTTGATGAGCATGAGATGGATGAAACTAGAAGGCACAACCTTCTGTACCCTCTTTCTACTTTCTGTTATTTAGTTGAAATAAAGTAAAAATAGTATTTTTCTGTTTGTTTTATGATTTATCTGTGCAATATAAAAACACCCCGAAAATAAAAGTTCTCCAAATGCCCTGAAAATGAAATATGATTTTTTCTAGAATATTTGAGAATATCTGGCACTGAGAACACAGCAGGAGGGGAAAGCACCTGGCCACGAGGGTGGAGGGCGCGCCCTACCCCCTGGGCGCGCCCCCTGCCTCGTGGGCCCACGGTGGCCCCCCTCCACTTATTCCTACACCCACACACTTCTTCTTCCTCCCAAAAAAGTCACCATCCAGCTCAAGCACGAGTTCTAGCTCATTTTGCTGCGATTTTCGATCTCCTTGCTCAAAGCACCTCTCACAAAACTGCTTGGGGGGGATTGTTCCTTGGTATGTGACTCCTCCATTGGTCCAATTAGTTTTTGTTCTACTGCTTTATTCATTGCAAATCTGTGCTGCCTAGGTGACCATGTTCTTGAGCTTGCATGTCAAATTTATATGGTTCCAAGTAGTTCTAATGCATGATATAGTCTCTAGGCACTTGTAGGAGTAGTTGCTATCAATTTTCTTGAGCTTGGTTCACTTTTGTTTGAAGTTACTAAAAATTTCAGAATTTTTCAGAAAATAATGAAGAGATTTTTGAGGGGCTCATCGAGCCGAAGCTCGAAGGAAAAGCAAAATGAAGAAGCACAGAGGCCCAAATATAATCTGCCCTCAAGACTCATGGAGGTCCGGCCGTGTGAATGGCCTTCCAATGATTTCTTGAGAGAAGCCGGGATTTACAATGATTTTTATGAATTGGCTGAGACTGCAGGCCTCACCGACTTCCTCCGCGATCAACGCAGCCAGTATCTCTTACTCACCAATACTTTTGTGCAAAACTTCTACTATTATCCTAAGGAAACACATCCTTCAGTAGAGTTTCATTTATATGATGTTGTTAAGAAGATGCCACTAGATGAATTTTGCAAGGTTTGCAAAATACCTTTTGAGGGTAGTTTAGAGGAACCACATCGTAAAGATGTGGACGGGTTTATTGACACTATTACTGTGGGCGAAACTAGGAAGGTTTCCGATGCAAGAATCGCTAGCATACATTTTCCTGTTTTATGCTACTTTGCCATATTTGCTAGTCGTTGCTTAATTGGTCGCGGGAACTCTGGAAACCTTAGTGTTCCTGATATTATCATTTTGTTCCATGGTTTATTCTGCGATAACACTGTTAGTATGGGTGGTATTATTGCTAAACGGTTAAGTTTGAACCGTAAAAAGGGTCCCATCTTTGGAGGTATTTACGCTTCACGCCTTGCTGCATATTATAACATACCTATTAGGCACTATGAGAAAGAAGAAAAATTGCCGCCCATTGCTTATTTAGATTATAAGAGTATGATAGCGCATGACTTTATTGTTAAGAACAGGGAAGGGGCTCTTAAATACAAATTACTATTTGATAAACATCACCCTGAGACTATTACCTTGCCTACTCCCTCCTTGTTTAATTTATCTACAGGTCCGTATCTCGTCCCGTTTATAGCCATTCACGCTTACCGGAACCCTACACCAGCCACGGAGCCGGAACCACAATTTGAGCCTCCACGACAGTCTAATTACCACTGGGATCCGGAGATGATTTCCGACCAGTGGCAGTCAGAGTCCTCTTCATCTCAATATGACCCCGACTACAACTATGGATATCCGTCAGGCCATCCGTGGCAATAAACTAACTCAGGCCAAAATCCAAAGCTTGGGGAAGTACGTATTTCCCACCGACATTACATTTATGTTCACACACTCATTGCTAGATGTTGGTGCTCATACTCTTTCATTGTAATATCCATGCTAGTTTATTTTACTTTTTCTTGCTTTCTTCTTGTGTGTTTGATAAATCTTAAGAAAAACCAAAAAAAAATTAGTAATAGCTTCTAGCTAGTTTACTTTCTTGTAGTGGTAATAATTAAAAAGAAAACCCAAAAATATTTCTCGTTCTTCTTTTGCTTGTTGGGAGATTTCCCGTGTAAATAGTTTTGTTTCTTTTCTTTTCTTTGGGGGTCGATAGGAGAAGACCATGATTAAATTGTTGAAGTGGCTCTTACATGCATTATTGTTGATTTAACCAAGAGCCCATATTGCCTTGTCTTCTCCTCTTTATTGAATGCTCGCAGATTCCAGCTTAGTCCTATGCACGTGCACTCTTATTATTATTCACTTCGTTTGGTCGTGCAAGTGAAAGGCAATTATGACAATATATGATGGATTGACTAAGATGAGAAAAGCTGGTATGAACTCGACCTCTCTTGTTTTTGTAAATATGATTAGTTCATCATTCCTGATTCAGCCTATTATGAATAAACATGTTTGCAATGACAATTAGATATTATAGTTGCTCGTGCCATGCTTGATTAGCTATGAGTTATAATGGTTTACCTTGCGTGCCAACATGCTATTAAAATGGTTGTGATGTGGTATAGTGGGGTAGTATCCTCCTTTGAATGATTTAAATGACTCGACTTGGCACATGTTCACGCATGTAGTTGAAACAAATCAACATAGCCTTCACGATATTTATGTTCATGGTGGATTATATCCTACTCATGCTCGTACTCAATGTCTATTAATTTTAATGCATGTTCATGACTGTTGTCGCTCTCTAGTTGGTTGCTTCCCAGTCTTTTGCTAGCCTTCACTTGTACTAAGCGGGAATACTGCTTGTGCATCCAATCCCTTAAACCCCAAAGTTATTCCATATGAGTCAACCATACCTTCCTATATGCGGTATTTACCTGCCGTTCCAAGTAAATTTGTATGTGCCAAACTCTAAACCTTCAAATGAAATTCTGTTTTCTATGCTCGAATAGCTCATGTATCAACTAGGGTTGTCCGTATCTTCCATGCTAGGCGGGTTATTCTCAAGAGGAGTGGACTCCGCTCCTCATTCATGAGAAAATGGCTGGTCTCCGGGATGCCCAATCCCATGCTTTATGCAAATCAAATCAAATTAATTGCAAACAAAACTCCCCCGGGGATGTTGCTAGTTGGAGGCACTCGTTGTTTCGAGCAAGCCATGGATTGATGCTTGTTGGTGGAAGGGGAGTATAAACTTTACCATTCTGTTTGGGAACTGCCTATAATGTGTGTAGCATGGAAGATATCGCCATCTCTTGGTTGTTATGTTGACAATGAAAGTATACCGCTCAAAATATTATTTATCTCTATTTCAAAACCGAGCTCTGGCACCTCTACAAATCCCTGCTTCCCTCTGCGAAGGGCCTATCTATTTACTTTCATGTTGAGTCATCACCCTCTTATTAAAAAGCACTAGCTGGAGAGCGCAGCTGTCATTTGCATCCATTACTATTAATTTATATTGGGTATGACTATGAGCGGATCTCTTTTACCATGAATTACAATGTCAAGTCAGTCCTTGATCTTTAAAGGTGCTCTGCATTTATGTTTTGTGGTCTAAGAAAGGGCTAGCGAGATACCATCTTATTATATCATATCATGATTGTTTTGAGAAAGTGTTGTCATCCGAGATTTATTATTATTGCTCGCTAGTTGATTATGCCATTGATATGAGTAAACATGAGACCTAAGAGTTATTGTGAATGTGGTTAGTCATAATCTTTGCTGAAAACTTGAATGCTGGCTTTACATATTTACAACAACAAGAGCAAACAGAGTTTGTAAAAGTTTTTCTTTATCACTTTCAGTTTATCAACTGAATTGCTTCAGGACAAGCAAAGGTTTAAGCTTGGGGGAGTTGATACGTCTCCGTCGTATCAAATTGTCCAAACACTTTGGCCCTTGTTTTGGACTCTAACTTGCATGATTTGAATGGAACTAACCCGGACTAACGCTGTTTTCAGCAGACTTTCCATGGTGTTATTTATGTGCAGAAACAAAAGTTCTCTGAATGACCTGAAACTCCACGGAACATCTTTTCGGAAAATATTAAAATTACTGGAAGAAAAATCCATGTCAGGGGGCCCACACCCTGTCCACGAGGGTGGGGGCGCGCCACTCTACCTCGTGGGCCCCCTGACGCTCCACCGACCTCAACCCCAACTCCATATATTCACTTTCGGGGAGAAAAAAATCAGAGAGCAGGATTCATCGCGTTTTACGATACGGAGCCGCCACCAAGCCCTAAAACCTCTCGGGAGGGCTGATCTGGAGTCTGTTCAAGGCTCCGGAGAGGGGGATTCATCGCCGTCGTCATCATCAACCATCCTCCATCACCAATTTCATGATGCTCACCGCCGTGCGTGAGTAATTCCATCATAGGCTTGCTGGACAGTGATGGGTTGGATGAGATCTATCATTTAATCGAGTTAGTTTCGTTAGGGGTTGATCCCTAGTATCCAGTATGTTCTGAGATTAATGTTGCTATGACTTTGCTATGCTTAATGCTTGTCACTAGTGCCTGAGTGCCATGATTTCAGATCTGAACCTATTATGTTTTCATGAATATATGTGAGTTCTTGATCCTATCTTGCAAGTCTATAGTCACCTACTATGTGTTATGATCCGGCAACCCCGAAGTGACAATAATCGGGACCACTCCCGGTGATGACCATAGTTTGAGTTGTTCATGTATTCACTATGTGCTAATGCTTTGTTCCGGTACTCTATTGAAAGGAGGCCTTAATATCCTTTAGTTTCCATTAGGACCCCGCTGCCACGGGAGGGTAGGACAAAAGATGTCATGCAAGATCTTTTCCATAAGCACGTATGCCTGTATTCGGAATACATGCCTACATTAGATTGATGAATTGGAGCTAGTTCTGTGTCACCCTGTGTTATGATTGTTACATGATGAACCGCATCCGGCATAATTCTCCATCACCGATCCAATGCCTACGATCTTTTCCTATATTGTTCTCCGCTTATTTACTTTTCCGTTGCTATTGTTACAGTCACTACAGAACCCAAAAATATTACTTTTGCTACTGTTATCACATTTCCATATTACTTTGCTACTAAATACTTTGCTGCAGATACTAAGTTATCCGGTGTGGTTGAATTGACAACTCAACTGCTAATACTTGAGAATATTGTTTGGCTCCCCTTGTGTCGAATCAATAAATTTGGGTTGAATACTCTACCCTCGGAAACTGTTGCGATCCCCTATACTTGTGGGTTATTAGCAAGCAAGTTGGATGCATACCCACTTAGTTTCTTTTGAGCTTTCATACACGTATAGCTCTAGTGCATCCGTTGCATGGCAATCCCTACTCCTCGCATTAACATCAATTGATGGGTATCTCCATAGCCCGTTGATTAGCCTCGTTGATGTGAGACTTTCTCCCTTTTTGTCTTTCCACATAACCCCTACCATTATACCTTATTCCACCATAGTGCTATATCCATGGCTTGCGCTCATGTATTGCGTAAGAGTTCAAAAGGCTGAAGCGCGTTAAAAGTATGAACCAATTGCTTGGCTAAAACCGGGTCGTATATGATATGAATATTTTGTGTGGGAAGATGGAGCATAGCCGACTATATGATTTTGTAGGGATAACTTGCTTTGGCTATGTTATTTTGATAAGACATAATTGCTTAGTTAGTATGCTTGAAGTATTATTGTTTTTATGTCAACATTAAACTTTTATCTTGAATCATATCAAATCTGAACATTCATGCCACAATAAGAGGAATTATATTGAAATTATTCCAAGTAGCATTCCACATCAAAAATTCTGTTTTTTTATCATTTACCTACTCAAGGACGAGCAGGAATTAAGCTTGGGGATGCTTGATACGTCTCCAACGTATCTATAATTTTTTATTGTTCCATGCTATATTATATTATGTTTTGGACATTATTGGGCTTTATTATACACTTTTATATTATTTTGGGACTAACCTATTAACTGGAGGCCCAGCCTGAATTGCTGTTTTTTGCCTATTTTAGAGTTTCGCAAAAAGAATATCAAACGGAGTCCAAACGGAATGAAACCTTCGAACGTGATTTTTGGAACTAACGTGATCCGAGGACTTGGACCCTCGTCAAGAAAGCAATCAGAAGGCACGAGGTAGGGCGCGCCTACCCCCCTGTATGCGCTCTCCACCCTCGTGGCCCCACGTTGCTCCACCAACGTACTTCTTCCTCCTATATATACCTCGCACCCCAAACTACCGACACGGAGCCAAAACCTAATTCCACCGCCGCAACCTTCATGCACGTGAGATACCATCTTGGGGCCTGTTTCGGAGCTCCGCCGGAGGGGGCATCGATCACGGAGGGCTTCTACATCAACACCATAGCCTCTCCGATGATGTGTGAGTAGTTTACTTCAGACCTTTGGGTCCATAATTATTAGCTAGATGGCTTCTTCTCTCTTTTTGGATCTCAATACAATGTTCTCCCCCTCTCTCATGGAGATCTATTCGATGTAATCTTCTTTTGCGGCGTGTTTGTTTAGACCGATGAACTGTGAGTTTATGATCAAGTTTATCTATGAACAATATTTGAATCTTCTCTGAATTCTTTTATGTATGATTGGTTATCTTTTCAAGTCTCTTCGAATTATCAGTTTGGTTTGGCCTACTAGATTGATCTTTCTTGCAATGGGAGAAGTGCTTAGCTTTGGGTTCAATCTTGCGGTGTCCTTTCCAAGTGACAGTAGGGGCAGCAAGGCACATATTGTATTGTTGCCATCGAGGATAACAAGATGGGGTTTATATCATATTGCATGAGTTTATCCCTCTACATCATGTCATCTTGCTTAAAGCGTTACTCTGTTCTTATGAACTTAATACTCTAGATGCATGCTGGATAGCGGTCGATGTGTGGAGTAATAGTAGTAGATGCAGGTAGGAGTCGGTCTACTTGTCTCGGACGTGATGCCTATATACATGATCATACCTAGATATTCTCATAACTATGCTCAACTGTCAATTGCTCAACAGTAATTTGTTCACCCACCGTAATATTTATGCTCTTGAGAGAAGCCACTAGTGAAACCTATGGCCCCCGGGTCTATTTTCTATCATATTAATCTCCCGACAACTAGCTATTTAATGCGCCATTTTTATTTTACTTTCTTTACTTTGCATCTTTATCATAAAAATACCAAAAAATTTATCTTATCATATCTATCAGATCTCACTCTCGTAAGTGACCGTGAAGGGATTGACAACCCCTTTATTGCGTTGGTTGCGAGGATTTATTTGTTTGTGTAGGCGCGAGGGACTCGTGTGTAGCCTCCTACTGGATTGATACCTTGGTTCTCAAAAACTGAGGGAAATACTTACACTACTTTGCTGCATCACCCTTTCCTCTTCAATGGAAAACCAACACAGTGCTCAAGAGGTAGCAATAATGAAGACCCCGTTTAGATAACTTCCAAACAGGAGAAACGGGAAAACGGGCAAGTTAGCCCTGATGAACAGGCCATAAATGACGACTCGAAGGACAGTAATTATCTTCCACTCTCCAAGGATGAGGTGAGCCTCGGCAACGAGGATTTTATCGTGCCTGAGGAACCTCTCGATCAGGAGCGCTTTAAGCACCGGTTAATAGCCAGTGCAAGGAGCCTGAAAAAGAAGCAGCAACAGCTTCAAGCTGACCAAGATCTGCTCAACGATAGATGGACTGATGTCCTAGCAGCTGAAGAATACGTCCTCAAGCGCCCAGCCAAAAGCTACCCGAAGCACAAATTGCTACCTCGGTTCGATGATGAGGCACCGGAGCTCGTACCATCATCGCGCAATGCGGCTGATCGACCACCACGTGGTTGGGATAAAGCGCAACTCAAGCCGAACACCAGCCCGCCCCGCCTCATTGTAAAGGCAGAGATAAAACAACTCGGGGTTATACATATGACCTTTGGCAGGACCTGGACAGTATTGCAGGACATACTAGATCGATCTACGGATCGCGAGGACGTGCCCGACACGCGGCGGCGACTATCTACTCGGACGTGACAATCCTAGTTACGCCCGGGCCGAAAACCGCAGGCAGACTCCATCGGAGCTACATCGTGATGTGGCCCGATATAGAGGCGCCGCACACCCTCTTTGCTTCACTGACAAAGTAATGGAGCATGAATTCCTAGAAGGGTTTAAACCCATGAATATTGAATCATATGATGGAACAACTGATCCCGCGGTGTGGATCAAAGATTTTCTTCTCCATATCCATATGGCCCGCGGAGATGACCTCCACGCCATCAAATACCTCCCATTAAAACTCAAAGGGCCAGCTCGGCACTGGCTAAACAGTCTGCCTGAAAACTCTATTGGCAGCTGGGAGGATTTGGAAGACGCCTTCCGCGACAACTTCCAAGGTACATATGTCCGGCCACCACATGCCGATGACTTAAGTCACATAGTTCAACAGCCCGGAGAGTCAGCCAGGAAATTCTGGACTATGTTCCTAACTGAAAAGAACCTGATAGTCGACTGTCCGGATGCCGAAGCCCTAGTGGCCTTTAAACACATCATCCGCGACAAATGGCTTGCCCGCCACCTCGGCCAAGAAAAGCCGAAGTCCACGGCGGCCCTCACGGCACTCATGACCTGCTTTTGTGCGGGTGAGGATAGTTGGCTGGCCCGTAGCAAAAACACGACAAGCGAAGCAGGCACCTCCGAGTTCAAAAACAGCAACGACAAGCTCCGATGCAACAGGTACAAACATCAAAGCAATGGTGATAACACCGATGACACTACAGTCAACGCCGGATTCAGTGGCTCCAAGTCCGGTCAGTGGAAAAAGCCATATAAAAGAAACAACTCGGGGCCGTCCAGTTTGGACCGCATACTCGATCGTCCGTGCCAGATCCATGGCACCCCAGAAAAACCAGCCAACCATACCGACAACGATTGTTGGGTTTTTAAACAGGCCGACAAGTTAAATTCCGTGAACAAGGAGAAGGGATCGCAAGGCAAGGACGATGACGAGGAGCCTGCTACCTCTTGAGCACTTCGTTGGTTTTCCCTTGAAGAGGAAAGGGTGATGCAGTAAAGCAGTGTAAGTATTTCCCTCAGTTTTTGAGAACCAAGGTATCAATCCAGTAGGAGGCCACGCAAGAGTCCCTCGCACCTACACAAACAAATAAATCCTCGCAACCAACGCAATAAAGGGGTTGTCAATCCCTTCACGGTCACTTACGAGAGTGAGATCTGATAGATATGATAAGATAAAATTTTGGTATTTTTATGATAAAGATGCAAAGTAAAGAAAGCAAAATAAAGACGGCACCAGAAATAACTTGTTGAGGGGAGATTCATATGATGGAAAATAGACCTGGGGGCCATAGGTTTCACTAGTGGCTTCTCTCATGAGAATAAGTATTACGGTGGGTGAACAAATTACTGTTGAGCAATTGACAGAACTGAGCATAGTTATGAGAATATCTAGGTATGATCATGTATATAGGCATCACGTCCAAGACAAGTATCGACCGCTATCCAGCATGCATCTAGAGTATTAAGTTCATAAGAACAGAGTAACGCCTTAAGTAAGATGACATGATGTAGAGGGATAAACTCATGCAATATGATATAACCCCCATCTTGTTATCCTCGATGGCAACAATACAATACATGCCTTGCTGCCCCTCATCCACCGGGAAAGGACACCGCAAGATTGAACCCAAAGCTAAGCACTTCTCCCATTGCAAGAAAGATCAATCTAGTAGGCCAAACCAAACTGATAATTCGAAGAGACTTGCAAAGATAACCAATCATACATAAAATAATTCAGAGAAGATTCAAATATTGTTCATATATAAACTTGATCATAAACTCACAGTTCATCGGTCTAAACAAACACACCGCAAAAGAAGATTACATCGAATAGATCTCCACGAGAGAGGGGGAGAACATTGTATTGAGATCCAAAAAGAGAGAAGAAGCCATCTAGCTAATAACTATGGACCTGAAGGTCTGAGGTAAACTACTCATACATCATCGGAGAGGCTATGGTGTTGATGTAGAAGCCCTCCATGATCGATGCCCCCTCCGGCGAAGCTCCGGAAAAGGCCCCAAAATGGGATCTCACGGCATGTAGAGGTTGCGGCAAAGGAATTAGGTTTTTGGCTCAGATCCGTAGTTTGGGGTGCGAGGTATATATAGGAGGAAGAAGTACGTCGCTGGAGCAACATGGGGCCCACGAGGGTGGAGGGCGCGCTTAGGGGGTAGGCGCGCCCCTACCTCGCGTATGCTCCTGGTTGATGTCTTGACATAGGGTCCAAGTCCTATGGATCACGTTCGTTCCGAAAATCACATTCCCGAAGGTTTCATTCCGTTTGGACTCCGTTTGATATTTTTTTCTGCGAAACTCTGAAATAGGCAAAAAAACAACAATTATGGGCTGGGCCTCCGGTTAATAGGTTAGTCCCAAAAATAATATAAAAGTGTATAATATAGCCCATTAATGTCCAAAACAGAATATAATATAGCATGGAACAATAAAAAATTATAGATACATGGGAGACGTATCAAGCATCCCCAAGCTTAATTCCTGCTCGTCCTCGAGTAGGTAAATGATAAAAACAGAATTTTTGATGTGGAATGCTACTTGGCATAATTTCAATGTAATTCTCTTAATTGTGGTATGAATATTCATATCCGAAAGATTCAAGATAAAAGTTTAATATTGACATAAAAGTAATAATACTTCAAGCATACTAACTAAGCAATTATGTGAAAGTGCGTTATATCGACTAGAGGGGGTGAATAGGCGATTTTTATGAATTCTTCACTGAGGAATTTGCTAGTGAGGAAATTCCTTAGCGAAGAACTACTTGCAGCGGAATAAGTACTCAGGAGTAAACATAACATAAGACAAGCATAGTCATCATGATGAAATGAAGACAAGCACAGAGTACAGAAAGCGTAATCACAGGATAACACAAGATGAAGAAAAACAGACTGAAGAAATTGAACTGAGGAAATTGAGAAAGTCTTCAGTCAAAGTCTTCAAACACAGATATGACAAGCATACAACACAATACTGAGGAAATGAAAGAGTTGAGGAAATAGAACCAGTTGGCTTGGTGAAGACAATGATTTGGTAGACCAGTTCCAACTGATGTCTCAGTTGTACATCTGGCTGGAGCGGCTAGGTATTTAAACCTGAGGACACACAGTCCCGGACACACAGTCCTCACCGTATTCTCCTTGAACTAAGGTCACACAGACCTCGTCCAATCACTCGTGGTAAGTCTTCAGGTGACTTCCGAACCTTCACAAACTCGGTCACTCGGCGATCCACAATTCCTCTTGGATGCTCTAGACCATGACGCCTAATCGTATGGAAGAAGCACATTCTTCAAAGGTAACAAGCGTCGGATCCACGCAGGATCAATCTCTTCAGTGATGCTCAATCACTTTGGGTTCGTAGGTGTTTGGGTTTGGGTTTTCCTCACTCGATGATTTTTGCTCAAAGTCCTCGGAGGATGGGATGCTCTCAATTGACAAGTGTCAGTTTCTCTCGGAGCAGCCAACCAGCTAGTGGTTGTAGGGGGGCGGCTATTTATAGCCTAGGGAGCAGCCCGACATGATAACACATAAATGCCCTTCAATGATATGACCATTAGGTGGATAAGATATTTTGTGACAGTCATGATAGCATAAGAATAATGGAAATTTGAGGTACAAATTCCTCGGGGCTATCATGTTCCTCATCACAGAGGCAATCCGTGACCGGCGAATTCCTAACTCCTCAGTCAGAACAAATTCCTCAGTGACCAGAAGAACTTCGTCTCTGTCACTGAATAAATTGACTTAACTATATGAGATTTCCAATGGCTTCACTCGAAGGGATTGGTAGGTGTAGGATTTGAGTTGAGCATCACATGGAAATTTTTCCTTAGTATTTCCTCGACCCCCTTTAACAGTACGGTGTTTCCTATGACTCAAGAGAGATAAAATGAAACTACGAAAACAAAAGTCTTCACGCTTCATGTTCCTCGAATGAATACCAAGTCTTCAAGGTTACACCAATTTCTTCACTTTCAAAGTCTTCAGAATACCAAAGTCTTCAGTCGAAGAACTTCATTTTTAGGGGTCGACTTTCTCTGTAAATATCAAACTCCTCATAGACTTATAGACCTGTGTACACTCATAAACGCATTAGACCCTTAACCTATAAGTCTTCAATACACCAAGATCACTAAGGGGCACTAGATCCACTTACATTATGTCCTCTCAAAATAACATGGCCAAAGAAAGTTCATCCGTCACACAAGAATGCTCTAATCATGCACAACCCCGATGACAAGCCAAGCAATTGTTTCATACTTTAGTAATCTCAAACTTTTTCAACCTTCATGCAATACATGAGCGTGAGCCATGGATATAGCACTATGGGTGGAATAGAATATAATGATGGGGGTTATGTGGAGAAGACAAAAAAGGAGAAAGTCTCACATCAACGCGGCAAATCAATGAGCTATGGAGATGCCCATCGGTTGATGTTAATGCAAGGAGTAGGGATTGCCATGAAACGGATGTACTAGAGCTATAAATGCATGAAAGCTCAACAAAAGAAACTAAGTGGGTGTGCATCCAACTTGCTTGCTCACGAAGACCTAGGGCATTTGAGTAAGCCCATTGTTGGAATATACAAGCCAAGTTCTATAATGAAAAATTACCACTAGTATATGAAAGTGACAAAACAAGATACTCTCTATCATGAAGATCATGGTGCTACTTTGAAGCACAACTGTGGAAAAAGGATAGTAGCATTGTCCCCATCTTTTTGGGCCTTTTTTTATTTGGCCTTTCTCTTTTTTTATTGGGACAATGCTCTATGAATGATGATCATCACACTTCTATTTATTTACAACTCAATGATTACAACCCGATACTAGAACAAAGTATGACTCTATATGAATGCCTCCAGCGGTATATCGGGATAGCAATGAACCAAGAGTGACATGTATGAAAAATTATGAACGGTGGCTTTGCCACAAATACGATGTCAACTACATGATCATGCAAAGAAATATGACAATGATGAACGTGTCATGATAAACAGAACGGTGGAAAGTTGCATGGCAATATATCTCGGAATGGCTATGGAAATGCCATAATAGGTAGGTATGGTGGCTGTTTTGAGGAGGATATAAGGAGGTTTATGTGTGAAAGAGTGTATCATATCATTGGGTTTGGATGCACCGGCGAAGTTTGCACCAACTCTCAATGTGAGAAAGGGCAATGCACGGTACCGAAGAGGCTAGCAATGATGGAAGGGTAAGAGTGTGTATAATCCATGGACTCAACATTAGTCATAAAGAACTCACATACTTATTGCAAAAATCTACAAGTCATTAAAAACCAAGCACTACGTGCATGCTCCTAGGGGGATAGATTGGTAGGAAAAGACCATCGCTCGTCCCCGACCGCCACTCATAAGGAGGACAATCAAAGAACACCTCATGTTTCAAATTTGTTACATAAAGTTTACCATACGTGCATGCTACGGGACTTGCAAACGTCAACACAAGTATTTCTCAAATTCACAACTACTCAACTAGCACAACTTTAATATCACTACCTCCATATCTCAAAACAATTATCAAGCATCAAACTTCTCTTACCATTCAACACACTCATAAGAAAGTTTTTTACTAGTCTTGTATACCTAACATATTAGGATTAATTTCCCAATTTAAGCAAATTACCATGTTGTCTAAGACTCCCAAAATAATATAATTGAAGCATGAGAGAATAATAGTTTCTATAAAACAAAACCACCGCCGTGCTCTAAAAGATATAAGTGAAGCACTAGAGCAAAAACTATATAGCTCAAAAGATATAAGTGAAGCGCATAGAGTATTCTAATAAATTCTGAATCATGTGTGTCTCTCTCAAAAGGTGTGTACAGAAAAGATGATTGTGGTAAACTAAAAAGAAAAGACTCAAATCATACAAGACGCTCCAAGCAAAACACATATCATGTGGTGAATAAAAATATAGCTCCTAGTAAAATTACCAATGGAAGTAGACGAAAGAGGGGAAACCTTCCGGGGCATTCCCAAGCTTTGGCTTTTTGGTGTCCTTAGATTATCTTGGGGTGCCATGGGCATCCCCAAGCTTAGGCTCTTGCCACTCCTTGTTCCATAATCCATCAAATCTTTTACCCAAAACTTGAAAACTTCACAACACAAAACTTAACAGAAAATCTCGTGAGCCCCGTTAATGAAAGAAAACAAAACACCACTTCAAGGTACTGTAATAAACTCATTATTTATTTATATTGGTGTTAAACCTACTGTATTCCAACCTATCTATGGTTTGTAAACTATTTTACTAGCCATAGATTCATCAAAATAAGCAAACAACACAGAAAACAGAATCTGTCAAAAACAGAACAGTCTGTAGTAATCTGGAACTAACGCAAACTTATGGAACTTAAAAAATTCAGCCAAAATAGGAAGACCTAGATAATTTGTTTATTGATCAGAAGCAATTGTAATCAATATTTTAGCACGTTCTTGTGATTTTTAACAATTATTTTCGTGAACAGAAAGTTTCTGGAATTTTCAGCAAGATCAAATAACTATCATCTAAGAAGATCCTATAGGTTAAACTTGGCACGAACACTAATTAAAACATAAAAACACATCTAACAAGAGTCTAGATCAAATATTTATTCCTAAACATAAGCAAAAAAGCAAAAAAAAAACTAAAAATAAAATTGGGTTGCCTCCCAACAAGCGCTATCGTTTAACGCCCCTAGCTAGGCATAATAGCAAAGATAGATCTTGGTATTGCCATCTTTGGTAGGCAATCCATAAGTGGCTCTCATAATAGATTCATAAGGTAATTTTATTTTCTTTCTAGGGAAGTATTCCATGCCTTTCCTTAACGTAAATTGGAATCTAATATTCTCTTCCTTCATATCACTAATTGCACCAATCGTTCTAAGGAAAGGTGTACCAAGAATAATAGGACATGAAGGATTGCAATCTATATCAATAACAATAAAATCTACAGGCACATAATTCCTATTTGCAATAATAAGAACATCATTAATTCTTCCCAAATGTTTCTTAATGGTGGAATCCGCAAGGTGCAAGTTTAAAGAGCAATCATCAAAATCACGGAAACCTAGCAAATCACACAAAGTTTTTGGAATCGTGGAAACACTAGGACCCAAATCACACAAAGCATAGCATTCATGATCTTTAATTTTAATTTTAATAGTAGGTTCCCACTCATCATAAAGTTTTCTAGGGATAGAAACTTCCAACTCAAGTTTTTCTTCATAAGATTGCATCAAAGCATCAACGATATGTTTAGTAAAAGCTTTATGTTGACTATAAGCATGTGGAGAATTTAGCACGGATTGCAACAAGGAAATACAATCTATCAAAGAGCAATTATCATAATTAAATTCCTTGAAATCCAAAATAGTGGGTTCATTAATATCTAGAGTTTTGATCCCTTCAATTCCACTTTTACCAATTTTTGCGTCAAGATCTAAAACTCCGAATTTTTGGAACGCCTTGTAGGTAAAGGTGGATCATATTCAGTCCCATCATTATCAAGATTCATATTGCAAAACAAAGATTTATCAGGGGACACATCAATAACTTTTAGATCTTCGTCTTTATTTTCATAGAAACTAGAAGAACACGCTTTCACAAAACAATCTTTCTTAGCACGCATCCTAGCGGTTCTTTCTTTGCATTCATCAATGGAAATTCTCATGGCTTTGAGAGACTCATTGATATCATGCTTAGGTGGAATAGATCTAAGTTTCAAAGAATCAACATCAAGAGAAATTCTATCAACGTTCCTAACCAATTCATCAACTTTAAGCAATTTTTCTTCAAGCTTTAACACTAGTCTCAAATTAAAATTCTTTTGCAAATTCATAAATCTTTAACACTAGTCTCAAATTCAGAGGACATCTTATTAAAATTTCCATAAGAATTTTTCTAGGAATTACCATAATTATTAGAGGAATTACTAGGGTACGGCCTAGGATTAAAGTTTCCTCTATACGCGTTGTTACCAAAATTATTACTACCAACAAAATTCACATCCATAGATTCATTATTATTCTCAATCAAAGTAGACAAAGGCATATCATTAGGATCAGAAAAAAACACTTTTATTAGCAAATAATTTCATAAGTTCATCCATCTTTCCACTCAAAACATTAAATTCTTCTATCGCATGAACTTTTTTATTACTGGATCTTTCGGTGTGCCATTGAGAATAATTAACCATGATATTATCTAGGAGTTTAGTAGCTTCTCCTAAAGTGATTTCCATAAAAGTGCCTCCCGCGGCTGAATCTAAAAGATTTCTAGAAGCAAAATTCATCCGGCATAAATTTTTTGTACAATCATCCACAAATTCAAACCATGTGTAGGGCGATTACATATCATTAATTTCATCCTCTCCCAAGCTTGTGCAACATGTTCATGATCAAGTTGCTTAAAATTTATAATATCATTTCTAAGGGAGGTGAAGTTAGCGGGAGGAAAATACTTAGAGATAAAAGCATCTTTGCACTTATTCCAAGAATCAATACTATTTTTAGGCAAAGACGAAAACCAAGCTTTAGCACGATCTCTAAGCGAAAAAGGAAATAGCTTCAATTTAACAATATCATTATCCACATCTTTCTTCTTTTGCATATCACACAAATCAACGAAGCTATTTAGATGGGTAGCGGCATCTTCACTAGGAAGGCTGGAGAATTGATCTTTCATGACAAGGTTCAGTAAAGCAGTATTGATTTCACAAGATTAAGTATCGGTAAGAGGAGCAATCGGAGTGCTAAGAAAATCATTATTGTTGGTATTGGTAAAGTCACACAATTTAGTATTATCTAGAGCCATCGTGACAAGCAAGCAATCCAACACACGAGCAAACAAGAAGCAAGCAAAAAAGAGGCGAACAGAAAAGCGAGGGCGAATAAAACGGCAAGGGTGAAGTGGGGGAGAGGGAAACGAGAGGCAAATGGCAAATAATATAATGCGGCAGGTAAGGGTTTGTGATGGGTACTTGGTATGTTGACTTTTGCGTAGACTCCCCGGCAATGGCGCCAGAAATCCTTCTTGCTACCTCTTGAGAACTGCATTGGTTTTCCCTTGAAGAGGAAAGGGTGATGCAGTAAAGCAGCATAAGTATTTCCCTCAGTTTTTGAGAACCAAGGTATCAATCCAGTAGGAGGCCATGCACGAGTCCCTCGCACCTACACAAACAAAAATCCTCGCAACCAACGCAATAAAGGGGTTGTCAATACCTTCACGGTCACTTACGAGAGTGAGATCTGAAAGATATGATAAGATAATATTTTTGGTATTTTTATGATAAAAATGCAAAGTAAAGAAAGTAAAATAAAGACGGCACCAGAAATAACTTGTTGACAGGAGATTAATTTGATGGAAAATAGACCCCGGGGCCATAGTTTTCACTAGTGGCTTCTCTCATGAGCATAAGTATTACGGTGGGTGAACAAATTACTGTTGAGAAATTGACAGAATTGAGCATAGTTATGAGAATATCTAAGTATGATCATGTATATAGGCATCACGTCCAAGATAAGTAGACCGACTCCTGCCTACATCTACTACTATTACTCCACACATCGACCGCTATCCAGCATGCATCTAGAGTATTAAGTTCATAAGAACAGAGTAACGCTTTAAGTAAGATGACATGATGTAGAGGGATAAACTCATGCAATATGATATAAAACCCATCTTGTTATCCTCGATGGAAACAATACAATACGTGCCTTGCTGCCCCTACTGTCACTGGGAAAGGACACCGCAAGATTGAACCCAAAGCTAAGCACTTCTCCCATTGCAAGAAAGATCAATCTACTAGGCCAAACCAAACTGATAATTCGAAGAGACTTGCAAAGATAACCAATCATACATAAAAGAATTCAGAGAAGATTCAAATATTGTTCATAGATAAACTTGATCATAAACCCACAATTCATCGGTCTCAATAAACACATCGCAAAAGAAGATTACATCGAATAGATCTCCACGAGAGAGGGGGAGAACATTGTATTGAGATCCAAAAAGAGAGAAGAAGCCATCTAGCTAATAACTATGGACCCGAAGGTCTGAGCTAAACTACTCACACATCATCGGAGAGGCTATGGTCTTGATGTAGAAGCCCTCCATGATTGATGCCCCCTCCGGCGGAGCTCCGTAAAAGGCCCCAAGATGGGATCTCACGGGTACAGAAGGGTGCGGCAGTGGAATTAGGTTTTCGGCTCCGTATCTCGTAGTTTGGGGGTACGTAGGTATATATAGGAGGAAGAAGTACGTCGGTGGAGCAACATGGGGCCCATGAGGGTGGAGGGCGCGCCCCCCTACCTCATGCCTTCCTAGTTGATGTCTTGACGTAGGGTCCAAGTCCTCTGGATCACGTTCGTTCCGAAAATCACGTTCCCGAAGGTTTCATTCCGTTTGGACTCCGTTTGATATTCTTTTTCTATGATACTCTGAAATAGGCAAAAAAACAGCAATTCTAGGCTGGGCCTCCGGTTAATAGGTTAGTCCCAAAAATAATATAGAAGTGTATAATAAAGCCCATTAATGTCCAAAACAGAATATAATATAGCATGGAACAATAAAAAAATATAGATACGTTGGAGACGTATCAGAGCCCCGGCCACCGAAGACAGGGGGACAGAAGAAGTTTCCCCCTCAGGTCAAAACGGTGAACATGATATATGCTACCCACATCCCCAAGAGGGAGCGCAAGCGTGCACTCAGGGACGTCTATGCGATAGAGCCAGTCGCCCCAAAAATTAATCCATGGTCGTCATGCCCGATCACCTTCGATCGTCGGGATCATCCGACCAGTATCCGTCACGGCGGTTCGGCCGCACTGGTCCTTGACCCAATAATTGATGGATTCCACCTGACTCGAGTCCTAATGGACGGTGGCAGCAGCCTCAACCTGCTCTATCAGGATACAGTGCGGAAAATGGGCATTAATCCATCACGGATCAAGCCCACAAAGATTACCTTTAAAGGAGTCATACCAGGTGTAGAGGCCCGTTGTACGGCCTCAATCACACTAGAGGTCGTCTTCGGATCTCCGGACAACTTCCGAAGCAAAGAGTTAATCTTCGATATCGTCCCCTTTCGCAGCGGCTATCACACACTTCTTGGGCGAACCGCATTTGCTCGATTCAATGCGGTGCCACACTATGCTTATCTCAAGATCAAGATGCCCGGGCCACGTGGCGTCATAATAGTTAATGGAAACACGGAAAGCTACCTCCGTACTGAAGAGCACACCATTGCCTTAGCAGCAGAAGTACAGAGCGGCCTTTTCAAGCAGAACCTTAATTGGGCGGCCGAGCTCCCGAACACTGTCAAGAGAGTCTGGACTATTCTGCAGCAGGACCTCTCAGCTCGTCAAGAGCTCGACTAGCAATTTGGCCTCCGTCCTAGTCCCGATCAAGGGGCGGCGTTCGTACCGTGCGTACATAACTACGCACTCAAAATACCATGGGCATAGACGGAGGCATAACTAGCTTGTGATCCACAATACGGCTCGACCGCCCCTAGACACACATACTGTCACTGTTTCCTTTTTCTCCTTTTCAGGTTCCTTTTCCACAGGTCTTCCCTGATGGCCTAATCACCGGTCCTTTGGAAGGATAAATGCACCAAGACGGCAGTAAGCATGGACTTGTAGGGGAGTCTTTAGGTGGTCTCTTTAACGATGACTCTACCTGTTTGCAGGACCCACGCGCAGCTCTCCCTTGGTTGTGGCATATTAAATAGCATGTTGCTTATTGCACTACTTGTACAAATGCGCTTTGACGTATTAATGAAATTATAATGGAAACAGTTTGCGGCCCAAATTCTGCGGCTCTAGCTTACTACCCTTCCTTCTTTCTTCTTTTCTTTTTTGATAACACCCATACACTCTGGTACGTTTCAATTTTCCAGGGGCTTCATAGTGCGAACACTTTCGCAGTATAGTTCGGCACCCTGAATTTAGCACTATATGCATTGGCTCCGAATCATGTCTTTGGTTAATAGTTGGGTTTCCCGGCTCCTGTGCTTGCTACCTTATGTTCCGTTATATCGGCTAGGGTAGTAAAGGGAGAACTACTGCGATTGTGCCCTGGTTTACCCGGATGAGCACCTCCGTAGAGAAAGCCGAAAACTGACTGTCATGATGCGGCGAGAGCCGGTCAGCTCTTAGGAGGTCTCAAATCTTTAGAGATTTTTTCCGCATTATGCGAAGGACCGGTACTTACCCAATCAGGCATTTACAGCATCCTAGTTCGGATACTAGGGGCTGCGCCTATATTTTCATTGTCAAACTCCTACGGCTAAGTGAGAGTGCTAAAGCCGCATAGTCCGATTGCCTGGTTCGTTGCGCTAAACACCTCCTTCAAGGACCAAAAAATTGGATCAAGAGTGTTTAGATTACATCCCGAACACTCCCGTACTACCTACGTGGGGGCAGAAGCCGATGACTGGACAACTCTCAGATTTCATACAACACGGCCGCACAGGATGTGAATTTTTTTGAACGAACATTATATTACATAATGACTTTGTTTCATCATACAAGGCAGAGACAACATGAATGTATTCATTCAAAAATAATGTCTTGCGCACATTGCGTCACCACTATACGAGACCCCTCCAGGATGTCTTCAAAATACCGCTCGGGCGTGCGGTGCTCCTTGCCCTCAGGCGGTCCCTCGGTCACAAGCTTCACGGCGTCCATCACACCATGACGCGGGCGAAGGCCATACGCACGCCCTCGATGCAGACCGACCGCTTGACGACGTCTAGCCGAGGGCAGGCATTCACCAGCCGCTTCACGAGACCGAAGTAGCTACTGGGTATAGCTTCGGTAGGCCACATCCGGATTATTAAATCCTTCATGGCCAGTTCGGCCACCCTATGCAGCTCGACCAGCTGTTTTAGCTGATCGCTAAAGGGCACCGGATGTTCTGGTGCAAGGTATAGCGACCAGAACAGATTCTCCATTGAGCTCCCTTCTCTGGCTCAGAAGAATTCCGTAGCATCAGAAACACTGCGCGGCAGATCCACAAACGCCCCTAGAGAACTCTGAATCCGGGTTAGTAAGAAATACTTCTTCTTTACATACTTGCTTTGCATACTAAACGCCTTACCCGCCGCGATTTTCTTGGCCTCCTGGATCTCCTGGAGGGCGCCCTGGGCTTCAACCCGGGCCTCTTCCGCGCTTTGGCGAGCCTTGGCGAGTTCGGTCTCTTGAGCCGAAACATCATGCTCCAAGGTCTTGCATTTTTTCACGGCATCCTGGAGCTCCTGCTGGACCTCATTAAGCCTCGCCTCGTGCTTCTTACGAGCGGCTTGTTCCTTGGCAGCTTTCTCCTCAGCTTCGGCCAGGGCCTTTTTAAGGACCTCGACCTTGGTCGCCACTCCTACACATATTATGGCACTACGGTCACTACACATCATTCATTCTTTCTGAGTATACAGCAAGACACAACATACCTTGCTTGTCCTCCAGCTGTCTTTTTACAAGGCCGAGCTCTTCTTCGGCCCGCTCCAGACTCTGCTTTAGTCTGGAGACCTCCGCAGCATGAGAGGTTGCGGCCAGTAACGACGCCTGCTTATTCATATAAGACATCCTTAGTTAGTTTCCTGTGAATAAATTGATCCTTTGTCTGGCTTTTCTTTCCGAACACCGGACAGTGTCTCGGGGGCTACTGTCTATACTGGGACTTTTTATTTTGCGTTGCTTACCTCAAAGCCTGTCAGGAGGCTGCCGCAGGCTTCGGTTAGTCCGCTCTTGACGGACTGAACCTTCTCAATCACCATACCCATAAGGATACGGTGTTCATCCACAATGGAAGTGCCTCGTGGCGCTTCCAGCAGATTATCCAGTGCCTCTGGTTGGACAGAGGTCACTGGCGGGATAGGCACACCTCCTTCTCGCGAAGGAGGCTGCTCGCTGGATTCCGGAGCCGTATAGGTCTCCAGAACTGTATTCGGCTGAGGTATGAATGGACCACGGCCCCCATCGCGAGTCTCCATGGGGATCTGCTCCCCTAGGTGTTCGGCGACCGCGGTTTCGCCCTCCGGCGTCACCCTAACAGCCTCCTGATCCTCTCTCGGCACGAAGGTCCTCCGTAGCGACCCGACCTCGACGGTCAAGCCTTCGTATTCTTGTGCCATCCTGGATCGGTATCTTTGGCACACAAGACATCAATGTATATATCAAAGTGCAATCACATGTATAAATAACGTAAAATGATATATACCTCATAATACTCAGCGGAAACAATCAAACGGGTGTGGAGTCCCATCAACGCCATCGGCAGGTTGAGTGTAGACCGTAACCTGATCGTAACTCTTACTGTCGAGGAAATATCTGCAACATGATACGTTGCAGCCGTGTAGGTCAAGACATTGAATGTACCGCAAGATCACAACATGAGAAAACAGATGATAAAACTATACTATATGCAATATGGCTTTATGGCTCAGATTCTGAATTTTGTTTATGTAAAAGCTGGTTTTATTTACCCTACATCAAAGGAATAAATGAAGTCTGTACTATCGAAGTTTTCTATCATGACATGGTTCCGCCAACCGATGTCTCATAGCCCAAAATCATCATAAGTTGCCCACAATTAAGTTATCAATCCGTGTTGAGAGTTCCGAGATAGATCCAAGTCCAGATGCTCAAATTGTCCGTGCATCGGGACACGGCTAATCGATTAGGTTATAACCCTCTGCAGAGGTTTGTACACTTTACCCGCAAGATTCGATCCTCTCTTTACGCTCTCGCACTTCAGAGTGTTTGAGAACAAGATGACCAAACATTGTCTTCCAAAGAGTTCCTCGACCACCGTCCGGTACCCATCCAATCCTACCGTAGTTCTACATCTGCTAGCACCGCCCCAGCCAGAGTCACAACTAAGGTCAACCAAGCCAGAGCCCATAATGACTTGCGGTTGTACATGTAAGCTTCCGGCGTGAAGTATTCTTCCGTCTCTTTGGGTCTGGGTGAAGCTTTCCGCAAGATGTCATGGCGCTTCTCCATGCATCCCGCCAACCACTGGTTTCTCCAGGTGCCCACAACCGCCCTTCACCCAAGAGTGTGTATTGAATTCTTGTCTTGAGTCTTGAAGTCTTGAGGCCTTGAAGATGCAGTCCTTGCAGCTTTCCATCATGGAGTTGTCGCCATTGACGAGAACCTCCATTCTCACACCACTCCCGAGCACTCATACCAACCCGCCTACTATAGCGTAGCATTAAAATAAATAACGTCCCCGGCTTGGTAACAGGGTGATGGGTTCCTACCTCATGCATACTACTCAACTACAAGGATTCAATAACACTATTGAGGGGTGGTTGCAAGGATGCCACTAAATGCAATAAAACATAGGTATGAAAGCAATGGTCAAAGTGAACTTGCCTTGTTGACGATCTTCAAAAACTAGGGTTTCAGAGTAGCAATCTTCGCACTCGGAAATTCTACCGAGGCAAACAATAACTATAATAAGCACATAGCATAACATAACATAACAAAGTAACACATCAAAACCAACAAAGCAAAACCCAAAGGAAAACTTAAAGAAAACAACTCAAATTTCCTACTTCAAACAACAACTAGAACTAGTTTTATATAATAAAATTTTTCTAACATAACCTAATCAAGGTTTTAGGTTAACCTAACAGAAAAGAACTCACTAAGCAACTAGGAGCAAAAAGAACTAATTAAAAGCTATTATAAAACTCATTTTAGGCCTAATCCAATTTCTACTAAGAAAAATAAATTAAAACTTTTATTAATTATAAATAAAAGTTCATCTATTAGAGTGACAGAAACTAACCAAGAATAATCTATCACAAGTTAAAAATAAATTTATTTACTAATTAATTTAATAGGAAAACAGTAGCTAGCTAATTAATTAGGATTAACAAGATTCTGCTTAAACTAATTTTTTAATAATCCTAAAATACCCAAGTTAATTTTTATGGTTTGGCAATGTCAAAATAAAGTTGGGACAAAAGAATCATGCAAAAATAATTTTTCTAACTCAAGTTATAGCAGATTTACTATTCTGACTAAAACTAAATTAAAGCATTTTAATTATTTTTAACATAGCTAAACATATATTCTACAGAAACTACATAAAATTTGCAATCCAACAAAAAAGAATCATCCAAAAATAATAGACAGAATAAAAGATATCAATTTTTCAAAACAGAAACTATTCTGCTAAAACAGAAAATCAAAATAAAAGAAAAGGCCTAATGGGCCTATACTGTACATCAAGCGTCAAATAGTCTAAATGGGCCTAGTGGTTTTAACTAAAACGGCGGGCTAAAATAAATAAACCTAACCTAATAAACCGAATGGACCGGCCGGTTTTCTAATAAAAACATACCCTTCGGGTTCTAATCGTAACCGCTGCTTGGGATCGGACGGGGGGAAAGTTTTCCGGCGACGTACCGGAGTCCGGCGACGGCGGCGGCGGCGGCGAGAGTGCGTCGGGGGCTTGGGCGTCGGGGAGGTCCGGGGAGTCGCCGTGCGGGTGCGGGGGAGGTCGGTGAGGAGTTTGGTGGGGTCGGGGGAGCTCGGGGAGGGCTAGGGCGTCGACGGCGGCGACTTTGGCGGCGGTGCGAGCTTCGGGCTCCGGCGAGCACGAACGGGAGGGAGAGGGGGTCCAGCGAGGTCTCGGGGAATGGGTGCGGGCTCCGCTTTTATAGCCAGGGGGTCGCCCTCGCTTGAAGGGGTCGGAGCGATCGGGATCCGGATCCTTCGGGATCCGCGATCTCCAGCGGCGGGCGTGGCGTGGGGCGGGGAAGAAGATGGGGGGGCCCATGGTCGAGAGAGAGAGGGAGGCGAGGCGATCGGGTGGCCGAGGCCTGGGTTTTCAGGCGAGGGGGAGAGCTGGTCAAGGCGGCTGGCCATTGGCGGTGTGGGCTTACGGGCTGGGCAGGGCTGGGTCATGGGGCTGGCTGGGCCTGGGTGGCCTAGTCTGGCGCCTGGGGTTTTTCTTTTAAATTTTATTTTTTAAAATAAAACAAAAACAGAAATAAAACAATATCTATAAATATTTTATATAGGGTATATATATACCAAAATGATCGGGAAATATTCCTTTCATTTGAACATTTTACCAAAGGCAAAATCCAAACTTTATAAATATCCATTTTTTCAAATTCAAATAAAATTCAGTTTTGAATCCAAATCTTTTGGCATTGTTTCCTCTGATATTTTTGGGTGTCATGTTTGCTCCTCTCATACTTTTGATCAAGTATTTATCAGGCATAGTTTTTGAAACGATTCCAACTTGCCAAAGTTTGAATTCAAATTCAAAACTCAAAATTTGAAAGAGGGTTTCAAGCACTTTCAAATGACTTTCAACTTGATACTTTTTAACTTCCAACTCATATTTCATATAATTGAAGAAGTCATTTTATCTTCCCTCATGAAAATCATTGAGTTGCATAAAGCTTTGAATTTGAAATCTTCCCAAATGAAATTCAAATCTTTTCCAAAACCCTATTCATTTCAAAATGGAAGAAGTCATGTCATCTTCACTCTAGGCTTTGGTGTTGGAATGAATTTGAATTCATTGAGATCCAAAAGGCAAAGGAGAAAGTTTTGGGAAAGTCATTTCATTCCCTCTCATTCAACTTTCAAAAGTTTTCAAATTTCACTCAGTTTCACTCATTCAATCAAACCAACAATCAGACAACAAGCATAGTTATTTATTTAATATAACATTCCAAAATTTAGAATTTTGGGATGTTACAAACCTACCACACTTAAAATGAATCTCGCCTCGAGATTCAAGAGGCTAGCAAGAAAAGGTTAGGGTTGGGGTCTTCTAGCAAATGTCTTGGTCGAAGGTCGGGTGCTACCACACTTAAAAAACAAGGTCATGGTTCCAATAAACTCAGATATTTCCTCCGGAGGGCTGACAATGTATGTCTCTTCACATATCTTACAATAGCTCCTTCATTAAAGCTCTTCATCGTCAAGCATAGAGTTTTCCTCAAAAGCTTGGGTCGGTTCGTCAAAGTTGAAGTTCGTCCGAGACCGGATCTTCTTAGCTGATGGGTCTGTGTCCATTCTAAACAACTATCGAAACACTCATGGTGGTCTACAATTTATGGTTTTCTCCTGCAGAAAACGGGTCTGGTTGAACCTCACCGATAACCTACGCTTGGCAACGGTTGCACGAAATGGGGTTCCATCGTCCTACCATTTTATGGTTTTATGGCTTATCGCATCGACACTCTTCTAAGTTTTTCAAGGCTCTCGATTTTCCATCAACATATGATAGTTCATGATAGAAGTCTTCGGTATGGGGGCCAATCCATCCCGTACTTGAATCATTACCACATACGTAAATATCGAATCACGTATTCTAACACTTGGGCATTCTCACAAGCATTGCAGAAATTTCTCTTGTTCCCGAACTGAGTTCGAGTAATTCCATGGTTTCTGCAAGCCAAACGAAACATCTATCGTTACTTCACCACTCTCAGGTTTTTGCGTAACCTCCTACGAAACGTATGCTGATTGGGTCACTGATTCTTCCAAGTGTATTCCTTTATCCAGGTTACAACTGTTCCTTCTCAAAATCCTGGGCCTGTGGGTTATGGGCCCACTTCAGCACTAGTGCAGCTTTTAACTTATCCTTGGAGTAACTCTCTCTTGTTACACCTCCTTTGAATCCAGTAGTACTCTGTTTCTTCATACCATCATATCAAAAACAAAATTCCAACTTATTTTGTCCAGCTTCCTTCTATGGACCGTCATGGATAACACATTTCTTTCTTCATTGATCCTGTGGTTTTACAGAGTACTATGACCAAAATAAATGCTCAAGTTTATCCATAACATCTCATTATTCTCATATCAATCTTTCATTACATCCTTAATCATTTTTCGTGAATCCAAATTCCAAAAAGTTTATTACAAATGCTGCCACCCACATGGTTCGGTATGGTCAGACATTACTTCCAACTTTATTCATTTTTCCTCCTTGAGGATTCTTCAGTCCCACTAGAATTGTGCGACATGAGCCTTGAAATCTTCAATCTTCTGTTTCATCATGGTGGTCTTGAGCTTCACCTTCATCATCTCTGCATGCACTTCGCTTAGGTATTCCTGAGTATAATGGAGTCTTGCTTCAAGTATTTCTCCGATCTGGCGTATGGCTTCCATGGCTGCTTCACGAACGGCATCGAAGAAAGTTGCTTGTGGCACACGTGAGATGAAAAAGTAATGCCCCATCCTCTTTGGGCAAACTCCTTTCAAACGGTGGAGGTGTACCTCCACATACCAAAGTTCCACTCCTTTTGCATGAAGGGTAGCCTTTGTAGACTGCATCTCCTTCAAGGTGAATATGCTTCATCATGTCCTTCAAGATCTTCGGTAATCATGATCACTTGTCGTGGTCATGATCGCTTCAGGCCCTTAAGGAAAGACTCAGAAGGGTCGCCATCTGCAGCTAGAAACAGAATCGATGCTCGTAATAAGGTACTTATCTCCTGGGCACACATTCATATCATCCAAACAGAACTTCAAACTCAATTTCCAATTTCCTGTTTACGCATCACAACTCACCTTCTTCCATGTTCATCAACAATATTAATTTCCAAGATAAAATATGACAACTCTTTAAAGCTTTTCAGCATGTGACATTACAACTTTATTGAGTCATGATCTATTACAATCTCAGGGTAATCTATTACATAATTCAACTCATTGAGCTCATGAAAATGAAATTGCTTTCTACTACTCTTATTATCCATATCAAAATTCCAACTACTCGACTCAGCTTTCATCTTGCCGACATTTAATAGCATAATGTCCTGCTTCCTTGCAGATGAAAGCAAATGACTTCCGACATGTCTCGGGCTTCTTTGTGATTATGCGGCTCCTTGGATTCTTGGTTTCTTTTCGGCATTTACTAGCGTAATGACCTAAATCCTTGCACCTGTAATGGTGATATGACTCAAGTCCTTCTCTGCAAAAATTGTGTTGCTCTCGGGTTGCCTTCCTTTTCTCTTCCCGGATTTCTCTCAGAATGATCGAGTTTCTATCTCCGGGGTCAAACTTCACTTCTGCTGTCGGAAATATCCTGGATACTCTTTTCTTTCCTTGGTGCAATCTTGTGAAAATGTCCTTCTTCTCCACATGAATAGCGTGCATTGAGTAAAATCTGTTGAGACCTTCTCCATCCAGGTCTTCAACACTTTCACCATTATTGGTTCTTCTAGATCTTCCTTGAGGGCTTCTTTCATTCCATCTTCCTGCTTCGAATAGTTTGTTGCACCGTGGAGTAAATGTGACACTGCACCGGTAGTGGGTGGTTCCTTCACACAAGAAACAAGTCACCGACTAGTTGGGCATTCCTCACCGGGTGTTCTTCCTCACAATGAGGGCATCCATCCTTGTGTTCCTCCCGGTGTGTCCTATTTCTCCGCAAATCTTGCGAGCACAAGGTCTCGGGTTATCATAGTGCTTCCGGATGAGACGTGATCTCAACAGGTCTTCTTGAATTCCTCCCAAGTTCTTGCTCCATTAAATCCTCAGTATGGCTTGATGCATGTTCCACCAGGTTGCAACACTTTCTCAGTAAAATATCAAGAGCGATTGACCTCATACTTCCTTGAAACCAAATTGCTCCTCAAGTGTTTTTCCATGTTCTCGCATCCATAGCTCTCGCCTCCGGCTGAGTCTTCGATCCGAGAATATCAGTCCAACTTCATTCATCATCTATGGGGTTCAAGGGTTTTAGGGTGAGATGAGAGAGGTGGGGAGGGATATACACACAATACAACCAATAGTTTTTGAAGAAACAAGTTTTATTTTGGGGCTGTCGGAAAACATCAAACAAATGACAGCTCACAAATCATCGCATCTAACGTAGGTGTATAGCAGGGGTTTGGTCTTCTAAAGGTCAAATAATTCTTCAGATTCTTCAAATTCTTCTAGTCTTCGGAGTCTTCAATTGTTGCAGCTTCAACTCTTCTAATGCATGGTCAAATCCTCTTTACTCTTAAGAGGCCATCAGTTATCCGATATCTTGTCCTTCTTGGAGCGGCTTCCGTTGACTCTTCATGTGATCAAAAGGGAAAAGGGTATATTCTAACAATTTGAGGTGAGAGTGTCTATTCGATAAAACCAGAAAGGACGAGAAGTAAAGGATCCTTTTGAAAATAAAGTTTTTAGAGATTTCCTGTCCTAGGGGCTTTCCGATTTCTAGGGTCACGCCCTCACAGTCAACATGTGCTCGATACCATTTCAGAGCGACCGACCTCAGACGGTCAAGCCTTCGTATTATCGTGCCATCCTCGGATCGGTATGTCGGCACACACAGACATCAATGTATATATCAAAGTGCAATCACATGTATAAATAACGTAAAATGATATATACCTCATAATACTCAGCGAAACAATCAAACGGGTGTGGAGTCCCATCAACGCCATCGGCAGGTTGAGTGTAGACCGTAACCTCAGATCGTAACTCTTACTCGTCGAGGAAATATCTGCAACATGATATGTTGCAGCCGTGTAGGTCAGTACATTGAATGTACCGGCAAGATCACAACATGAGAAAACAGATGATAAAACTATACTATATGCAATATGGATTTATGGCTCTGTATCTGAATTTTGTTTGCGTAAAAGCTGGTTTTATTTACCCTACATCAAAGGAATAAATGAAGTCTGTACTATGGAGTTTTCTATCATGACATGGTTCCGCCAACCGATGTCTCATAGCCCAAAATCATCATAAGTTGCCCACAATTAAGTTATCAATCCGTGTTGAGAGTTCCAGATAGATCCAAGTCCAGATGCTCAAATTGTCCGTAATCGGGACACGGCTAATCGATTAGGTTATAACCCTCTGCAGAGGTTTGTACACTTTACCCGCAAGATTCGATCCTCTCTTTACGCTCTCGCACTTCAGAGTGTTTGAGAACAAGATGACCAAACATGGTCTTCCAAAGAGTTCCTCGACCACCGTCCGGTACCCATCCAATCCTACCGTAGTTCTACATCTGCTAGCACCGTCCCAGCCAGAGTCACAACTAAGGTCAACCAAGCCAGAGCCCATAATGACTTGCGGTTGTACAGGTAAGCTTCCGGGCGTGAAGTATTCTTCCGTCTCTTTGGGTCTGGGTGAAGCTTTCCGCAAGATGTCATGGCGCTTCTCCATGCATCCCGCCAACCACCGGTTTCTCCAGGTGCCCACAACCGCCCTTCACCCAAGAGTGTGTATTGAATTCTGTCTTGAGTCTTGAAGTCTTGAGGCCTTGAAGATGCAGTCCTTGCAGCTTTCCATCATGGAGTTGTCGCCATTGACGAGAACCTCCATTCTCACACCACTCCCGAGCACTCATACCAACCCCGCCTACTATAGCGTAGCATTAAAATAAATAACGCCCGGGCTTGGTAACAGGGTGATGGGTTCCTACCTCATGCATACTACTCAACTACAAGGATTCAATAACACTATCGAGGGGTGGTTGCAAGGATGCCACTAAATGCAATAAAAACATAGGTATGAAAGCAATGGTCAAAGTGAACTTGCCTTGTTGACGATCTTCGAAAAACTAGGGTTTCGTAGTAGCAATCTTCGCACTCCGGAAATTCTACCGAGGCAAACAATAACTATAATAAGCACATAGCATAACATAACATACCAAAGTAACACATCAAAACCAACAAAGCAAAACCCAAAGGGAAAACTTAAAGAAAACAACTCAAATTTCCTACTTCAAACAACAACTAGAACTAGTTTTATATAATAAAAATTTTTCTAACATAACCTAATCAAGGTTTTAGGTTAACCTAACAGAAAAGAACTCACTAAGCAACTAGGAGCAAAAAGAACTAATTAAAAAGCTATTATAAAACTCATTTTAGGCCTAATCCAATTTCTACTAAGAAAAATAAATTAAAACTTTTATTAATTATAAATAAAAGTTCATCTATTAGAGTGACAGAAACTAACCAAGAATAATCTATCACAAGTTACAAATAAATTTATTTACCAATTAATTTAATAGGAAAACAGTAGCTAGCTAATTAATTAGGATTAACAAGATTCTGCTTAAACTAATTTTTTAATAATCCTAAAATACCCAAGTTAATTTTTATGGTTTGGCAATGTCAAAATAAAGTTGGGACAAAAAGAATCATGCAAAAATAATTTTTCTAACTCAAGTTATAGCAGATTTACTATTCTGACTAAAACTAAATTAAAGCATTTTTAATTATTTTTAACATAGCTAAATATATATTCTACAGAAACTACATAAAATTTGCAATCCAACAAAAAAAGAATCATCCAAAAATAATAGACAGAATAAAAGATATCAATTTTTCAAAACAGAAACTATTCTGCTAAAACAGAAAATCAAAATAAAAGAAAAAGGCCTAATGGGCCTATACTGTGCACTGGGCGTCAAATAGTCTAAATGGGCCTAGTGGTTTTTAACTAAAACGGCTGGGCTAAAATAAATAAACCTAACCTAATAAACCGAATGGACCGGCCGGTTTTCTAATAAAAACATACCCCTTCGGGGGTTCTAATCGTAGCCGCTCGTTTGGGATCGGACGGGGGGAAAGTTTTCCGGCGACGTACCGGAGTCCGGCGACGGCGGCGGCGGCGGCGAGAGTGCGTCGGGGGCTTCGGGCGTCGGGGAGGTCCGGGGAGTCGCCGTCTTGGGTGCGGGGAGGTCGGTGAGGAGTTTGGTGGGGTCGGGAGCTCGGGAGGGCTAGGGCGTCGACGGCGGCGACTTTGGCGGCGGTGGAGAGCTTGGCTCCAGCGAGCACGAACGGGAGGGAGAGGGGTCCGCGAGGTCTCGGGGGATGGGGTGCGGGGCTCCGGCTTTTATAGCTGGGGTCGCCCTCGCTTGGGGATCGAGCGATCGGGATCCCGGATCATTCGGGATCCGCGATCTCGGCAAGGGCGCGTGGCGTGGGGGGGGAGAAGATGGGCGGGGCCCATGGGTCGAGAGAGAGGGAGGGCGAGCGATCGGGTGGCCGAGGCCTGGGGTTTCAGGCGAGGGGGGAGAGCTGGTCAAGGGCTGGCAGTTGGCGGTGTGGGCTGGCCGGGCTGGGCAGCGCTGGGTCATGGCACTGGCCGGGCTGGGTGGCCTAGCCGCGCCTGGGGGTTTTTTTTTAAAATTTTATTTTTAAAAATAAAACAAAACAGAAATAAAACAATATCTATAAATATTTTATATAGGGTATATATATACCAAAATGATCGGAAATATTCCTTTCATTTGAACATTTTACCAAAGGCAAAATCCAAACTTTATAAAAATCCATTTTTTCAAATTCAAATAAAATTCAGTTTTGAATCCAAATCTTTTGGCATTGTTTCCTCTGATATTTTGGGGTGTCATGTTTGCTCCTCTCATACTTTTGATCAAGTATTTATCGTGCATAGTTTTTGAAACGATTCCAACTTGCCAAAGTTTGAATTCAAATTCAAAACTCAAAATTTGAAAGAGGGTTTCAAGCACTTTCAAATGACTTTCAACTTGATACTTTTTAACTTCCAACTCATATTTCATATAATTGAAGAAGTCATTTTATCTTCCTCATGAAAATCATTGAGTTGCATAAAGCTTTGAATTTGAAATCTTCCCAAATGAAATTCAAATCTTTTCCAAAACCCTATTCATTTCAAAATGGAAGAAGTCATGTCATCTTCACTCTAGGCTTTGGTGTTGGAATGAATTTGAATTCATTGAGATCCAAAAGGCAAAGGAGAAAGTTTTGGGAAAGTCATTTCATTCCCTCTCATTCAACTTTCAAAAGTTTTCAAATTTCACTCAGTTTCACTCATTCAATCAAACCAACAATCAGACAACAAGCATAGTTATTTATTTAATATAACATTCCAAAATTTAGAATTTTGGGATGTTACATCTGGGATAGCACCTTGTCGTCGCCCTTGGCCTTGGGAGAGTGAGTGGCCAGCGGTGACTCGCTGGCCATCGCCTTTGAATCCAGCGAACCTCGTGATGAGGATCGCAGGGAGCTGTCATGGGCCGGACTGCAATAGCATAATTTAACATGTTAATACCATGAAGAGGAGAGGCCGAATACATGGACGTATACGGTTTTTTTAGCACTTACGATGCGGCCAGGGGCTTGCTTCAGGGGCGTTGCTCTGGGCTGCTGTCGACGTGCCACGCGGAGTTATCCGTGAGGTGGCCCTTCCCCCTCTTGGGCGCCTCCGCTTCCAGATTTGTGGAGGCCGCCCTCTTCTTCCTTCCCCCATTAGGAGGAGTTTTTTTATTCCTCCTCCTCCTCCTCTTCTTCGGCGACAGAGGAGTGAGTCTTGTCTTTGAACTACACGTCCGAAGCTCCTTTGCGGCGAGGGACACTTTTGGCCCCCTTGGCCTTCTTCTCCGGCGCTTAGAGGCCGAACCAAAGATCTTCGCCAGGAGCGGGATGACTGGTTCCTCGGGCAGCGAAGCCGGACACCGAATCCGCTCCGCTTTCTCTGTCCATACCTGAAAAAATAAATAGTGAAGTTTTAGATATCTTCCTTGAACAAGCAAGTAGAGGATGCACCTTGAGACAAGAAGGACTTACCGCACTGGCAGGATGGGCAAGATCGTGCCCGCGGTCCAAGTCTATGTCCGGCGGCGTCTCATTGCCCTTAAAGAGCAACTTCCAGACATCTTCGTGAGTGGTTCCAAAGAGCCTCTCGAAGGTCTGGTGCTTCTCCGAATAAAACTCCCATAAAGGGCATGTTCGGCTCTGGCATGGAAGGATCCGTCGAACTAGCATCACCTTGATCACGTTGACGGGCTTGATGTTTTTATCCACCATACTTTTGATGCGCGTTTGCAGTGCTATCAGTTCGTCCGATGAAAACCAATTTGGGCCCTTCTTTATCCAGGAGGTGAGCCACATTGGAGCTCCGGATTTGAACTCGGGAGCTGCGGCCCAGGTGGCGTCGCGGGGCTCTGTGATATAGAACCACAATTTTTGCACTCCTTGACGGTCTCCACAAAAGTACCTTTGGGCCATGTGACATTGGGCATCTTGATCACCATGGCAACTCTGCACTCCACGTGTTGGCCATCCACCACCTTCGGCTTCACGTTGAAGATCTTGAGCCATAGTCTGAAGTGGGGAGGAATGCGGAGAAAGGCCTCGCACACGACAATGAATTCCGAGATGTTGAGGAAGGGGTTTGGGGCTAGATCAAGGAAATCTAGCCCATAATAGAACATAAGTCTGCGGACGAAAGGGTGGAGAGGAAACCCTAACCCGCGGACGAACTGGGGGATGAATGATGAAGCTATGTACCTAGGGTAGGGTCATGGACCTGTCCAAGGTACCCTCCCCAAGGACACCTCTAGAAGAATCACCTTTCAATCGACTCAGAAGTGTTCCACTCGACAGACTCAAGATACTCACCATGAAGCCAACCACTCGACAGCCAGAGATCTAAAGTCACTCCAAGACGCTAACGCTCGGTCATTAAGTAGCTTTATGGTCATCATAGCACTTTATTTGCGGCGTTACGATGAACGCCCGACCTTAATGTACCTTAAACCTCAGATAATTGAGGGCGGAGGGTCCGCGAACTCTATATAAGCCACCCTCCTCGGTGTCGAGGGTTCGCACTCGTAATTCATACTCGATAATCCAATCGACCGCCTCCGGCCCGAGGCGAGGGCTATTACTTCCTCCGAGAAGGGCCTGAACTCGTAAAACTCGTGCGTATACAACTACTCCATAGCTAGGATCTTGCCTCTCCATTCCTACCCCCCTACATTACTGTCAGACATAGAACCACGACAGTTGGCGCCCACCGGTGGGCCGGTGTCTTAGCGACTTGTTGGAGAAGTTGCAGTTTTTCCGATCCCCTTCATCATGGTTTCAGGCGGAGGTTTGGCTGAGGGCCACGAGATCCGTCTCGGCGCGCTCGTGTTCGTCGCTGACGAATCCGCTTGGCTTCAGGAGGCACCACTCGACGTCGACGCGCTCCCCATTCGCGGGGCAACGCACTTTCGTGCATGCATCCGTGGCGTCCTCTTGCGGCAGCCGTCGACCCAGTATCGGTCGGCTCATGTGGCGTCCTCCCTCCTTGTTGCCCGTCAGCGCAAGCGTTCCGGTCGGTCGAGGCTTCAGCGGTGGGTGAGGCACGCGGTGGCTTGCCAGTTGGCCACCCCTCAACTCGCGGCGATCGAGCCCGATGAATCTCTCTACGGCATGTTCGACTGGATCCGCAGAGACTGCATCCGAGTGCGACAGCAGTGATCCAGCGGCGGAAGTCCTGATGGTCGATGGACCACGCAGTCCTCCCGGCTTTCCCCGCGCCGACGGTGGCAACGGCAAAGGCGCTCCGTCGCATGCCCATGAAGAGTACCTCCCCGAGCCCCCACTTCGCTGCAGAGGGAAGAACTTCGCCGCCGGAACATGGATGCACTTCACACTCCAATCGTTGGAGAAACCCTTGAGGCCCGTGTTTTGAAGACGCCGCCATTAACTTGGTTGAGCGACTCGACCGAGAATCTCCAAAGAGTACTCGATTTAACGAGCGAGACAACGGTCTCAAGAACGATCGACGCCACTCTTTCAGCCACCGACTCGTATATCGAACTCCGATACAAAATTTAGCAGCTGCGTCTGTATAGCAGAGTCGATTCAGCCTTCCCAAATGAGGCTGGCAGAGGCTTGTTGCGATCGAGCATTACTCCGGCAGCAGGAGACCAGAATTCAGTCAGATCACAACCATGAATAGGATCCACAAGAACCGTTGTTGCAGACATAGCCATCGGCTCACGGCCCAAGATCACCCTCGAGGCGTGAGGGACGTAGAGACCGGCGAGATCAGTATAGGAACCGTGAGTAGTATGATCACCGACTCGATCGCGATGATCGACGCTGCGCCCACCCTCCCCAAGGAGTGGGTCATACGATGCCTCGGCAATGAGGATGACAGACGCCTCACAAAGGTCTTTGGACGAAGGATTCCAATCGACCCCAGAGAACCAGGCTTTGATGCGAGATCCATTCTCGTTCGGCGTTTGGTCGACAGAAACAGAGCTCACCGAGGAGGTCATGACAGAGATGTACCCACCAGCAGCAGAGTGCACGTCTCAGGACCAGAGTGCTTTAGCAGAGCCATCAGGGCCGCATTGATTCCTCCCAACTTCAGGTTGGCGACTGGAGTTAGTAAGTTCACTGGTGAATCCAAACCTGATACTTGGCTTGAGGACTACCGAGTGGCTATTCAGATTGGCGGCGGCAATGATGAAGTGGCCATGAAACACCTGCCTCTTATGTTGGAGGGCTCGGCCAGAGCGTGGCTGAACCAGTTAGCACCCAGCGGCATTTACACTTGGGAAGATCTTTCCCGAGTGTTTGTCAGAACATTTGAAGGGACCTGCAAGCGACCAGCAGGGTTGACAGAATTGCAATCTTGCGTGCAGAAGACAAATGAAACTTTGAGGGATTACATCCAGAGATGGATCACGTTGCATCACACAAGGAGAACGGTCGGATCACCAGTAGTTTGTGCCTTCAAGGAAGGCGTTAAGTCTGTAGAACTGAATCTGAAATTGGCCGAACCGAGACATGTCTCGAGTCAAATGATGGATATTGCCACCAAGTATGCTAATGGTGAAGAAGAGGATCGGCCCGGAGTGGCAAGCACAAGTCGATCGCTCATGAAACCGAAGGAGGAAATTCCAATGAAGCGAAGCGGAAAGTCGAGCCACCGCTCCTCGGAGAAGCCCCGGCCGTGACTCAAGGAAAGCTTAAGGGAAGCCCAAAGGGCCTTGGAACCCCAAGAAAGTGAAGGATCAAGACGGAAATGATGTATTAGACTTGCCATGCCACATTCACACAAAGAAAGATGAAGAGGGTAAACTCATTTACCCAAAGCATACCACTCGGCAGCCTCGGCTTTGATCCGCAGCCCAAGGAAACAACCCAAAGATAAGGAAAAGGAGTCGGACAAAGTTGAAAACAAGGAAGATAGTGATGATGGACACCCCTGTGTCAATTCCACCTCGATGATTTTTGCCGACGTTGAAAGCAAAAGTCGATTGAAAGTTATCAACCGAGAGGTGAATATATCGTCGCCCGGCGACACCCAGTTATTTGAAATGGTCTCAGACTACCATCACATTCGACCAGTCTGACCACCCGACACACATAGCCACCCCTGGGAGGCAAGCTTTGGTGGTCGACCCAGTTGTCGAAGGCACTCGATCGACTAAAGTTTTGATGGATGGTGGCGTGGTCCGAATATACCGTATGTAGAGACGCTGAAAGGATGGGCATTCCGATGTCCGTGCTCAAGACCAAAGAACATGAGTTTCCATGGAGTCATTCCTGAAAGAAGGCCGAGTCACCGGTCGATTGCTCTTGATGTGGTTTTCGGGACTCCAAGAATTTCCGCAAAGAAAAGTTGACGCTTGAAGTCGTGGATTTCAGAGTGCTTATCACGCTATTCGGGAAGGCCAGCAGATGCACGCTTTCATGGCTCGACCATGTTATGTATACCTTAAACTGAAGATGCCAGCCCTAAAGGTGTGATCACCGCCACCGCAATCGGAAGAAAGCGGAAGAGTGTTTTCGTAAAGGCTCAAAGATCGTTGATGCTCAGATGGCAGTGGTAGAGCTGCAGGAATACCAGAAAACTGCAGACCCGAGTGATTTGTTGCGAGCCAAGAAGCCCGCTATGGAATCAGCGTTTTAGTCGTCCGGTGTGACAAAACCGGTCAAAAAACATCTTCGAAGGTCTGCCGTACAGAAGAGAAAAGAAATCGGTGAAGAAGTGGCTCGACTCCTTGCAGCGGAGTTTATCCGTGAGATTTACCACTCCGAGTGGCTCGCCAATGTTGTCATGGTCCCCAAGAAGGACAATTCACTTCGCATGTGCATTGACTTCAAACATATCAATCGGGCCTGCTCGAAAGATCATTTTCCTCTCCCCCGCATCGACCAGATAGTCGATTCAACTTCGGGATGTGAACGCCTGTCTTTTTTAGACGCCTATTCCGGTTACCATCAGATCCGTCTGTATGGACCCGACGATATCAAAACAGCTTTCATCACTCCATTCGGGTGCTTCTGTTATGTTACCATGCCATTCGGCCTAAAGAATGCCGGAGCCACATTCATGAGGATGATTCGGAAGTGTTTGCTCACTCAAATCAATCGGAATGTGGAAGCGTACATGGATGATATTGTGGTAAAGTCACGGAAGGGTTCCGACCTGCTGACCGACCTTGCTGAAACTTTTGCCAATCTCGGGAGATATGATATCGCTTAATCCATCAAAGTGTACATTCGGAGTTCCCGTGGAAAGTTACTCGGTTTTCGCTTCCAACGAGGAATCGACGCCAACCCGAGAAAGTTGGTACTATACTCCGAATGAAACGTCGTGTACGTGTGCACGATGTCCAGAAGCTTACTGGTTGCTTGGACGCTTTAAGTCGATTCATTTCTCATCTCGGTGAAAAGGCATTTCCTCTTTACCGACTGATGAAGAAGTCAGACAAGTTTGAGTGGACTCCTGAAGCTGATGCAGCGTTTGCAGAGCTGAAAACCCTGCTCTCCACCCAGCCGGTGCTTGCTGAACCAATCAGCAAAGAGCCTTTGCTGCTTTACATTGCAGCCACGGGACAAGTTGTCAGTACAGTACTTACGTTCGAGCGGGAAGAAGAAGGAAAAGCCTTTAAAGTTCAGCGCCCAGTATATTATGTTTCTGAAGTTTTAACTCCATCAAAGCAAAGATATCCTCATTATGAGAAGCTTGTATATGGGATTTATATGACCACGAAGAAGGTTGCACATTACTTCTCTGACCATTCCATTACAGTCGTCAGCGACGCTCCATTGTCAGAGATTCTGCACAACAGAGATGCAACTGGTTGAGTGGCAAAATGGGCGATTGAACTCCTTCCCTTAGATATCAAATTTTGAGGCAAAGAAAGCCATCAAGTCCCAAGCAATAGCAGATTTCGTCGCCAAGTGGATCGAACAACAACTGCCGACTCATGTTCACTCGGAGCACTGGACCATGTTCTTTGATGGTTCCAAGATGCTGAATGGTTCCGGTGCTGGGGTAGTGTTAGTTTCCCCCCGAGGAGATAAGCTCAGATATGTTCTTCAAATTGATTCCTCCAACAACGAAGCAGAATTTGAAGCACTTTTGTATGGGTTGCGTATGGCCATTTCACTCGGCGTCCGTCGCCTCATGGTCTATGGCGATTCGGATTTGGTGGTTAATCAAGTGATGAAGGAGTGGGACGTCAGAAGTCCGGACATGACTGGTTACTGCAATGCAGTGAGAAAGCTAGAGAAGAAATTAGAGGGGTTAGAGCTTCATCATATACCCCGACTGAAAAATCAAGCAGCTGATGATTTGGCAAAAATAGGTTCCAAGAGAGAAGCCATTCCCAGCAATGTGTTTTTGGAACACATCCACACACCATCAGTTCAAGAGGATCCTTTCACCGAAGAAGCTCCGCAACCAAAAAGTGCCACAGATCCGACTGAAGTTGAGGTTCCAGCGGTGGTCGACTTGATCATGGAAGTCTTGGTCATCGCTCCCGAATGGACGATGTCGTACATCGCGTACATCCTAAGGAAAGAACTCCCAGAGAATGAAGAAGAGGCTTGACAGATCGTCCGTCGATCCAAGGCCTTTACTGTGATAAAGGGACAGTTATACAGGGAAAGCGCGACTGGAGTCGGTCAGAAGTGTATAACGCCTAAAGAAGGTCAAATAATTCTTGACGATATCCACTGGGACTTGTGGTCATCATGCGCCCTCTCGACCATTGTGGCTAAAGCATACCGAAGGGATTTTACTGGCCAAGAGCAAATGAAATGGCGAAGAGATAGTCGACAAATGTGAAGGATGTCGGTTCTACTCCAATATGTCACACAAACCCGCGTCAGCCTTGAAGACCATTCCACTCGTCGGCCCTTCGCTGTTTGGGGATTGATATGATTGGACCATCGAGAACCGGCAGAGCGGCTTCACTCACGTGTTAGTGGCAGTCGACAAGTTTACTAAATGGATTGAAGCTAAGCCTATCAAGAATCTCGATGCTTGCACTGCTATCAGTTTCATCAGAGAGTTGATATTCAGATATGGAGTTTCGCATAGCATCATCACTGATAATGGGTCAAACTTCGATTTTGACAAGTTCAGAGCTTTTTGTGCCTCTCAAAGCACACAAGTCGACTACGCTTCAGTTGCTCACCCCCATTCGAATGGACAAGCAGAAAGAGCAAACGGTCTAATTCTCAAAGGACTGAAACCCCGATTGATGCGCGATCTCAAGCACGCAGCAGGCGCATGGGTCGATGAACTTCCATCAGTTCTTTGGGGATTGAGGACCACACTTAATCGGTCAACTGGATGAACTCCATTCTTTCTGGTCTATGGAGCTGAAGCAGTTCTGCCGAGTGACTTGCTTCACAATGCACCCCGAGTCAAGCTCTACTCTGAAGATGAAGCAGAACAAGCTCGGCAGGATGCAGTCGACCTCCTAGAAGAGGAAAGAGAGATGGCCCTGATCCGATCGACTATCTATCAGCAAGACCTGCGTCGATTCCATTCCAGAAGTGTGAAGAGTCGAGCCTTCCAAGAAGGAGACTTGGTCCTCTGAGTAGATCAACAGAAACCACACAAGCTCGCTCCCACTTGGGAAGACCCCTTCATCGTCACCAGAGTTCTCCACAATGGAGCGTACCATCTTTACAATGTCGATCGCCAGATTGATGAGCCACGAGCTTGGAATGCGGAGCTGCTCCGCCCCTTTTATACTTAAGTACTCACTCGGATGAGATGTAATAAGAAATACCTCTGTAGTTTATTTATCAAAGAGAAGAGTGTTATAATTTTCCCAGTGATTGTTGTTGCTTTTGTAAGAAACCCCCCAGTGGGTAGCTTAGCTGCGAATCCGTTTCGCCTAAGTTTGTAAAAAAATCCTACCGAGTGACGAGCAAGCCTCTCACTCGGAGGCTTAGCTGCAGTCAAGTACTCGCCTAAGTTTGAGAAATCCTGCCGAGTGAAGAGCAATCCTCTCACTCGGAGGCTTAGCTACAGTCAAGTACTCGCCTAAGTTTGAAAAATCCTACCAAGTGACGAGCAATCCTCTCACTCGGAGGCTTAGCTGCAGTCAAGTACTCGCCTAAGTTTGAGAAATCCTACCGAGTGAAGAGCAATCCTCTCACTCGGAGGCTTAGCTGCAGTCAAGTACTCGCCTAAGTTTGAGAAATCCTACCGAGTGAAGAGCAATCCTCTCACTCGGGGGCTTAGCTGCAGTCCAAGTACTCGCCTAAGTTTGAGAAATCCTACCGAGTGACGAGCAATCCTCTCACTCGGAGGCTTAGCTGCAGTCCAAGACTCCCTAAGTTTGAGAATCCCACCGAGTGAAGAGCAATCCTCTCACTCGGGGGCTTAGCTGCAGTCCAAGTACTCGCCTAAGTTTGAGAAATCCTACCGAGTGACGAGCAATCCTCTCACTCGGAGGCTTAGCTGCAGTCCAGTACTCGCCTAAGTTTGAGAAATCCTACCGAGTGAAGAGCAATCCTCTCACTCGGGGGCTTAGCTGCAGTCCGAGTACTCGCCTAAGTTTGAGAAATCCTACCGAGTGACGAGCAATCCTTTCACTCGGAGGCTTAGATGCAGTCCAGTACTCGCCTAAGTTCGAAAACATACCGATCCACAAGGACGACGAGGTGCAGGTCGACTGCTACCTTCTCCTTCAGAGCTGCGCCACAAGTACAACGTGCGCTCCATTCCGATCCGCAAGGACGACGAGGTGTAGGTCAACTGCTACCTTCTCCTTCGGAGCTGCGCCACAAGTACAACGTGTGCTCCATCCTGATCCGCAAGGACGACGAGGTGCAGGTCGACTGCTACCTTCTCCTTCGGAGCTGTGCCAAAAGTACAACGTGCGCTCCATTCCGATCCGCAAGGACGACGAGGTGCAGGTCGACTGCTACCCTCTCCTTCGGAGCTGCGCCACAAGGACAACGTGTGCTCCATCCCGATCCGCAAGGACGACGAGGTGCAGGTCGACTGCTACCTTCTCCTTCGGAGCTGCGCCACAAGTACAACGTGCGCTCCATCCCGATCCACAAGGACGACGAGGTGCAGGTCGACTGCTACCTTCTCCTGCGGAGCTACGCCACAAATACAACGTGTGCTCCATCCCGATCCGCAAGGACGACGAGGCGCAGGTCGACTACAATACGTACTCCATCCCTTCCTGCAAGGGCAATGATGCGCAGGACGACTGAATCTTACACCTCAGAGCTGCATCTCAAACACAAAGACTATTCGGAGTGAAGAGCAAAGTCCACTTGAAGGAAAATGCAAGCATATTCAGAAGAAAAACAAGTTCAGATAAATCTTAAAGGTTCCAAACCGCAGATCAAAGTACTCGGGCTCTCAGCCCGAAGGAGTCTAACGGTTACAAAATCCACTCAGCATTCCGAGGCAAATTTAAGGTGAGGCATAAAAGTTTGTTCATTCCGCAGGAGGAGGACTGGCAGGCTCGACGAACTCGTCCAGGTCGACACCATCGGCGATCCGAGTGGCAGCAGCAATGAAAGTCTCCATAAAGGATCGGAAATCCTGCTTCTTGGTGTGGGCGACCTTGATTGCTGCCAGCTTATCTTCTCGCGCCTCTTTACAGTGGACACGAACCAAAGACAGAGCCACATCAGCACCGCACCAAGCAGAAGACTTCTTCCACTCCTGCACTCGGCCAGGGATCTCGTTAAGTCGAGTCATCAGAGACTCGAGGTCATTCTGGAGTGTTTCCCCTGGCCAAAGTGCTGTGACGATTCGCGACGTGGCGACTTTCAGTCGAGCCAAATAGTCAACAACGCCGTCGATGCGGGATTCCAGTCGGAGAAGGTTCATAGCAGTTTCGTCCTTCACGGGAGAATTGATGGGGTCCAAATTTGGTTCGATTCGCCCAGCCTCCTCCTCAAGTCTCGCAAAACTCGCATGCACAGTCCAAGGATGAGTCAATATTCGTATGCCGAGTCGACAAAGATGAACCAGTCGGAACGGGATATGTACCTTCAAGCTTGATGAATAACTTCTTGGCGAGGCTCCTCAGATAGCTTTCCAGATCATCCCTCCTCCGAGCAATGCCTTCCATCTTCTCGTTCAGGTTAACCTTGTCCTTCTTCAAGCTGATTACCTCCTTGTTGGCTTCATCCAGAGGAGATTTCATCTTCGCGTTCTCCTCCTCCAGTTTGCCGACTGAAGCCAGCTTCTGTTCAGCCAGAGCAGTTTGGTCGTCGGCCTTCTTTTGTGCAGCAGCCAGATCGTGATCCTTCTTTAACAGAGCCTGGTTCGGTTTTTCTGAAAAGAAATAACACTCAATTCAGAAAGAGCAGAATGAAATCCGGGTCGAAGACAAAACAGTCGACAAAGCTTCCTTACCATTGGCGTCATCTTTGGCCTTCTGTAGCTCTGACTTGGCCAACTCCAGGTCAAGGTTGAGTTGAATTTGCTGCTTTTCCAAGTCGGCAAAGTGAGCTCCGAGGTCACAGGATTTCTGCAATCAGAGAGGATGGGTTATTTTATAGAGAAAAAGACAAAGACAATAAATACTAAGACTACGGTCGACTGCATGCAGTCCACCATAGTCTCGGGGACTACACCCAGTGGGTGCACTTAGCGTGCCCCCACTGGTTCAGTTTACACTGATTTAAACCTTTTCTACATGAAAGGTATATATATATATATATATATATATATATATATATATATATATATATATATATATATATATAAAGAAAGACAGCAACAAACAAGTTCTTCAGGCCATAGTTGCCTGCCAGCAGTCGACCACGGTCTCGGGGACTACACCCAGTGGGTGCACCTAGCGTGCCCCCACTGGTTCAGTTTACACTTGACATGGCCAAACCAGACCGAGTGAAGGAATTAAATGTCAAGACTACAATCGATCGCTCGCAGTCCACCGTAGTCTCGGGATTACACCCGGTGGGTGCACTCAGCGTGCCCCACTAGTCCAAAACTTCAATAACAAAAATTCAGCTCAAAGTATGGGTTTGCTCAGTGACAAGTTGAAACACCCACTGGGTGCACAGATGCAAAGATCCTTGGAAAGAGAGTTTTCAGGTACCATATCCTAACAGAGCAAGCCAAGAAAACTAGTCGACGTGTCGCTAACTCAACATTGCTTTGGAGAGCCGAGTGGCATCATAGGCGGCTGGCCGACATCCGCACCATCTTCATCTTCTCCATCATAATACCTGCTTGGCGATGGCTTCCTTGGCAGCATTCACTTCGCCCTCTAGGACGGATGGGTAGCAAAAACTGAAGGTGGATCGGCAGGAGCTTGAGCAGTCGATGAAGAAGGCGAGCACTCGACGATGGTACGGCGAAGGTAACGAAGTTCGATTGGCATCACCAGCGTCTGAACAACTGGTTCAGCTATCGGCGCCGATTGGGCACCTTGTCCGCAGGAGTTTTCCTATTTTTCCTCGTTAAAGGCCTCTCGGCTCTTCATCGCCATCGCCGGGAGGTCAATAATGTTGGGAGCTGTTCAAAGATCGGTAGCCAAAATTGCATCACCCAATGGTATATATTACAGTTGAGTCGACCTAATAAAGACAGAACGATAGAAATCGTACCCATATTGGAGGTGACTGCATCCTCCATTGCCTCATCCTCATCCCTGTAAGCCGAAGTCTCGGAAGTAGCAGCGCTGCTAGTTCCAAAGTTTATCCGGTCAAATCAAGGAAAAATAAACAAGACAGAGCGTCGAGTGAATACAAAGGGAGACACTCACGCAGGTTTAATGGGATGTCAATCTTAATCTTCGCAATGCCTTCCGAGGCCTTTGCATTACAACTTTGGGCTGCTTTGACGCTTTTTCACGGAGCCGGTGAGGACGTCCGAAAGCGCTTTGAAGACGGGCCACCGAGCAATCGCTTTCACGGGCGCTTCGTCGGTCTTGGTCAAGCTTGATCGCCTCTCCTCGCGAGGAGGTGACTCGGCTTCTTCTTCGCCACTTGAGTCGCCACTTTCCTTGCTCTCCTCTCCGTCGTAATGCCAGCCATCATTGCCGCCGCCGCCTCCTCCCCTTCCGGTCTTGCTCTTGCTCTGCTGGGCATTGAGTACATTTCGTAAGAGCCTCGCAGAAAAACAAGCGTAACAAAAGTCAATCGACGGAGCATAAATAGCTGCATGATTAAAATTACAATGGAAATTCAGAGTTGAACCTTGTCCGCACGTGGACTGGTCGAGTGGAGGAATTCTCCTGCTCCCCTAGGGTTGTCTTTGTTCCCAGTGATGCTCGCTACCCACCCCTCCAAATAAGTGGCATCCTCGACCTCCTCCGGTGGATCCGAGTGGTGTCCTCGGTCCGAATACATCCACATCGGATGGTCTCGAGCTTGAAGTGGCTGGATGTCGTCAAGGAAGACCTCCAAGAGGTCCATACCGTCACCCGTCACGAATAAGCTGGACAACACGCTCGACCAAGTACCTTAACTCGCGCCTTCTCTTCCGGATCACCTTCAAAGAGGAAGGCTTCTCACTGGTCCATGGAAAAAGGAGGGAGTCCGGCCGACCGCTCAAGGCCGGGGCTAGTCTTTGCAGTAAAACCAGAGGTCGACTGCCATCCACGGACCGAGTCGGGTAGGATCATGGCCGGAAAAGAACTTTTCCCTCTCACCTGAACACCAAGACCCCCACACATCTGAATCATTTGTGTTCTCTCGTCACTCGGATTGGCCTTTTTCACCGTCTGGGAGCGACAGGTGAAAATGTGCTTGAAAAGGCCCCAATGAGGCCAACAACCCAAGAAATTCTCGCAAAAAGACACGAAAGCAACGAGATACACGATTGTGTTGGGTGTGAAGTGGTGGAGTTGTGCCCCAAAGAAATTCAGAAATCCCCGAAAGAAAGGGTGAGGAGGCAAGGAAAACCCACGGTCGACATGGGTGGCCAAGAGAACGACCGACCCTCCCAAGGCTGCGGCTCGACTCCTTCCCGAAGTCGCTACGATCCGTGGGGATTAGTCCTCCATTGGCCAGGTCGCCGAGGTCTTCTTGACGATCTTCGAGCGGATCCAGCTTGCCTCTCGATCCAGCCTCGCGACAGCCGCCTCGATGAAGATCCGCCTGACCGGTCATCTTTCCCTTCGCCGCCGCCGCTTTCGCCGCCCGCTCCAGGCCACCGCCTTCTTTTCACCATCATCGACGGCGAGACGCCAGACGGGCAGCCGACTGGGACGAAAGCCTTGCCGGATAAGTCTGAGGAAGAGAGGAGGAAATGAGAACGCACTGTTCAAAAACCCCGGTCCGGCGCCTTATATGAGGCTACTTCCGAGGGACTGACTTGTAGGCCTGGGCGATCCTGTCAAATCCCGCAGTAGTCGCGCGCGTGATACGTGGCAAAAAAGGTGGCGTGGAGATCGAGGCGTCCCTGCCTTATCCCATCCGATTACTACGGCCTCCTCCGCCCCGCGTGCTTCCCGAAATTCGAGTCCCGCAAAATCCGCGAGCTGCAGAACAACTTGTCAGACAGAAGATCTCCTCCGCTCTGTCACTCAAAGCTCTCCAAGTAAAGAAACTCACTCGAAGGATACAAAGAATGGATCAAGGCGACTGAAAAAAAGTTGGTACCGTCACCTAGGTTCATTGATCCAGAGCAAGGTATACTCATAGCACAAAAATGGGCTCAAGTGTGTTCAACTCCTTCCCCACTCAAACCTCGATCCATTCGGGGCTTATGATGAAGCTATGTACCTAGGGTAGGTTCATGGACCTGTCCAAGCTACCTCCCAAGGACACCTCTAGAAGAATCACCTTCAATCGACTCGTATGTTCCACTCGACAGACTCAAGACACTCGACCATGAAGCCAACCACTGACAGCCGTGAGATCTAAAGTCACTCTGCATGCTAACGGTCGGTCATTAAGTAGCTTTATGGTCATCATAGCACTTTATTTGCGGCGCTACCAAGAACGCCTCGACCTTAATGTACCTTAAACCCTGCATAATTGAGGGTCAAGGGTCCGCGAACTCTATATAAGCCACCCTCCTCAAAGGTCGAGGGTTCGCACTCTGTAATTCATACTCGATAATCCAATGACCGCCTCCGGCTCCGAGACGAGGGGCTATTACTTCCTCCGAGAAGGGCCTGAACTCGTAAAACTCGTGCGTATACAACTACTCCATAGCTAGGATATTGCCTCTCCATTCCTACCCCCCCTACATTACTGTCAGACTTAGAACCACGACAATGAACACCAACCTCTCATTGGGCTTCATGGTGGGGACGACTTGCCCCTTGGCCGGAAGCCGTTGGACGATTTCTTTCGCCAAATACCCGGCCTCTCGAAGCTCAGTGATGTCCTTCTCCTTGACGGAGGAGGCCATCCACTTGCCTTACCCTCCAGATCCGTACATGGTTGAGTGCTTTCTTGAGGCGAAAAAGATGAGGATTTGGGCGCTGGAGCTCGTGAATGGAAGGGCAGAGAGAGAAGGCGTGGGTGAAGAATGGGAATCCTTATCTCCTTATAAAGGCAGTGAATATCAAGCACCTCCCCACTCGCCTTAAAACGCGTCTGTTCCCAAGGGCTATGCAAACGGCACGGTTGGGTTACCCATGCCCATATTGATGAGAATCCCGCAATAAGGGGACACGATCTCTGCTTTGACAAGACGTGCCAATGAAAACCGCATCTCGAAACGTGGAACGGCAGATGAAAATGGTTCGAAGTAATGACCGGACAGACATGATGTCAAATTGCAAAAAGTTGTCAGCGGATTAGACTCGTGAAATATTATACTCTCTGCGGTTGTGTGCGGTACTTGTGTTGCAGATCCGACACGCTCACATCCAAGACTATCTTGGAGTATTCGAAAGGGAACCCGCCTTGCAATGTCGAAGAAAATCTGCACACCGAAACCTCGCCATTGAAGCCTAGTTCAGGGCTACCGAGGAGTCCTGACTAAGGGGTCCTCAAGCGTCCGCCCATTAGCCATTGGTCGGACTGATGGGCTGTGAAGATACAAAGACCGAAGACTCTACCCATGTCCGGATGGGACTCTCCTTGGCGTGGAAGGCAAGCTTTGGCAACCAAATATGAGGATTCCCTTCTCTGTAACCGAATTTATGTAACCCTAGATCCCTCCGGTGTCTATATAAACCGGAGGGCAAGGTCCGTAGAGGCCAACGATCATATTCATAGTCATACAGGCTAGACTCCTAGGGTTTTAGCCATTACGATCTTGTGGTAGATCAACTCTTGTAATACTCATATTCATCAAGATCAATCAAGCAGGAAGTAGGGATTACCTCCATAGAGAGGGCCCGAACCTGGGTAAACATTGTGTCCCCTGTCTCCTGTTACCATCGACCTTAGACGCACAGTTCGGGACCCCCTACCCGAGATCCGCCGGTTTTGACACCGACAGGTGTTACTTACCAAAGCTCGTTTTACAGGTTCGGTGCAGCTCCTCTTTAACTTGCCTCGCTCCTTGAAGATGTCCCCAATATCTCGTGTTTGGTATTCATCGCTCCTCTGCATGTTCGCACTCATGGTTTTAAAATCTCAACATGGCAAGAAAAATATACTACTAGTAATACTCACGTATCTTGTGGGCAACATTAAAGCACCCGTCTGCCATGTTAGAGCATCTCCAACAGAAGCGCAACGTGCGGTGCTTTAAAAAAGCATTTACAGTGCTGAGATCGAGAAGTAGAGATGGAGAGTAGAGACTAGAGAGTAGAGGATAGTTCTCAGCATAGATATAGCATAGATAGATAAAAAATAGATAGTTTAACTACTCATCGTCGTCCGACTCCTCCTTGGTGATGTCCTCCTCCGATGTCTCAATGTAGGCATGAAGATACCGATCGTCGTCGGATTCCCAGGGTGACGTTGCTCCGAGCCTCATGTTGAATTGAGCGTCTGCTTTTCGCGTATGCTTGTCCTCGCGATAGGCGGCTTGCTCCGCCCTCTCCGCCCTCCTTTGCGCGTAGAACTCGCGCTCATTGATGATGTCATGCAGGAAGTGTTGGAGCCACAGCGCCATGGCTTCCTCGTCCATCTCGGCGATGCCGAGACGGTGCTCCCACCTTCGGTTGTCGCGACGATCCTCGTCGGTGATAAGCCGCGGCAGAGGCGCGAGCTCCTGCGCCCGCTCCCGTGTCAGCACGTTGGGGAAGTTCAATGTTTTATGAGGCCATCAGAGGCGCCATGCCGCCGCATCGTACGCGCGGGCAGCCTCGTTGGCAGTGTCGAAATTGCTGAGGCCAAGGCGCATCCCGCAGAACCGGATCTCGGCGGAGAAGCCGCCGGAGGGGCGCACGCGGTTGCCGCGGTATCCCCAAGTTTCCCGACGATGCGGCGGCATGGTGGCGTGGCGGCGGCGATGCGATAAAGAGCGGGGAGAGAGCGGTGGCAAGGCACAGAGCGGTGGGAGGGCGTTGGATTTTATAAAGCGCGTCGGACGCCGCGCGCCCGGTCGATTTTTCCCGCGCACACGATCCTTTCCCAACGTCCCTGCTATCTCTACTCTATTCTCTACTGTTATATTTATTTTATATTTAATATTTATCTCTACTTCTCTACTCTCTACTATTTTTTATTTTAAAAAACAGAGTTGGTGATAATGGTGTGTCTGCCATCCTACAATATAGGCCGTCTGATTTATATTCGACGCATAGGAAGGAAACTATGGCAATTTTGCTGAAAGATACCCACACCCCTCTCCAGATTTGCAAATAAGGCCATCCCTCGTTCATCTCATACAAATGCATCTTGATGCGTGAAACGCATGGGCATCTTGCTAGTTTTAAAAAACTTTTCATCATTTGCCACACTACTGGTTGCAGATGAAGAACCTACCCAAGCACAGCGTGATACAGGAGCGACGCACAATTACAAGCTAATATTCTGTTGGACAATGGAGGCTATAACTTATTGCTTTTACGGGTACAATAGCAACCAGGAAATTTTAAGGGTAGGTATGAACGAAATTGGAACTGCACATGTACTGTTAAGTGATTCAATACACACATTACCAATCGAGGAGGAGAATGATGGTCGCGGCGGCCTCTGTGCATCATGGTCGGCAATGGGAGTCAGTTCATTTTCCACGACGGTGGTGCTTCAGACCAAGGCCACTTTGAAGCAGATCCGAGACTGTGGAAGACGGTGCCGGGAAGAGGCTCCGTGAACGCATTTACGACGGGCGGACCGGCTCCAAAGGCGCATACGAGGTCGCCGATGAGGCAGAGCCATGTGGACCAAAGGTAACCGATGTAGAAGGGGAGGAGCACGAAGGCTGCGTGCCGTGGAGAAGTCTATTTTGTGGTGGGTATTGAAAATGGGGAGTATTCAGTGTACTACTCGGGTGCCGGATGGGGTTGGCTAGGTAGGGTGAACCTGGTTACTTAAAATAGCCCCTACCAAGCGCCATCCGTAGGCCTGTTCCAAGGCTATGATGGTAACTTCACTGCTTGAATCAGGTCACGGAGATTTTCCCGCCGACCTCAAAATTTTGTGACACTGAACTCCCCGTGTGGCGGGCTGGGTGATTGGGATAAGCAACTAGCGAGTAGTAGTAGTAACTACTAGTACTCCCTCTGTTTTTATTAACTTTGCATATTAGGTTTGACCGAAATCAAACTTCCTAAAGTTTGACCAAGTTTATAGAAAATATAAACATTTACCATAACAAATATGTATGATGTGAAAGTACATTCAATAATGAATCTAATGGTATTTATTTGTTACTGTATTGTATATGTTAATATTTTTTGTTATAAACATTCTGAGAGTTTACAAAACTTGACTTTGACCAATGCTAATACGCGGACTTAAATAAAAACGGAGGGAGTACACATTTGTTTTCTTAGTTTGTACTGAATTAATCATTTGTAGTAATTGTGAAATAAATATATTAGGCTATTGACTTCGAATGTAATGGTCTATACAATTCAATAGTTGCAATCATTGTTGAATTCCAAGATGTATACGGGGTCTGTAGTACTTCACAATATGCTCAAACTCACATAATCCCAGTCAAAGGAGAATCTAAATGCATTTCATAGTTATTACTTTGTAGGATGCAACAAAACCAACCATAACTCTACATCATCCATTATAGAAGCAACATTTTGAACACATCCCAATGTGGGAATGAAACATGTAGAGAGAGATTGTGAAGATGGAGCAGATAGGGTGGGAAAGATTGTATGTATGTGGACGAGAGAGTAGGAGACAAACCTAACGAGACAGAGAGAGAGATAGAGAGATAAAGAGAGAGGAAGAAGTTAGGTCTGTGAGATAGATGGAGACATGTAATATACATGAGATGCGTGTGCGTCGGGATTCTGTACACGTGGAAGGAGAAGAGACAACAGGTTTGATGCGACAGCTTGAAAAACATGGACGAGAGGGGAAGGATCTCGTGGGTTGAGGGATTGATCATTTTGTGCGGGGGAGAGAGGGATTGGTAATTTTGTGCGGGAGAGAGAGGGGGAGGAGTCGGTCACCGTCAGCACATCATCCTCGCTCCAAATGGCCCCGCTTCTCTAGTGCAGTGTGGTCGCTGCCTTCGATCTCCTCGACGCCTCTTTGAAGATTGAGGTGTTGTACATGCTGGGGTGCAGAGAAGCACAAGCGAGAGTGGTCGCCATATAACCTTGGATGCAGGGACGGAGCCAGGATGAAAATCGAGAGGGGGCAAAGATGTATATGTATTTTTTTCAGAAACATATATTGAACTAATGGCTAAATAATTAAAAACAACCACACAAGCATGCATATAGTGTGTAAGAAGCAAAATCACACAGTTTTTTACAAGATAATGTTATCACACACATAATTAATTAATTATGATAAGTTCATTGCCAAAGTAAGAGTAAACTAACCACTTAAGGCACAATAACTTGAATATGTTGTTCCTTTTTGTTGGTATGTTCCTGATTTCTAGCCTTCAACTCGCATGAAGAAGAAACATGTTTGAATATAAAGAGCATGTAAACATCACTCCATGAGCTTTCCTGTCAGTGCCAAATAGTTAACGTGAGACCGTGAAGGCAGAATATTACTATAGATTTTATTTTACTCTCATCTGCTCAAACTTATTCATATGGAATTATTATGGGAACCTAGATTCAATCAACCTAATTACCAATTTATACATTATAATTTATACACATGGATATTTGATACAATTCACTACCTTTTTGACATGGAAATCGGAATAAAATAATAAACGGGAAACTAGAAAGAAAAAAAGAGAGCTAAACCTAAGGCTTACCTTGATTGAATGATGAATTAGTATAGATTCTTCCTTGGGGGGGGGCGGCCGGCCCGGCGTGCGCAGTGCTGATCGAGAGCTGATCGCCAGAGGGGCGAGGTTTATGTGCAGCGTAGAGCCGCAGGCGGCGGCGCGGGAGTTTCGGCTCGTCAAGGCGATACGCGAGCACATGAGTATCTCAATACGTTTCTAGCGAATCGAGGACCAGCTGATTGTATTTTTCTTTCTTTTTGAGCGATAGGCCAGATCATATTCTTTCTGGATGGGCTCCTGGGCTTATAAGCTATCTAATTTTCATAGACGGGCTTTAAACATACAGCAGGAAAAAAAGGAAGTGGGGGCAAATAACTTGGGCTGAGCGGGGGCAGCGCTGTATATTCTGGCCCTGGTATACGTAAGCTGAAAAAACGAGCGGGGGCATTCGCCCCCACAAGCCTGTGCGTGGATTCGCCCCTGCTTGGATGGGGATGAATTGTGTGCTCAGGGGAGGGGGTGTGTGTGTGCGGTGTGTGTGTGTGTGTGTGTGTGTGTGTGTGTGTGTGTGTGTGTGTGTGTGTGTGTGTGTGTGTGTGTGTGTGTGATATTGAGAGAAATCAAACCTATGGAGAGAAATGTGTGTGTATGTGACGGAAAGCTACATGCTAAATAGGGTTTTCACGAAGAGATTGTGCATGCGAGATAGAGAGCGATGTGCGGGCCTTGAGGTGGGCAGGGGCCAGGTGAGGGTGTCAAAATGTGTGCGTTGATGCATGTGTTACATGTGATCATGCAAGGGACGGACAAATCGAGAGAGATGGTTGTTGTGTTACTGATGCTCCCCTCTCTCTCTCTCTCTCTCACACACACACACACACACAAGTAAAATAGAAGACCGTTCTCTCATGTATACACAACGTATCGACATCTGTCTATGTCTCACTCATGCATGATCATTTGCACATTCACACCTCTCTATGTCTCTATCACACGCACACCATCTCCACATTGCCCTTCCGCCACAACACACATATGGACACATACACACGTTCTCTCTCACTCACACACACAAAATCAGTATTAAAAAAAACTAGGGCGCACCTAAAACGTCCAAATCCAAATAAACACGAACTGGAGCTAAATTCAAATATATGGAAATATTTTAGCGTCAAGAACTTCTCCAGGAAAAAAAGTTGAGTAATATTCGGGAATTGTTTTCACACACACGCAAAAAGGTTCGGTGGATGTCCTTCGAGCGCGACACGGTGACACATCGTTCGATCGACCGCACGGCCGCGGTTCACGCGCTTGCACAGGATTCTGTATGGCGGCTGTGGTAACTAATATAAGCGCTGCCTCAGTCTAATGTTTACGTGTACTAGTACGGTTTTCTTTTAAGGTTGACCAACCCTATATAAAACTAAACTAAGCTCCCATACACGCACTCATCAATATGCCGCTGCCGCCGCAGACATGACGGCGCCGCCACCGCTCCGCCAACAATTTCGCCCATCACCGCCGTGTCGACGCCATCCCTGTGCCATGAAGCCGAAGGCTCGCCCGCTCACTTCGTCTGCAGTCCCTCCTCGCGATGCCGCCATGCTGCCAAGCACACGAGCAGCTGGTGGAGCCGTGTCTATGCACGCAGCGTACGAGGAGGAGGACGAGCGCATGCTCCAAAACACCGGCGAGGAGGAATTAGCGTGTCATTGTCGTCTCCGCCCGCGCGGAGGAGGCGCGCATGGTGGCTGTAGTGGCGGAAGCCAGTTGCGCCCGGGCCGAGCCCGCAAACCGGGTGCGGACGATGAATCTACCTTAGAGACCTTGAATGCCACATGGATCCTGCAATCTGAATGGGCAATTTGGGTCAGTCGACTCTTGTGAGCCGTTGGATGCAACATGGATGGCTAGAAGGGCTTCTTCAACCTCCGAAACTGATGCACTGTTCATCTTCTCAGGCCGCCACACGCCTAACCGCCTGCCGCCGCCCCGCTCTCCCCTGAAACGCCTACCACCACCATGCTCCCCCACCCCTGCCATCCGTTTAACCCCGGGCACGATCCATTTTTTCTGGCGAACTGCATTCCACACCCAACACCCCGCCATCTGTTTAAAAAGCTAAAGTTTAGGACATAATTCAAACTCAGGTCATCGCACCGCGAGCATCCGGCCCGGACCAGTACACTAGGTGTTCGTTGCGGACAATGCAAGAGATAAACCTTTATAACAATGAGCCCGTCCGTTGCAGCAGATCCAAAGTAGAATAATACATATTCACAAATTTGAAAGAAAATAGTTTAGTTTTGATATACATATCACTAAAAATATCTTATGTTTCACTCCAAATATATTCTTTGGGATGTTTTGATGAAGTAAGGGAGGAATGTGGTTGGTTTCAAGATACTAAGGGGTTTTGTGTAAACTGGAGCAGAGAAGTGGGAATTGTTGCAAAAGGCCACCACTTACATCACAACCATTAGATGCAGATCAAATGGTCAGAAATGGCGGATGGCAGACACACCATCATCACCAACTAAGTCTTTTATAGGAGTAGGAGTAGAGAAAAAACCGAGTTGGTGATGATGGTGTGCCTGCCATCTTATAATATAGACTGTCGGATCTATATCTGACGGATAGAAAGCAAACAATGACAATTTTACAAAACATACCCACACCTCTCTCCACATTTATAGATAAGGCCTTGCCTCATTCATCCTTATCTCCCACAACCTCATTGCTGAGCAATTAAAAAAGGAAGTCTCTGGAACAATCTGGCATGGTGGCCACTGCCGGCGCGCCGTCCATCCCCATGCCTCCGCCCAGTCCGACCATGAGTCACCACCACGCCCCACTCCTCCTCACCTTAACTATCATCTTTCTCAAGATATCATTTTTCGATGAAATGGTCGACATACCATTTTCCGATAAAATTCTCAAGATATCATTAGTTTTTACACATGGGATTACTCCTGCATGGGTCAATCACAACAGGTGTTTTGTCAAAAAATGCATCTTGATGTTCCGTGCAATGCACGAGCATCTTGCTAATTTTTTTGCATATAATTCCAAACACCACGAAGACACGGTCTTTGACCATTTTACAACTATGTTAGTATCATTGTTAGTGGTCACCGTGCAAGTTATAGCCCGGTGTTTTAACCTTTTTAGTAATGATATTCTGCATTGTTCGCCACGAGCTCAACTCGCAAACCCCACATAACCGCTGATTTCCATCCGACGGTGGCCTGTTTTTAAGCCGTAGTATTTGACAAAACTGCCACCCTTACACACGACAGTAATCGCGTCATGGCATTTGCAATGCTATGTCTCCCAAATAACGCTTGTCGGGATTGAGTTAGCACCGACGGCGGTTCATAGTCGTTCCACGCTCGGGCATTGAACTTTGTAACTATTTTAGATTAGAATATACTACTCCTCCAGTCCTACTCCACTACTACTCTACTCAAGCAAGTTAGGGCATAGTAGTAGGTATTGTAGGGAGTACCAGTACTGTGATCACTCAAGCAAGTTGTATGGCATCGATATGACCCTACGCTGCTGGTATGTGTCTCAGAAGTCAAGCGGGTGTCAGAGTCATCATCACCGTCCACTTCCCGCAGCACATATTCGCTTCTCCATCTTTGTATGCACATAATCTCGCCCAATCTTCCATCCCCGCTTAAGGCGCCCCCTCGTCTCAAACCCAAGCACTAACCATGGCAGAACCGAGCAAAGGTCCGCCGAAAGAGTGGCTGGAATTCTCCCCACGAGGTAATCAAGCTCATTATTTCGCTGCGTGGACAATCTCAAGACCATGCCGGGCCACCGCGGCTCGTCGGGACTGTACCGTTTACTCAAAGCCCTCAGGACGGAGCTTTTTAAGCTAGCTCCTTGCTTGCTGATGCTGCCTGATCTTCAGAAACAATGTGTCACGCAGCATAACGATCGTAGGCTGGCGAGCATCAACCCCCTTGACTGTGATCCGATCCCCGTCATGCTCAACTACATTAACGGTATGTACTGGGTCATCATGAACACGTCTTGGATGGTGCTCGTCGATGGTCGTGGCAGCTGGATTCTCGTGGAGGTCTACACCCGCGATTGATCCCTTCTTCGATTAACACGCACCGCTTTGGCATCATGCCCGTAATACTCGGAATCTTATAGTAGCCAATATGATACCAAGTTTGATTTGCTCAAGGTTGTAATCTGCCAAGTGCCCACTAGATCTGCATAATTATAAATACTTCAGCTAATTGCATTCTTCAACCGCGGTCTCGCTTATCCGACAGTCATCGCGGTAAGTGGATAAATCTGCACGCCCATCACAGATCATACATCCTCCATGGTTCTCTCGATGCCATTGAACACAAGGGCTTCATTTACGTCGTCGACTCCTTCTATGGCTGGACGTATTGCTGGCCTACTCCAGTCATCGCTACAAACAGTTGCTACAGCAGTATGTTAGTTTCCTATGATATCATGATGGCTTGCTTATATTACTGTCAACATTTACTGAAAAAATATTCATGCTCATAACATGTTGTTCTTAAGATTGACTACATTAAGAGCCCTTTTTTATTTGACTCCAACTTGATATGATGTTGTAGGCCGCCCAGTGTCCCTACCCTTCCTAATCCCAGAACCTTTCAAAGAAAAGTGGCATGGTAGTTGCGGTGGTTCTGGCTCGATCGCATTTAACAAATAACGATTTATGATTGTTCGCCGCGCATCGGACGTGTTGTTTCACGGAATACAATCACGACCACCGCAAGGTCTTTGAGCAGATCCCAGCTTCCGGGCCTTCGTGAATTTTTGACCGAGGCCGGTAAGTAGCCTTGGTACACGCTCTTATTTCTTGGACTGAATTATCCGATTAACCGTGAGATAACCGACGGCAAGGATCATGATTGCAGCGTGGTTTCGTTCATCGTGCAAAACTGTGTGTACACAGCGCACCATGCGCCTCTCGCATGCACCATACCCTGATATGTGCCGCCACGCCTCGCAGCCCAAAGTAGGAGAGAGGTTGCAAGTATCGATTTCGACTTGCCGGTGGAGTTTCCGTCAGTACCCATCTCGTTCAAGCCGCCACCAATCTCTACAGCTTAATAAATAGTAACGCCTAACCGAGCCAGCTTAGTTAGATGCGCATACTTGGTGTAGTAGGATCTTTATTTAGTTTGATGCATACACTTGTTCTTTTTTGGTAGCCCTTTTGTAATGATGGCTGATGTTTGGTTTGGAAGAGAGAGCTGCGCCTTTACTCTTCTCGCCTCGCTATCGCTTCGCTGCACCCCAGCCCTGGTTGTTGCTGCCGCTGTTTTCAACGTCATACCAAGAGTATATTTCGTCTGTTGGTTGAATAAATGTTATTTTAGAATGACAAACACAATGTTTTGGAAGTCGTTGCACGGTCTGATCCTTTAGTGCCCCGTACCGTACGTAGCGCATACTCTTTTTGGTACGGAACACATTTTCCACTTGTTGATAACATGCAGCCCACTGATGAAGGCCCAATAGAGCAGCCCATAATTAACTGGAAGGGAGGCTCTCACATGAATCCGGCCCAGGTACATGCTCATGTTCCCGTAAACATAAATAAGTAAATAAATAAAGCTAAATGCTCATGCACCAGTTCTTTAACAGGAGGATATTATTTCCTATGATAGTGTCGTTACATTCAGTTCATATTATTCTTAGGCAGAGATAGTGACCAGTCTTCTTTCTCCCACCATTTTCTTCCTGCAACCAGCGGACCCATGCAAATCATAGTCAACGTCGTAAATAGTTCCGGTCCATTTTTATTTTTCAATAAGAATGTCCAACCCAGCCCAAAGACATTGGCGACAACACTTTATCCTCCGCTTTATAGCTGGCTGGCCAAGCGCAATGTCCGCCCCGCTAACATAGTGAATTGGGAGAGGACTGCAGTTGTGAGTATGACAATACGGACCCACCAAGTCCACTCCCGAACACAAGCAAGCGCCTCTTTTACTACTCAGATGCACCCCTCATTTTTTTACTCTAATCCACCCTGTTGATATCTGGGACCCACATCATTTTCAATGTATAGTCAATTAAAGACATAATTGCACAACTTTTTTTGAGTAGTAATTCGGAGGAGCAGGCTATAAACTGACCAGCCCAACATTTTTTCCTTTGGGAAAATAGGTAGCCTAGTATTTCTTTTTGAAGAATACCCAAGCTAGGCCAATTTGTTTTCTCCGACTTACTGGGCTGCAAATCTTTCAAGACGAGGAGGGATGCATTCCGGCCTGGCCAAAGAGTATGGTCTCAGGTTCATAAAAGTAATATCAAAGGGGTTGAAAATTCCAAAACAATTATAGTAAATGGGAAATTAGTTTTTTTTTTTTTTGTTCTTCACTGATATTTTATATTTCATTGGATTTAACATGACATAGTACTAATTTATTTTAAATTTGTTTTAGTATGGCTACTAACTTTTGGATTAAGAATATTTTGTTCCCCAACAAAAATTTATGTAATTTTCAAAATTCGCACATATTTAGTTCAATTTTTAACCCTCGTAATCGACTTGAAAATGGGCAGCAATTCTAAAAATGGAAAATGGGCTGCAATAAATTCCATATGAATTAGAAAATGAGTAAAAATTATAAAAATAATAGCAAATGGGCTGTACACGCCACATATTTCGAGGCTGACTTGTTTAAGCAAGGCTTTGTCACTCAACACACGATTCTAGCAGCAGTGGCTATTGGATGTCCATCCAACGGTCGACGTGCTTCTTCAATCTCGATCTTCCTGCCCACCGCTTAAACTAGCGCCGGTGGACTGCTCGCTACCACCTCTTGTGGCTCACAGTGATGCCGCTGCAGCTTCACCGCCCACCCTACTCCTCCGCCGGCCGGCCGCACGCAATCAACTGCCTCCTTATTACGCTGAAAAAATGATTCCTCCCATCGACATCCGGGCGACGGTTGGGAGGCTGACTCAGGCCTACTAAGTTGACGCTACACGCAGGCTTGTCAACTTAGTCAACAACGATTCTAGCAGCAGAAGGACCGTTGGATTTGAATCGAACGGTCCTGCTGCTTCTTCAATCGCTGCTCTTCTTGCACTAGCCGCCAAAACCAGCGCTGGCGAGACCGCCTGCTCCTGCCTCCCGTGGCCGGCTGTGCTGCCGCGGAAGCCTCACCACCCCTACTACTCCCACCGCTGGCCAAGCCCTGTGGCGACGATAGCCTCACGCCGCAGCCAAACCAGTGAACCCTCATACTCCTCTCCGCATGGGCATCCACTGCCGCGTCTTCCCCGGCTCCGCGTCGTCCCCTTCCTAGGCCTCGCCGTCGTCCACCGCCCTGGTGCTCTCAGTGCGGCGTGGTCAACGTGGTCAAGGAACGACTTCCATCGGAAGAGTATTGTACGTGGAGAGGCTGACAGTTGGGTCCACGGCCACAGCAAGGTAGTGCCTCCTTATTACGCGGAAAATAATGATTCCTCCACCTCACATCAGGGACCCACCAGACGGGCCACCGTATTTCGTGGAAAAAACGTTCCCCCTGACTGCTGGGACCCACAGCTACATCTTTGCACGCAAGGAAGTGTCCATATTACGGGCAAAAAAATGATTCACCCCCTGACTGCTGGGACCCACCTGCTACATCTTCACATGCAAGGAAGTGTCTGACAGTCGGGACCCACCCGGTTGAAGCGTATGTAGCATTGTCATTCTAGCCGTGAACGTGTACGTACATACTGGTCGATGTAGAGGCGCGCACGTGTCGTAGTAGAGGCGGGCACGCGTCGTAGTAGAGGCGTGCACGTAGCATGTACACGTACGTATAGCGGCCAGGGAGCAAGAAAGAAAATATGGCCACGTATGTACATACGGGCGGGGTCTCGAACCCCTACTCGTGCATACGTATGGCCAGGGCTCGTATACATGGCTGGGTCGGAATGGAGAAACTGCGTCGTCGTCATGTTCATGGGGAGCCAACCGGCTGGGTCGGAACAGAATGCGTCGTCGTGTTCATCGGGAGCCAACCGGCTTGGACGGAACAGGCGATGGAAATGATGTCTGGCGTACCACAGAATGGAGGAAACGGCCTTGTGTTCGACCTGCCACGGTGGAAACGGGATCCTATTCATCGAGAGGGGTCTGGCGTACCGCAAAACGGAGGAAACAGACCTCCTACGGTCGAAACGGGGTCCTGTTGACCGGGAGGGGTGTGGCGTACCGCAAAACGGAGGAAACGGACTTGTGTTGGAGTGCTACGGTCGAAAAGGGGTCTTGTTCATTGGGAGGGGTGTGGTGTACCGCAAAATGGGACTCCATGGGATACTGTTCATCTCCACCGTCGACCTCCTCCAGCTTCCACGGGCTACTGTTCATCCACCGTCAACCTCCTCCACCTCCACCGCGATGCTCATCCACGGGCCTCGCTCATCTAGCCTCCACCGGCCATCGCTCAATCAGCCCTCTCCACGGGTCCTGCTCAACCACCCTCCATGGGCTACTATTCATCTAGCCCTCCACCGCCATCGCTCAACCAGCCCTCCACCGGCTATTGTTCAACCAGCCTCCACGGGTCCTGTTTCATCCAGCCCTCCACGGATCCTGTTCATCCACCGCTCGATCGATCGGGTATCGTTTCATCCAAATGCAACGGCCTCTACTACCACGGGTCCTTTTCATCCAACCCCCCCACCGGAACTGCTCATCCAAACCCCCAACAACACTCACTGCTCATCCAGAGGCAGATCGATCGGCTTCGCTTAGCAGCAGAGCGGCGAATCACTCGGCTTCGCTAATGCTAAGGGATCGATCGATCGCCGGGTTCAGCGGTAACGATAGCCCAGTGCAATCGCTTGGTTTCAGTTAGAGCCCAACGCCTCGCTCGGGTTAAGTTAGAGCCCAACGCCTCGCACCCACGCGCGTACGTGTACGAGAGAAACGCGCATCGCTCGTCCCCCCGACCACCCACCGTAACCAGGAACTCCCCGATATTTTCCATGCTCTCGCTTCTACCACGGTTTTATCCGTCATGGACGGCCCAAAGAATGTCAGGGAGCTGCGTCTCCGGCCCGCCCAGGATGAAAAGCCCATTTTCTGTCATGATTTTTTGTCATAGAAGTAGGACCCCACCACATCTATGATGATACCGAGTTTTGTCACAATTATCGTCATAGAAGTGTCATAAGTATGACAGAAAAAAAATTGTTCGGCCCAAAATGTCACGGATGTGTCTTTTTTTTGTAGTAAAGTTAGTCTCCGAGCTGTTCGTGATGCTGAAAGTCGCTGAGTCAGACATCCAGAAGGACCATCAAGTGTTGATGGTCAATAAAACTAGTAGTTTCAAGAAGAGCGATGGAAAGAAGGGAAACTTCAAAAAGAGTGGCAACGTGATGTCTACTACACAACCTTCTTCTTGTAGACATTGTTGGGCCTCCAAGTGCAGAGGTTTGTAGGACAGTAGCAAATTTCCCTCAAGTGGATGACCTAAGGTTTATCAATCCGTGGAGGCGAGGATGAAGATGGTCTCTCTCAAACAACCCTCGCAACCAATTACAAAGAGTCCTCTTGTGTCCCCAACACACCCAATATAATGGTAAATTGTATAGGTGCACTAGTTCGCGAAGAGATGGTGATACAAGTGCAATATGGATGGTAGATATAAGTTTTTGTAATCTGAAAATATAAAAACAGCAAGGTAACTAATGATAAAATTGAGCACAAACGGTATTGCAATGCGTTGAAACAAGGCCTAGGGTTCATACTTTCACTAGTGCAAGTTCTGTCAACAATAATAACATAATTGGATCATATAACTATCCCTCAACATGCAACAAAGAGTCACTCAAAAGTCACTAATAGCGGAGAACAAACAAAGATAATATTGTAGGGTACGAAACCACCTCAAAGTTATCCTTTCTGGTCGATCTATTCAAGAGTCCGTAGTAAAATAACACGAAGCTATTCTTTCCGTTCGATCCATCATAGAGTTTGTACTAGAATAACACCTTAAGAAACAAATCAACCAAAACCCTAATCTCACCTAGATACTCCAATGTCACCTCAAGTATCCGTGGGTATGATTATACGATATGCATCACACAATCTCAGATTCATCTATTCAACCAACACAAAGAACTTGAAAGAGTGCCCCGAAGTTTCTACCGGAGAGTCAAGACGAAAACGTGTGCCAACCCCTATGCATAGATTCCCAAGGTCACGAAACCCGCAAGTTGATAACCAAAACATACATCAAGTGAATCAATAGAATACCCCATTGTCACCACAGGTATCCCACGCAAGACATACATCAAGTGTTCTCAAATCCTTAAAGACTCAATCCGATAAGATAACTTCAAAGGAAAACTCAATCCATTACAAGAGAGTAGAGGGGAGAAACATCATAAGATCCAACTATAATAGCAAAGCTCATGATACATCAAGATCGTGCAAACCAAGAACACGAGAGAGAGAGAGAGAGAGAGAGAGAGAGAGAGAGAGAGATCAAACACATAGCTACTGGTACATACCCTCAGCCCCGAGGGTGAACTACTCCTCCTCGTCATGGAGAGCGCCGGATTATGAAGATGGCCACCAGTGAGGGATCCCCTCGTGGTGGTGCCTAACAGGTCCCGATTGGTTTTGGTGGCTATAGAGGCTTGCAGCATGAACTCCCGATCTAGGTTATGTTCTGGAAGTTTGGGTATATATAAGAGGTGTTGGCGCGGGATCAAGTCGGGGTCTCCGAGGCGGCTATGAGGTAGGGGGCGCGCCTGGGTAGGCGCGCCTCACCTCGTGGGTGCATTGGGACTCTTCTCGCCCATCTCGATACTCCGTGGGCTTCTTCGGTCCAAAAATAATCTCCGTGAAATTTTAGGTCAATTGACTCCATTTGGTTTTTCTTTTCATGATACTCAAAAACAAGGAAAAACTGAAATCGCACGGGCTCGGGTCAATAGGTTAGTCCCAAAATCATATAAAATAGCATATAAATGCATATAAAACATCCTCGATGGATAATATAATAGCATGGAACAATAAAAAATTATAGATACATTGGAGACGTATCAAGCATCCCCAAGCTTAATTCTTGCTCGTCCTCGAGTAGGTAAATGACAAAAACAAAAATTTTATGTGGAATGCTACCTAACATAATTTTCAATGTAATTCTCTTTATTGTGGCATGAATGTTCAGATCCAAAAGATTCAAGATAAAAGTTCAATGGTGACATAAAAATAGTAATACTTCAAGCATACTAACCAAGCAATTATGGACTTGACTCTGAGATAGTAGCTTCCTTTTGTGAATCTTTTGCAACTCATGTTGAACTCCCTAAAGAGAAGTTATTTAAATATCACCTACCTGTTAAAGAAGAAATTGAAGAACCAATACCTGCTAAAGAAGAAACTATAATTTATAATGTTGATCCAGTTGTTCCTTCTGCTTATATTGAGAAACCACCTTTCCCTTTTAGGATAAAGGAACATGCTAAAATTTCCACTGTGGTTAACAAAATCTATATTAGAACACCTAAACCTGATGAACAAATCAAAGTAGAACCTAGCATTGCTATGGTTAAAATCTCTTAGAAGAAGATATAGATGGGCATGTTATTTACTTCTGAGAAGAAGCTGCTAGAATTGCTAAACCTGATAGAAAAGATAAACATAGACCTGTTGTTGGCATGCTTGTTATTTCAGTCAAAATAGGAGATCACTTTTATCATGGTTTATGTGACATGGGTGCTAGTGTGAGTGCTATTCCTTACACTTTATATGAAGAAATTATGAAAGACATAGCACCTGCTGAGTTATAAGAAATAGATGTTACTATTAAACTTGCTAATAGAAACACCATATCACCAATTGGGATTGTTAGAGATGTTGAAGTCTTGTGTGGGAAAATAAAATACCCTACTGATTTTCTTGTTCTTGGTTCCCCACAAGATGACTTTTGTCCCATTATCTTTGGTAGACCTTTCTTGAACACAGTTAATGCTAAGATAGATTGTAAGAAACAAACTGTGGGTGTTAGCTTTGGTAATGAGTCTCATGAGTTTAATTTTTCCAAGTTTAGTAGAAATCTTAATGAAAAAGAATTGCATAGTAAGGATGAATTAATTGGTCTTGCTTCTATTGTTGTACCACCTACTGATGCTTTAGAACAATATTTGCTAGACCATGAAAATGATTTACATATGCATGAAAGAAATGAAATAGATAAAATTTTCTTTGAACAACGTCCTCTACTTAAACACAATTTGCCTATTGAAACTCTTGGAGGTCCTCCTCCACCTAAAGGTGATCCTGTGTTTGAAATAAACAATTGCCAGACACTTTGAAATATGCGTATCTTGATGAAAAGAAGATATATCCTGTTATTATTAGTGCTTACCTTTCAGAACATGAAGAAGAAAGATATTGAAAGTTCTAAGGAAGCATCGGGCTCCTATTTGATATACTCTTCATGATTTAAAGGGCATTAGTCCCACTCTATGTCAGCATAAAATTAATATGGAACCTGATGCTAAACCCATTGTTGATCACCAATGTCGGTTAAACCCGAAGATGAAAGAAGTGGTAAGAACGGAAATATTAAAACTTCTGGAAGCAGGTATAATCTATCCTATAGCTGATAGTAGATGGATAAGTCATGTTCTTTGTGTCCCTAAGAAAGGAGGTATTACTGTTGTTCCTAATGATAAGAATGAACTTATTCCACAAAGAATTGTCATAGGCTATAGAATGGTAATTGATTACACTAAATGTAATAACGCAACTAGAAAAGATCATTACCCTTTGCCTTTTATTGATCAAATGCTTGAAAGTTTATCTAAGCACACACACTTTTGCTACCTTGATGGATATTCTGGATTTTCACAAATACTTGTTTCTCAACCTTATCAAGAAAAGACCACTTCTACTTGTCCTTTTGGAACCTATGCTTATAGACGTATGCCTTTTGGTTTATGTAATGCACCTGCTAGCTTTCAAAGATGCATGACTGCTATATTCTCTGACTTTTGTGAAAAGATTGTTGAGGTTTTCATGGATGACTTTTCTGTTTATGGGAAGTCTTTTGATGATTGTTTAAGCAATCTCGAGAGAGTTTTGCAGAGATGTGAACAAACAAATCTTGTATTGAATTGGGAGAAGTGCCACTTTATGGTTAATGAAGGCACTGTCTTGGGTCATAAAATTTCTGAAAGAGGTATTGAAGTGGACCAAGCTAAGGTTGATGCCATTGAGAAGATGCCATGTCCTAAGGACATCAAAGGTATTCATAGTTTCCTAGGTCATGCTAGTTTCTATAGGAGATTTATCAAAGACTTCTCTAAAATTTCTAGGCCTCTCACTAGTCTCTTGCAAAAGGATATTCCTTTTGTTTTTTATGATGATTGTCTTGAAGCCTTTCAAACACTCAAGAAAGCCTTAATTTCTGCACCTATTGTTCAACCACCTGATTGGAACCCGCCTTTCGAAATTATGTGTGATGCTAGTGATTATGCCGTTGGTGCTGTTCTAGGACAAAGAGTTGATAAGAAATAGAATGTTATTCATTATGCTAGTAAAACTCTAGACAGTGCTCAAAGAAATTATGCTACTACTGAAAAAGAATTCTTAGCAGTGGTGTTTGCTTGTGATAAATTCAGACCTTATATTATTGATTCGAAAGTAACTGTTCACATAGACCATGCTGCTATTAAATATCTTATGGAAAAGAAAGATGCTAAACCTATACTTATTCGTTGGGTTCTCTTGTTACCAGAATTTGATTTACATATCATTGATAGAAAAGGAGCTGAGAACCCCGTAGCTGATAACTTTTCTAGGCTTGAAAATGTGCTTGATGACCCACTACCTATTGATGATAGTTTTCCTGATGAGCAGTTAGCTGCAATAGATGTTTCTCATAGTACTCCTTTGTCGGGGTGAGCTGATCGTGCCCCACGAGCACCTACGGGAACTGGGTCCCTTGTGGTTCGGAGGGGGCGGAGATTGCACAAAGAGCGGGTCGAGGCGATGCACACGAGGGGTTTTTTACCCAGCTTCGGAGCTCTCCGGAGAGATAATACTCCTATTGCTGCTTTGTCGATTATCTTGGGTTCTTGCTAGGGAGCAATGCTGGCTACAAGACCTAGCTTGAATGTGATGAACTACGCCGAGCTGGATCTGAAACCCAGCTCACCAACCTCCGCTACATTGCCTCGGCCCTCCTTTTATAGGCACAAGGGGTTACCACATATGGCAAGTAGACAAGGTTACAATGGTAAAACCTAGGTTGGTACACCGCTTTGTACAAAGGTACAGTAATCTATACCTAACTCGACGGCAAGGGACAAGGGTCATCAATGCCCGCCCCGGCCGCCTCAACAAAGGTAACAGGACCGCTAAGGCGCCCGTCCGCCCACGATGGTGGCTTGTCACGCCATCTGTCGCTACTCCCCGCTGGTTGCACAACCCGCCGACATCGCCAGATTGGGAGAGCCCGTGGTGACACGCTGGCGGTGAGCTGGAGCGAGATGAAGAGAGGTCGCCCACCCCGGCAAGCGCCTTGCCACAAGGGAACCTTGTCGCGCTTTGGGGGTTCAAAGGTTCGCCAGCCTTCCCCAGAAGCTCCTCTTGCCGGGCCTCGCTTCCTTTGCGCTCTGGTATTTTTCCGCAAGCTCCTCTTGCCGGGTCTTGACTACTTTGTTCTTGAAATGGCTCCAAGGGAGCTGCCGAGATCCCGGCGGCTTAACAGTGCCGCCCGACTGTGGGCGCAGAATCGTCTGTGCACGAAGTTCGAGGTACTAGGGTACCCCTACTCTAGTACGCCGACAGAGCCCCCGGCATGGGCCACACACGGCGCTAAGCTCTGTTGGGCAGGCCCAAAACAGGCACGGGCGCCGGGTCTTGATTACGCCATTATCGCTTTGGACCCACCACGCCTCCCACGAACGGCACGCGCCCACCGCTGCTCCTCCAGAACGGCGCACGCTAATTGTGGTGTCGGGTGAAGTGGGCGGCGTGTGAGGTCGCCTCATCTGCCGCTTCAGCTTCAGATCTCCGCCATGTGGTTCTCATGCACTGGGTCACGGTGGTGGAAGTGGGAAATTGGGCTGCTATGCGGCAGAGGCAGCAGGTCTGTCCCGATTCCCTGCTCGCCCCGTGCCTTGATTCGCCGAAAGGGCGGCCGAGCCCCACCTTGCTTCCTTTAAGAAGGGCGGAAGGGGAGCGCAGAAGCCCGCACTCTCCCATCCCTTCCCTTCTTCAGCTTCTGCTCCCCTTTCTCCCATTCGCCATGGAGAAAGGGAACCTTGGTTCTCCGTCGGTGGCGGCGAGGGTCGCAGCTAGACAGCACACCCCTCCCAATCCCACGCTCGGGGCGGTAGAGCCGTCCGCAAGGGGAAGAGGGAGGGGGCGAGGTCGTGGACAAGGTCGAGGAGCCCGGGGGAGAGGCGGACGAGGCGGCGCGCTGCCTCCGCCTCCGCCGGGTGGTTCTCTCCGGGCGAGGCCGTGGACGAGCTCGAGGCGCCTGGGAAGAGGCGGCGGGCGGCGTGTTGCTCCGCCCCGGCCGCGGTTCCTTTCCCAGCTGCAGTCCATAATGGGGACGACCTTGCGAAGTTCTTCGTGAAGCTGCGCTGGCGCCTGTTGCCGCCTCCGCTTCCAGCCTCGCTCGCGATGGCGATGGAGTCGGATCCGCCCGAGATGTTGAGGTTGCACATGAGGGGCTGGGGATCAGCGGCACGCGAGTCCGCGCTGCATTCCCAGCCCCTAATGTGATGTATCTTGATCGTGGGTGGAAGACGTCGCCGCATCCACAACCTGTCAAGCGGGTTTACCCTCCATTTTAAGTTAATGGAGGGTGATCTCTCTCCATCAAGGTCTTCGGGATCTTGGCACTGGGCAAGGTGCTGCGTGGATAGCTCCTCCGACAGCGACGATTCCTCCTCGAGCGAGAGTGACGAGGAGGAGAGCGACAACGACGACGAGGGTAGCGGGCCCAACTAGTTGCCGGGCGCTGCTCAAGCCACCGCGAATTCCCATCATCCGTGTCGCTGCCCTTGAACTCCCTGGGTCGCCTCCTTGGGCGGATGGCGAGGAGGCTGCGGAAGGGGAAGAGGATGGCGACAAGGCCGTCAAGTCGAGTACGAGGCGAGTGCCTCGACAACAGGCTTGACGCCCCGCCGCCTGCCTTGAGCTCGCTTCGGCCCCCCCTGGCCAAGCCCTCTCAAGAGCCCCCAAGCATGTTCTTTTGGTGCCTTCTGGCACCTGTAGCTCGCGTAGGCGCTCCTTTCGCCCTTCCCGCCTTCTTAACCTACCTCCTGAAGATAGGGACAGAAAAAGGGATTACGGGCATCTTATCTTTTTAATTTGTAAGCCTTCGGGCCTTATCTGCATTTAAGAACTTGCAATCCTCTCTTTCACGTTTTTCACTCTCCACGGTCTTGTATCCGAGAAGAATGTTTTTAATGAAAGAGGGATGTTTGAGAAAGGACGAAAGGCTTATCTGATACCGCAGCCCCCGGTAACTCTGGTTTGCCGTAGCCCCCGGCAACTCTAGCTTGCCGTAGCCCCCGGCAACTCTGGTTCGCCGTAGCCCCCGGCAACTCTAGCTTGCCGTAGCCCCCGGCAACTCTAGCTTGCCGGGGCTTAGATGCCGGCGCACCTTCTCTTCGCTGTTGTTTCAGTTCCGAGAACAATTTAGCTAGTGCTGCGATAAGTTATTTTTGTAATATACACTATCTTAGGCAATCGAATGCAACGTTATTTCCTTTACTCGATTTCTTCCCTTGTACGTTTTCACCCTACGCTTTCAGGGAAACTTGCTGTCAGCAGCACCCTTGCGCGAAGCGCCGAAAAGCGAACTTCAGCCTCGTCAAGGCGGGTCGCTACCGACAAGCAACCTCGTCATGGACTAGCCGCAGCTCACTTAAGTTGTTGAGCGGACTCGAAACAAAGTAAGGGCGCGACCAGTCACGATTTGGTTCCTCCGCGCACAGGTTTTCCATACAAAGTACTATCGTTCGAGGAAGATAACTTGAAAATTTAAAACTGGTCGCTTAAACTTAGCAACTTAGCTTTTCTTCCGGCAAGGCGACAGTTCCTCGAGCGACGCTTATCGGCCAACACCACTATCTCCTTCTCTCCCCCTGGTTAACTTGTGGGTGGATGAACCTTCTTCTTGTTTGAGAAGAAAGAAGAGAAAAAGAAAGTTGTGGAGCCTAATGGCTCATTATCGCTTACAAAAGTGGTGCTGCACAAGATGTTAGTAAACACATGCATATTTAATTATGAAGGCATGTAGTAACAAAAATGTGCAACCATAGGCTTTATCGATGCATGCGGGTCTCGCGCCTCGCTTTGTAATGAAGGATTACATGCAACAGCGGCAAGACTTGTACAAAAGGGTGGTTGCCGGAACGGGTTCCGAACCGCTACCATGGGTAAAACTTGCGAAGATGCTCTATGTTCCAGGAATTGCTCACCGAAAGCCGTCTTGGTCTCAAAGGCATGACAGCCGGGCCTAGTGACTCGCTTTTACCCGATAAGGGCCTTCCCACTTCAAGGCCAACTTGTTGGCATTCTTGGCGGATTGAACGCGCCAAGAACAAGGTCGCCTTCCTCGAAGCTTCGGCATTAACTGCGGCTATGGTAGCGACGCAAAGCTTGCCGGTAATGAGCGGCTCAGACAGAGCCTGACTGAAGACGATCTTCCTCGAGGAGCAGCGCGTCATCTTGTCGCAGCTGCTCTTGCTCAAGCTCATCATAAGCTAGCACTCGAGGTGACCCGTATACGAGTTCCGTGGGGAGAACTGCCTCTGCTCCGTAGACTAGAGCAAAGGGTTGTCCCCCGTATGGACTACCGCGGGGAAAGGAACCGCCGGCGGGGGCGGAGACGGCACGCCGCCCCGCCCGCCTCTTCCTCGGGCGCCTCGAGCTCGTCCACGGCCTCGCCCTCGGAGAGGAACCACCGACGGAGGCGGAGACGGCGCGCCGCCTCGTCCGCCTCTCCCCCGGGCTCCTCGACCTCGTCCCACGACCTCGCCCCTCCCTCTTCCCCTTGCGGCCGGCTCTGCCCGAGCGTGGGATTGGGAGGTGCGCTATCTAGCTGCGACCTCGCCGCCACCGACGGAGAACAAGGTTCCCTTTCTCCATGGCGAATGGGAGAAAGGGGAGCGAAGCTGAAGAAGGGAAGGGATGGGAGAGTGCGGGCTTCTGCGCTCCCTTCCGCCCTTCTTAAAGGAAGCAAGGTGGGGCTCGGCCGCCCTTTCGGCGAATCAAGGCACAGGGCGAGCAGGGAATCAGATGAGACCTGCTGCCTCTGCTTTCGCAATGGCCCAATTCCACTTCCACCGCCCGTGACCCAGTGCATGAGAACCACGCGCGGAGATCTGGCTGAAGCGGCGAGATGAGGCGACCTCACACGCCGCCCACTTCACCCACGACACCACAATTAACGCGCCGCTTCTGAGAGGAACGCGGTGGGCGCGTGCCGTTCGTGGGAGACGTGGTGGGTCCAAGCAGTAACGGCGTAATCAAGACCACGCAGCGCGCCCGTGCCTGTTTTGGGCCTGGCCCAACAGAGCTTGGCGCCGTGTGTGGCCCGAGCCGAGGGGCTCTGTCGATACTAGGTAAGGGTACCCTAGTACCCCGAACTTCGTCTGCGCAGACGATTCTGCGCCCCATGGTTGGGCCGGCTGTTGGCCGCCGGATCTCGGCAGCTCCCTTGGAGCCATTTCAAGAACAAAGTAGTCAAGACCCGGCAAGAGGAGCTTGCGGGAAGACCACCAGCCAAAGAAGCGAGGCCCGGCAAGAGGAGCTTCCGGGAAGGCTTGGCGAACCTTGAACCCCCAAAGCGCGACAAGGTTCCCTTGCGGCAAAGGCGCTTGCGGGGTGGCGACCTCTCTTCATCTCGCTCCAGCTCACCAGCCAGCGTGTCACCAGGGCTCTCCCAAGCTCTGGCGTGTCGACGGGCTGTGCAGCCAGCGGGGAGTAGCGACAGATGGTGACAAGCCACCATCGTGGCGGACGGAGGCGCCTTGCGGTCCTGTTACCTTTGTTGAGGCGGCCAGGCGGGCATTGATGACCCTTGTCCCTTGCCGTCGAGTTAGGTATAGATTCTTTACCTTTGTACAAGCGGTGTACCAACCTGGAGTTTTACCATTGTAACCTTGTCTACTTGCCATATGTGGTAACCCCTTGTGCCTATAAAAGGAGGCCAGGGGCAATGTAGCGGAGGTTGGGAGCTGGGTTTCAGTCCAGCTCGGCGTAGTTCATCACATTCAAGCTAGGTCTTGTAGCCAGCATTGCTCCCTAGCAAGAACAAAGATAATCCACAAAGCAGCGGTAGGGTATTATCTCTCCGGAGAGCTCCGAAGCTGGGTAAAAACCCCTCGTGTGCATCGCCTCGGCCGCTCTTTGTGCAATCTCCGCCCCCTCCAGAACCACAAGGGACCCAGTTCCGTAGGTGCTCGTGGGGACGATCAACTACCGCTCTTTGTGCAATCTCCGCCCCCTCCGAACCACAGGGACCCGGTTCCGTGGGTGCTCGTGGGACGCGATCAAGCTGGTCGTTTGCAGCCTGCATCCAGAATCACAAAGTGATTGCAAGATGGGTTTTACAAAACGGGGTCTGAGAATCAACAGGCTGAGACTATCGCGGGGAGCAGGGTTTTATAACCGTCACTTGAAGATCTGCCAGATACTACTTCTGTGGGACTGCAAGGAGCACCGTGGTCTTGGCGAATGGAGGCTTGCTGAAGCAGCCCAGGCCTGTCGCTTTGATGCAAACTAGTACTAAAGTACTCTAGAATTATGCTAATTATATTGTTGCTAAATATTTACCACCTTGCTTTACATACCAACAAAAGAAAAAAAATCTTCTATGATTTAAGACATTACTTTTGGGATGACCCACATCTTTATAAAGAAGGAGTTGATGGTATGATTAGACGTTGTGTACCTGAGCATGAACAGGGACAAATCCTACGGAAATGTCACTCCGAGGCTTATGGAGGGCATCATGCTAGAGATAGAACTGCTCACAAGGTATTGCAATCTGGATTTTATTGGCCTACTCTCTTCAAGGATCCCTGTAAGTTTGTCACATCTTGCGATAAATGTCAAAGAATAGGTAATATCAGTAAGTGTCAAGAAATGCCTATGAATTATTCACTTGCTGTTGAACCATTTGATGTTTGGGGATTTGATTACATGGGACCTTTTCCTTCCTCTAATGGGTATACACATATTTTGGTTGTTGTGGATTATGTTACTAAATGGGTCGAAGCTATTCCAACCAGTAGTGCTGATCACAACACCTCTATCAAAATGCTTAAGGAAGTTATTTTCCCAAGGTTTGGAGACCCTAGATATTTAATGACTGATGGTGGTTCACACTTTATTCATGTGCTTTCCGTAAAATACTTGCTAAGTATGATGTTAACCATAGAATTGCATCACCCTATCATCCTCAGTCTAGTGGTCAAGTTGAACTTAGCAATAGAGAAATAAAATTAATTTGCAAAAGACTATTAATAGGTCCAGGAAGAATTGGTCTAAGAAATTAGATGATGCACTTTGGGCTTATAGAACAGCATATAAAAATCCTATGGGTATGTCTCCTTATAAAATGGTTTATGGAAAAGCTTGTCATTTGCCTCTTCAGTTAGAACATAAAGCATATTGGGCAGTCAAAGAGCTCAATTATAACTTCAAACTTGCTGGTGAAAAGAGGTTATTTGATATTAGCTCATTAGATGAATGGAGAACCCAAGCTTATGAAAATGCAAAGTTATTTAAAGAAAAAGTTAAAAGATGGCATGACAAAAGAATCCAAAAGCGTGAGTTTAAAGTCGGAGAATATGTTTTTTTGTACAACTCTCGTTTTAGATTTTTTGCAGGAAAGCTCCTCTCAAAATGGGAAGGCCCATATGTCATCGAGGAGGTTTACCGTCTGGAGCCATCAAAATAAATAATTCCGAAGGTACTAACCCGAAGGTTGTCAATGGGCAACGAATAAAGCATTATATCTCAGGTACGCCTATCAATGTTGAAAGTAATATTATCCAAACTTTGACACCGGAAGAACACATAAAAGAATCCTTCCGGAACACTCCAGAATCATGAAAATAAGGAGGTACGTGACACGGTAAGTAAACGGACTCCGAAAAATCCGCAAAAATATTTTCTGTCAGTTTTGGAATATTTTAGAATTTTGGAAATAAAGAAACTCCCAGGAAGCGTTCCCTCGTGGGCACAAGACACCAAGGCGCGCCTGTCGGTTTACTAGAGTAGGGTCCCCTAGTATCCCGAACTCGTGCACGGGCAGTTGCAGCACCCCGCGGCAAGGCTTACCTAGTGACCGCCAAGGTCCTCCGCGGCTCCTTTGGAGCCATTCAAGAACAAAGTATTCAAGACCCCGGCAAGAGGAGCTTGCCGGGAAGGCCACTCAAGGCACGCAGAAGACAAGACCCCGGCAAGAGGAGCATGCCGGGAAGGCTTGGTGAGCGACAAGCTCCCGAGCGCGACAAGGATTCAGCCGCGGCAAGGTGCTTGCCGCGGCAAGCAACCTCTCTTCATCTCCGCTCCAGCTCATCCACCAACGTGTCGCCATGAGGCCATTCCAGGCGTGCGTGTCAAGAGGCTGTGCAGCCAGCGGAGAGCAGCGATAAGCGGCGGCCACAGGGTGCCATCGTGGCGGCGGTGGCGCCCTAACGATCCCTTTACGCTTTGTTTAGGCGACATGGGCGGGCATTTATTGCTCTTGTCCCTTGCCGTCGAGTTAGGTATTATACACTTTGTACTTTGTACAAGTCGGTGTACCAACTCTGTTTTCCATTTGTACCTCCATCTACGTTGCCACCTGTGGTGACCCCTTGAGCCTATAAAAGGAGGCCCATGTGCAACGTAGAAAGGGTTCGGTTCGACTCATTCGAGACTACACTCATTCAAGCTAGGTTTTGTAGCTCTCATTCCTCCCTAGCAAGAACACAATACAATCAACCAAGAAGCAGTAGGAGTATTATCTCTCCGGAGAGCTCCGAAGCTGGGTAAACTGCTCGTGTGCATCGCCTCGATCTGCTCTTCGTGCAATCTCCGCCCCCTCCGAACCAAAAGGGACTCGGTCCGCCAAGTCCCATAGGTGTTCGTGGGTCACGATCAGCTTCCCCGACATCTTTAGCGCGCCAGGTAGGGGGCGTTGAGGCTGTGTGAACCTGATCCGGCGTTCACATGAGCAACATCTTCATCATCTTCATCAACATGCCGCCGAAGAAGAAGGCTTCGGCGGCAGCAGAGCCGTCCGCGTCAAACCCACCACCACGGGCGGCGAGTGGTGGGGAAGGCGCCGGCGGAGAAACGGCGTTGTCGAGGCCCACGCGCTGCCAAGTCAAGGACAAGGCAGCGCAGACCTCGGCGTCGAATCGTGCGCGTCCATCTCAGGAGGCGCGAGACCGACAACGTCATGGTGCTCGCAGCGGCATGCATTCGTTGGGACAAGATCGAGCTGGTGGATCTAGAGATGCTCAAGAAAGCAGCTCGCGCCAAAAAAAGCTGGTGCGGCGAACGCGGTCGCTGGGCGGGATGCTGCTCCTTCTAATGTATTTAGAAGTCCGAGCACATCCGCTCCTCGCACTGATTCGCCATTGCCGCCCACCACTTAGCGGAAGCTTTGGCGCGAGCTCAACTACTCTGGATTACCCTCCAGCGGCCGACAAGGTCGGCGAATGGAGGCCACCATCAAAGACTCATCGGCTTTGCCAGCAGCGTACTCATGACAACCAAGCGCATCCTTGCCGCGGCGAGGCGACAAAACGCGAGCGGTGGCAACGAAACCTATGGGGTGCAACCACCATGCACTCTCCATCCGAAGGCCAAGATCACCAGCTCCTCGAATCCACCTCGTGGCGACTCCACGCGTCGCCGGATCCACGAGCTTCGCCGTGATCAGCGCCAAGTTCTTCAAGAACGCAACAAGAGGGCCTTTCGAACTTCGCGCCGGCGCCCGAAGAAGCGGCGTCAATCCGACCAGCGGCGCTGGGCCCGTTGTCGGCGATGCAAGCGCCCGAGAACGGGTGACTTGCCGTCGCGATAGGTTGCCCTGCGCTCACTCGTGAGCTACGGCAAGTCCGATGGCCCGACAAGAAAAACTTCAAACCAGATGTGCGGAGAAGTATGATGGCGGGACACACCCATCGGAGTTCCTCGGCATCTACACCATTGCGGTGCAGGCTGCGGGGGGCGAGGCGACAAGATCCTCGCCAACTACTTCCGGCGGTACTCAAGCCAAATGTCGAGCTTGGCTCATGCACTTGCCGGACAGTTCCATATCTTCTTGGGCAGATCTATGCCATCGGTTTGTCGGTGCCTTCACGGCGACCACAAACCTCATAGCCAAGAGAGTGACCTTCACCTGCTCGCCCAAAAGGAAGGAGAGTCCTGTGCAAGTTCATCCGAGAGATTCAGCCGTGTGCACTACAACATCGGATGTCCACCTGCCATGATGATCGGCCGTTTCATCGAGCGTCGGGAACCGCAGGATGAGGAGGAGATGGCGATGTGCAAAGTCAAGGCGTCGGTGAGCTGTATGCCTTGGCCGACAAGTGTGCGTCTTTGAAGAAGGAAAGACTCGGGGGAGAATCACGGAGCGAGATCGGCGAGTGAGGAGACCGCCCGGCAAAGAAGAGTCGTGCGGCGGAACAACAGAAAGAAGAAGATCAAAGAGGTACTAGTTGTCGAGCAGTCCGGCAACGGAGGTGGCGCCAAGAAAGCCAAGGTTGGTGGCTCCGGCAAGGAGGTTGCCGCTGACACCGACCACCAGCCTGTGGCGGCCGCCGACAAGCAGGACAGCTCAACAAACAATCTTGCAAGATTCACGCACCAAGGGCCATGACCTCGAGCTGCAAGAAAGTCGAGCAGCTTGTTGAACTGCAGAAGGCTGAGTCTGGCGTGATAAGGAGAAGGCCCGGGAAGGTCTTTGGGCAGCTAGCAAAAAGCGACCGGCCGGGGAGGACGCCGCGGCAAGGCCAAGCAGCGGCAAGGAGACAGACCTCCCCGCGGCCGCGACAAGGACGAAGATGATGATGACGATGAAGATATGGAAGACGATGAAGCTGATGAGCAAGAGTTTCAGAAAGCCACGGAGGTCCTCTGCGTTGACGGTGGTGCTTCTCTACATACCTCACACCGCCAGCTCAAGCAATGGATGTGGGAGGTTAATGCAGCAGAACCATCCGTAGAGTCACGTAGGCCTCTGAAGTGGTCCAGCACGCCTATCATCTTTGATATTGAGGACCACCCTGATCGCATAACTGCGGTCGGGTGCTTGCCGATGTTAGTCTCACCAACTATCCGCAACCTCAAGGTCACCAAGATGCTAGTTGACGGCGGGGCCGGCTTAAACCTGATCTCCTCCGCGATGCTCGAAGCTTCAAATCCACGACGGTGAGCTTGAAGAGGCGGCACGTTTCAAGGAATCAACCCAGGAAGGAGCAAGCCCAAGGGAAGATTACGTTGCGGTGACATTTGGCGTGAGCTCAACTTCGGGGCGAGAGGGTCACATTCGGCGTCGCCGATTTCCCATTGCCCTACAATGGGATACTTGGCCGTCCAGCACTTGCCAAGTTCATGGCGGCCTCTCATTATGCATACAACTTGCTCAAGATGCCCGGCCCGATAAGTGTCATTTCTGTTCATGGCGACAAGAAAGATGCTCTTATCTGCGCCGACAAGATTTACGGGAAGCAGCTGCTGCTGACGAAAGCAAGTCACTTGCATTTGAAGCTCCGGGGAAGAAGAAGACCAAGTCCGGCAAGAGCTCGATGCCCACTCCGGCAAGCGCACCTCTTGGTGCTGCGCTACCGTCGAGGACGCACCATCGAGCTCCACCGGCAAGTGCAAGAAGATGATGGCAGCTCCGCGAAGACCAAGAAAGTGCCCGCCAAGGAGGGCGGCACGGTGGTACCTTCACCATCGGTGCCACTCTCGACCCTAAATAGGAAGGCGAGCTCGTTGCTTTCTGCGGCGAATGTCGATGTGTTTGCATGGCAACCGTCGACATCCCGGTGTTCCTGGAAAGTAATTGAGCACCACCTAGTTATCTGTCCTCATCGCGGCCCGTCAAGCAAAAAGTCGAGAAGCGGCAAAGGTGGGCGCCAAGAGTTCATTGCGAAGAGATCAAGAAGTTGGAAGCAGCAGGCCTTGTCGGGAGTGCTCCATCCCGTGGTTGGCCAATCCGGTAGTTATGCATAAGGCAAATGGGAAATGGAGACTTTGTATTGACTTCACGGATGTTAATAAAGCTTGTCCCAAAGACCCATTTCCCTTGCCACGTATCGACAAGATTGTTGACTCCACGGTGGATGTGATTTGCTTTCATTTCTTGATGCATACTCGAGATATCATCAGATCTTCATGGCGAAGAGGATGAAGAAAACCGCATTCATTACACCATGTGGCACATACTGTTTCATACGGATGCCTTTCGGTTTGAAGAATGCTGGTTCAACGTTTGCAAGAGTAGTCCATGACGCTTTTGAGCCGCAAATGCACAGAAATGTTGAAGCTTACATGGATGACATAGTGGTCAAGAGAAAGGACAAGGCAACTCTGGTTCAAGATTTGGATGAGACCTTTGCAAATCTGCGCAAGATCAACCTCAAGCTCAACCCCGAGAAGTGCGTGTTTGGAGTTCCTTCCGGCAAGCTTCTCGGGTTCTTCGTGTCTCAGCGGGGAATTGAAGCCAATCCCGACAAGCTCAAGCCAATTGAGCAGATTGAAGCACCAAAGCGCGTCAAGGATGTATGAAGACTTGCGGTTGCGTGGCTGCTCTCGGCGAGTTTATCTCTAGAAGTCTGCTGAGCGGCATACCGCCATTTTTCAAGATTTTGAAAAAGCGGGTCAATGAAATGGACTCCGAAGCGGAGGCTGCACTTTGCAGACTTAAAGAGGTACATCCTCTACTCCAATACTTGTCGCACCTAGGCCACAATAGAAGTTGCTGCTATACATAGCGGTAACCAATCAAGTGGTTAGTGCTGCATTAGTAGCGGAGAGGGAGGCGGATGACGAGCCGGCAACCATGGCAGATACACCCAGCGACAAGCGGGGGGCTTCACCGTCAAGCTCGGTCCCGACAAGGGCGGATCTGCTTGAGACGGCGAGAAGATTGAAAAAGGATGGTGCAGCGCCCGGTGTACTTTGTCGAGTTCCCTTCTCGAGGGGCTAGGTCAAGGTATACGGTGTGCGAAACTTTTCGGCCTCCTCATGGCCTCGAGAAGCTGCGCCATTACTTCCAAGCACATGAGATAACAGTTGTCACTCGCTTTCCGGCTGAAGAGGATATTGCAAAATCCGAATCAACAGGCAGGATTGTCGGTGGGCCTTTGGACTGTCAAGCTTTGGCCTCAAGTTTGAAAGCACTTCAACTATCCAGAGCGAGCATTGGCAGAATTTATAGCAGAGTGGGCGCCGACGCAAGATGAAGAAATTCGAGAGCGAGCATCCCGTCAAGGAAGCAAGTAAAGAGTGGCTGATGTACTTTGATGGTGCCTTCTCGCTGCAAAGGCGCCCGGTGCGGCGTCTTGCTTATCGCACCCACCGGAGAGCACCTCAAGTACATAGTCCAGATGCACTTTCCCAAGGAGCAAGCAACAAATAATCTGCAGAGTATGAAGGTTTGCTTGCGGTCTCGAGATTGCGATGAGACCTTGGGATCAAGAAGCTCATTGTCGGGGTGACTCGCAGCTTGTCGTCCGCCAAGTAAACAAAGATTATCGAGTCCGTTGATGGAAGCCTACGTCGATGAAGTGAGAAAGCTAGAAGAACGCTTTGAAGGCCCGCAAATGGAACATGTTCCAAGAGCTCGAGAATGATATTGTTGATGGCTCGTCAAAGTCGCCGCACTCAAGTTACTGTGGAACCAGGAATTTATGTGCTCAAGCTGACTCAACCAACTGTAACGCCATCAAGCGGACAGAACAAGAAGAGGAAGTTGGTTTCGGTGACTACTTTCCGCAGAGCTCCTGAAGCCGCCGCCAAGAAGGTCCCCAAAATCAACGCAGATATCGCCGAGGAGCGATCTGCTCCGACAAGCCCTAGGGTTTGTTTCGTTGAAGCGACGCTCCGACGAGTTTTGCTCCGGCAAGCTTGTCGGGGATCATCAACTCCGGCTGAGCCGCAGAGTTCTTCCGTAGAAGCTGATGTTCCCGGCGCGCATATGTGCCTTTAGTTCTTGTTGTCGAGCCGCAAGCTCCAACATGGGCACAGCAGATCGTCCATTTCCTTGAGACGGAGAACTTCCGAAGAGCAAGAAGAAGCGGAGAGAGTAGCCCGGCGATCGGTATGTACCAGTTTGTCGACAAGCACTGCTATGTAAGAAGACTCAGCGGTGTGAAATTGAAGTGTATTCATCGGGAAGATGGACGAAGCTGTTGGCGAGAGATACACGAGGCATATGTGGTCACCACATTGGCGCAAAAGCGCTTGCGGCAAAGCTTTCCGGCAAGGTTTCTTCTGCCGACAGCCCTCCGGGATGCAAGCGCACAAGTAACCAAGTGTGAAGCGTGCAGTTCCATTCCAAGTAGATACACCAGCCAGCTCAAGCTCTCCAGCGATCCCTTTATCACGGCCATTTTGATCTGGGGCTCGACATCCTCGGCCCCTTTCCCGAGCTGTCGGGGCTTTGAGTACTTGTATGTCGTGAATCGACAAGTTCACAAAGTGGCGGAAGTGGAAGCGATGAGGAAGGTGACAGCATAGTCGTGATCAAGTTCTTGGTCAATTGTTTGCCATTTTGGGATTCCTAACAGGATCATTACCGACAACGGCACACAATTCACGAGTTGCACCTTCATGCAATCGTCCAAGATCTTGGCGCCAAGGTCTGCTTTGCTTCGCTTGCTCATCCGAGAAGCAGCGGTCAGCGAGAGAAGGCAAACGCTGAAGTGCTGCGAGGACTCAAGACCAGAACTTTCGACGAGCTGCGCAAGTGCGGAAGAAAGCTGGATTGAGGAGCTGCGGTGGTTCTTTGGTCGATCGGGGCGGCGCCAAATCGAGCCAGCGCCGACACCTTCGCTCTAGTCTATGGGCGAGGCAGTTCTCCCCACGGAACTCGTATCTGGGTCACCTCGAGTGCTCGCTTATGATGAGCTCGAGCAAGAGCAGCTGCGACAAGATGACGCGCTGCTCCTTGAGGAGGATCGTCTTCAGGGGCTGTTATCTGAGCTGCTCGTTACCGAAAGCTTTGCGCCGCTACCATAGCCGCAAAGTTAGGGCCAGAAGTTTCGAGGAAGGCGACCTTGTTCTTCGGCGCATTCAGTCCGCCAAGAATTCCAACAAGTTGACGCCGAAGTGGGAAGGCCCTTATCGGGTGAAACGAGTCACTAGGCTGGCGCTGTCCGCCTTTGAGACCGAAGATGGCGTTCGGTGAGCAACTCCTGGAATATAGAGCATCTTCGTAAGTTTTACCCATAGAAGCGCGGTTGCGGAACCCGTTCCGCAACCACCTTTTACAAGTCTTGTCGATGTTGCATGTAATCCTTTGTACAAAGCGGCATGCAGACCCGTGCATCGATAAAGCTCATGTGTTGCGCACAACTTGTCAAATACATGCTTTCTTAATCCTTTTTTGCATGTGTTATCTAACATTTTGTGCAGCATCCACACCCGGTAAGAAATAACGAGCCACAAGGCTCCATAACTTTATTTTCTCTTCTTTCTTCTCAAAAGAAAGGAAGGTTCCTTCGCCCACAAGTTAGCGGGGAGGAGAAGATAATGGTGTGGGCATGTCGTCGCTCGAGGAAATATCGCCTTGCCGGAAGCGAGCAACGACGAAAAGCTAAGTTGCCAAAGTTTGAGCAATCCATTTTAAATTTTAAGTTATCTTCCTCGAGCGATAGTACTTTGTATGGAAAACCTGTGCGCGGAGGAACCAACTCGTAGCTGGTGGCGCCCTTACTTTGTTTGAGTCCGCTCAACAACTTAAGTGAGCTGCAACCAGATTCGCGACAAGGTTGCTTGTCGGAGGCGGCATCGCCAAAGAAGTCTTGACGTTCCGCACTCAGCGCTCGCGGCAAAGGTGCCTGCACCGGCAAGTTCCCTAAAAGCGTAGGGCACAAACATACAAAGGAAGGAATCGAGTAAAGGAAATAACATTGCAATCGTTGCCTAAGATAGAGTATATTACAAAAATAACTTGTCGCAGATCTAATGAATTGTTCTCCTAAACATGATCAACAGCGACAAAGGAAAGATAAATTTGGCGGCCTAGTCCACGCGGTCGCCATCAACTCTCTTGACTCCGCTTACCCTGTCCACAATGGGTGCGACAAGGGCCTTGAGCGCTTCAACATCAGCAGTCGGCGACAGGGACTTGAGGATGTTGGCGAAGCTGACGCCTGGATTGCGGAAGGCCACCTTCATCGGCACCTTCGAAGAGCCCTGCACTGATTTGGCGCGACTTCGTCGACCAGCTGCTTTGGGATCTCCTCCGGAGCGGCTGGAAGTCGTCACCACTCCCTTGAGGAACAGGCTGAGCTTGGCGCTGGGTTGAAGGCGCTCGTCGGTGGAGTACCCGAGATCCACCATTCCCAGCTCCATCAGCTCCTTGTCGATGGTGGCGGCAGTATCTACAAGACCCTCCGTCCAGTGCATCACGTTCTCTCTGAAGGTATCCTGGGCGGTCGCGGCATTCGCCAGCAGCTCCTCGTTGGCCTTGATCTTCTCCAACAAACCCACTTCCCGCTCCTTGGCGCCGTCCAGCGTCTCCGTCAGGGTGGACAGCTTCAGCTCAAGATCTGCCTTGGAGTCCTTGGCGGCGTCGAGTTCTTTGATCCTCTCAGCGAGACGGCCCTGCAACTCGCCAAGAGTGTAGGCGTCCTTCCCGCGCTCGTGCTTCAGCGTGGTGACCTCCTCGCCGCTCTTCTGAAGGGTGGCCTCCAGCTGCGTTACCCTCGTCTCCAACTCCTTGGCGGCCTCGACAGCTGCGGCAGCGTCCTTTGCCTCCTTGAGTGCTCCGCCAAGTGATTGCTCGCGCGCGGCAAGATCTTCCTCATAGCTGTCAAGGTTGATCTTCCGCTACACCAGCTCGCCTTCTTGCGCAGATAGCTTCTCGCCGGCAAGCCTTTGCTGCTCCTCGACCTCGGCCTTCTCCAGGATGAAGGCCGTGCGCTCCTCAGCGAGTTGCTCCCGTGCTTCTGCTACATCCCGGAGGGTTTCTTGGTTGGCGCGCCGGAGCTCTTCTGCGCGTTTCTCCATGTCAGCTCCCGCCCTCGCGACAAGTGCTTCCGAGACTCGGTTTGGCTTCTCATGCGGTAGAGCGGCAAGCAGATCTTCAGCAGCTGCTCCTCCTCGGACTAAATCCTTCTGCTGCTGCTGGCGCGTCAACTAGCGACAGCCAATGAGGCGAAGCAGCTCTTCATCGAAGGTCTCTCCCTCGACCGGCGCCACAGGCTCGGCGCCCATGGGAGCTTGATGAAGACGCCTTCCCGCCTTCGATAGGCGTCGGGCTGGGCTCTTGAACTGGTGCTGCATCGATGGCGGAGGGATCGGCGGTCGGTGTAGCGCTGGCGCTCCTGCAGCCTCGGGGTCGTCGATCGATCACCATACCCTCCCCAGACCTTTGCGCCAAACCTTGGCGGCCTCCTCGCCGGGACCCATCGGCGCCGCCTCCTCCTCCATGTTGGCGGCGTCGTCATTGTTGCCTTGCGCGTCCTCCTTGCGGCAACCTCGGTCCCCATCGGCTCTCCGGCAGATGGATCGATGATCGAGAGAAAGAAAGAACGATCAAGCAAATGTTCAAAAGAAGAACGAAGAAAAGGAACCCAAGGGAAATTTTCAGGCAAGGAGATTACTGCGATGGGATCTGTGGCGCGGTTTCCACCACGGAGGATCGCCGGGCGCTGCCCTTGTCGGAGAAACATCCCTTGTCGGAGAGGCCTCCCTTGCGGAGGCGCTCCTTGCCGGAGAATTCTCCCTTGGCGGCGTGGTTGAAGCGAGACAGAATTTTGGGAGCGACTTCCGAGGCCCTCTGATGAAGCTGCTCTGCTCCTACATAAATCAACAAGTCAGATGTCGATAAAGAAGGAACACCCATGCACACCTAACCATAAGAAATGCAGACCAAATACTTACTGCTGGGGGGCTGTCTTTGGGGCTGCTCGAGGAAGGGTTGCGGGTCCGGCAAGGGAGTCTCGAGACGCGCCTCCACAGCCGCCATCGGGGATCGTCTTGATGACAACCACCGGGTCTTGGCTCTCTTCGACGCCCTCCGAGCCAGCGTCTGAAAAGGAAAGAGTTCAGAATGAAGCAAATCAGATACAAGACAAAGCAGCAAATTGAAGGATTACAAGTACAGCGACAAGATCTTACTCTTCTTCTTCTTCCTCGGGCTGAGGCGGAGAAGTCAATTCCGCTCCGCCTCCGGTGCGGCGAGCTGGAAGAGTAGGCTCCCTCGGGCGCTTGGCGGTGCGGAGCCGTGGTCCCGAAGGCCCGCTCCGATTCTTTGTGGCGGCGTGAGGCGCCTGCGGCAATGAGCTTGCAGCGGTGGAAGCGGCGTCCGCGCGGCGCGACGGCTGTTAGCCCGTCTGCCGCCCGCCACTTCCCGGTCTTGCGGGCGCCTTCTTGGTGGAGCTGCGGGTTCCTCCGTGACAAGTTATCTCGAAGGTGGAGGGGCGCCCGGCAGGCTCGTTCGGCTCAACATCGAGCTTGGCCTGCTCCTCCGCGCCGCAAGCTCCTCTCGGTCGGCAAGGCTTGCCGCCTCGGCTGCCTCCGCCTCCTCCACGGTGAACCCGAACTCACCGGCGGCAGCAGCTTCGCCGCCTCTTCCAGCCTGGTGGCGATGCGCTGCAGCTTCGGCGTCGGTGGTGTCGCGGTGAGCCACTTCGCTTTCGTCGGCGCGGATCGGCACCTCTTCCAAGCTGTCGAAGAACTGCTGCGATGTCGTCGGCGGGCTCTTGCCAAGTTGGAATGATCCCATGGGAATCGCTGGCAGCATCATCGCGCGGATTCGGTCAAGCGAAGAGTTGTTGCACAAAGGAACGACCCCCCTCGGCAACATGAACCACTCGGGGCGATCTAGGTCGGGCTTGAACAGCTCCAGCAGCATCGCATCCAGCTCCAAGACAGTGAAATTCCAGTTGAGGCCCGGGCGCAGCCTCATGATGTCCGCCGCATTTTGGAACTCCCAAGCAGGTCTCCTCCTCTCCTGCAAGGGAAGCGATCGGCGACGAAGAAATCCGTGCCAACAGCACCTCACATGAGTCCGGCATGCAGGGCGCAAGATCCGGGTCACAGCAATCTTCAACCTAGCATCCTCCGGCGCCAAGTTGCTCCAATCGTTGCCGCACTATGGGATTTTGGCGCTGGGCGGTGAAGGGTTGCGGTTCTCCTCAATGATCCAACACCAATCGGCTCTCCACTCCTCCCACTTGCTGGAGCTCTCCTTCCAGATATGCTTCTTTCTTGCCGATCCTAGAGATCCAAGCAATCCCTCCGACAGCGGCTCTCCTCTCTCAGCGGGGCATGAAGAAGTGGCGGAAGAGGCTACATTTGGGTGGACTCCGACAAAGTTTCCGCAAAGGTGTCGAAAACCGCCATGGTCGAGACGGCGTTGGGGTGAAATCAAGGAGGCGGAGACCGTGGGTGTTCATGATGTCGCAAAAGAATTGGAAAAGGGCGGGCGAGCCCGCAGAGAAGAAGAGCGCAAAGAAGGATACCCAACAGAAACCTTCTCGGATGCGGCGGCGGAGATCACCCTCGTCTTGGAGTGCGCCCGCGTCTCCGTCGACCAGAAGAGGTAGTACCCTCCGCAGCTCTCATGCGTCGAGCGAGGGTCGAAGGTGGCCGCTCCTTCGCGGCGCCATGAGCGCTGCGCCTCGGCCGACTTCACCCCTTCCCCTTGTCGGCTTTGGAGCCATGGTGGAGGTGGTGGAGGCCGGCGGCATTGAGGCGTTGGTGGCGATGGGGCGGGCGTCGCTCTCTTGGACTTGAGAAGAAGGGGAGCGGCGGTGGTTTTGAGATGTGACAGCAATGGCAAGGTGGGCGTCCTGCCTGTTTCCCCTTATAAGGAGGAAGAGGCGGGACGTTCCGCTCTTCAATTAAAGGAAGCCCCACGATCTCTCCCACGACGCCACGTTCGGCGCGTCTGTTAAATGGGGGCGTGGTGGGTCCGGGCGAGTAACGGCGTGATCTAGGCAGCGGCGTGCCCGTGCCTTTCGCTTTGGGCCCAGCCCATGAGCTCGGCGCCGTGTGTGGCCCAGCCGAGGCTCTGTCGGTGTACTAGAGTAGGGGTCCCCTAGTATCCCGAACTCGTGCACGGGCAGTTGCAGCACCCCGCGGCAAGGCTTACCTAGTGACCGCCAAGGTCCTCCGCGGCTCCTTTGGAGCCATTCAAGAACAAAGTATTCAAGACCTCGGCAAGAGGAGCTTGCCGGGAAGGCCACTCAAGGCACGCAGAAGACAAGACCCCGGCAAGAGGAGCATGCCGGGAAGGCTTGGTGAGCGACAAGCTCCCGAGCGCGACAAGGATTCAGCCGCGGAAAGGTGCTTGCCGCGGCAAGCAACCTCTCTTCATCTCAGCTCCAGCTCATCCACCAACGTGTCGCCATGGGGCCATTCCAGGCGTGCGTGTCAAGAGGTTGTGCAGCCGGTGGAGAGCAGCGATAAGCGGCGGCGAGGGGTGCCATCGTGGCGGCGATGGCGCCCTAACGGTCCCTTTCGCCTTTGTTTAGGAGACATGGGCGGGCATTTATTGCTCTTGTCCCTTGCCGTCGAGTTAGATATTATACATCGTACCTTCGTACAAGTCGGTGTACCAACTACTGTTTTTCCATTTGTACCCCCATCTACGTTGCCACCTGTGGTGACCCCTTGAGCCTATAAAAGGAGGCCCATGTGCAACGTAGAAAGGGTTCGGAGAGCTCCGAAGCTGGGTAAACTGCTCGTGTGCATCGCCTCGATCTGCTCTTCGTGCAATCTCCGCCCCCCTCCGAACCAAAAGGGACTCGGTCCGCCAAGTCCCATAGGTGTTCGTGGGTCACGATCAGCTTCCCCGACAGCCTGGGACACCTTTCGTACTCCGTTTTTCTTCTGTATGCTTGTCCTGCAAGATAAAAAAATCTATATATACTTCCCGAACCTGTTAACCACCGTATCGCGGAGAAATCCTTTGTTCTCTTTTCTTGCTGTTTTCCGACAGATTCAACTAGACCAGCATCATGTCTTCCTCACCCTTCAACAATGGAGAAGGAGACATAAGGTTGGTTCCGGAAGATCTTAGGAGGGATGAAGCTGAAGAGGTTTCTATGGAGGAAGAAGAGGAAAGTCCCTTTGGGATTCACCCTACGGCCTCCGAGGGGGGTACACTAGCTGGCATCTCCACTCACCCCAATCCTCGTCAAGCCATGGGTTCTTCGAACAATCAAGCGAGCCTAGAAGTGCAAGAAGAGCTTCCACCAAGGAGGCCCTTACACAGGTTACATCATAACAATTTTCATAATTTGATTCACAATTATGGGTTCGAGAACACTCCTCGTAGGCACATATTGTCCAACTGGGACATATCTCGTCCAAGAGAAAACAGTGTAGGAACCAAACCGTGGGGCCCTAAGAATAAACACATAATGGCTGAGGTGAAGAAAAACAGTGAATTAATTCATCAAGCCCTTCGGGAGATTCAAGGGTTGAAGGATCTACTTATGGTTATATTGGAGGATACTTCATCACCACCATCATCTTCTTCACCACCAAAAGGGAACTGAGTATTGGGTATGGGCACTCGCCTTGGCTTCCGCCAAGCTTTGGGGAGGTACCCCGGTATCGTATCATCCCACTATCTTTTTTCTTTTATTTATCTTAGTTAGATCTTTTTCTTTAGATGAAATAAAGTTTAGTTCGATCCTTTCTTCTTTGAGAGTTGCTTAGTGATCTATCATTGTAATCGTGTGCAAGTTATATAATAAAGTTAGTTTGAGTTTTTGCTTTCTTTACTTTCAAGTTGCAAATAAATAAAAGAAATAAAGAAGAAGAAAAAGAGGAAGGAAGTAAATAAAAGAAAGGAAATAAATCAATAAGATTATATACTAATCCTATGGTAGGTGATAGCACCACATAAGGAAAATTATAAGTAGAAAATTTTATTAGAGATTGACAAACATAGCATTAGTCAATGATGGAACTCATGAAAGAATTAATAAGGGAAGAGAAGATTCACATATAAATATACTATCCTAGAAATATTTTGTTATTGTGAGCCCTCATCAAAATATTATATGCCAAAATTGTTGACATTGGACAAGGAAGACAACTTAATGGTTTATGTTTGTTTATATTCACATAGAAGTCATATTGTCATAGATCCTTTAACATGTGATGCTTGCCCCTATCTTTGCTAGCCAAAAATTCCGCACCAAGTAGAGATACTACTTGTGCATCCAAAAACCCTTAAACCCAAATATTATTTTCAAGTGTCCACCATACCTACCTAGGGATTGAGCAAGATCCCTCAAGTAAGTTGTCATCGGTGCAAAAAGGGCAATAAAAGTTGCTTCTAAATGTGTGAGATCATTTAGTGGAATAGAAAATTCAGCGTTGTACGAACTTGGATGACAAAGAATAAAAGCGACAGACTGCATAATAAAGATTGGCATCTTAAGGGGCAATACAACATGAAGTCCTCTTGCACTAAGGGATTGAGCATACAAACAAATAAGCGCATGGCAACCTCTGACTCCCTCTGCGAAGGACCTATCTTTTACTTTTATGTATTTAATTTTATGCAAAGAGTCAAAGTTTTCCTTCTATTTCTTTTTATTTTCTCCTTTGGCAAGCATCATGTGGTGAGGAAAGATCTTGGCACATATGTCCAGTTGAATATAGATAGCATGAGTTATTATTGTTGACATCACCCTTGAGTGAGTATGTTGGGAGGCGAAACTATAAGCCCCTATCTTTCTATGTGTCTGGTTGAAACGTTTTGCTCATGGGTACGAGGTGAGCGTTAGCAATCATAGAAGATTATATGATGGTCGAGTATGTGGACTTTCCTAAAGGCTCCGATACGTAACCCTTCCTGGAAAGATGATGAATTGTAGTTGCAAAGTTGACTAAGAACATAGTTTGTTGGTTTCTAATAGAGTTTTTGCTTTATAATTCGATTGTGTGATGAACTATTACTTATTCATGAGAAGTATATGATAAAAGTTCTATGATAAAAGTCCTATGTTTAATTTTGTTGCTGTTATAATAATCAACATGATACTTCTATGTACGTATTTTGTTTTTATCTACACCTCTCTCTCAAAGCATGTGGACATGTCTTTTGATTTCGGTTTTCGCTTGAGGACAAGTGAGGTCTAAGCTTGGGGGAGTTGATACGTCCATTTTGTATCATGTTTTCTTACTGTTATTTATAATGTTTTTATCCATAATAATGCTTTTTGGAGTAATTCTAATGCCTTTTCTCTCATAATTTGCAAGGAACACACCAAGAGGGAGAATTCCGGCAGCTGGAAATCTGGACCTGGAAAAGCTACGCCAGGCCACCTATTCTGCACAACTCCAAATAATCTGAAACTTCACGAAGATTTTTAATGGAATATTTAAGAAATACTGGAGCCAATAACCACCAGAGGGGGGCCACCAGGTGGGCACAACCCACCTAGGCGCGCCCTGGTGGGTTGTGGCCTCCTCAGCCCACCTCTGATGCCCATCTTCTGATATATATATAAGTCATTTTGACCTAGAAAAAATAAGGGGGAGAGTTCCGGGACGGAGCGCCGCCGTCTCGAGGCGGAACTTGGGCATGAGAACTTTTGCCCTTCGGTGGAGCGATTCCGCCGGGGGAACTTCCCTCTCGGAGGGGGAAATCATCGTCATCATCATCACCAACAACTCTCCCATCTTGGGGAGGGAAATCTCCATCAACATCGTCAACAACACCATCTCATCTCATACCCTAGTTCATCTCTTGTATTCAATCTTGTTATCGGAACTACAGATTGGTGCTTGTGGGTGACTAGTAGTGTTGATTACATCTTGTAGTTGATTACTATATGGTTTATTTGGTGGAAGATTATATGTTCAAATCCATTATGCTATTTAATACTCCTATGATCATGAACATGTTTATCATTTGTGAGTAGTTACTTTTGTTCTTGAGGTCACAGGAGAAATCATGTTGCAAGTGATCATGTGAACTTGATATGTGTTTGATATTTTGACAGTATGTATGTTGTGATTCCTTTAGTGGTGTCATGTGAACGTCGACTACATGACACTTCACCATATTTGGGCCTAAGGGAATGCATTGTGGAGTAGCAATTAGATGGTGGGTTGCGAGAGTGACAGAAGCTTAAACCCCAGTTTATGCGCTATTTCGTAAGGGATCGATTGGATCCAAAAGTTTAATGCTATGGTTAGAATTTATTCTTAATACTTTTCTCGTAGTTGCGGATAGTTGAGGGAGGGTTAATCATAAGTAGGAGGTTTGTTCAAGTAAGAACAGCACCTACGCACCGGTCCACCCACATATCAAATTATCAAATTAGCGAACACAAATCAAACCAACATGATGAAAGTGACTAGATGAATTCCCGTGTATCCTCAAGAACGCTTTGCTTATCATAAAGACCGTCTTGGCATGTACTTTGCCTCAAAAGGATTGGGCTACCTTGCTGCACTTTTGTTACTACTATCGTTACTTGCTCGTTACAAATTATCTTGCTATCAAACTACTCCGCTACTTACAATTTCAGCACTTGCAGGCATTACCTTACTGAAAACTACTTGTCATTTCCTTCTGCTCCTCGTTGGGTTCGACACTCTTACTTATCAAAAAGAGCTACAATTGATCCCCTATACTTGTGGGTCATCATGCTGACATCCCGGCCCATGGCCATGTAACATTATCGTTGTAACCCTGGGGGTTGACCTATAAAACCCGCATGGAAGCCTCCGTGCACGGGAAGGGAGCACACACACCAGGAGAAGGAACAACCTATGCTCTGTCCTATTTTCCTTCCTCCCGAAAACAGCTCCAGGAGCATGCTTATATCATCCACATACAAACCACACTCGGCAGGACTAGGGGTGTTATCTCTCAGGAGAGCCCCGACCCTGGGTATGTCTTGCGTCCCTCGCTCGCTCATGCCGACCTCGCCTCTGCAGCCCATCGGTGCCCTCAAGCATGTCCCTCTCTTTAGCCATCCTTTGGCATCTACCATTGATACGTCTCCGTCGTATCTACTTTTCCAAACACTTTTGCCCTTGTTTTGGACTCTAACTTGCATGATTTGAATGGAACTAACCTGGACTGATGCTGTTTTCAGCAGACTTTCCATGGTGTTATTTATGTGCAGAAACAAAAGTTCTCGGAATGACATGAAACTCCACGGAACGTCTTTTCAGAAATAACAAAAAATCCTTGCCAAACATGAAGACTAGGGGGGCCACACCCTGCCCACGAGGGTGGGGGCGCGCCCTCCCCCCTAGGGCACGCCCCCTACCTCGTGGGCCCCCTGGAGCTCCTCCGACGCCAACTCCAACTCTATATATTTGCTTTCGGGGAGAAAAAAATCAAGGAGAAGAAATAATCACGTTTTACGATCTGGAGCTGCCGCCAAGCCCTAAAACCTCTCGGGGGCTGATCTGAGTCCGTTCGGGGCTCCGGAGAGGGGATTCGTCATTGTCGTCATCATCAACCATCCTCCATCACCAATTTCATGATGCTCACCGACGTGTGTGAGTAATTCCATCGTAGCCTTGCTGGACGGTGATGGGTTGGATGAGATCTATCATGTAATCGAGTTAGTTTTGTTAGGGTTTGATCCTAGTATCCACTATGTTACGAGATTGATGTTGCTATGACTTTGCTATGCTTAATGCTTGTCACTAGGGCCCGAGTGCCATGATTTCAGATCTGAACCTATTATCTTTTCATGAATATATGTGTGTTCTTGATCCTATCTTGCAAGTCTATAGTCACCTGCTATGTGTTATGATCCGGCAACCCCGAAGTGACAATAATCGGGACCACTCCCGGTGATGACCATAGTTTGAGGAGTTCATGTATTCACTATGTGCTAATGCTTTGTTCCGGTACTCTATTAAAAGGAGGCCTTAATATCCCTTCGTTTCCATTAGGACCCCGCTGCCATGGGAGGGTAGGACAAAAGATGTCATGCAAGTTCTTTTCCATAAGCACGTATGACTATATTCAGAATACATGCCTACATTACATTGATGAATTGGAGCTAGTTCTGTGTCACCCTATGTTATGACTGTTACATGATGAACCGCATCCAGCATAATTATCCATCACCGATCCAATGCCTACGAGATTTTCCTATATTGGTTCTCGTTTATTTACTTTTCCGTTGCTACTGTTACAATCACTACAAAATACCAAAAATATTACTTTTGCTTCTGTTACCTTTGTTACCATTACCACTACTATCATATTACTTTCCTACTAAACGTTTTGTTGCAAATACTAAGTTATCCAGGTGTGGTTGACTTGACAACTCAACTGCTAATACTTGAGAATATTGTTTGGCTCCCCTTGTGTTGAATCAATAAATCTGGGTTGAATACTCTACCCTCAAAAACTGTTGCGATCCCCTATACTTGTGGGTTATCAAGACTATTTTAAGGCGCCGTTGCTTGGAGCATAGCTCTATTCTTTGAGTCACTTGGGATTTATATCTGCTGGTCACTATGAAGAACTTGAAAGGCGCTAAGACAACAATTTATCCCTCAACTACGAGGGAGGTAAGGAACTGCCATCTAGCTCGCACTTGATTCACCTTCATTTTGAGTAAGCTTGTGACACCTAAACGTGCTTCGCTATTAGCTTACGATATGTCGCATGTTATTGATGATGCCACTTCGCTATGCATGATACTTATGATGAAACTACTTCTATGCTTGATACTACTGTGCCCCTTTGTGTATTTCTTGATGAACAAATTGCTAGGGCTAGAGAGAAAGAAATTATTGAAACTGATTATATTGATGAAAGTGATGATGAAGATATGCCTATTATTCCTGAGGGCTATCTTTTTGATATGGAAGCTTCTGCAGCTATTTTAGCTTGCAAAGATAGATATGAGCTCAAGAGGTTATTAGTTAAATGGAATAAGCAATCTCTTAAAGATAGAATGAAACCTGACCCTGCTTTTGCTACTTCACCTATCTGTGTTGCCGATAAGGATTACGAATTCTCTGTTGATCCTGATATAATTACTTTGGTTGAATCTAATCCTTTTCATGGCTATGAATCTGAAACTGTTGTGGCACATCTTACTAAATTAAATGATATAGCCACCATGTTCACTAATGATGAGAGATCTCGCTACTTTTATATCCTTAAAATATTTATGTTCTCATTAAAGGGTGATGCTAAGATATGGTTTAATTCTCTTGATCCTGGTTGTGTGTGTAGTCCCCAGGATATGATTTATTACTTCTCTGCTAAATATTTCCCTGCTCATAAGAAACAAGCTGCTTTGAGGGAAATGTAAAACTTTGTGCAAATTGAAGAAGAGAGTCTCCCACAAGCTTGGGGAGGCTTCTCAAGTTACTTAATGCTTTGCCTGATCATCCTCTTAAGAAAAATGAAATACTTGATATCTTTTATAATGGACTAACCGATGCTTCCAGAGATTACCTGGATAGTTGTGCTGGTTCTGTTTTCAGGGAAAGAACACCGGATGAAGCTGAAATTCTATTGAATAATATGTTGACCAATGAAAATAATTGGACACTTTCTGAGCCAGCTCCTGCTCCAATTACCGAGCCTATTCCTAAACCAACTCCGAAGAAGAGAGGTGTTCTATTTCTCAGTCCTGAAGATATGCAAGAGGCAAAGAAATCTATGAAATAAAAAGGTATTAAAGTTGAAGATGTTAAGAATTTACCTCCTATTTAAGAAATACATGGTCTTAATTTACCGCATGTTGAAGAAACATATGATCCTAATCCATTACCTATTGAAGAACCTCATGGTCTTGATAACCCGACACAGGTAGTAAAGGTAACTTCTCTCTATAGATATGATAGAGTTGAAATCCCTCTTACTAAGTTTGCTAGCCAATGCTTAGATGAGTTTGATAATTTTATTGTTAAGCAAGAAGACTTCAATGCTTATTTTGGTAGACAATTGAAATACAATTCTGATATGCTTAAACACTTGGGTGATTATATGGCTAATGTTAGAGGTGAACTTAAACTCGTTAGAAAACATGCTTCTATGGTTACCACTCAAGTAGAACAAGTACTTAAAGCTCCAAATGACTTGCTCAATGAAATGAATAGTAAGAAAAATGATTATGCTGTTAGAGTGGCTACTAGAACTGGTAGAATGACTCAGGAACCTCTGTATCCTGAAGGCCACCCTAAGAGAATTGAGCAAGATTCTCAGAGAAATAATATTGATGTACCTAGTTCTTCTAAAAGGAAGAAAAAGAAAAATGATAGGACTTTGCAAACTTCTAGTGAACCTATTGCTGAACCACTTGAGAATCCCAATGATATCTCTATGTCTGATGCTGAAACACAATCTGGTAATGAACATGAACCTAGTGAAAATGTTAATGATGATGTTCATGATGATGCTCAACCTAGTAATGATAATGATGTAGAAATTGAACCTGCTGTTGATCTTGATAACCCACAATCAAAGAATCAATTTTATGATAAGAGAGACTTTGTTGCTAGGAAAATGGTAAAGAAAGGGAACCTTGGGTTCAGAAACCCATGCCTTTTCCTCCCAAACCATCCAAGAAAAAGGATGATGAGGATTTTGAGCGCTTTGCTGAAATGATTAGACCTATCTTTTTGCGTATGCGATTGACTGATATGCTCAACATGAATCCTTATGCTAAATATATGAAAGATATTGTCCCTAATAAAAGAAAGATACCGGAAGCTGAAATTTCCACCATGCTTGCTAATTATACTTTTAAGGGTGGAATACCAAAGAAACTTGGAGATCCAGGAGTACCTACTATACCATGCTCCATTAAAAGGAACTATGTTAAAACTGCTTTATGTGATCTTGGAGCCGGTGTTACTGTTATGCCCCTCTCTTTATATCATAGACTTGACTTGAATAAGTTGACACCTACTGAAATATCTTTGCAAATGGATGATAAATCAACTGCTATACCTATCGGTATATGTGAGGATGTGCCTATTGTGGTCGCAAACGTTACTATTTTAACAGACTTTGTTATTCTTGATATTCCCGAGGACGATATTATGTCTATTATTCTTGGAAGACCTTTTTTGAATACTGCAGGGGCTGTTATTGATTGCAACAAAGGCAATGTCACTTTTCATGTTAATGGTAATTAGCATACAGTACACTTTCCGAGGAAACAACCTCAATTTCATAGTATCAACTCAATTGGAAAAATTCCATCGATTATATTTGGAGGTTTTGAATTTCTTCTTCCTACTGTCAAGAAAAAAATATGATATTCTTATTATTGGGGATGTGCATATCCCCATTGAGGTAACGGTGTTATTCGAAATTTCTCCGGTTCCATGTTATTCGGAATGAGTTTGTTAACAAGACTTGATCAACCTTGTTAGTGGATTCCTTTTGATGAGCATGAGATGGATGAAACTAGAAGGCACAACCTTTTGTACCCCTTTTCTATTTTCTGTTATTTAGTTGAAATAAAGTAAAATAGTATTTTTCTGTCTGTTTTCTGATTTATCTGTGCAATATAAAAATACCCTGAAAATAAAAGTTCTCCAAATGCCCTGAAAATGGAGTATGATTTTTTCTAGAATATTTGAGGATTTATGGAACTGAGAGCACAACAGGGGGGTCAACGACCTGGGCACGAGGGTGGAGGGCGCGCCCTACCCCCCAGGGCGCGCCCCCCTACCTCGTGGGCCCATTGTGGCCCCCTCCACTGATTCTTGCACCCATACAGTTCTTCTTCCTCCCACAAACACGAATATCTAGCTCAAGCACGAGTTCTTGCTCACTTTGCTGTGATTTTCGATCTCCTTGCTCAAAGCACCTCTCACAAAACTGCTTGGGGAGATTGTTCCTTGGTATGTGACTCCTCCATTGGTCCAATTAGTTTTTGCTCTAGTGCTTTATTCTTTGCAAATTTGTGCTTCCTAGGTGACCAGGTTCTTGAGCTTGCATGTCAAATTTATATGGTTCCAAGTAGTTCTAATGCATGATATATCCTTTAGGCACTTGTAGGAGTAGTTGCTATCAATTTTGTTGAGCTTGGTTCACTTTTGTTTGAAGTTACTAAAAATTTTAGAAATTTTTCAGAGGAAGAAATATGCTTGGGAAAATGTTCCAAGGTGGTTCTTCAAGGAAGCAAGGACCCAAGCTTGCAATGCGTGATGCTGATGACGAGCCACCAAGAGACGCCCCAGTGCGGCCTTGTGAGTGGCCTTCAGAAAATTTTATGGATCGAGCAGGAATCAAAGAGGAATTTAACGCATATTTGCGTAACGCCGATCTTGTGAGCTTTGAGACAGACAAATTCCCACAGTACCATCATCTCACTAGCTCATTTGTGAGGAGGTTTGAATTTTCATCTTCACGTAATTCTCCAACTCTCATGTTTGATCTTTATGAAAAATCTTATACCATGGACTTAGAGGATTTTACTTCTGCTTGCAAACTACCACAATGGGGTGATGTTAGTGATCCCCGTAAATCTGAATTTCGATACTTTCTTGCTGGTATAACTGTAGGGGAATCTAGAGATATAGCACAAGCTACCATAGGGAGCATTCACTTTCCTGCTATACATTATTTTGCTCTCTTCATAGGTAGGTGCATAAATGGTAAGGATGAAGCATGTCATATGTGTGTGCCTGACCTTAGCATTCTCAGGAGTGCTATGTTAGGAGACCAATCTTATAATTTGGGAACCATTGTTGCACGTAGGTTGCATCATAATAGATTTAATGGAGATATCTTTGGAGGAATTTATGCAACCCGCTTAGCTGATTTTCTTGATGTGGACGTTTGTGAGGATGATATGGAGTTTCCTCCTACTTATTTAGATTATAATTCTATGGTCTATCACCAGTTTGTCGAGAGGAATGAATCACCTCTCCAGTATCGACTAATCTTTGACAAACGGCGTGCTGTCCGAATTACTCTCCTTGCTCCTGCCTTCTTTGATTATCAGGCAAAAGGAAGATATGTTATTAAAAGAGAGGAGGCTGATGAGTACGAGAGGAGGGTGGAGGCAGCTCGCCGCCATGCTACAGCTCAGGAGGCGATAAACGCTGCATCTCAGTACGACCCCAGCTACACCTACGGGTATCCGCCAGCCATCCTCGGCAATGAACCAACAGGCCAAAACCTAAGCTTGGGGAGTGCGTATTTCCACCGACATTACATTTATGTTCACACACACTCATTGCTAGATGTCGGTGCTCATACTTTTTCACTGTAATATCCATGTTAGTTTATTTTCCTTTTTCCTGCTTTCTTCTTGTGTGTTTGTTAAACTTTAAGAAAAAAAAATCAGTCCCTATTATTTATCTCTATTTCAAAACCCAGCTCTGGCACCTCTACAAATCCCTGCTTCCCTCTGCCAAGGGCCTATCTATTTACTTTTATATTAGTCATCACCCTCTTATTAAAAAGCACTAGCTGGAGAGCGCAGCTGTCATTTGCATTCATTACTATTAATTTATATTGGGTATGACTATGATTGGATCTCTTTTACCATGAATTACAATGTCTAGTCAGTCCTTGATCTTTAAAGGTGCTCTGCATTTATGTTTTGCGGTCTCAGAAAGGGCTACCATCCTGTTATATCATATTATGATTGTTTTGAGAAAGTGTTGTCATCCGAGATTAATTATTATGGCTCGCTAGTTGATTATGCTATTGATATGAGTAAACATGAGACCTAAGAGTTATTGCAAATGTGGTTGGTCATAATCTTTGCTGAGAACTTGAATGCTGGCTTTACATATTTACAACAACAAGAGCAAACAGAGTTTGTAAAAGTTTTTTCTTTATCACTTTCAGTTTAGCAACTGAATTGCTTGAGGACAAGCAAAGGTTTAAGCTTGGGGGAGTTGATACGACAACGTCGTATCTACTTTTCCAAACACTTATGCCCTTGTTTTGGACTCTAACTTGCATGATTTGAATGGAACTAACCCGGACTGACGCTGTTTTCAGCAGACTTTCCATGGTGTTATTTATGTGCAGAAACAAAAGTTCTTGGAATGACCTGAAACTCCACGGAACGTCTTTTCAGAAATAATAAAAAATCCTTGCCAAAGATGAAGACCAGGGGGCCCACACCCTGTCCACGAGGGTGGGGGGCGCGCCCTCCCCCCTAGGGCGCGCCCCCTACCTTGTGGGCCCCCTGGAGCTCCTCCGACGCCAACTCCAACTCTATATATTTGCTTTCGGGGAGATAAAATCAAGGAGAAGAAATAATTGCGTTTTACGATACAGACGCCGCCAAGCCCTAAAACCTCTCGGGAGGCTGATCTCGAGTCCGTTCGGGGCTCGGAGAGGGGATTCGTCGCCGTCGTCATCATCAACCATCCTCCATCACCAATTTCATGATGCTCACCGCCGTGTGAGTAATTCCATCGTAGCCTTGCTGGGCGGTGATGGGTTGGATGAGATCTATCATGTAATCGAGTTAGTTTTGTTAGGGTTTGATCCTAGTATCCACTATGTTACGAGATTGATGTTGCTATGACTTTGTTATGCTTAATGCTTGTCACTAGGGCCCGAGTGCCATGATTTCAGATCTGAACCTATTATGTTTTCATGAATATATGTCTGTTCTTGATCCTATCTTGCAAGTCTATAGTCACCTACTATGTGTTATGATCCGCAACCCAAGTGACAATAATCGGGACCACTCCGGTGATGACCATAGTTTGAGGAGTTCATGTATTCACTATGTGCTAATGCTTTGTTCCGGTACTCTATTAAAAGGAGGCCTTAATATCCCTTAGTTCCCATTAGGACCACGCTACCACGGGAGGGTAGGACAAAAGATGTCATGCAAGTTCTTTTCCATAAGCATGTATGACTATATTCGGAATACATGCCTACATTGCATTGATGAATTGGAGCTAGTTCTGTGTCACCCTATGTTATGACTGTTACATGATGAACCGCATCCGGTATAATTATCCATCAGCAATCCAGTGCCTACGAGCTTTTCCTATACTGGTTCTCGTTTATTTACTTTTCCGTTGCTACTATTACAATCACTACAAAATACCAAAAATATTACTTTTCCTTCTGTTACCTTTGTTACCGTTACCACTACCATCATATTACTTTGCTACTAAACACTTTGCTGCAGATACTAAGTTATCCAGGTGTGGTTGAATTGACAACTCAACTGCTAATACTTGAGAATATTCTTTGGCTCCCCTTGTGTCGAATCAATAAATTTGGGTTGAATACTCTACCCTCGAAAACTGTTTCGATCCCCTATACTTGTGGGTTATCAGCCATGCGCCCACCACGACAGTTGGCGCCCACCATGGGGCAGCTCGAGGCCCCGGTCGGAGGCATGTTCCATATGGGGCCCTTCATCGACTTTGGTGAGCACATCACGCACTGCGTGTTCGAAAGAACATGCGGTGCCCCCATGTTTGGTTTTGGTAATTAATGACAATCTCGATGGACTAATGGTTGCCTTGAGTTATATTTGAAGGATTTGTCCATAGGAATTTCTTTGAAGTCCATGTGTTGGTTTCAAGGAGTTTATGTGGTGACCAAGGTGCTATTAAGGAATTATCCAAAGATTGGTCATGTGAGTGTTGAGCTTATTGCAAGCATGTCTTGAAGAATAAGAAGATTGTGTGATCATTAATGTTTACCTTCAAGACATCATCAAAATAAAGAAAGTTGGAAAGATGCAAGGTTGATCAAGACTAAGTCAAGAGTGAATCAAGTTGATCAACTCACAAAGCATAGAAGATGTACCGAGAGGGATCAAGTGATCCCATGGTATGGTAAGCATTGTCCATTATGTTTTGTGTACTAACCCATGGTCTATCTGAGAGTTCTTTGTGGGGTTAGGTTGCAGTGTGCAAGTTCAAGTGGAGCATCACGAAGAGATCAAATGCTTGAAGCTTGCCGTCCATTGTGGTGACAATGAACTTGTGAAGATGTGCGGAAGAGTGGCTCACCCATAGTGGAGTATGGGGGAGGAATCAACTAGTCTTCATCGAGCCAACGCAATCAAGAAAGGTGGTCCAACTTGAGGGAGTCAAGATCATCATCATCTAGCTCAAGTGCACCATGCGCAAGGCAAATGTTTGCCCTTGATAGGTTTTCTATTTTACCGGTCTCATGGTAGTTGTGGGAGACCGGGTTATAGGATCGATTGTCGTACTATCAAGGGGGGCTCTCGATGAGTAGCTTGATCGCATTGTTCATAGAGAGCTCAAACCATTGCATCCTTGCATCATCTTTCTTGGTTATTGTTTGGTTCTCCTTGTGAGATTTGGAGCTTATGGTCATCTTGATGACAAGCTCGAGTTCATCGAAAACGGAGTTCACTCATGCATCTTCTATGATGTTTTCGATGTTGGAGGTTATGTCGGTTCTTCTCTGTCGCTGTTTTGATTCTACTCATCGTCTTGTATCTCATAAGCTTGATTTGGAGCTCTTTTGCAGAAGTTTTGGCAGTTCTGGTTTTCCTTGGAGTATACTTGTTTTCGTGGCATAAGGATGGCGCCAATGAATAGTACCGCACCGGGCGGAGCGACAATACAGCGTATCGCCTGGCGGTAGTACCGCTGTCCCACAGCGGTAGTACTGCCCATGGCCATAAGCGGTAGTACGGCTCCGGTTCCGCGCTGGTACCGCCTCGACTTGAGACGTGGTTTTCTCGTGTCGGGTTCAGCGGCAGTAGTAGCGGCAGTAGGAGCGGTAGTACCGCTCGTGTGTGGTAGTACCGCGGCTACCACCGCCCCTAGTGCCGCTCAATGGCCCTCCTCCCTATTCCTTCTCCCTGTGCTCGTGGTAGGCGTTGTGCATGGTCCCAGCGGTAGTACCGCTGGGCCAAGCGGTAGTACCGCTGTGGCCAACGGTAGTACCGCTGGCTCCAGCGGTAGTACCGCTCATACGGCTCTGCCTCGCCCTCTGTTTTGCTCCGCTCTCTGTGTTCTACCGCTCGGGCGGTAGTACCACTCCCATGAGCGGTAGTACCGCTCGTGCATGGACTGAGCACATAACGGTTGGACTCGAGAGCTCCTATAAAAGGGGATCTTCTTCCCCATTCAACTTTATCCTTTGAGCTCGTGTTCTTCGCCCATTGTTGACCTCCTTCGAGCTTGCTAACTCTCAATCCCTCCATGGATTCTTGCTAGTTTTTGAGGGAAAAGAGAGAGGAGATCTAGATCCACATTTCCACCAATCACTTTCTCCTCTATGTGAGGGGAACCCTTTGGATCTAGATCTTGGAGTTCTTTGTGTTCTCTTCTTCGTTCTTTCTCTCATTTTCCTCCCTAGCATTAGTTGCTTCGGTGGGATTTGGGAGAGAAGGACTTGGGCACTCCGTGTGCCCTTGCCATTGCATTTGGTGCATCGATTTGAGTTCTCCACGGTGATACGTGGAAGTTACAAGTTGAGAAGCTTATTACTCTTGGGTGCTTGGTACCCTTGAGCTTATTCCTCTTGGGTGCTTGGGCGCCCTAGACGGTTTGTGGTGTTCGGAGCTCAATCATTATGGTGTAAAGCTCCGGGCAAGCGTCGGGGTCTCCAATTAGGTTGTGGAGATCGCCCCAGGCAATTTGACGGGTACCGGTTACCGCCCCCAAGGGTTGCCAAAGTGTACGGGTTCGGTGACCACCCCCAAGGGTTGCCATTTGTACGGGTTCGATGACCGCCCTCAAGGGTCCCTTCGTGGAATCACGACATCTTGCATTGTGCGAGGATGTGAGGAGATTACGGTGGCCCTAGTGGCTTCTTGGGGAGCATTGTGCCTCCACACCGCTCCAAACGGAGATTAGCATCCGCAAGGGTGTAAACTTCGGGATACATAGTCGTCTCCGCGTGCCTCGGTTATCTCTTACCCGAGCCCTTTACTTATGCACTTTACTTTGAGATAGCCATATTGTTTCTTGTCATATATCTTTGTTGGGGAACGTAGTAATTTCAAAAAAATTCCTACGCACACGCAAGATCATGGTGATGCATAGCAACGAGAGGGGAGAGTATTGTCCACGTGCCCTCGTGAGACCGTGGCGAGGCGTTATGACAACGCTGTTGAGGTAGTCGTGCGTCTTCACGATCCGACAGATCCAAGTACCGAGCGTCACGGCACCTCCGAGTTCAGCACACGTTCAGCTCGATGGCGATCCCGGACTCGATCCAAAGAAAGTGTCGGGGATGAGTTCCACGAGACGACGGCGTGGTGATGATGATGATGTTCTACGGCGCAGGCTTTGCCTAAACTCCGCGACGATATGACCGAGGTGGAATATGGTGGAGGGGGGCACCGCACACGGCTAAGGAACGATCACGAAGATCAACTTGTGTGTTCTAGGGTGCCCCCCTGCCCCCGTATATAAAGGAGGGAGGGGGGAGGTGCAGCCGGCCCCCTAGGGGTGCGCCTGGAGGAGTCCTACTCCCAACGGGAGTAGGACTCCCCCCTCTTGCCTTGGTGGAGAAGGCAAGGGGGGAGGGGAAAGAGGAAAGGGGGTGAGGCAGTCCCGAACTAGGGGGTGTCCGGATAGCCGGACTATCATCACGGCCGGACTCCAAGACTATGAAGATACAAGATTGAAGACTTAGTCACAGTGTGGATGGGACTTTCCTTGGCGTGGAAGGCAAGCTTGGCGTCTGAGATATGTAGATCTCCTACCATTGTAACCGACTACTGTGTAACCCTAACCTATCCGGTGTCTATATAAACCGGAGGGTTTTAGTCCGTGGGGCGAACAACAATCATACCATAGGCTAGCTTCTAGGGTTTAGCCTCCTTGATCTCGTGGTAGATCTACTCTTGTACTACCCATATCATCAATATTAATCAAGCGGGGTAAGGGTATTACCTCCATCTAGAGGCCCGAACCTAGGTAAAAACATCGTGTCCCTTGTCTCTGTTACCATCGCCTGAGCCTTGCAGATTCGGGACCCCCTACCGAGATCCACGATTTTGACACCGACATTGGTGCTTTCATTGAGAGTTCCTCATGTCATCACCGATAGGCCCGATGGCTCCTTGATCATCAACAACGACGTGGTCGGGTGAGACTTTTCTCCCGCAGATCTTCGTATTCGGCGGCTTTGCTGCGGGCAATTAAGCAGCCATCTAGAGCGATCGAAGCTACGCCCCTGCCATCAGGTCAGATTTGGAAGTTTGAACTATACGGCCGATATCCGCGAGACTTGATCTTGACGGATTCGAGCAGCGCTAACGATGCCGCCTTGTCTCGATGGGCATTGTCGGTGTCAAAACCGGCGGATCTTGGGTAGGGGTCCCGAATCTATGCGTTTAGGCGGATGGTTACAGGAGACAAGGGACACGATGTTTTTACCTGTTGGGCCCTCTCGATGGAGGTAATACCCCACTCCCGCTTGATTAATATTGATGATATGGGTAGTACAAGAGTAGATCTACCACGAGATCAAGGAGGCTAAACCCTAGAAGCTAGCCTATGGTATCATTGTTGTTCGTCCCACGGACTAAAACCCTCCCGGTTTATATAGACACCGGATAGGTTAGGTTACACGAGTCGGTTACAATGGTAGGAGATCTACATATCTCAGACGCCAAGCTTGCCTTCCACGCCAAGGAAAGTCCCATCCGGACATGGGACGAAGTCTTCAATCTTGTATCTTCATAGTCTTGGAGTCCGCCGGACGATAGTCCGCTATCCGACACCCCTAGTCCGGGACTCCTCAGCATGATCTAGCTCTGCAGCCGAACAGTGCCTTGGAGGCCGCACCCGCATCCGCTCCGACCCTTAATCCGGAGCCGGACTCCCCGATCGAGGACGAGTGGTTGGACGCCGGGCCTCGATCTCACGATCCTGGCGATTGGCGAACTCTATCCTTGTCCTTTGCGAAGACCTCAACTCCAAGGTGCAGGACTCCTCTGCTGACTCCGAAGCCTCCGCGCCCCTACCAATCGAATCCGATTGGGCGCCCGTTATGGAGTTCACTGCCGCGGACATCTTTCAGCACTCGCCCTTTGGCGACATCCTGAATTCACTAAAGTCTATCTCTTTATCCGGAGAGCCATGGCCGGACTACGGTCAGGAAGGTTGGAATGCGTACGACGAAGAAATTCAACGCCCACCCACCACCCACCCAGAGCCATTGTCGAAAGCTTACACGGCGTGCTCGATTTCGACTCAAGACATCCGACGGTATGGGCGACGATGTAGTGAACAACCATGAACCAGCACCTATAGGGCGCTGGCAACCACCTCATCCCATGATGTATGCATGGTGGATACACCTCAAGGAAATGAAGACGAGGAACAACGGGGCGCCACGAAGGATAAATCCTCGGCAGTCAAACGGCAGCGTAACGCCAAACCAAGTCCGCCTCAACAAAGACCCAGCCATAGAGCGGGCGAACCGGTGGGCGACGAACAAGCTATCGAGCAATCGTCCAACAAGACAACTTGGATAAACAACCCTTCCCGGCGAAGACAACAGTCCGGACGATCTCACGCCCGGACAAACTGTTGGAGCAAAATAACCTCGAGAAAAGGCTCGTCGCCATCGCTGCGTAGCCTGAAAAAGCGAAGCGGAAGCTCAAAACAGCGGAAGATGCACTCGAGGATCGATGGAGCAAAGTATTCAACACCATAGAACAAATCTGGCGGCGATCGCCGAACAAAGAGCTACCCAAAAAAAGCTACTGCCCGAATTTGACGAGGAGGCCTTAGAGCCACCACAATCAAAAAGTAAGAAGGCCACCGGTCGGATGGGCGACCCCACGGCAAAAAGAGAGCGGCAAATGGCGCGCAGACACCAGCCGATATGCGATCCGCATAAGGACTCACATCAAAAGGATGGCCCGATTAGGTCCGTCTATGGGCCGAGAAAGCAAGCTCTTCAAAGCAATGCAACACGCCAAATATCCGAACATCACGGCACACCCAAATACAGGGCGCCACACCCCCTATGTTTTACCGATGAGGTCTTGGATCATGAATTTCGGTGGGATTCAAACCCGTAAACATAGAGGCATCTGACGGAACAACAGACCACAGTGCGGATAGGATTACATCCTCCACATACACATGGCTAGAGGAGATGATCTCCATGCCATAAAATACTTACCCTTAAACTCAAAGGGCCAGCTCGGCATTGGCTTAAAAGCCTCCCGAAAATACCTTTGGAAGCCGGGAAGAGCTCGAGGATGCGTTTGGGCAAATTTTGAGGGACCTATGTCCGCCCTCCGGATGCGACGATCTAAGTCACATAATTCAACAGCCGGAGAGTCAGCCGGAAATTCGGAACAGGTTCCTTACTAAAAGAACCAAATAGTCATTGTCCGGACGCGAAGCCTTAGCAGCTTTCAAACACAACGTCCGAGACGAATGGCTCGCCAGACACCTCGGCCAAGAAAAACCAAGAACAACGGCCGCATTAACAAGCCTCATGACCCGCTTTTGCGCGGGAGAGGACAACTGGCTAGCAAGATGCAGTACCAGCGACCCAAGTACATCTGAAGTCAGGGATGGAAAGGGGAAACCATGGCGCAACAAGGACCAACGCCGGATTAAAGGGAACGGTCCAAAGAGCGCGGCGGTCAACGCCGGATTCAAAAGCTCATGGCAGAACAACAAAAAACTGCCCCTTAAGGACAATAATGATGAGCTATCCAACTTCAACAAAATCTTGGACAAGATATGTCAAATCCACAACTCTTCGGGAGGCACGCTAACCATACCCATAGAAATTGTTGGGTCTTCAAACAGTCCGCAGACCAAGCGCCGAACACAAGGGGCTCGACACACCAAGTGAAGATGACGACGAGCACCACAAGCAGAGCACCGGAAAACAAAAGACTTTCCCACAAGAGGTTAAAACAGTAAACTCACTTCACGTGATCAACGGAAAAAGCAGTGGCGCCCACTAAAAAGGCACGCCGCTGCTGGTTGTCAAAACCAATCACCTTCGACCATCGGGACTATTCGAAAATATCCGGACGCAGGATGGACTGCCTTGATATTGGATCCTATAATCGACAGGTTCCAATTTACACAAGTCCTCATGGATGGCGGTAGTGACATAAACCTGATATATCAGGACACAATCCGCAGGATGGGGATAAACCCAACCAAAATTCGTCGTAGCAACACCTCCTTTAAAGGAGTAATGCCAGGCCCATATGCCCATCGTACGGGCTCCATACTGCTAGAAGTTGTGTTCGGTTCATCCGACAACTTCCTTCGCGAAAGGTTAATCTTCCATGTCGCCCCGTTCAAAAGTAGCCATCAAGCACTATTGGGACGCGAAGCTTTCGCCCGCTTTAACGCAATACCGCATTATGCATCTCTAACACTTAAAATGCCCGGTCCACGCGGCATCATCTCGTTAAGAGGAAGTATTAAGTGTTACTCTAGCACGGAAGAACGGGAGACTGCCTTCACAGCCCCACACCTATCCGGCTCCGCTAGTCAAAAAAAATTGAATTGATCATTCAAACCCCGGACACGGCTAGACGAGTCCGGCGCCTACTAGCGGCATTCCCCCATACGAGGGGCTGCATGCATGTATAACAAGAGACAATAAAGCTCAATTTTATTCACTTCTTCGAACCGTACTCTGTTTATTTAATATTAAGTACATCTTTCGCACGATCCTTTTTCTATTAAACTAAGTTCCTCTCTTTTACAGATGAACAACGTGCTACGCCTGTCCAGGATATGGCACAACGGAGATACAGGTGCAGACGTGTAGTAGGGACCCGTTGCAAGGATTCTTTTCAGATTAAGACCCTACGTAAACCTTTTTTACTGTCTCTTGTAGATATACATCCCCCGGTTTCTTACTACAACCGAGGAGGAGGCTCGCGTTTTGTCATTGGCCGCACCAGAATTTTTGCACGTACCTGGACACCAGGGGCTTAGGGCATTATTCTGCCCGTTTTTATAAAGACCGAATACCTTAGGGAGTGTTGGCGTCTCGAGTTGGGCCTTATATGCATCAGCTCGAATCATGTCTTTGGTCAAATGTTGGGTTTTCCGGCTCCTGTGTTTTGCTGCCTTACGTTCCGCTTTTATCGGCTAACGCGGCACCGGAGAACTCTGCGATTGTGCCCGGTTCGCCGGGCGAGCACCTCGATGAAAGCCAAAACTGACTGTCATGATATAGCGAGAGACGGTCAACCACTCGATGACTCACCGGAATGTTTAGGATTCCTCGCATTAACGAAGGACGGTTTTCGGTCGGGCACATCGCACTTCAATTCGTGAGAGTGCGGTGCCCCGAGGGCTATATAGTAGCCCCACCTCGAACTCCTATGGCTAAGTGAAAGTGATAAAGCATTATAGTCCGGTTGCTGGTTTGCTACGCTATCACCTCCTTAACAGGACCAAGGCGTTGGATTAAGTGTGAAAAAGCGCTTTCTTTGCAAACACCCCGCACTATGTGCATGGGGCTGAAGCCAAGGACTGCCATCTTTCAGGTTATATACACATATACATAAACGGCGCACAAGGAGTAGTTTACTACTTGAGCGCACAAGTATAAAAAGCTCTTATATTATATTGAAAACATTGTTTTCACAAATCATACATGTCATTTAAACATAATATCCTTGAGCATCAAGTCTCTATTAAGCGAGCGCCCGCAGACTTCTTCAAAGTAGTGCTCGGCGGTACTGCTTCGTCCGAATCTTGGGATGCAACGTCGGTGGCCTTCATCTCGCCAAGATGTCTTGACACGGGCGAGCCATCCGTGCTCCTCAATACACGCCGATCGCTTCATTGCGTCCGTCACGCGGTACCGCACTAAGGAACTGCTGCACTAAACCAAAATAGCTCTTCGGCTGGGGTCCGCCCGGCCACAAGTGAGTCAAGACATGCTTCATGGCAAATCCGGACAATCGATTCAGCTCGGCCCATTCGGTCAACCGATCGGTCAGCGGCAGAGGACGCTCCGGACTATGGAATTGCGACCAATATAGCTCTTCCCTTCTGTGCCCCTTCTGGCCCCGGAAGTGTTCAAACGCGTCCGCAGCGCTCGCCGCCAAGTCCAAATAAGCATCCTCCGAACTCCACAACTTATCCAACTGAGCATACTTTGGATCCGTATATTTCCTCTACAGCAGAAACGGTTTTCCAGCCGCAATTGCCCCGGCCTGACTTAGCTCCTCCTTGGCAGCTCTCAAAGCCGACTAGGCATTCTTGGATTCGGCGGCGGCCTTTTTCAGGCCCTCTTGTTCCGCTTGACGTTCTTTTTCAAGAACCTCGCAGCGATCGGTAGTATTCCTCAACTTTCTGGCCATATAGGCCATTTCCTCTTTGCTTCGGCAGTGAGCAGCCCGTTCGGCTTCTAGCTCTTCGGCCGCCTTTAAAGCGGCCGCATTACTATTTCTAGCTTGCTCTTTCGCTCGGGCGAGCTCCGCCCGCAGCTCTTCCACAGCAGCGGCACCATCTGCATTAAGCATACAAATAGTGAGACATGGGCGTCAAGCTCCCTTACCAGGTGTCCGCATAGAAGTCGCATACCTTGTGACTCATCAAACCGTTTATTGACCAGCGCGATGTCCGCATCCGCCTCGTCAAGTTGCCGCTTTAGTTCGGCATATTCATCAGTCCGGCTGGCCACCGGACGCCCCGCCACCTGTTTAGGAGCGGCGATATGTTATAATCGAGAATTTGATCCTCGACGACGTTGTCAATTTTGACAACATATCGAGTCTCGAGGGCTACTATCTATCTGGCGATTTTATATGCATAACTGTCGGAAGGTACATCATTTTTATGTACCTCAAACCCCAGTCGATAAGCTTACGGCGGCTTCGCAATCCGCTCTCGCAGATGCAATTCTTTCAATCACCATACCCATTAGAGCACGGTGATCTTACGAGATAGCCGCTTCGCCGAGCAGATCCTTGACTCCTCCGATCGCACACCACTTGGCGCTGGACCTTCCGGCCCGCCGACTTGGGGAACCCTCATGACGACACCTCCGGTCGTCCGCTTCACATGAGGGTGCGACAGGTGGAGGCGTTTCGCTCTCCATCATCTCCGGAAGAAGATCCCCCGAAGACGAGCTCTGCTGAGAAGGGCTGAGGTCCGAACTACAAGGTACAATTTCGGTTATCTTCATAAATAAATACAGGGATGTTCCTTATTTACAAGACCCCTTCTTTTTACTTACGGCTCGCTGGAGGGCTGATCCCCTTGGGGAAATAGTGCGGCTGGGTTACTTCACAGCGCTGGACTCTCCGACGAAGATTCCCTTCCCCTCTTTGAGGCCTTGACCTCCGGATCTTCCGAAGCAGTCCTCTTCTCTCCTCGAAAGACGAGACTTTTAATCCCTCCTTCCTTGATAGCCTCCTTCGTAGGCGGTTGCTTCCCGCTCCCCCTTCGCCTTCTTCAAAGGCGCGACCTTCAACATCTTGGTCAAGATGGGATCCGGCGTGGTCTCCGGGAGGGGAGCCGGACACCTTATTAACTTTGCCTTGGCTATCCACTCCTGTTCAAGAAACGGCTCCTTTAAAGGGAATATATATATGATAAATGAATGAACAGCTTGTCCGGTTCTGAGACTACTTACTTGAGTATCTGGCGATTGCAGCTTAGTCCTGCATCCTCGGTCAGTCCGGACACTTCTCTTGTGATCCAAGAACAGTTTATACATCTCCACGGGCGCCGTGCCCATAAAATTTTGGAGAGCTCGTGGTCCCTCGGATTAAATTCCCACAGGCGGAGGCGGCGACGCTTGCAGGCGAAGACGCGGATCACCATAACTGTGCCACTACAACCAGATTGATCTCTCTTTCTGGAGGTCTCGAATCGGCCCTCAAACAAGGGAATGTCCTTGGGCGGCCCCAGTCGAGCCCCTTGTTGACCCATGACGCCAGCCCGCTGTGGTGGACTGGCGGAAGGCGGGGCGCCACCCATTTGGTGCCCCTAGGGCGGTGATATAAAACCACTCTCGTTGCCACAAACCAAGCTCCTCTTGAAAAGAGCCCTCAGACACGGAGCATCAGCACATTTGCTTATGACCGCCCCTCCGCACTCTGCTTGTTGCCCCTCGATCATCTTTGGCTCCACCTTGAAGGTCTTGAGCCACAATCCAAAGTGGGGGGTAATATGGAGGAAGGCCTCACATACGACAATGAATGACGAGATATGGAGGATGGACCCTGGATTCAAGTCATCGAAATCAAGCCCATAATAAAACATGAGCCCCGCACAAAGGGATCCGTCGGAAGCCTAAACCCGAAGGAAGTGAGACACGAATACCACGTTCTCACGGGCTCGGGAGTGGGAATGACCTGCCACGAGCAGGCAGCCTATCGAGATCTCGCGGTTAGATACTGGCGTCTCGCAGCTTTAGCACATCTTCTTCTCGTGACGGAGGAAGACATCCATCGGCCGTGCTGGTCGGGCGGACATCGTCGAAGGTCCGGAGCGCCTAAATCTGAAGCTTTGGGTGTTGGAACTCGAAGCGCGAGGCGAGCTCGATGGAGGGTGTAAAAAGAAGAGGGCCTTGATCTCATTATAAAGCGGTTGAATACCAAGAGCCCACCCCGTGGTTGATTAGGACTCGCCTTCGATAGAGGAGGCGTGCCAACGGGCACGGATGGGTTACCCACGTCCGTATTGATGAGAATCCCGGAATAAGGGGGCATGATCTATGCTTTGATAAGGCGTGCCAAGGAAACCGCCTCGCTAAACGCGCTGAGGCGGAACAGTAAAAAACGATTCATATAAAGGCCTGGCCGTGGTGTGATGTCACGCCGCTGTACGTCAGATCGTGCAAAATTATTCTCTCTACGGTGGTATGTGGAACTTGTTTTGCGAGCGGACACTATCCTTGTGTTCAAAACCTTCTATGAAGTATTCGAGGAGGAACCCGCCTTGCAATGCCAAGACAATATGCGCCACGGACTCATCGTCATTGAAGCCCGGTTCGTGGCTCTTGAGGAGTCCGGACTAGGGGTGTCCGGATAGCCGGACTATCGTCACGGCGGACTCCAAGACTATGAAGATACAAGATTGAAGACTTCATCCCTTGTCCGGATGGGACTTTCCTTGGCGTGGAAGGCAAGCTTGGCGATACGGATATGTAGATCTCCTACCATTGTAACCGACTCTGTAACCCTAACCTATCCGGTGTCTATATAAACCGGAGGGTTTTAGTCCGTGGATCGAACAACAATCATACCATAGGCTAGCTTCTAGGGTTGAGCCTCCTTGATCTCGTGGTAGATCTACTCTTGTACTACCCATATCATCAATATTAATCAAGCGGGAGTAGGGTATTACCTCCATCGAGAGGGCCCAACCTGGTAAAAACATCGTGTCCCTTGTCTCCTGTTACCATCTCGCCTAGACGCACGCCTGGGACCCCTACCCGAGATCCGCCGGTTTTGACACCGACAGGGGGCGCCGCCCCCCTTCCTTGTCCTATTTGGACTAGGGGGGAGGGGGCGCGCGGCCTGCCCTGGCTGGCACTCCTCTTCTCCCTCATGGCCCACTAAGGCCCATTAACCCCCGGGAGGGTTCCGGTAACCCCTGGTGTTCCGGTAAAATCCCGATTTCACACGAAACCATTCCGATATCCAAATATAGGCTTCCAATATATCAATCTTTATGTCTCGACCATTTCGAGACTCCTCGTCATGTCCGTGATCACATCCGAGACTCTGAACAATCTTGGGTACATCAAAACTTATAAACTCATAATAAAACTGTCATCGTAACGTTAAGCATGCGGACCCTACGGGTTCGAGAACTATGTAGACATGACCTAGAACTATTCTCGGTCAATAACCAATAGCGGAACCTGGATGCTCATATTGGCTCCTACATATTCTACGAAGATCTTTATCGGCCAAACCGCATAACAACATACGTTGTTCCCTTTGTCATCGGTATGTTACTTGCCCGAGATTCAATCGTCGGTATACAATACCTAGTTCAATCTCGTTACTGGCAAATCTCTTTACTCATTACGTAATGCATCATTCCGTAACTAACTCATTAGCTACATTGCTTGCAAGGCTTATAGTGATGTGCATTACCGAGAGGGCCCAGAGATACCTCTCCGACAATCGGAGTGACAAAACCTAATCTCGAAATACGCCAACCCAACATGTACCTTTGGAGACACTTGTAGTAATCCTTTATAATCACCCAGTTACGTTGTGACGTTTGGTAGCACCCAAAGTGTTCCTCCGGTAAATGGGAGTTGCATAATCTCATAGTTACAGGAACATGTATAAGTCATGAAGAAAGCAATAGCAATATACTAAACGATCAAGTGCTAGGCTAACGGAATGGATCATGTCAATCACATCATTCTCCTAATGATGTGATCCCATTAATCAAATAACAACACATGTCTATGGTTAGGAAACATAGCCATCTTTGATTAATGAGCTAGTCAAGTAGAGGCATACTAGTGACTATATGTTTGTCTATGTATTCACACATGTATCATGTTTCCGGTTAATACAATTCTAGCATGAATAATAAACATTTATCATGATATGAGGAAATAAATAATAACTTTATTATTGCCTCTAGGGCATATTTCCTTGAGCCTCCCACTTGCACTAGAGTCAATAATCTAGATTACACAAATGATTCTAACACCCATGGAGTCTTGGTGCTGATCATGTTTTGCTCGTGGAAGAGGCTTAGTCAGCGGTCGCAACATTCAGATCCGTATGTATCTTGCAAATCTCTATGTCTCCCACGGACTTGGTCCCGGATGGAATTGAAGCGTCTCTTGATGTGCTTGGTCCTCTTGTGAAATCTGGATTCCTTTGCCAAGGCAATTGCACCATGATTGTCACGAAAGATCTTCATTGGTCCCGATGCACTAGGTATGACACCTAGATCGGAAATGAACTGCTTCATCCAGACTCCTTCATTTGCTGCTTCGAAGCAGCTATGTACTCCGCTTCACATGTAGATCCCGCCACGGCGCTTTGTTTAGAACTGCACCAACTTACAGCTCCACCGTTTAATAAAAATCGTATCCGGTTTGCGATTTAGAATCGTCCGGATCAGTGTTAAAGCTTGCATCGGCGTAACCATTTACGACTAGCTCTTTGTCACCTCCATATCGAGAAACATATCTTAGTCCTTTTCGGTATTTTAGGATGTTCTTGACCGTTGTCCAATGATCCACTCTGGATTACTTTGGTACCTTCCTGCCAAGCTTATTGCTAAGCATCGTCGGTCTGGTACACAGCATTGCATACATGATAGAGCCTATGGCTGAAGCATAGGGAACTTCTTTCATTTTCTCTCTATCTTCTGTTGTGGTCGGGCATTGAGTCTGACTCAACTTCACACCTTGTAGTACGGGCAAGAACCCTTTCTTTGCCTGATCCATTTTGAACTTTTTCAAAACTTTATCAAGGTATGTGCTTTGTGAAAGTCCTATTAAGCGTCTTGATCTATCTCTATAAATCTTGATACCCAATATATAAGCAGCTTCACCGAGGTCTTTCATAGAAAAACTTTTATTCAAGTATCCCTTTATGTTGTCCAGAAATTCTATATCATTTCCAATTAATAATATGTCATCTACATATAATATCGAAATGCTACTGAGCTCCCACTCACTTTCTTGTAAATACTGAGGCTTCTCCAAAAGTCTCATATAAAACCATATCTTTGATCACACTATCAAAGCTTTTATTCCAACTCCGAGATGCTTGCACCAGTCCATAAATGGATCATTGGAGCTTGCACACTTTATTAGCACCTTTTGGATCAACAAAACCTTCTCGTTGCATCATATACAACTCTTCTTCTAGAAATCCATTCAAGAATGCAGTTTTGACATCCATTTGCCAAATTTCATAATCATAAAATGCAGCAATTGCTAACATGATTCGGACAGACTTAAGCATCGCTTCGGGTGAGAAAGTCTCATCGTAGTCAACCCCTTGAACTTGTCGAAAACCTTTCGCAACAAGTCGAGCTTTATAGACGATTACATTACCATCAGCGTCAGTCTTCTTCTTAAAATCCATTTATTCTCAATGGCTTGCCGATCATCGAGCAAGTCAACCAAAGTCCATACTTTGTTCTCATACATGGATCCCATCTCAGATTTCATGGCCTCTAGCCATTTTGCGAATCTGGGCTCATCATCGCTTCATCATAGTTCGTAGGTTCGTCATGGTCAAGTAACATGACTTCCGAATAGGATTACCGTACCACTCACAGTGCGGATCTTACTCTAGTAGACCTCGAGGTTCGATAAAAACTTGATCTGAAGTTTCATGATCAATATCATTAGCTTCCTCACTCATTGGTGTAGTTGTCACAGAACGGTTCTTGTGATGAACTACTTTCAATAAGGGAGCAGGTACTGATTATCTCATCAAGTTCTACTTTCCTCCACTCACTTCTTTGAGAGAAACTCTTTCTCTAGAAAGGATCCGAATTTAGCAACGAAAATCTTGCCTTGGATCTGTGATAGAAGGTGTACCCAACATTTCTTTTGGGTATCCTATGAAGACACATTTCTCTGATTTGGGTTCGAGCTTATCTGGTTGAAGTTTCTTCACATAAGCATCGCAGCCCCAAACTTTAAGAAACGACAACTTTGGTTTCTTGCCAAACCACAGTTCATGAGGTGTCGTCTCAACGGATTTTGATGGTGCCCTATTGAACATGAATGCGGCCGTCTCTAAAGCATAACCCCAAAACGATAGTGGTAAATCAGTAAGAGACATCATAGATCGCACGATATCTAGTAAAGTACGATTACGACGTTCGGACACACCATTTCGTTGTGGTGTTCCGGGTGGCGTGAGTTGCGAAACTATTCCGCATTGTTTCAAATGTAAACCAAACTCGTAACTCAAATATTCTCCTCCACGATCAGATCGTAGAAATTTTATTTTCTTGTTACGATGATTTTCCACTTCACACTGAAATTCTTTGAACTTTTCAAATGTTTCAGATATGTGTTTCATTAAGTAGATATACCCATATCTGCTCAAATCATCTGTGAAGGTGAGAAAATAACGATACCCGCCGCGAGCCTCAACATTCATTGGACCACAAACATCAGTATGTATGATTTCCAACAAATCAGTTGCTCGCTCCATAGTTCCGGAGAACGGCGTTTTAGTCATCTTGCCCATGAGGCACGGTTTGCAAATACCAAGTGATTCATAATCAAGTGATTCCAAAAGCCCATCAGTATGGAGTTTCTTCATGCGCTTTACACCGATATGACCTAAACGGCAGTGCCACAATTAAGTTGCACTATCATTATCAACTCTGCATCTTTTGGTTTCAACACTATGAATATGTGTATTACTACTATCGAGATTCAATAAAAATAGACCACTCTTCAAGGGTGCATGACCATAAAAGATATTACTCATATAAATAGAACAACCATTATTCTCTGACTTAAATGAATAACCGTCTCGCATCAAACAAGATCCAGATATAATGTTCATGCTTAACGCTGGCACCAAATAACAATTATTTAGGTCTAAAACTAGTCCCGATGGTAGATGTAGAGGTAGCGTGCCGACCGCGATCACATCGACTTTGGAACCATTTCCCACGCGCATCGTCACCTCGTCCTTAGCCAATCTTCGCTTAATCCGTAGTTCTGTTTGAGTTGCAAATATTAGCAATGAACCAGATCAAATACCAGTACTACTGCGAGCATTAGTAAGGTACACATCAATAACATGTATATCACATATACCTTTGTTCACTTTGCCATCCTTCTTATTCGCCAAATATTTGGGGCAGTTCCGCTTCGATGTCGATCGCTTGCGGTAGGAGCACTCAGCCTCGAGCTTAGGTCCAGACTTGGGTTTCTTCTCTTGAGCAGCAACTTGTTGTTGTTCTTCTTGAAGTTCCTTCTTCTTCCCTTTGCCCTTTTCTTGAAACTGTGGTCTTGTTGACCATCAACACTTGATGCTCCTTTTGATTTCTACCTCCATGGCTTTTAGCATTGCGAAGAGCTCGGGAATAGTCTTGTCCATCCCTTGCATATTATAGTTCATCACGAAGCTCTTGTAGCTTGGTGGCGATGATTGAAGAATTACATCAATGACACTATCATCGGAAGATTAACTCCCGTTGAATCAAGTGATTATTATACCCGACATTTTGAGTATGTGTTCACCGATGAACTATTCTCCTCCATCTTGCAGCTATAGAACTTATTGGAGACTTCATATCTCTCAATCCGGGCATTTTCTTGAAATATTAACTTCAACTCCTTGAACATCTCATATGCTCCATGACGTTCAAAACGTCGTTGAAGACCCGATTCTAAGCCGTAAAGCATGGCACATCGAACTATCGAGTAGTCATCGCTTTGCTCGCCAAGCGTTCTTAACGTCGTCGGTTGCATCGGACAGGCACTGCACCCAGCGGTGCTTCCAAGACGTAATTCTTCTATGCAGCAATGAGGATAATCCTCGAGATTACGGACCCGATCCGTGTAATTGCTACCATCATCTTTAAACTTTGCTTTCTCAAGGAACGCATTAAAATTCAGCGGAACAACAAATACGAGCCATCTATCTACAACAAACATAGACAAGCAAAATACTATCAGGTACTAAGTTCATGATAAATTGAAGTTCAATTAATCATATTACTTAAGAACTACCACTTAGATAGACATCCTCTAATCTTCTAAGTGATTACGTGATCCATATTAACTACACCATGTCCGATCGTCACGTGAGATGGAGTAGTTTCAGCAGTGAACATCAATATGTTGATCATATCTACTATATGATTCACGCTCAACCTTTCGGTCTCCGTGTTCCGAGGCCATATCTGTTATATGCTAGGCTCGTCAAGTTTAACTTTGAGTATTCTGCGTGTGCAACTGTTTTGCACCGTTGTATTTGAATGTAGAGCCTATCACACCCGATCATCACGTGGTGTCTCAAAGACGAAGAACTTTCGCAGCGGTGCATACTCGGGAGAACACTTCTTGATAATTTTAGTGAGAGATCATCTTAAAATGCTACCGTCAATCAAAGCAAGATAAGATGCATAAAGGATAAACATCACATGCAATCAATATAAGTGATATGATATGGCCATCATCATCTTGTGCTTGTGATCTCCATCTCCAAAACACCGTCGTGATCACCATCGTCACCGGTAGCGACACCTTGATCTCCATCATAGCATCATTGTCGTTCGCCATCTATTGCTTCTCGACTATCGCTACCGCTTAGTGATAAAGTAAAGCAATTACAGAGCGTTGCATTTCATACAATAAGCGACAACCATATGACTCCTGCTAGTTGCCGATAACTTCGTTCTGAAACATGATCATATCATACAATAAAATATAGCATCACATCTTGACCATATCACATCACAACATGCCTGCAAAAACAAGTTAGGCGTCCTCTACTTTGTTGTTGCAAATTTTACGTGGCAGCTACGGGCTGAGCAAGAACCGTTCTTACCTCGCATCAAAACCACAGCGATAGTTTGTCAAGTTGGTGCTGTTTTAACCTTCGCAAGGACCGGCGTAGCCACACTCGATTCAGCTAAAGTGAGAGAGCAGACACCCGCCATCACCTTTAAGCACGAGTGCTGCGTAGCAGTGAAACCAGTCTCGCGTAAGCGTACGTGTAATGTCGGTCCGGGCCGCTTCATCTCACAATACCGCTGAGCCAAAGTATGACATGCTGGTAAGCAGTATGACTTGTATCGCCCACAACTTACTTGTGTTCTACTCGTGCAAATAACATCAACGCTTAAAACCTAGGCTCGGATGCCACTGTTGGGGAACGTAGTAATTTCAAAAAAAATCCTACGCACACGCAAGATCATGGCGATGCATAGCAACGAGAGGGGAGAGTATTGTCCACGTACCCTCGTAGACCGTAAGCGGAAGCGTTATGACAACGCGGTTGATGTAGTCGTACGTCTTCACGATCCGACCAATCCAAGTACCGAACGTACGGCACCTCCGAGTTCAGCACACGCTCAGCTCGATGGCGATCCCGGACTCGATCCAGCAAAGTGTCGGGGATGAGTTCCGTCGACCGACGGCATGGTGATGATGATGATGTTCTACGGCGCGAGGCTTCGCCTAAACTCCGCGACGATATGACCGAGGTGGAATATGGTGGAGGGGGCACCACACACGGCTAAGGCGATCACGAAGATCAACTTGTGTGTTCTAGGGTGCCCCCTACCCCGTATATAAAGGAGGGAGGGAGGTGCGGCCGGCCCCTAGGGGTGCGCTGGAGGAGTCCTACTCCCAGGGAGTAGGACTCCCCCTCTTGCCTTGTGGAGAAGGAAGGGGGAGGGAAAGAGGAAAGGGGCGCCGCCCCCTTCCTTGTCCTATTCAGACTAGGGGGGGGGCGCGCGCCTGCCTGGCCGCCCTCCTCTTCTCCCTCATGGCCCACTAAGGCCCATTAACCCCGGGAGGGTTCCGGTAACCCGGTGTTCGGTAAAATCCGATTTCACGGAACCATTCGATATCCAAATATAGGATTCCAATATATCAATCTTTATGTCTCGACCATTTCGAGACTCCTCGTCATGTCCGTGATCACATCCGGGACTCCGAACAATCTTCGGTACATCAAAAATTATAAACTCATAATAAAATTGTCATCGTAACATTAAGCGTGCGGACCCTACGGGTTTGAGAACTATGTAGACATGACCTAGAACTATTCTCGGTCAATAACCAATAGCGGAACCTGGATGCTCATATTGGCTCCTACATATTCTATGAAGATCTTTATCGGTCAAACCGCATAACAACATACGTTGTTCCCTTTGTCATTGGTATGTTACTTGCCCGAGATTCGATCGTCGGTATCAATACCTAGTTCAATCTCATTCTTGGCAAGTCTCTTTACTCGTTACGTAATGCATCATTCCGTAACTAACTCATTAGCTACATTGCTTTGGCAAGGCTTATAGTGATGTGCATTACCGAGAGGGCCAGAGATACCTCTCCGACAATCGGAGTGACAAAACCTAATCTCAAATCGCCAACCCAACATGTACCTTTGGAGACACCTGTAGTACTCCTTTATAATCACCCAGTTATGTTGTGACGTTTGGTAGCACCCAAAGTGTTCTTCCGGTAAACGGGAGTTGCATAATCTCATAGTTACAGGGACATGTATAAGTCATGAATAAAGCAATAGCAATATACTAAACGATCAAGTGCTAGGCTAACGGAATGGGTCATGTCAATCACATCATTCTCCTAATGATGTGATCCCATTAATCAAATAACAACACATGTCTATGGTTAGGAAACATAACCATCTTTGATTAATGAGCTAGTCAAGTAGAGGCATACTAGTGACTATATGTTTGTCTATGTATTCACACATGTATCATGTTTCCGGTTAATACAATTCTAGCATGAATAATAAACATTTATCATGATATGAGGAAATAAATAATAACTTTATTATTGCCTCTAGGGCATATTTCCTTCAATCTTGCTATCACTTAGTTGTTTATCTTGCTTAGCATAAGTTGTTGGTGCACATAGGTGAGCCTAGTTGTTGTAGGTTTTGTGCTTGACAAATTAACCGCTAGGTTTATTCCGCATTTGTTCAAGCCTAAACCGTAATTATTTTAAAGTGTGCCCATCCACGATCTTTCAGTGTTCCCTACGCCCGGCGTGCCCATGGCTGGCCTCACCGACTCGCTCCCCGCCTCCTTCGGCGCGCTACGCATCTCCGACGTGTCCGCAGCCGATGGGTAACCCGGCGGGGTGCTCGATGTCACTGACTTGCCTGTCCCCCTTGGTGATGACATCTCCGCCGGCGTGGCGGATCTCTACGTCCGGGTAGAGGTGCTTGTCACCGACTCCGGCTCCACTTCGTCTAGCACCGCGAGGAAGGCCACTACCGCCAAGGCCGCATCGGAGCGCGCCAGCATGTCTGACCCGCTACGCGCCACGATGCAGAACCTCAGCATTCCCATCACCACCGACATCAACACCATAAACGCTGCCCAGGCCCTAGCCCATCTCGAGGAGAGGCGCAAGCGCCTACTGGATGAGGCCGAGACGCTTACTGCTACGCAACGCCGGTTGGAGTCCGTCCAGCAGGAGCGCCATGCCGCGTAAGGCTTCACACCGGCCGCTGCAGAGCCCAGCCGGGTTGCCGAGGTGCGGGACCGTGGCGCCGCCATCGAGCACGTGCTGGGTGCGATCCCGCCCGGCTACAACACCCCCGTCAAGAACATGTGTGCCACGCAGGCGGCCGTTGTCGGCATGGAGCAGCTGCAGGGTGAGGAGCTGCAAGAGCGCCTGCAGTGCATGAACGAGCTTCTCGACGCTGTGAACACGCAGCAAGAACGCCTCAACCGTCCCGCGGAACTCATCTCGCGCCGCACCAAAGACCCGGAGCAGCCGAACACGGCGTCCTCGCCGCCCCCTAGTGAATCTCATTCCGGCCGTACCCAAAACCGGCGCAATCGCGCCTTGCTGGCCAGAGATGACCTGGGCAATGAGCCGGCTCTAGAAGACCGGCGCCAGCTAGACCCTCCTGTGCGATCCGGCCGACGTGCCCGTCCGGCTTCTGCCGACCCGGTTCCCCGCGGCCTGGTCGCAAGCCGGCTGGGCCCATGTTCCATCGATGATACCGACGCTCATGAGCGGATCGAGCAACTCGCCCCCTGCCTCGAGGTCGAGGAAGACAACACCGTCGGGCAGCCATGTTTCGGTCCGCGCATCCAGGATGAGCCCTTCCACAAAGGGTTCATGCTTTCCCGTGACACTCCCAAGTACAACGGGACTGTCAAGCCGGAGGATTGGCTCATCGACTACACCACCACCATTGGCATCACGGGCAGCAATTGCCGCCTTGCCGTGCGCTATGATCCGCTCATGCTCCAAGCGTTGGCCCGCACGTGGTTGAACAGCCGGCCGGCAGCATCAACGCGTGGGTTGATTTCGAGCAAGCCTTCGTCCGCAACTTCACCGGCACCCACAAGCGCCCCGGACGTCCCAGACAGCTCGCCATGTGCGTGTAGGGGCCGACAGAAACCGGCCACGAGTACCTCGCACGCTGGACCAAACTCTAGAGATGCTGTGAGGGGGCCCATGAAGTCCAGGCCATCCAGTACTTTGCAAGCGGTTGCCGGGATGGCACCCTCCTCAAGCACAAGCTCTTGCGCTCCGAGCCGACCAACATGGCCGCGCTCATGGTCACGGCGGACAAGTACGCCAAGGCTGACTCCGCCATGAAGATCCAAGTGGTGCTGGAAGATGCCAGCAAGGCATTGCCGGCACCTCCCCCCATGCCGCCTGGCGAGAGCAGCCACCAGCAGATCAACCAGCAGAACAACAAGCACAAGGCCGACCAGCAGGCCCCCCGCTATGACAACCACCTCGTCGTGGCTTCCAAGCAGGCGCTCGCGGCTGAGCTGGCCGGCAAGTGCCCGCAAACCGGCAAGACGGCATGACAACCCACCAGGAGCTTTGAGGAGATGCTCGACCCTCCCTGCAAGCACTAGAAAGATGCAAGGCCATCCACGTACCATAACGCGAGCTACGTCGTCTTCACCAGCCTTGGCGACGACAAGCGTAGCAAGCGCCTGCTCCGGTAGGAGGTGAACACCGTCGTCCTAGCCGTGCTAGAATATATGCATTGGTCGGAGCTTCCGGTCAGCTGGACCGGGAAGACCATCCAGCCATCATGCTGAACCCGGGTGGCTACACCCTCATCCTCTATCCCACCATCGCCGCAACCAAACGCACTTGCAAGTTCTCGCGGGTCCTCATCGATGGCGGCAGCATCATCAACATCCTCTACCGCGACACCATGACCAAGCTCGGCATCGAGGCCAAGCACCTGGAGCCATCCCGGACGGTGTTCCACGGCATCGTGTCGGGTCTCTCCTGCTCTCCCATCGGCCGGATCCGGCTTGACATTCTCTTTGGTACGAGTGATCATTTCTGGCGCAAACCTATCTGGTTCGTGGTGGTGGACCTGTCCAGCGCGTACACGCGTTGTTGGGCTGGCCTGCGCTTGCCAAGTTCATGGTGGTCCCCCATTACGCCTACCTAAAGATGAAGTTGTCGGGTCCCAAGGGCCTCATCACTGTCATCGACGACTATAGAAAGTCCCTGGAGTGCGCCCAAGCCGGCGCCAGGTTGGCCGAGCCGCTGGTCATAGCCGAGGAGAGGCGCTAGCTCGACCGGATCGTCGCACTAGCCGGCGAGAAGCCGACTGTGCTGGCTTCCGCTAAGGAGCCGGCCAGTGAGGCCTCGTTCCAGCCGTCCAAGGAGACCAAGAAGGCAAATCTGAACCTGGAAGACCCCAGCTGCAGCAAGTACGTTGTCATGGGCACCCACCTCGATAGCAAATAGGAAGGCGAGCTCGTCGACTTCCTCCATGAGAATCGAGATATCTTTGCATGGTCCCCAAAGGACATGCCAGGAATTCCAAGGAAGTACGCCGAGCACAAACTACACATCCGCAAGGATGCCAAGCCTATCCGTCAGCCATTACGTTGCTTTACAGAAGAGAAGACAAGAACCATCGGTGAAGAGGTCGCCAAGCTACTCGCGGATGGCTTCATCATGGAAATGTTTCACCACGAGTGGCTGGCCAACCCGGTCCTCGTCCTGAAGAATAAGAACACCTGGCGCATGTGCATAGACTACACCAACCTGAACAAGGCCTGCCACAAGGATTGTTTTGCTCTCCCGCAGATAGATCAAGTGATCGACTCCACCACCGGCTGTGAGCTCCTATCCTTCCTGGATGCTTACTCCGGCTATCATCAGATCAAGCTGGACCCGGCCGACGCCCCGAAGACGTCCTTCATCACGCCCTTCGGGGCATACTGATACATCACCATGTCATTCGGCTTGAAGAATGTTGGCGCTACCTTGCAGCGCTGCATGCAGAAATGCCTGCTGACGCAACTCGACCGCAACATCCATGTCTACGTCAACGACATCATGGTGAAGACCAAGCAGCACCTCACGCTCCTTGACGACCTGGAGGAAACCTTCACCAATCTGCGCGAGTACCAGATCAAGCTCAACCCGAAGAATTGCATCTTCGGCGTGCCATCTGGGAAGCTTCTCGGCTTCCTCGTCTCGGAGCGCCGCATTGAGGCAAACTTGGAGAAGAGCAAGGCCATCGAGCGCATGCGGAAGACAACTGATATGCCTCCATCGTATCTACTTTTCCAAACTCTTTTGCCCTTGTTTTCGACTCTAATTTGCATGATTTGAATGGAACTAACCCGGACTGACGCTGTTTTCAGTAGAATTGCCTTGGTGTTATTTTTGTGCAGAAATAAAAGTTCTCAGAATGACCTAAAAATTTACGGAGAATATTTTTGGAATATATAAAAAACACTGGCGAACGAATCAACCAGAGGGGACCCACCAGGTGACCACAAGGGTGGGGGCGCGCCCTACCCCCTAGGCGTGCCCACTGGCTAGGGGGTCCCTTGGACCTCCTCCGACCCTAACTCCAACTCTATATATTCACATTCGCGAAGAAAAAAAATCAGAGAGAAGGATTCATCGCGTTTTACAATATGGAGGCGGCGGCAGTTCTTCATCGGGAGGGCTGATCTGGAGTCCGTTCGGGGCTTCCGAGAGGGGGATTCGTCGCCATCATCATCACCAACCTTCCTCCATCACCAATTTCATGATGCTCACCGCCGTGCGTGAGTAATTCCATCATAGGCCTGCTGGACGGTGATGGGTTGGATGAGATTGATCATGTACTCGAGTTAGTTTTGTTAGGGTTTGATCCCTAGTATCCACTATGTTCTAAGATTGATGTTCCTATGACTTTGCTATGCTTAATGCTTGTCACTAGGGCCCGAGTGCCATGATTTCATATCTAAATCTATTATGTTTTCATGAATATATTTTTGTTCTAGATCCTATCTTGCAAGTTGTAGACACATATTACAAGTTATGATCCGCATACCCCAAGGTGGCTATAATTGGGATTCTTTCTAGTGATTACCGTAGTTTGAGGAGTTAATGTATTCACTAAGTGTTAATGCTTCGTTCTGGTTCTCTATTAAAAGGAGGCCTTAATATCCCTTAGTTTCCATTAGGACCCCACTGCCATGGAGGGTAGGACATAATATGGCATGCCAGTTCTTTTCCATAAGCATGTATGACTATATGCGGAATACATGCCTACATTATATTAATGAATTGGAGCTAGTTCTCTATGAACCCTAGGTTATAACTGTTGCATGATGAATGCCATCCGACACAATTGTCATCACTGATACAATGCCTACGAGCTTTTCACATATTGATCTTGGCTATGTTACTTTGTCGTTGCCACTGCTACAATTGCTACAAAACTGCTACTGTTAGTTTTGCCACCGTTACCATCACTTCCATACTACTTTGCTACTAAATACTTTGCTGCAGATATTAAGTCTTTTAGGTGTGGTTGAATTGACAACTCAACTGCTAATACTTGAGAATATTATTTGGCTCCCCTTGTGTCGAATCAATAAATTTGGGTTGAATACACTACCCTCGAAAACTGTTGTGATCCCCTATACTTGTGGGTTATCAAGACCTTTTTCTGGCGCCGCTGCCAGGGAGCATAGTTCTATTCTCTGAGTCACTTGGGATTTATATCTATTGATCACTATGAGGAATTTGAAAGACACTAGAACCAAGATGTTTCCCTCTACTACGAGGGGAGGTAAGGAACTGTCATCTAGCTCAGCACTTGATTCACCTTCTGTTTTGACTAAGCTTGCGACGCCTACACCAGCTATTGATTCTGATATGTCGCATGTTATTGATGATGCTACTTCTATTATGAATGATGTTTATTTTGATACTACTTTGCTTGATAAAACTGTGCTACTGGGTGAATTACTTGATGAACATCTTGCTAGAGTAAGAACTATTGATTATGCTGAAGATGATGATATTTCTGAAACTGAACACTTTGAAACACCTGTTAGACCTAGCTCTCCTAGATATGAATTGCCTATCATGCCTGAGGATTATGTTATGGATGGAGAGGTAGCTAGGGACTTTCTTGCTTGTAAGGATAAATATGATCTTAAAAAATAATTATTCAAGTGGAAAGAAAAGTTTCTGAATGCTAGAATGCAATATGATCCTAAGTTTGCTACTTCACCAATCTTTGTTACTGATAAGGATTATGAATTCTCTGGCGATCCTGAGTTAATTACTTCGGTTGAATCTCATCCTTTCCATGGTTATGAATCTGAAATTGATGTGGCAAATCTTACTAAATTGAATGATATAGCCACCCTATTTGCTCATGAGGAAAAAAATTGCTATTACTATATTCTTAAGTTGTTTCCTTTCTCATTAAAGGGTGATGCTAAGTTATGGTTTTATTCTATTGCTCTTGGTTGTGTGCATAGTCCCCAGGATATGATGTACTACTTCTCTGAAAAATATTTCCCTGCTAATAAGAAACAAGCTGCTTAAAAGGAAATATTTAACGTTGTGCAAATTGGATAAGAGAGTCTCCCAAAAGTTTGGTGGAGGCTTCTCCAATTACTTAGTGCTTTGCCTGATCATCCTCTCAAGAAAAATGAAATACTTCATATCTTTTATAATGGACTAACCGATGCTTCTAGGGACCACCTAGATAGTTTTGCTGGTTGTGTTTTCAGGGAACGAACTATTGTGCAAGCTGAATTGGTATTGAATAATATATTGAGTAATGATAATGATTGGACACTTCCAGAACCAACTCCTAAGCCAACTCCGAAGAAAAGAGGTATTATATTTCTCAGTCTTGAAGATATTCAAGAGGAAAAAAATCTATGAAAGAAACAGGTATTAAAGCTGAAGATGTTAAGAATTTAACGCCTATTGAAGAAATACATGGTCTTAATGCCCCGACACGGGTAGTAGAGGTAAATTCTATCTATAGATTTGATGAAGGTGATATTCCTCATAATAAGTCTGCTAGCCAATGCTTGGATGAGTTTGATAACTTTATTGTTAAACAAGAAAACTTCAATGCTCATGTTAGTGGACAATTCAAACATAATGCTTACATTCTTGGGTGATTACATGAGTAGAACTATTAGTGATCTTAAGATTATTAGTAAGCATGCTTCCATGGTAAAAACTCAAGTAGACCAAGTACTTAAGGCACAGGATCATTTGCTCAATGAGTTGAATAGTACAAACAATGATAATGTTGTTAGGGTTATGACTAGAGGTGGCAAAATGACCCAGGAACCTTTGTATCCCGAGGGCCATCCTAAGAGAATTGAGCAAGATTCTCACAGAATTAATACTGATGCACCTAGTCCTTCTAATAAAAAGAAAAGGAAAACTGATAGGACTTTGCATGCTTCTAGTGAACCTGTTATAGACACACCTGAGAATCCCAATGATATTTCTACTTCTGATGCTGAGACACAATCTGGTAATGAGCATGAACCTAGTGCCAATGTTAATGATGATGTTCATGTTAATGCTCAACCTAGTAATGATAATGATGTGGAGGTAGAACCTGCTATTGATCTTGATAACCCACAATCCAAGAATCAACGCAATGATAAGAGAGGCTTCATTGCTAGGAAACATGGTAAAGGAAGAGAACCATGGGTTCGGAAACCCATGTCGTTTCCTCCTAAACCATCCAAGAAAAAGGATGATGAGGATTTTGAGCGCTTTGTTGAAATGCTTAGACCTGTCTTTTTACGTATGCATTTGACTAATATTATGAAAATGTCGCCTTATGCTAAGTATATGAAGGATATTGTTACAAATAAAAGAAATATACCGGAAGCTGAAATTTCCACCATCCTTGCTAATTAGACTTTTAAGGGTGGAATACCAAAGAAACTAGGAGACCCAGGAGTACCAACTATACCACGCTCCATTAAAAGAAACTATGTTAAAACTGCTTTATGTGATTTGGGAACCGGTGTTAGTGTTATGCCTTTCTCTTTGTATCGTACACTTGAATTGAATAAGTTGACACCTACTGAAATCTCTTTGCAAATGGTTGATAAATCAACTGCTATACCCATTGGTATTTGTGAGGATGTGCCTGTTGTGGTTGCAAACATTACTCTGTTAACAGACTTTGTTATTCTTGGTATTCCCGAGGACGACTGTATGTCGATCATCCTTGGTAGACCCTTTTTGAATACTGCAGGGGCTGTTATTTATTGCAACAAGGGCAATGTCAATTTTCATGTTAATGGTAGTGAGCATAGGGTACACTTTCCGAAGAAACAACCTCAAGTGAATAGCATCAATTCTATTGGGAAATTTTCAACTATTGCTATTGGAGGTTTTGAATTCCCTCTTCCTTCTGTCAAAAAGAAATTTGACATTCTTATTGTTGGGGACATGCATATCCCCGCTGAGGTAACCTAGAGTTCTCTGGTTTCATGTCATTAGGAAGAAGTTTGTTAATAAGACTTGATCAACCTTGTTAATGGATTCCTTTTGATGGGCATGAGATCGATGAATTTAGAAACCACAACTATGTGTACCTACTTTTTATTTTTTTTATTTAGAATAAATAAAGAAAAAATAGTATTATTTGTCTGTTTTTTGAATTATCCGTGCAATAAAAGATGTCCCAAAAATAAAAGTTCTCCAAATGCCCTGAAAATTTAGTATGATTTTTTTATAGAATATTTGATAATTTTTGGCACTGAGAACACACCATGGGGTTGAACCAGTGGGCCACAAGCCCTGGGGCCGCACCCACCCCCCTGGCGTGCCCTGGTGGCTTGTGGGTCCCACGTGGGTCACCCTCACTTATTCCAGCACCCATCCACTTCGTCCTCCTCCATAAAAAAGCATCTCGTTGCTCAAACCCGTGTGCTTGCTCATCTTGCTGCCATTTTCGATCTCCTTGTGAAAAGCTTCATTTGCAAAACTGTTTTCAAGGATTGGTCTTCGGTATGTGACTCCTCCAATGGCCTAATTAGTTTTTGTTCTAGTGCTTTCCATATTACAAATTTTTGCTGTTGTAGTGACCTTGTTCTTGAGCTTGCATGTCAAATTTATATGGCCCAAAGTAGTTTTGATGCATGATATAGCCCCTAGACACTTGTAGGAGTAGTTGCTATCAATCTTTTTGAGTTTGGTTCATTTTTATTTTGAGTCACTAAAAGTTTCAAACAAATTCCAGAGAAAAGAAATGATGAAGAGATGGTTGAGAGGCTCTTCAAGCCAGGGTTCAAAGGAAAATGAAAATGAAGAGAAGAAGAAGCCCAAGTACAACCTTCCTCGTGTTGGGGAACGTAGCATGTAATTTCAAAAAAAATCCTACGATCACGCAAGATCTATCTAGGAGATGCATAGCAATGAGAGGGGGAGAGTGTGTCCATGTACCCTCGTAGACCGAAAGCAGAAGCGTTTGACAACGCGGTTGATGTAGTCGAACTTCTTCTCGTTCCGAGCGATCAAGCACCGAACGTACGACACCTCCGAGTTTTGCACACGTTCAGCTCGATGACGTCCCTCGAACTCTTGATCCAGCAAATTGTCGAGGAGAGTTCATCGACCTGACGGCGGCAGTGACGGTGATGGTGAAGTGATCCGCATAGGGCTTCGCCTAAGCACTACGTGAATATGACCGGAGGCGTAAACCATGGAGGGGGGCACCGCACACGGCTTGGAACAATTGATGTGTGTTCTAGCGGTGCCCCCTCATATATATAGGTTGGAGGGGAGGAGAGGCAGCCAAGGGGGTGCCCCAAGTAGGAGGAATCCTACTTGGGCACCTCCCAATTCGGCCTCTCCCCTTTCCTATTCCTATTCGGACTAGGAAGGGAAGAGGGGGAAGGGGGAATCCTATTCCCTTTTTCCTTTCCTCCTTCCCCTTTCCTTATCCAATTTGGCCAGCCCATATGGGAGGGGGGCGCACCAGCCCCTTTGCGGCTGGTGTATGTCCCCTCTTGGCCCATACGGCCCATATAGCTTGCCGGGGGTTGCCCGGAACCCCTTCCGGTGATCCGATACGTACCCGGTACCCCCTGAACACTTCTGGTGTCCAAATACTATCGTCCTATATATGAATATTTACCTCTCGATCATTTTGAGACTCCTCGTCATGTCTGTGATCTCATCCGGGACTCTGAACAACATTCGATCGCCAAATCACATAGCTCATATAATGCAAATTGTCATCGAACGTTAAGCGTGCGGACCCTATGGGTTTGAGAAATATGTAGACATGACCAAGACACCTCTTCGGTAAATAACCAATAGAGGAAGCTGGATGCTCATATTGGTTCCCACATATTCTATGAAGATCTTTATCGGTCGTACCATAATGACAACATACGTTATTCCATTTGTCATCAGTATGTTACTTGCCCGAGATTCCATCGTTAGTATCTTCATACCTAGTTCAATCTCGTTACCGGCAAGTCTCTTTACTCGTTCCGTAATGCATCATCCCACAACTAAATCATTATTCACATTGCTTGCAAGGCTTATCATGATGTGCATTTACCGAGAGGGCCCAAAGATACCTCTCACATACTCGGAGTGACAAATCCTAATCTCGATCTATGCCAACCCAACAAACACCTTCGGAGATACCTGTAGAGCATTTTTATAATCACCCAGTTACGTTGTGATGTTTGATAGAACACAAGGTATTCTTCCGGTATCCGGGAGTTGCATAATCTCATAGTCGAAGGAATATGTATTTGGCATGAAGAATGCAATAGCAATAAAACTTAACGGTCATTATGCTAAGCTAATGGATGGGTCTTGTCCATCACATTATTCTCCTAATGATGTGATCTCGTTCATCAAATGACAACACATGCCTATGGTTAGGAAACTTAACCATCTTTGATTAATGAGCTAGTCTAGTAGAGGCTTACTAGGGACACGGTGTCTTGTCTATGTATCCACACATGTACCAAGTTTACGTTTAATACAATTCTAGCATGATTAATAAACATTTATCATGATATAAGGAAATATAAATAACAACATTATTATTGCCTCTAGGGCATATTTCCTTCAGTCTCTCACTTGCACTAGAGTCAATAATCTAGTTCACATCGCCATGTAATTTAACACCAATAGTTCACATCTTTATGTGATTAACACCCATAGTTCACATCGCTATGTGACCAACACCCAAAGGGTTTACTAGAGTCAATCATCTAGATCACATCGCTATGTAACTAACACCCAAAGAGTACTAAGGTGTGATCATGTTTTTCTTGTGAGAGAAGTTTAGTCAACGGGTCTGCCATATTCAGATCCGTGTGTATTTTGCAAATTTCTATGTCTACAATGCTCTGCAAGGAGCTACTCTAGCTAATTGCTCCCACTTTCAATATGTATCCAGATTAAGACTCAGAGTCATCCGGATCAGTGTCAAAGCTTGCATTGACGAAACTCCTTACGACGAACTCTTTGTCACCTCCATAACTGAGAAACATTTCCTTAGTTCTCTTTGGGTACCTTAGGATAATTTTGACCGTTGTCCAGTGATCTACTCCTGGATCACTATTGTACCCCCTTTCCAAACTCATGGCAATGTACACAATAGGTCCGGTATACAGCATGGCATACTTTATAGAACCTATGGCTGAGGCATAGGGAATAACTTTCATTCTCTCTCTATCTTCTATCATGGTTGTTTTTTGAGTCTTACTCAACTTCATACTTTACAACTCAGGCAAGAACTCCTTCTTTGACTGATCCATTTTGAACTCCTTCAAAATCTTATCAAGGTATGTACTCATCAAAAGTCTTATCAAGCATCTTAATCTATCTCTATAGATCTTGACGCCCAATATGTAAGCATCTTCACCAAGGTCTTTCTTTGAAAAAACTCCTTTCAAACACTCCTTTATTCTTTGCAGAAAATTCTACATCATTTCCGATTAACAATATGTCATTCACATATACTTATTAGAAAGGTTGTAGTGCTCCCACTCACTTTCTTGTAAATACAGGCTTCACCGCAAGTCTGTATAAAACTATATGCTTTGATCAACTCATCAAAGCGTGTATTCCAACTCCGATATGCTTGCACGAGTTCCATAGATGGATCGCTGGAGCTTGCACACTTTGTTAGCGCCTTTAGGATCGACAAAAACTTTGGTTGCATCATATACAACTCTTGTTTAAGAAATCCATTAAGGAATGTAGTTTTGACATCCATTTGCCATATCTCATAAAATGCAGCAATTGCTAACATGATTCGGACAGACTTAAGCATCGCTACGAGTGAGAAAATCTCATCGTAGTCAACACCTCAAACTTGTCGAAAACATTCTGCGACAATTCGAGCTTTGTATATAGTAACACTACCATCATCGTCTGTCTTCCTCTTGAAGATCCATTTATTCTCAATGGCTTGCCGATCATCGGGCAAGTCCTCCAAATTCCACACTTTGTTCTCATACATGGATCCTATCTCAGATTTCATGGCCTCAAGCCATTTTGCGGAATCTGGGCTCATCATCACTTCCTCATAGTTCGTAGGTTCGTCATGGTCTAGTAACATGACTTCCAGAAGAGGATTGCCGTACCACTCTGGTGCGGAACGTGCTTTGGTTGACCTACGAGGTTCGGTAGTAACTTGATCTGAAGTTTCATGATCATTATCATTAGCTTCCTCTCTTGTTGGTGTAGGCATGACGGAAATGGTTTTTTGTGATGAGCAACTTTCTAATTCGAGAGAAGGTACAGTTACCTCATCAATTTTTACTTTCCTCCCACTCACTTCTTTCGAGAGAAACTCCTTCTCTAGAAAGGATCCATTCTTAGCAACAAAAATCTTGCCTTCGGATCTAGGATAGAAGGTATATCCAACAGTTTCTTTTTGGGTATCCTATGAAGATGCACTTCTCCGATTTGGGTTCGAGCTTATCAGGCTGAAGCTTTTTCACATAAGCATCGCAACCCCAAACTTTAAGAAATGACGGCTTAGGTTTCTTGCCAAACCATTGTTCATACGGTGTCGTCTCAACGGATTTAGACAGTGCCCTATTTAACGTGAATGCACCTGTCTCTAATGCATAACGCCAAAACGATAGTGGTAAATCGGTAAGAGACATCATAGATCGCACCATATCTAATAAAGTACGGTTACGGTGTTCAGACACACCATTATGCTGTGGTGTTCCAGGTGGCGTGAGTTGTGAAACTATTCCACATTGTTTTAAATGAAGGCCAAACTCGTAACTCAAATACTCGCCTCCACGATCAAATCATAGAAACTTTATTTTCTTGTTACGATGATTCTCCACTTCACTCGGAAATTCTTTGAACTTTTCAAATGTTCTAGACTTATGTTTTATCAAGTAGATATACCCATATCTGCTCAAATCATCTGTGAAGGTCAGAACGATACCCGCCACGAGCCTCAACACTCATCGGAGAGCATACATCGGTATGTATTATTTCCAATAAGGCAGTGGCTTGCTCCATTGTTCCGGAGAACTGAGTCTTAGTCATCTTGCCCATGAGGCATGGTTCACAAGCATCAAGTGATTCCAAAAGCCCATCAGCATGGAGTTTCTTCATGCGCTTTACACTAATATGACCTAAAAGGCAGTGCCACAAATATGTTGCACTATCATTATCAACATTTCATCTTTTGGCATCAATATTATGCATATGTGTATCACTACGATCGAGATTCAATAAACCATTTACATTGGGTGTATGACCATAAAAGGTTTTATTCATGTAAACAAAACAACAATTATTCTCTGACTTAAATGAATAACCGTATCGAATAAACATGATCCAATCATATTCATGCTCAACGCAAACACCAAATAACATTTATTTTGGTCCAACACTAATCTCGAAGGTAGAGGGAGTGTGTGATGGTGATCTGATTAACCTTGGAATCACTTCCAACACACATCGTCACCTCGCCCTTAACTAGTCTCTGTTCATTTTGCAATTCTTGTTTTGAGTTACTAATCTTAGCAACTGAGCCGGTATCAAATACCCTGGGGTTACTATGAACACTAGTAAAGTACACATCATAACATGTATCAAATATACCTTTGTTCACTTTGCCATCCTTCTTATCCGCCAAGTATTTGGGGTAGTTCCACTTCCAGTGATCATTCCCTTTGCAGTAGAAGCACTCAGTTTCAGGCTTAGGTCTAGCTTTGGGTTTCTTCACGGGAGTGGCAACTTGCTTGCCATTATTTTCTTGAAGTTCCCTTTCTTTTCCTTTGCCCCTTTTCTTGAAACTAGTGGTCTTGTTAACCATAAACACTTGATGCTCTTTCTTGATTTCTACCTTCGCCGATTTTAGCATCACGAAGAGTTCGGGAATCGTTTTCGTCATCCTTGTATATTATAGTTCATCACGAAGTTCCGGTAACTTGGTGATAGTGACTAGAGAACTCTGTCAATCACTATCTTATATGGAAGATTAACTCCCACTTGATTCAAGCGATTCTAGTACTCAGACATTCTGAGCACATGCTCACTGGTTGAGTTGTTCTCCATATTTTAGGCAAAGTACTTGTCAGAGGTCTCATACCTCTTGACTCAGGCATGAGTCTGAAATACCAATTTCAACTCTTGGAACATCTTATATGCTCTGTGGCGTTCAAAGATTTTTGAAGTCCTGGTTCTAAGCCGTAAAGCATGGCACACTAAACTATGAAGTAGTCATCATACCGAGCTTGCCAAGCATTCATAACATCTGCATCTCCTCCTGCAATAGGTCTGTCACCTAGCGGTGCATCAAGGACATAATTCTTCTGTGCAGCAATGAGGATAATCCTCAGATCACGGACCCAGTCCGCATTATTGCTACTATCATATTTCACTTATTTTTCTCTAGGAACATATAAAAAATAAACGGGGAGCTACATCGCAAGCTATTGATCTACAACATATATATGCAAATACTATCACACTAAGTTCATGATAAATTAAGTTCAATTAATCATATTACTTAAGAACTCCCACTTAGATAGACATCCCTCAAGTCATCTAAATGATACGTGATACAAATCAACTAAACCATGTCCGATCATCACGTGAGATGGAGTAGTCATCAATGGTGAACATCTCTATGTTTATCATATCTACTATATGATTCACGTTCGACCTTTCGGTCTCTAGTGTTCCGAGGCCATGTCTGTACATGCTAGGCTCGTCAAGTTTAACCCGAGTATTCCGCATGTGCAAAACTGTCTTGCACCTGTTGTATGTGGACGTAGAGCCTATCACACCCGATCATCAGGTGGTGTCTCAGCACGAAGAACTTTCGCAACGGTGCATACTCAGGGAGAACACTTATACCTTGAAATTTATGCATACTCAGGGAGAACACTTATACCTTGAAATTTAGTAAAGGGATCGTCTTATAATGCTACTACCGTACTAAGCAAAATAAGATTCATAAAAGATAAACATCACATGCAATCAAAATATGTGACATGACATGGCCACCATCATCTTGTGCCTTTAATCTCCATCTCCAAAGCACCGTCATGATCTCCATCGTCACCGGCTTGACACCTTGATCTCCATCGTAGCGGCATTGTCGTCTCGCCAACTATTGCTTCTACAACTATCACTAACGCATAGTGATAAAGTAAAGTAAAGTAAAGCAATTACATGGCGATTGCATTTCGTACAATAAAGTGACAACCATAAGGCTACTGCAAGTTGTCGATAACTTCTACAAAACATGGTCATCTCATACAATAACGTATATCACATCTTGTCTTGACCATCTCATATCACAACATGCCCTGCAAAAACAAGTTAGACGTCCTCTACTTTGTTGTTGCAAGTTTTACATGGTTGCTACGGGCTTCTTGTAAGAACCGTTCTTACTTACGCATCAAAACCACAACGATGTTTCGTCAAGTTTTCTGTTTTAACCTTCAACAAGGACCGGCTGTAGTCAAATTCGATTCAACTAAAGTTGGAGAAACAGACACCCGCCAGCCACCTTTATGCAAAACTTGTTGCATGTCTGTCGGTGGAACCGGTCTCATGAACGTGGTCATGTAAGGTTGGTCCGGGCCACTTCATCCAACAATACCACCGAATCAAAATAAGACATTGATGGTAAGCAGTATGACAATCACCGCCCACAACTCTTTGTGTTCTACTCGTGCATATCATCTACGCATAGACCTGGCTTGGATGCCACTGTTGGGGAACATAGCATGTAATTAAAAAAAAATCCTACGAGCACGCAAGATCTATCTAGGAGATGCATAGCAATGAGAGGGGGAGAGTGTGTCAACGTACCCTCGTAGACTAAAAGCGGAAGCGTTTGACAACGCGGTTGATGTAGTTGAACTTCTTCTTGTTCCGACCGATCAAGCACCGAACATACGACACCTCCGAGTTCTACACACGTTCAGCTCGATGACGTCCCTCCAACTCTTGATCCAGCAAAGTGCCGAGGTAGAGTTCCGTCAGCACGACGGCATGATGACGGTGATGGTGAAGTGATCCGTGCAGGGCTTCGCCTAAGCACTACGTGAATATGACCGGAGGCGTAAACTGTGGAGGGGGGCACCGCACATGGCCTGGAAAAATTGATGTGTGTTCTAGCGGTGCCCCCCTCATAAATATAGGTTGGAGGGGAGGAGAGGCAGCCAAGGGGGCGCCCCAAGTAGGAGGAATCCTACTTGGGCACCTCCCAATTCGGCCTCTCCCCTTTCCTATTCCTATTCGGAGTAGGAAGGGAAGAGGGGGGGAGGGGGAATCCTATTCCCTTTTTCCTTTCCTCCTTCCCCTTTCCTTCTCCAATTTGGCCAGCCATATGGGGTGCTGCACCATCCCCTTGTGGCTGGTTTGTTTCCCCTCTTGGCCCATAGGGCCCATATAGCTTGCGGGGGTTCCCCGGAACCCCTTCCGGTGACCCGATACGTACCCGGTACCCCCAGAGCACTTCTGGTGTCCAAATGCTATCGTCCTATATATGAATATTTACCTCTCGATCATTTCGAGACTCCTCGTCATGTCCGTGATCTCATCTGGGACTCCGAAAAACATTCGGTCACCAAATCACATAACTCATATAATACAAATCGTCATCGAACATTAAGCATGCGGACCCTACGGGTTCGAGAACTATGTAGACATGATCGAGACACCTCTACGGTCAATAACCAATAGCGGAACCTGGATGCTCATATTGGTTCCCACATATTCTACGAAGATCTTTACCGATCGTACCGTAATGACAACATATGTTATTACCTTTGTCATCGGTATGTTACTTTCCCAAGATTCGATCGTCGGTATCTTCATACCTAGTTCAATATCGTTACCAGCAAGTCTCTTTACTTATTTTGTAATGCATCATCCCACAACTAACTCATTAGTCACATTGCTTGCAAGGCTTATCATGATGTGCATTTACTGAGAGGGCCCAGAGATACCTCTCCGATACTCGGAGTGACAAATCCTAATCCCGATCTATGCCAACCCAACAAACACCTTCGGAGATACCTGTAGAGCATCTTTACAATCACCCAGTTACGTTGTGACGTTTGATAGCACACAAGGTATTCCTCCGGTATCCGGGAGTTGCATAATCTCATAGTCGAAGGAATACGTACTTGACATGAAGAAAGCAATAGCAATAAAACTTAACAATCATTATGCTAAGCTAACGGATGGGTCTTGTCCATCGCATCATCTATTATCTCTTCCTAATAATAAACCACGCATTGCTTCTGGTTGTACGTCGTCGGCGCTTTTGCATAAAAGTCCATTCGTTTTTTAGAAATTAACCCACAGTCCTCCTAATATGTCAAACCGAACCGGCACGGGCGATGGAAAAGAAAAAAACACGCTTACCTCCCTCGTCTCCACCTCCAGCGCGCCGCCGCAGTCGGCCCTCGCCCCTCCGCCGCACGCCGCCACCGCCCCAGTGGCTTTCCACCACCGGCGACTCTCGACGCCGGCGCCGCACCTTCCCCCAACTCCTCTCTCTCCTCCTCCTTCCGTCACCGCTCTTCATCAGCCGGCAGACTCCGTCGAAATGGGCAGGCGGCGCTGGAGTTTATCGGAACGGGTGGAACGGGTAGGCGGGCGGCGGGAGGCGCGAGGAAGATGGCGGATCCGGGCGCGGCGTCGAGGGTTCAGGCGGCTGGTGCGGCAGCTTGCTCCGATGGCGGCGGTGTCCTGCTCATCCAGAAAAAGAGAGAGACATGGCGTAAGGGAGAGAGGAAAGAGAGGAAGAAATGAGAAGGAGAAGGGGCGCAGGGTGAGGGAGGCAGTCGCCGGCGGTGGCGTCGCTCTGCCGCTGCATCTCTCTTCCCCCACGTCCCTACTGCTGCTCCTCTAACTCCATCTCTCTGATGTCGATTCTCTGTCTGTTGCTACCTCTCCTCTCTGCTCCTTGCTGCCTGTGGCTGTCCCATCTCTCCTAGCGCTGCTGCTGCTGCACTTCTTCTGAAGCTCTTCTCAAACCCGTTGATGCAGTTCTTCTCTGAACTCCAACCTGTTGCTGCTTCTCTCTCTCTCAATTTTTCTATAATTCTGTGAACCATCGTTGTGCGATTATATGATTTGTGGTATTTGCTTGAGTGAACCTGTAAGGTTTGTACCTTCTGGAAAGTGCTAACACCTACATATTATCCAATTTTTTCTAAATGTCATGAGGCATGAGCCACAATTTTTCTCAAGAACGACCCTTGGTATATATAAGGTTGCATAAAATTTTAATAACACCCTTTTTGCTCTCATTTATCTGTAGGCATAGAGCATCGTATAATATAGAAGAGTCATTCAAACATAGCTCTTTGAATATCGGACAAAATATTGGTTGCCTGATTTATTTATAAGAAGATTCTTCTATGTATTTAGTTACATGATTTTAATTTGATCGTCTTCTTTCAACTTTTTTTGTTGAGTATGATATTTCCTTAGGTTCACCTTGACCTTCACTGCTCTTGTGTAAGAGCTTAAGTAAATTGATGTTGTATCATCAGAATCTGTAGCCTTGCACAGTTTTTTTTGTCTGTACATACACTTCAATTTCTTGCTCGCACTGAAATCCCTCTTTGTCACAGGATGAATCAGAAACTGAAGATGATGATCCCATGGATACTGAAGAAGCTTCCTCTGTCCTCATCGCTGCACTGCAGTCTTTCAGCCAAGCTCTGGTGAACTTTGAAATCCAGTTTAGAGAATTGCTCATTACTTGACAGAAATCACTCTTATGAGCACATCGTTTGATTCTATTACTAGGTCAGTCAACTTCAACTACCATGTGGAAGTGGAACTATTGTTGTCTGTCAGTTAAGACAGTCGAGAACTTGGTGTTGTCATTCCTGGCTATTGTATTAGGATACTAGCAGCACTTACACGCAGATATGCTTGTGATTCTAAAGATATTACACTAGGTGATTGATGTGTGGGTCGCTCAAGTCCTGTGGGGTGCTGGGCTAAAATTGTTCCATATACATGAACCATAAACTGGAATTGAAATTATTCTCCGCACGCACAAGTAAAACCTATGCAAAGTGAACAATCTCACAGTTGCAGCTTATATTCAGTACTTCTTCATTACAACTGTCGGTTTCAAAGCATTTTATTTCTCTACCCTGTTTAATAGCAAAGTATTTTCTAAGTATGTTTATAATACCACAGTTTTTGAGATTACCATAGTATTTTTTACAATGACATGTTTGGTAGTCCATAACAATTGTGGTTTTAATACTGTAGTATTAGCCAAACTGTGGTTTTTTCTCTGTAAAAAAAAAGAGCCCCAGACCTCTTTTTAAAAAACAGAGGAGCCGAAAAGAAGGGTCTCACGTCGTTATCCTTCCCCTCTCCAACGCCGCCCTGTCGCGTTTGGAGGTTTCTCCCTCGCCGGCCATGGGGAAACAACAAGACGGCACCGGAGAGACCAAAGGTGAGTACACTGTCATTCATCCTCCCTCATTGGCTCCTCCCACATCTTCACGGCGACCGCTGGCCCCTTCCTCCGGCCGTGATGGAATAGGCCGGGGCACTAGATCTATTTGGTTCTTGCTATCTCCAAAGGATGAATCCTCGTTTGAGCCAAAATTTGTATGTTCGATTCATGTGCCTTCTCCTTTATAAAGTCTGGTATGATGCACACGGGTAACCCAAGGGAGCGAGCTGCTATTGCGTTTGAGATCAGTGAAGGCGCCGCTACGAAGGTTTTTATACTTCAGATTGCTCAGAGGTCGTCTGCCTAATTACTCCGCCGCCGTCGCTGCCGCTAATCATAATTAGTCTAATTGATCCATATATTATATTCTAGTAATACAATACGATGCTACTTCCATGCACTATATATTTCAGCTAGCTACCACATGTCGTCAAGAATAATTCAGAGGTCATCCCCTTACATGTGTGTTGAACAAAAGCATGGATGAGAGTGATTGTATTATTGTCAATTTTTCGGACGTTTGTGTTGATTTGAACGCTTTATTTGATGCATTTTGTATCCCAATTGCAGAAAAGAAAAACAGAGCATCATGGACCACTGCTCAGTTGGACCTTCTAGTTTCTGTGATGAAAGAGTATGCAGATGCTGCTAAGTTTCGTGGTCAGAATGGATGGACCAAAGAAGGATGGAAAAGCATGGCTACACGCTTGTAATGTCCTTCCACTTCTAACGGCTAGGTAGCTGACTATTTGTACGCAACGGCTAGGCAACAATACTGTGTTTTCCAACAACAACCAAACAGGTCACAATAATCTCAATACTTCAAGATACTTTGGTATTACCAAAACTGTGGTATCTTGTACCCATTGACAAAAATACTATGGTTTTCAATACTTCAGTTTTTTCTAATATTTTGCTACCAAACATAGCCTAATTCTGCAACTTTATAAACTGCAACTCAGTTTTGCTCACAAATGTTTTGCTCCTCATAAAACTAATTTTCTACTAACTGATTTCCGTATTTCCATTATAGTTTATTCATTACCATGGTCAAGGTATTATCTGTGTTTTTTCTGACTTGGTCAACTTACCCTCGCAGTAATCTGCCACAAAAGATAGAATGTAAGAAAGGGTCTACTTTAGCAGTTGAGATCAAGATGCTACTCCAATCTATATATGAAACCAAATCAGGTGGGCTCGATGACAAAGAGGTAATAAGAGATGAACTCTTCCAGTATAAAAAGTTGTTGGTCATAATTAGTTTATAGCTTATTTCTTGATCACTTTAATTTACACGGCATCTCCAGGGCTTTTAGTGTTCTGTGGTAATATATTTGATTATAGTCACAGCTTACGCAAGATGATTATTTACGTTCCTAATTTATCTTCCTCTATCATGGTGGTAGGGAAACATCGCCGTTAGTTTGCCTGAGATAGAAGGACTTCACATAATTTTGTCAATAGCATTGATCAGGATATCTTTTTTCTTATTCCTTTCTATTTGTAGACAAGGAAGAACCATAGAGAATCTCGATCCTTACACTGTAGCAATACCTGAAGCAGAGCAAACCGCTGTCTAAAATTTAATAGTAGATGGAAAGGAATGGTTGTTTTTGTTGCAGGTTACTCCAAGAACAAGTGCATTGTCAAGCTAGATGTTTTATATTATCTGTCCATAATCTGGATGCTTGTGTATCCTGCGACTTGGTTCATCCAGGAGATATTTGTGTTCAAACACAAGTGTGGGCTGGTTGCAGGGTAGAGCATAATTGGATTTTAAATCCATTTATAATGTCCTGCAAAACTATAAGTTTGAACAAAGGTACATTAAGTTGTGTCACTCACATGGACAGTGTTGCCATCTATAATGCTTACAAGTCTGAGCTCCATCACGATAATCTGATTAGTGTGTCGCAAGTCTGCTATTTCTAACTGTACAATGCACTTATTTAGCATTTTACATGATGCGTAGATTTTTCAGAACAGAAATAAGTGAATCCTTATAACCTGATTTTGCTATATTATTTAGTTCGAAGTTACTTTGTAAATCCCAGTTTCTCCAGTATTGTAACTCTGTGTCAAATTAAACTGATATTTCTCTTGTGGACAACTTCAATTTGTAATATCATGATTTTCTTTTTCAGAAACCACTTCAACTAGCCTAGGGCTATGTCTATTAGTCCTCCAGTATTTCTTGGAATGGGATAACACATGTTTCTTCAAGTGTCTACACACTACATGAAGTAAGTTTCTTATAGAAGTAGTCAAACCTGGATACCAATTTATCGGAACATTATATTTCTTATAGAAGTAGTCAAACAAGGATATCAATTTATTGGAACCATCAAGGAAGAGACACTCCTGGAGGGTCAGAAGTAATGCAATATATTCTTCCTCTTATGCCTATTTGAAATACAGTTGTAGGGTTGTACTTTGCCACTCATATTGCAGTACTCAACTGTAGCATGGATGGAGCAGGAAAGTGTGCTAAACCTTCTAACATGGACACTGCACTTGTACGAGCTACGGGCCACTATAGTTTGTCATATGGATTGTAGATGTAGTGGTAATGTACCACATTTTTCCTTTAGTAAGGATGATATTTATATGGAGTATAACAATCTGGTTGCTGTGACCTTCCTATTGTCCGTAGAGCCAGAAGAAAAATAGAATAAAAATTTTCATTAGACAAATAATAGAATTGGTGATTGAATATCACATGGCTGTAATTTTATATCCATGTGGGAGCTTGACGTAAGAATACATGCAGAGTATACAAGTGAAAAACATTATTTATTTACAGGCGTTATTACCAGAGTTTTTTTAACATGGAAGGATCCCGAAGCTTTATTATCATCGTAATAACATGATAAAACACATATGACATCCAGGCCCTAAAGAAACAAGAAAATACATAACAAGTTGATGGACTTTTACAAAAAAGGACCTCAAACTGAGAGACAAAAACATGATCAGGTCCTTGCGTGTAGGTTGCATCTCGCCGCCGTCGGGGACGAGCCACTTGGGGCAACAAGGTTGCTATGGCAGTATGGCTCGAGGCCATACATAGCCCCCACATAGAAGAAACACTGCCTCCTTGTTGGCATAGCCCTAGAAGGAAGAAAGAGGCGCGCAGACAGACCCATCGCCTTAGAAGGTTGCACTTCAGCATGAAGAGTCACCAGAACGACGAAGACCGCCATCGATTGCCAAAGACCAACTTCAGCGAGCAGTGTAGCTTCATAACAATTGCCGGTGAAAATAAGCTCATATCCGATCATCTATTATATTTTTGGATGAAGTTAACACCACAGCTTCTACTGGTAAAAATTAGGGCCAGTTCGGAAGTGAAAATCCTAATGAAGTCTTGTTGACCTCAAATATTGGTTTTACAAGAAAAGACTCTTTTTTCGCAATAATGGATGAGCAAGAATTTTAGAAACCAATGTTCAATGTTGTTTCCCGTGGCAACGCACGGGCATTTTACTAGTATACTTAAAACAAGAGTCAAATAAGCCATCATGCTCATCCACATATGCTAATATTGTTTACACCGTTCGATTAGAATAACAACGGCTAAGATTTAAAGGTTTTACGTAACGTCATAAAATATATGCACCAGTGGTATTGAACTTTTATGTTGTCACGATAGCAATAGGACCTTTAGAAAAAAACAGAAAAAAAAAGGTAAACGTCTGAAAGTTACCGCACAATATTATTCATGTACAACTATTGCTATAATGTGTCAAGTATACATCCTTTCCAATAAAAAAAGGCACGTGTACATCTTATATCAATCGGATTCACATATCCGGATATGCCTGATTAGAAGGACAACGGAAATGTTAACGCCCACACGTGTGGGCGTTTGCACATCGCCCACACGCCTCCATCATCACTCATTTTGCCACGTATGAATAGATGTCATCAGCAAAAAAAAATTGGTTTTCGGCTTAAAAATGTTGTATATCCTAAATAAAAAAACGAACTAAAAATCCGTTTTCACCATTAAATCCGTCTCAACGAGATCTTCAAAACTAGACCCCATGTTGATATGTTTCGACGAAATTTTTTTTTACCAAAAGTTGCCACGATGTTTACACTGCAGTTGCCATAGGGCTTAAACTAAAGTTGCCATGTGGCAATTTTAGTTTGTAGATCATGGCAATTTTAGTATTTTGATGATGGCAACTCCAGTACTTTAACCATGAAAATTATTTTTTGTATGAACCATGGCAATTTTACGTGCATGTATCATGGCAATTTTAGTTTATGGTTCATGGCAAGTCTAGTTTCTTAATTCCCCGTTTTATAAATGTCAAAATTTACTTTTATATGTAGAAGAAAATAGCTGAAACATATCATGGCAACTTCAGTGTAAACATCATGGCAATTCATATGCAACAGACATGGCAACTTTTAATCCAAAAAAAATTTCATCAAAACATATCAACATGTGATCAAGATCTCATCGCGAGGGATTTAATGGTGAAAACGGATTTTCAATCGGATTTTTCGTTCAAGAGATAAAACATTTTAAAAACTGAAAATCTAAAAAGATTCCTGCATGCATGCATGCAATGACGTGGCAATCTGTTTACATTAAAGACGTGTGATGCGTCTCTTTTCCTGCCACACGTGTGGTAGTTAGCGCGACCCAAGGACAACGTACAAGTATAGACAAGGAACTCGGAAATAAACAAAAGTGCAGAAACGTGTTGACATAGGACACGTATAAATTCTTTTTTTAACAACACACGTACAAATTCTTGATCCGGTCCATCCTATCTGGAGGGACTCAATCAATAGAACTCCACGTCTCCACATGGACTCTAGATAAAAAGAAACTCTAGATGGAGTCAGCCAAGGCAACAAAATAGAAAGACACTCGGCCGACCACATCCAACAGAAGCCCAAGAGTCGGAGTCAACCAATTCTGGACATATCAAAGTGTACAAATCTGCTACCCGACCAAAGCACCACCAACAAAATCGAGGTGTTTCGAAATCTACTACCCAGGAAGAGAACCACCAACAAAATTGAAGACTGCACAACAAATCTACTACCCGAGCAGCGTAACACCAATAAAATCGAAGACTGCAGAACAAATCTGCTACCCGACCAGAGCACCACCAACAAATTTGAGTTCTGCGATGCCAGACAAACAGCCGAAACTGCAATGAGACCGCAACAGGACGACCGACGAAGTCAGGACAGATCTTCAGAGCTGCCTCTCACTGAATCATCAAGGTCTGTAAATATTTTAATTAATTCACTTATCAGGACAAAAGATGCATTGGTAACTGACTAACAATTTTTGACTCCTTTTGCAGCCAAAAAACTATGGTGTGCAAGAAGCATAATGCTTACCAACAACATGACAAACTAGAACATTCAAGTTAAAGTACTGAGAATGCGGGATTAAAACCGATAAGCTCATTAGCCTCGATATGATTTTGATGGATGAAATTTTTTATTCATTACATATTCATTTGCAGATTGTTCTACTGTTTTAGACAAACAATTGCTAATAATATTTTGCTTGCTTTGACATGCCCAAACAATTCATGTGACTATCAACATTAAAACATCACACAACTACCCAGAGGAATTTGATACACTCATACTGATGAAAGAAAATGTAAATTCTATTTATGCATACAACACTTTTAGAGTTGTGGAATCCACAGAGTATCACCCATTGAGAAACGAAATTACTTTTTCGGGTTGTGGAATCCACAAAGTATCACCCATTGAGAAATGAAATTACTTTTTCTGCGTACAATACAAAGGTTACGGGGGTGAAAGGGTCATCAGAATGTTTTCAAGATTACAACTCCGAGTTTGCTACCAAGGACACGACGCAAAAACAGGGAGATAAAGTTAAACAATGCTTAGGTATGTCTATACTTTATAGTTTGAAATAATATAATTAATATTTCTAACCGTGAAGAAATTAATCTCCAAATTTGCATGTCATTGGATTATTCACCCAAATGAAGCATGTCGAATCGATAGTAACAAAAAAAAACTTCATATTACCACACGACTGCTTCTAAATAGAGCAAGTGCATAATGCATACTGAAACTTTAATTAGACTTCCACCATTGAGGCTAAGATTAACACTTTTCAAGCTTGACCTCTTTAGGGGTGATGAAACCAGAGCGAGACTATGTGGAATGTTTGCTTATTTTTCAAAAGAGGATGTAATTATTGTGGCCTAAACAATGGCCTAGAAATTCAAACAGTAAGTCCAATAATGTTACATGACCCTCTGTAATTTACAAACAAATCTAATAGATTTGTCATAAGTTTAATAGGGTTGTGCCTAAAGTCAACCAGTGCCTCAAGAATATATGCAGTTCTATGCATAGCCAAAACTTGAGAACTTCCTTTCAGTTATGGAACACTATCTTTTATTATTGATCAACAAATGATTCATGACTCATGTTTATTCATCAATAACATATATATTTTTTACTCGACTAACTCCACATATGCAGGCACTCGACAGAAGAAAGTTTATGAAAAATGATCAAGATAGATAGCAATACATAAGGAGCGCTAGAAACATTTTTAAAAAAGGAGAACATTACGAGAACTTACTGGAATGTGGCATAAAACCCAGAAAAGTTAGGTAATGCATCAAACTTCTTCTCAGATATGATATCACCACTTCTTGAGGAAAACGAGACTCTCAAGCCTGTAGTGACAACTGAGTAATATCAGTTATAATGGAACCATATCTATATTATTTTATGTCTATCAGTTTCTTCGGGTTGCTAACTTTACTTTATTTTTCACGACAATAGCTATAATAGATCTGTTACACAAAAATGTTCAAATGATCATGTAATGATTGATAAAAACTAACTACAGTGGAAACTGACAAGTATTAGTCTGACGATTGTGGTATATATCTAGAAATTCTAACACCTGGTAAGTATATTCTACTAATTTGAATAGGAACTTTTATATTATATATACTCTGCACTAATAAAAGTGGTATAGCAAAATTGCTGAACTCATTGAATGGAAAATATGAGAATCGCCAAGTAAACCATTTACGTTTGCGGAGATATAGAAAGAATACATGATATCGATCAATATAAGGAGGGCACTTATTATAAGGGTCAAACGTTAGCACTATCAGAAGCATGTCACATTGTTATTATTTGAAATACATTCAGACATGAACTTTAGTGAGTTTTATGTTCTTGGCAACAACTCTTCTATCCTAGCCTTTTCAGTTGATAAGAACAATGAAAAAAGCTCCAGTGTTATAGGCATCACCTACAACACATGCGAAAACTCTATTGCATATCAATTAACACATATGGTCCAAATTCACTTAATAAATGCAAGCCTTTTTCTTTTGTCTTAAAAACACATATCATTAATATAACTTGCTAATATATGGTAACAACAAATAGAAAGAATACACCTTTTATCCAACTATAAGGGGAAGCATACCTGTGACGAATCAGCCGTGTGCAGAAAGTAGGAATGATGCAAAGTTGTAGCACATCACATAGGTGGAAGCTTCCACAGTAGCAAATAGGAAGCCCACAACCTGCCTCCACCTGTGGACTCTCTACAAGACAAAGAAATATTTAACACCGTTTGCTATACTACACTTCATATAATTAATATAGATGTGTTCAAGAGACAATAATCAAAGTTGGGCAGAATGTCAACTGACAAAATATAGAAGCTCAATTCCCTAAAGCAACACAATGCACATCAATGGCAAGATAAATAACTCTATAATTTATATCCTACAAATTGTCCTTATATGAACAACAAAATGTATGAGCTTATCGTCTAAATTATAATTTCATAGAACTAAGTAACTCAACCTTATCTCTGAATAAATTTAATGGATCAACTAAAAGGTCGTTCGGAATCTCTCCGCTGCGGAGCGGAGCGGCACTTAGTGCAATTTTGGCGAGCGGTCAGATGGGTGCTCCACCGGCTTTGCTCCCTGGCGAAGGAGCAGACTATTGCCGAACACAGCCTAAGTAAATGAACTTTTAAAGTACATATATACTGTGCCCAACAAGAGAAGAATGAAAAGGATGATGAGAGAGTAGTAAGACGGTCATACCCATCCCTACTACGGTGCCACATACGACGAAGAACATTATGAAGAACATGGCTGTCGAACCCGACGGCACAGCTCTCGGCCCAGTGCCACAAACAAGAGAGCAGCACCACTCAAGGAAACGGATCTCTCATATTCTCCGGTGACCTCGCAGGCGACCACTTTGCTCGCGGCCTCGCTGCTAGGGGACGCAGAATCTGCGGCTGGAACGCATGCCCTAGCCTCGGTCCGATCTGCCATTCAATAGAATCACGTTCCCAACTTTACTGATGCATGGGTAGGACACTGGATGGATTTGTGCAGCCACTCGCATTCACATGAAGGAGCAAATTTCTCATAGCCATAGGAAATCTCCATAAAGAATAAAAAATCCGCGCCATTGCTGGAGCCTAGCAGACCAAGCATCTGGAAAGGAAGGAGAAGGAGGGGAAGAGGAGATATTACCTAGAGGAGAGCCACCGTTCAAGTTCAAAGGGGCCCAGCTCCATGGCCATCCAATGGACGGCGGCAGCGAGCAGCAGGAACGTGTGGTCAAGCTGGAGGACCTGCCGCCGCCGAGAGCCTGCAGCCACCGCACTCCGTCGCAAATCCCCCTTCTCACCCCGTCCTCCACCCTTAGCAGGATCTAGCAACAAATTGGGATGAATCCATGGATCGGAGAAGGAATGGAGAAAAAGGAACGGGAGGAGAACGAGAATGTGAAGAGGGACGAGGGGATGAATGGTACAACAGTAAGGTGTGTCAGCTTGCCCACGATCCCATCTGTCAAGCGTGTTGTATCTCACAACTAGTTGATCCGTTGCGCCAAATGGCGCAGAGACCTGCTGAAGACATATTGTCGATGAAAATAGTTTCATTATGCAAGAACCTTCAACTAAATCATGTTATTTTTTAAACATGTTTATTACGTTGTTAAATAATAGTCTGGGAAAGGGAAACTTTGCATAATATGAATATGTTCAGTTTGAAAATATGGCCACCATAATGAGAGAGTAAAGTTGGCATGGTTGTATTTTTTAGCAAGTTTGAAAACCTGGTTATCATGAGAAACCTGGCCATGCATATTGTTCCTGCAAAAGAAAGGGAAAAAGATAAGAAACCTAAACATGTCTTTGTTGTGCATATATGGAGATATAGGGATCAGGGGGTATTAGGATAGCCCATATGTTATTTAGCCCAGTCCACGTAGAGCGATGTCTGTGGCCCGTGAGGAGCTGAGCAAAGACTGTCTTTCCCCTTCCTTTCTTTCTCGTCCTTAGCTGGGTGACAAAGGCATTTCGTGAACCGCCGACCGATGCGATTTTGCGCCAACTGGCGCAAAGATCCGCTAAAGCCATGTTGTCGATGAAAATAGTTGCATTTTGCGAGGACCTATTCGATATTTGTAGTAGAATGCTACACTGAAAATATGGTTATCATGCTATGATTCCAAGTTAGCAATAAAAATAAATCCATGGTTTAGTTGATTGTGTTACGGGCAAGCACATATGACAACAAATTTAATCTCTCATAGTTAGGGATAACAGGGACCTGTTGCGCCAAATGGCGCAAAGGCACCTTAAATCCCTATGCGCAAGGAAAAAATTATCCATGGTTCAATCACCTTTAATAGGAAACATGGTCAAATGTTGTCTACAATGAGATGTATATATACATATTTTAATTTGATAGCACAAAATATTTGCTACCATCTTCACAAAGACCCATTCAAAATCATGTATGCATTGAAAATATGTGCACTTCCGGGTGACTGTTTGAGCAAAAAATACATAGGTTTTGTTTAAAAATATATGTGTATAAAATCATGATTTCTTTGGCCATACACATAGTAGAATACAAATAAGCCAGGGGACTACATATCAACTCCCTTGCTCTTAAAACAAAACAATGAAACTTATCATTTCCTCTCTTCATAGCATTCTCCTCTCCTTCTCGGGTGCGCTGTGTGGCTTCCAACGAATCCTGCACCACCACCGCCAAAGCCAACGCAAGTATTATTTAGATAGCAGAAAAACAATGTGCAATACAAATATTGATTGCACATGTAGATGGAGACTAAAACGAAGAAGGCATTAAGAATCAAGACGGAGAAGATCTGGTCATAGTATCAGCCAGGAGTCTCAAATGAAGTACCAGTCATGACATAGTTAAGTTTCAGTTCAAATATCATGTAAAAACTTTTCAGCTTAACTTAAATAAAAACATACTGAGACTCCACCATGTGACTTCCACGTAGAAGGTTCTCATATAGATGGACCGACAAGAAAAAAATTACGACAGGTTAGACCAAAAAACAGGAAACATTTTCCTGTCAAAGGTAATTCAAAACTAATGAGAGGAAAATCACAGTCTCTCGTTTTGCCAAAATTACTGTGTCAACCTGATTGTTTTTTAGAGGCCCAATTTTGCTTGATTCTGAATAGATGACACGGTAAACTGACTATAAAAGTCGTCAGTTCATACCACAACCCAATGACTAACAATGAACATCTCTATATGCAATATGATTTCAGAGTGAAACATACCATTATTTGCTATTTGCTATTGGACCAACCAAATGTGGTTTCAACTCCACATGAGAAAAACAATGTAGGAACTGAACATACATCCAAGCATACAAAACCGAAAATTCAAGCAAGAATTAGACAGGGCATCTAAGGCCACGATAGCATTCACTCACCCTGGTATGTAGCATCGGTGGAGCGAAATGTGTCAATGCCACGATAACATCCACATGTCCACCTTCATGCCTCCCTGACTCCTCCTACCGACCACGCGCCTCTGCCATGGCGTGTCCCCACATTCCCAGCCACGCCCTCTCAAGTACTCCCAAGAAGATAACAGCAATAACAGTGTCGGTGCGGAGACAACACCTATGGGATCACAAGAATCCCTACTACGGTTGCGGGGCGCGGGGTCGTGAGAAGAGCAGATCAAACAGATAGCACACGGGTTCTTTTATCTAGGTTACCATGAGGTGCGTAAACCCTACTCTGCTTTGGTGGTTAGCTTATTTGCGTTCTGAGCTAGCTATGGGGCGTGAGGAGCTTCAAAGCGAATCCCCTCTTGGTCGCCTTGGGCCTCCTTTTATAGGGAAAGGGTTGCCACGATGGCGTCTGAGGAGGTGGACAGGTCTGATCATACGAGTTTATCCTCGCATTACATGACAAGGCGCCATAAATGTGTCTTGCTTAGGTGTCCTTGCTTTACAGGGGCGGGGAGAGCCAGTCTCGTCCGCCGCCGCTTCCTTCAGCGTTGACACGCATACAGCCAGCGGTGCTGTGGTGCCATGTAGGTAGGCGAGGCAAATGAGGTGGCGCCATGGTGGGCCTCCACGAAGGTTCGTTCGCCGCGCAGTGCCTGCCCAACCTGGTTGGGTCGGCGGTGCATGATGGAGGCTTGATTGGTGCAGCCTCGATAGTGGCCCCACGGTGTCCTTGGCAGGGGCTTTGCCGCAGCCCTGGCAAGGGTCTTGCCGCAGCCCCGGCAAGGGCCTTGTCGGGGCCTCGACAAGGGTCTTGCCGCGGCGCCCACTGTCATCCCCGGCAAGGCTCGGCGGGGCCTCGTCAGTCCTCCCCGGCGTGATCCCGCCAAGGGTCGTCATCCTTGATACTATGTATCTGATCTTTGAATGTCTTCACAAAGATCTGCATGCCACCACGGGGATGTCTCCCGAATCCTTGCCCCATGGGGTAGTGGACTCAAGGGTGATTCGCTCCGTAAGTGTGGGGGCGAGCTGCCCGCAAGGGTCTTGCGGGTTTGCTAAACACTCCCGGCAAGGATCTTGCCGAAGTCCGCTCCGCCGCCGTCCCCGCTCTTTGCGGTCTTGGTCTTGGCGTTTGTTCTGTTCCTCTTGGCGTTGGCCTTACCTTGGCTCACCTCCTCGCCTCGCTTCGGTGTGGCGTTGTCCGTGGCTCGGACCGCCTGCACACGATTATAGGGTGCAAAAGCATACCCCTCTTTTGTACACCGACAGAGCCCCGGCACAGGCCACACGTAAGCGCAATCGCGTCGTTGGGCTAGGCCCAAAAATGGTCTTGTGGCATGCGGGTAGTTTTACCGCGGTAAGTTTCTTCGCGCGCTGCGCTTCCCATTCCTCCCGCGCGTGGCTCGGCGTGGGGAGGCGCGCGTGACGTGGGCGGCATGCGTGGGGCTGAGCCCTGCACGCATGCGTCACGTCGTAGTTAATGTGAAAGGAGGCGGCCTGTGTTTTCCCCCATAAGAAGGAATAACCGCGAGCGCGCTGCTCACTTTCACCTCTTCCCTCGTACCTTTTCCAATCTCAGAGACGCCGTTTTCTCTCTTCCTTCCCTTCTAAGCTTTCGCCGTCGCCCGCCGCCGCTGTTTTGCCGCCCTTCTTCCTTGCTCCTTTAGACTTCTTGGCCGCCATGGCGCCCAAATCCGCCAAGGGCAAGGGGGTGGCTAAGAGCTCCGGGTCCGTGGAGCTCACCATGAGAATGGCCGACATCGAGAAGGCTCAGGAAGAGGCGGCGAACTTGGCCGCCGCGGCCGAAGCCGCCAGGAACCAACATCAAGCCGCCTTGGATTCCCAGGAAGAGGACCTCTCCGCGCGTGAAGCGAAGCTTAACGCAACGCTCCGCGGCAAGGACGAGGAGCTTGAGGCCCTTGTCGCGCAGCGGACCCATGAGCTAGAGCGAGGCACAAGGAGGCACTCGATGCCTGTGCTCAGCCCATGCCGGCAAGGTGAGGGAGCTGAAGCGGCGGGGCGAGCTGAAGGAGCAGGTCTTCAAGCTGTCCGGCAAGAAGAACACGCTCAACCGCGCCTTAACAGAGGCGCAGGGAGCGATCATCGCGGGGATCGGGAGCTCTCCGGCGCAAAACTCCATCGAGACCTCAAGTTGAACACGAAGGTCTCGAGAAGATCTTGTCGGAGAGCGTGGGCTCGGGAGGAGACCTTGACCAGGGAGCCTCAAGGAGGAGAAGCAGCTGCGGCAACGAGGCCGCCTCCCACCAAGAATATGTGGTGGGCGAGAGCAAGTGGATCAGCCATCTGGAGTTCATCATTGGCGGTCACCTCGCAATTGGCCACCATGGGGTTGCCAAGCGTGAGGTGCGCCCCGGCGCGCCGGACCATCAACGCCAAGCTGACCTAGTTCTTCGAAGGCGTCCTCGGGGCCTTGGCCTATCTCCACTCCAACAGGACGGCCACGCCGGCCGATGAGGCCCGACGACTTTGCCGGAGGGTTGTGACCAAGGTCCTCACCAAGGTGGCGCACTGGAATCCCAACCTTGACTTCGCGGCCTCGATGAAGAGCTTGCCAAATGGCGTCGACCTCACGGTGCTCAAAAAGCGCATCAAGCCCATCACCAACGGCATCAACGAAATCAAGAGGGTGGAAAGCCAGCGCCGGGATTGAGTATCCTGTTCTTCTTCGCCGCTGCAGGTTCCCGACCAAGACAAATTTTATCTTTAGTTAGGACTGCAGCTATGATGTGGTGCAATATAACTTTGGAATGCTCTTAATTTTCTTGCACGTTATTTCCCCGTTCAATTCCCCCTTTGTATGTGTGCCCCTCGTCGATCGGGTAGGCTTGCCGGCGCGAAAGCCCCTAGCGGCGTTTTGGGGACGGATCCCCAAGGCCTGGTGGGTACGCGTGCCGCCGGACGAGCCACCTTTCCGTTCCAAACGCCGCCGCTGTCGCCGAGCTTGACTCGAGTCGAATCGAGGGCGTTGTCGATCGCGAAGGTTACTCGCCATTCTCGACGCAGCCGCTTGAGCTGTTGGCGGACTCAAAACAGGCAAGGGCGTTGCCGATCGTGGGAGAGCCCCCTGGCGTGCGGGTTTCTCATACAAAGGCGTGACATCTCCGGGGGGGGGGGGGGGGAATAACCTCAAATAAGAAGGGTAGTACACATAAGAGGTTAGTGCAACTTAGCTTCTGTTGGCGATCGCTCGAGCGTCGACCTTCTGGCCTCCTTTCTTCTTCCAGGATCACGAAGATGGAGGAGTGTCGGGCTAATTGCTAGAGCCGATTCTCACAACTACGCCCCCTACCTGGCGCGCCAAAGATGTCGGTGCGGAGAAGACACCTATGGGATCACAAGAATCCCTATGTGACGCCCAGGTAATTAAGCTACAGTAATCCCCACTAATGATGCCACGTCACCTTTGTCACGGTAGTTAATCTCGGGTTAGTTCAAAAACCGGTCCGAATTTCAAATTCAAAATCAAGCAAACAATAAAAGTTTTCAAATATTAAAATTTAAATGTTCGGAGTGAACCAAATAATACATAGGTAATTATGGAGGTGAAACCACATTTTTATAAAATGTTAAATGCTCCAAGGAAAATAAAACAACAGCAGAAGAAATTAATTAAATGCCTTTTTGTGTTTTGTAAAATATTAAACTATATTATTTGGGGATGAAACAGTTTGTGGATGTGGCTTAATTTGTAAGAACAATTTAGGTGCCACTTTGGTATTTACTAAAACAAAAAATAAACTGCAACTAAAATAAAAGCAGAAAAGGTAAAGTAAATAAAAGTAAAACAAAAGCAGAAGAAGAGAGAGGGCCCCCCATCGGGCTTCGCCCAAGAGCCGCCCAATCGAACACCGCCCAGCCCGGCCTCCTATCCATCCCCCCACCCTCAAACCCTACCCACGACCCCCTCTCCTCGCCCCCCCCGTTCGCTCCCTCTCCCGATCCGGATCGGGATCGAGAGGCCACCGACGCCGCCGCTCCCCTGAGGCCACCGCCGCCGCACGAGGCCGCACCACCCGGAGCGCCTTCGCCTCGCCGCCTCTCCGGCTCACCTCCCCTCGCTCCGCTTTCCCCCATCCCGATTCTGGATCGGGGCACCAAGTCCGCCGGCGCCCCACCGCCACACGCCGCTCGTCCCCGCCGGCAACCGCCCCGACGCCTTGCCGGATCGATTGTCGCCGCCGAACAGGACCACCTCGCCGGACCGCCTTCCGCTCGCCGTGTCGTCCCGTCGGCCTCCCGAACCTCCCGCGCCTTCGCCTGACCCCACGGCCCGTGGTGAGGCCCCTCCTCCTCTTTCCCGCATCGCCGCGCCTCTGCTCCCACACAGCCGGACGCCATCCGTCGCGCCCGCCCAGCGCGTCCTTCGGGCCAAGCGCGTTCTTTGCTCCTCCAGCTCATGCGTCGTCGCCTCTACGCCCGTCTGTGCCTCGACGCCCGTGTCGCACAGCGCCTGTGGCGCCCCTGTCTTGGTTGGCCGCCTCCTCGACCTGGCCGGGCCATGTGCACCTGCTGCTCCCGCCGCCTCTGCTTTCGCGTTATCGCCTCCACGTCTGACCCAGCGTCGGCGCTTCACGCCGCCCGCGATCGTGCTCTCGCTCGCCCAGCATCTTCGCCTGGTCCGTCCCGACGGCGATGCGCCCGCCAGCGTCGTCTCGGGTCCGCCCGAGACGGGCGGTCGCGCCCACGCCCAAGACGCCCATTCGAACCACGCTTTGTTGGTCCCGGCCAATAATGACGAAGGGCCCGCCCAACGATTTAAAAAAATAATAATAATAAATAAAAGTATTAAATAAATAAATAATAATTAAAATAATTAAAATATTAATTAATTAAATAAGTAATTAATTAATGTTAATTAATCTGATTAGATTAACCTAATCACTAATTAAACTAATTTATCTGCTTTAGTTAATCTTAGTCAATGACAATGGGACCCACATGTCGAGGTTGACCCACCAACCACAGTGGATTCTTGACGTCGGATGACATCATGCCGACATCATAATTCCATTTTGAATTAATTAATTAATTAATTAAATTCGAAATTAATAAAATCTTTAAAAATCATATCTTTTAATCCGTAACTTCGGTTAAAATATTTTCAACATGAAAGTTGCTCGAGCGGCGAGGCGAATCCGGATCGCAGTCCGTTCGTCGCCACACACCCCTAACCTATCAGACCTGCAACTTTCCTCCCGGCTCCTCTCTGAAAACACGAAACACCGGAATACTTTCCGGATGTTTCTTAACCGTACCACCTCATACCACGTTAGATCACCTCTAGCACCGCTTTTGTTATGTTATGCTTTGATTGCTCTATTATTTATTATGTCCCCCTCGTTACTTTTTTTCCAGTGACCCGAGACCGCCGCTGCGGTACCCCCTGTGATCGACTACGGTGTCGACGACCCTCTCTCTTGCCCGAGCAACCAGGCAAGCCCCCCTTGATCACGGATATCGCCTACTCTTCTCTATACCGCTTGCATTAGAGTAGTGTAGCATATTCTTGCTTTCGCTTATACCTATCCCGATGCATAGCCCGTCCTTGTTACTCTTGTTGTTACCTTTACCGCAATCCTATATGCTTAGTATAGGATGCTAGTACTTTCATCTGTGGCCTCCATCCTTGTCCGTCTGCCGTGCTATACTATCGGGCCGTGATCACTCGGGAGGTGATCACGGTATATACTATATACTTTACACTATTACATTACATGGTACTGTTCGGAGATGGCGGCCGAAAGGACGGTGGCTCATCCCGTAGAGGTGGGCACGGGTTCCCGACGGCCCCATTGTTACTTTATGGCGGGCGGCAGGCAGGTTGAGACCGCCTAGGAGAGAGGTGGGCTGGCCCTGTTCGGCGTTCGCGGATACTTAACACGCTTAACGAGGTCTTGGTATTTGATCTAAGTTGGCTCTGAGCTTATACGCACTAACCATCTACGCTGGAGTAGTTATGGGTATCCCGCGTGGTATCACCGAAATGCTTCAGACGTCGGCGACGGGCGGCGCGCCACGGATTAGACTGAACGCTTTCTTGGGCTAGAGTGCGCTTCGGCACGACATAACGTGCGTGTGTGCTTTCGGCGATGGGCCCGCACCCTGCGCGCTTAGGTTTAGACCGCGTGTTGGCCTCTCTGTTGTGCCTAGGTGGGGCTGCGGCGTGTTGATCTTCCGCGCCGGGCATGACCCAGAAAGTGTGTCCGCCAAATGGGATCAAGCGTCTTTGGGTAAGATGGTGCACCCTGCAGGAAGTTAATCTATTGGATAGCCGTGATCTTGATAACAGGACGACTTGGAGTTGTACCTTGAGCTTATGACAACTAGAACCGGATACTTGATAAAACACACCCTTCCAAGTGCGGATACAACCGGTGGTCGCTCTCTCTCGGGGATATGAGGAGGGATCGCGGGTAGGATTATGCTATGTGATGTTACTTGGAGGTCTTGATTGCCCTCCTATACTGCTGCAAGACGGTGTCCGAGCGTAGTCTTCGTTAAGACTAGCTATCCCCTCTTATTACGGCATTCTGAGTTCACCCCCGATATGACCCTTTACACATATATCCATGCATATGTAGTGTAGCTCCTTGCTTGCAGTACTTTGGATGAGTACTCATGGTTGCCTTGTTCCCCTTTTCCCTACCTCTACTCGATTGCTGCAACTGACGATGGAGCCAGGAGCAGACGCCACCGCCTATGACGACTACTACTGGAGGTGCCTACTACTATGTGCAGCCCGACGGCGGCGACCGGGAGTAACTTAGGAGGATCCTGGCGGGAGGCCTGTTCCTCTTCGATCTGTATCCCAGTTTGTGCTAGCCATCTTATGGCAACTTGTTTAACTTATGTCGTACTCAGATATTGTTGCTTCCACGACTTCGTCTATGATCGAGCACTTGTATTCGAGCCCTCGAGGCCCCTGGCTTGTATTATGATGCTTGTATGACTTATTTTATTTGTAGAGTTGTGTTGTGATATCTTCCGTGAGTCTCGATCTTGATCGTATACATTTGCGTGCATGATTAGTGTACGATTAAATCGAAGCGTCCAAGTTGGTGTCGAGCCGATTGCTGTAGGAATCCCCTTCCACACTCCTTGGCAAGTCGAGTCTAGACTTTACAAAACTTTTACTAACATGGTGTGCGCGCCCATGGGCCCATGTCGCCATTGGGTGGTATTAGGATCTTTTACTCCTCGATCTTTACTCGGGATTCTGAACTCTCTTCTATTCGGGTTAAACGATTTTGCTAAAAACAAAACTAACTTTAGGTTCTCGCAAGTAATTTTCTCCCGGAGAGCCCCTCACTTCAGATGATCGTCTGCTAATCGGAAGATTCAAGATACTCTCTGTTCTCTCGAGACCTTGTGCCCATCACTTTTGCTATTCCCGACCACCGATAAATCCGTATGGAAAACTACTTACACTTGCCATTCATACGATCATCCCCATTGATCTTGTTATTACAAGATACCCGAAGTTTTCTATTGTTTCGAGGATACTTTGTGCCTCTCGCCTAGCAGTTCTTTGCCACATGAATACCCTTCAAATAAACCCTCGCGACTTGTCGAGTATCCGCTCATTCGATTGTTCATGTGTTTCACAAAAGACTTCAAAATACTATTCGATCTTCCGAAAATCCTCTGGAGCCTTTGCCTCTTGAAATTCTTGCTTGCTTGCATTATGGTTAATCCCATAAGTCTCGTAGTCTTATTGACATTCCTTGTCATTATCATTTTGAGTCTGTTGACTCAATATGTTTCTGAATACTGCAATCATCATTGATCCTTATAAATTACTTTTCTGGCTGAGCTGCCATTCTTTTAACTGGAATTGGTTCTCGACCAGTCCAATTGTCGTTGATTGTACCCTAAGGCTATTCAACTTATCCATCCCTGATCAGAGCATTGCTACTGATCCCTTGATTTGGGAATCATAATTCCTTTGCATTTGACAATTGATTTAGTCAGTTGTTTCTATAGTTTGATCTCCTTGCATTCTTCTTCCTCTAGTTGAGTCTTGATGCTCCGTCGACTCCTTGTGGACCACCAGATCCTTTGTTGGATTTTATCGACAACGCCCTTCATATTCAATAACCTTGTGAGCCTTTCCTCGATACATAATGCCTTTGGTAAATTGTATCCTCTGCTTTCTCAACCATGCTCGCCTTGAGCTTGAGTTAATTATTTCTAAAGATTACGGTATATGATTCCAAGAAGCCCTATGGGTTGAACATATGCCTTCACTAAACCGTGAGAACTCGACAGTTTTCATGAGTCATACACTTCTGGTATTTTGCGAGATAAAATTTCAACACTACAACTTCCTCGAAGGTGAGAAGTGAATGAAGGGTTATGCATTGGGGAAGTGGGAGTCGACCTTGAACTTTGTGTTCATGCCCATGGACACGATGTAGATCTTATCATTAAAGCTTCTCTTAAATTAATTATTCCTTTGGTATAAGTTCCTCTTATATCTGGGATCTGGCCTTTGGCAATCATGGTTCCGACCATGTTCGCTTTTAAATATCATTTCTCGTGCAAGTTTAAGCACTTGTCTTCGGTAGAGCAATACCCCAGTCCAACTTCTACTTTGATCTGTCATCGAGTATTACCCCCCTGGTATCTCGAGATTATCATGGAACTGCATAACTTCTTATGAGTTCTTCATTAAGTGCTACCGTCCCCTGATTCAATTTTTCACGGGCTCTGAGTTATTAAACACTCAAAGACACCGATAAATGAACCGAGTCCGCACTACGGTTCAACAACTCTTCAGAAAACTTCTATAAGTGCGAAGTTTGTACCCGATCACGCCATTCCTAGCCTGTTTGGCTATATCTTGTCGTGATGATTTTAACTGTGCTACCCGGTCCTTCTTCTCGGAGCACAATTTTCGACGATGAACTAACCTTACGTCGATCCTCATCGTCATATCATTTTGCCTTGAACAACAAGCTTGGTTTCGGGTTTGTGTCGTAACCTTGGTTCCAGTAACCTTTCACTTCATCATTACCCTGACTTGATGTCGTCGCCGATCGATTACATCTTCATGAACTCTCACGACAAAGGTGTCGTGATCGTCAGCATTCTGAGCTCATCCAGGGTATCAATTGAATTCATGATGAGAAATACCCTCCTTGTCCTCTCCTTGGGTTAATGATGGACTCTTGTTAACGGGAATCACATCATAGTTCATTTCCCCGAGAATCTTACAATGTCATCTCGTCAATTTGCGTTGCACCTTTCTTCTCGTGTATCCTAAGTCCGAGGTATCCCGACACCAATCGGATCTGAATCTCGGTCGATATGATGGTTGGGACAACTTTCAAGAGTTATGATGTTGATCCTTTGATGACCCGGTAGCATGATGTCATGCCTAGCACTTCCGGTGGAGGACCTATCATTATAGATTCCTTTTCAGCAGGGTTATTCATTCATCCATGAGGGAATTGTAATACGATTCTACAAGTTATTCGGATGGATCCTTCGTGATTCCAAAGTCTGATCTTCACACGAAGGCCATGTCAATGCTATCTCGAAGCATGTCTGTGATACTCGATTTTCAACAAGAACATTGAAGCCCAATGCTAAATGTTTCTTACTCAATTATCCGAACACCGTTGTATGGGTAATGTCATGAAATTTCTCTCCCTTACCTAAAGGGTTTTCTACATTATATCCTGTAATGGATATCATGCTCGCTTATCCTTGGGAAGGATATACCCGAAACATGTGTTTAAACACATTTTCCTTTCCATTGTTCTGTTTAACCTAATGATCACATTTTCCTTTCCATGGGTCTGTTGACCCTTCTTGGGATATATATAATCTAGCGGTGATAATCCCCGCTTAGGTAAGCACCTCGTTGTACCACTCTAAGTAAGACCCTATTACTATTGTTGATGACATTCCGGTAACCACCGATGGGCGAGAACCTTGCCTATTGGTCCGCCTCGTTCAACGAAAGGAAAATGGTTCTCTTCGTCCCTCGCCTTGGTACCTATGTTGTTATCGACATGACCCTCGACTCTCCTCGACATGCCTTGCTTACATGATCGTGCAAGAGGTCACCAACCTCCTACTTTTAACCACATGGTGGGCCCATGACCCATAGTTTCACAGGATCGAAACCCGACTCTCCTGTACACCCTCATTGTCGAAGTTATTCCTCACGCTTGACCTTGTATGTAATTCACGGGCCACTTGCACGTTGATCAATCACAGTATCGGACGCGATACTTACTCTCGCTACTCAACCCCTTTCTCACTCGGTTCAGGCTTGAGCAACTATCTATCCGCTTGGAGCCTATTATGGTACCTTCGTACCTTACTCTCGAGGTATTTCATATGTTCAACTCGAGATAATCTTATACTAATTCATGGGTTAACCCTGATTGTTTCCCTCAAAAGCATTATGTCGTAGTGAGCTGCCCCTTATCTTTCGTAAGTACGATGGAGTTCCCGAAGAAATGATGACCAGTTTATCATGATGCATCGGAATAAAGGATTAAAGACATCAACGAAAGGGATTAACTTCTTCGAGAAGATCCGTTAGATTATCGTAACCAGACCTTTCCCCCTTGCTCCCCTCTTAAATCTCGGGACGAGATTTCTTGTAGTGGAGGAGAATTGTGACGCCCGGGTAATTAAGCTACAGTACTCCCCACTAATGATGCCACGTCACCTTTGTCACGGTAGTTAATCTCGGGTTAGTTCAAAACCGGTTCAATTTCAAATTCAAAATCGAGCAAACAATAAAAGTTTTCAAATATTAAAATTTAAATGTTAGGAGGAACCAAATAATACATAGGTAATTATGGAGGTGAAACCACATTTTATAAAATGTTAAATGCTCCAAGGAAAATAAAACAATGCACGAAGAAATTAATTAAATGCCTTTTGTGTTTTGTAAAATATTAAACTATATTATTTGGGGATGAAACAGTTTGTGGATGTGGCTTAATTTGTAAGAACAATTTAGGTGCCACTTTGGTATTTACTAAAACAAAAAATAAACTGCAACTAAAATAAAATGTAAAAGGTAAAGTAAATAAAAAGTAAAACAAAATGCAAGAAGAAGAGGCCCCCATCGGGCCGCCCAAGAGGCCGCCCAGTCGAACACCGCCCAGCCTGCCTCCTTATCCATCCCCCACCCCAAACCCTACCCACGACCCCCTCTCCCTCGCCCCCCCCCGTTCGCTCCCTCTCCCCGATCTGGATCGGGATCGGGAGGCTACCAACGCGCCCGCTCCCTCGAGGCCACCGCCATCGCCGAGGCCGCACCACCCGGGCGCCTTCGCCTCCGCCTCTCCGGCTCACCTCCCTCGCTCCGCTTTCCCCATCCCGATTCTCGATCGGGCACCAAATCCGCTTGGCTTCCGCGCCACGCCGCCGCTCGTCCCGCGGCAATCGCCCCACGCCGCCCGGATCGATCGTCGCCGCCGAACAGGACCACCTCGCGGACCGCCTTCCGCTCCGCCGTGTCGTCCCGTCGGCCTCCCGAACCTCCGCGCCCTCGCCAGACCCCACGCCCGTGGTGAGGCCCCTCCTCCTCTCTTCCCGCATCGCGCGCCTCTGCTCCCCACAGCCGGACGCCATCCGTCGCGCCCGACGCGCCGTGCTTCCGGGCCAAGCCCGTTCTTGCTCCTCCGGCTCATGCGTCGTCGCCTCTCGCCCGCTGTGCGCCGACGCCGTGTCCACAGTGCCCAGGCGCCCCTGTCTTGGTTGGCCGCCCTCCTCCGACCACAGCGCGCGCCATGTGCACCCATTGCTCCGCCGCCTCTGCTTTCGCGTTATCGCCTCCACAATCTGACCCAGCGTCGGCGCTTCGCGCCGCCCGCGACCGTGCTCTGCTCCGCCCCGCGCATCTTCGCCTCGGGTCCGTCCCGAAGGGCGGTGCGCCCGCCGCGTCGATTCGGGTCCGCCGACAGGCGGTGCGCCCGTTCCCGACGCCCATTCAAGCACCCGCTTTATCCTGGTCATGGGCCAATGACGAAAAGGCCCGCCCCGAGCGATTTAAAAAAATAATAAAATAAATAAAAAGTATTAAATAAATAAATAATAATTAAAATAATTAAAATATTAATTAATTAATTAAGTAATTAATTAATGTTAATTAATCCTGATTAGATTAACCTAATCACTAATTAAACTAATTTATCTGTTTTAGTTAATCTTAGTCAATGACAGCGGGACCCACATGTCAGGGTTGACCCAGTCAACCCTGTGGACTGCTGACGTCAGCATGACATCATGCTGACGTCATAATTCCATTTTTCGAATTAATTAATTAATTAATTAAATTCCAGAAATTAATAAAATCTTTAAAAAATCATATCTTTTAATCCGTAACTCGGATTAAAATATTTTCAACATGAAAGTTGCTCGAGCGACGAGGCGAATCCGGATCACGCGGTCCGTTCGTCCGCCACACACCCCTAACCTATCAGACCTGCAACTTTCCCCTCCGCTCCTCCGCTGAAAACCACGAAACACCGGAATACTTTCCGGATGTTTCCCATAACCTACCACCACATACCACGTTAGATCACCTCTAGCTCCGCTTTTGTTATGTTATGCTTTGATTGCTCTATTATTTATTATGTCCCCTCCGTTACTTTTTCCTGAGACCCCGAGACCGTGCGGCACCCCAGTGATCGACTACGGTGTCGGCGACCCTCTCTCTTGCCAGAGCAACCAGGCAAGCCCCCTTGATCACGAGATATCGCTTACTCTTCTCTATACTGCTTGCATTAGAGTAGTGTAGCATGTTATTGCTTTCGATTATACCTATCTCGATGCATAGCTTTGTCCTTGTTACTCTCATTGTTACCTTTACCCGCAATCCTATATGCTTAGTATAGGATGCTAGTACTTTCATCTGTGTGTAACGCCCGGATGGTTATGCAACAGTGATCACCTCGGTTACTGTGCCAAACCTCTCTTTGATCCGAACCCGTTCTAAAACAAAAAAATCAAAACAAAAGCAAAGATAAAAGGTTTCAAAACAAAGACTAAAAATGTTCGGGGGTTGTCTAAAATAGCTAACCTAATTATGGTGGGGTGCACTAATTTTTGTAAAATGCTCTGGCATTTTAAATAAACTAAAAACAGAAAAGGGAAAAAGAAAAGAAAAGAAAAACAAGAAAAGAGGGGGAGGGAAAACCCTTTGGCCCATTCCCCCTGGCCCATTCCCCACCCCACTTTGGCCTCGGCCCGCCCAACTCCCCTGGTCCGGCCCATCGGCCCACCCGCCCGCCACATACCCCCACCCCCCATGGCGAACCCTAGCCGCCCACTCCTTCCCCCACGCCCCCCCCCTCTCCCCCCTCGCCGATCTGGATCGGGCGGAGGCTCGACCGAGACCCTCGTGGCCCCCACCTCATGGCCAGGCCCCGCCCCCCACCGCCTTGGGACCCCCCTCCTCCTCCTCGCCACCGGGGGTCCTCCTCCCATCCGTCGCCCCAAGCACGAGCACCACGCCATGGTCGACCCCTGACCCTCCGCCTCCCGACGCCTTGGAACTTCGCCCCTTCGCCGCCTCCTCGCCGGTCGTCACCGGCCTCCACCGAGCCGCCTCCCTAGTCCCCACGTTCCCCCCTGTGAGGCCCTCTCCTCTCTCCTCCCTCCCGAATCGCGCCCCGTCGCCCGGCGCCTCGTCGCCGGCCCCGACCCTCCGAGGTCACGCCCACCCCCTCCCCCCCGTTCCTCTCCTCTCCCCCTCCGGCTCGGCCGTCCAGGCCACGACCCTCCCGGCCACCGAACCCCCCGAGTCCCTCTCCTCTCCGGCTACCAGGCAGGCCCTCGCCCCCACGCCCACCAAACCCTCGGCCCGTCCAGACGACCTCCCGTCGCCCGGCTCCACGCCGACCACGCCACGCCCATGAGCCCCCTCCCTCCCCTCGCGCCCGTCGATCGGCCCCGGACCCAGTGCACGTCCCCCACCGTCGGGGCCGAACCCCCCACCACCTGTCGCCTCGCATGGCCCCGCTTCGCCAGCCGACGGTCGCGCATGTGCCTGCGCCCGCCGTGGCCTCGGCGCCCGGTCCCCGTTGGCCTCGGGTTGGCTCCGCCCTTACGCCCAATTAGGCCATGGGTCAATGACATGGGGCCCCAATTTCCCCAAAGAACGGTTTTATTAAAACAGGGATAAAAATAAAATGAAAATGAAATAAAAACTAATTAACTAATTAATTAATTAATTAATTAATTAAGTAATTAATTAATCTAATTAATTCTGATTAACTAACCCTAATCATTAATTAACTTAATTAATTAATGTTAATTAACTCTGATTAGGTTAATTAGATATTAGAGAATGACATGCGGGACCCACCTGTCAGGGTTGACTCAGTCAACCACATTGATCTGATGTCATAAATGCATTTTAAATTAATTAAATAATTAATTAAATTCCAGAAATTAATAAAATATTTTAAAAATCATATCTTTTAATCCGTAATCCGGATTAAAATATTTTCAACATGAAAGTTGCTCGAGCGAAGTGAAGAATCCGGATCGCAATCCGTTCGACCACCACACACCCCTAACCTATCGAACACTCGCAAACTTTCCTCTCCGTTCAACTGTCGACAGACGTCTAACCGGAAAACTTCCTGATGTTTTCCCCTAACCAACCCCCTCATACCACGTTAGGGCACGCCTAGCATCGCTTCTTGGCATGTCATGCATCGATATGCATCTGCTTATTTGGTATTCATTGTTTCTTCCCCTCTTCTCTCCGGTAGACTACGAGACCGACAAGCTGCGGTGGCCGGTTCGACTACGGTGTTGACGACCCTCTCTCTTGCGAGCAACCAGCAAGCCCCCCCCTTGATCACCAGATATCGCCTACTCTTATCTACACTGCTTGCATTAGAGTAGTATAGCATGTTATTGTTTTGAGATACTCCTATACCGCCGCATAGCTCGTCCTTGTAACTTCATTTGTTACCTTACCGCAATCCTATATGCTTAGTATAGGATGCTAGTACTTTCATCCGTGGCCCTACTTTCTTGTCCGTCTGCGTGCCATATTATCGGGCCGTGATCACTCGGGAGTTGATCACGGTATATACTATATACTTATACATGATACATGTGAGACTAAAGTCGGGTCGGTGATGGAGCACCAGCGAGTGGATCTTGAGGTGGAGCGACAGGCAGGTTGAGACCGCCTAGGAGAGAGGTGGGCTCGCCTGCTCGGCGTTCACGGATACTTAACACGCTTAACGAGGTCTTGGTATTTGATCTGGGTTGGCTACGAGCTTATACGCACTAACCATCTACGCGGGAGTAGTTATGGGTATCCCGCGTCGTGGTATCACCAAAGCACTTCAGACGTCACGCGGAGCGCGCTACCGGATTGGACTGAACGCTGTTAGGCTAGGTCTGCTTCGGCCACAGACGCGCGTCAGTGTGTGTGCTCGAGGCGATGGGCCCGCACCCTGCCGCGCTTAGGTTTAGACCGGCGTGTTGGCCTCTCTCACAGCCTAGGTGGGGCTGCGGCGTGTTGATCTTCCGCGGCGGGCATGACCCAGAAAGTGTGTCCGCCAAATGGGATCAAGCGTCTTTGGTAAGATGGTGCACCCTGCAGGAAGTTAATCTATTCGGATAGCCGTGATCTTGATAACAGGACGACTTGGAGTTGTACCTTGAGCTTATGACAACTAGAACCGGATACTTGATAAAACACACCCTTCCAAGTGCGGATACAACCGGTGGTCGCTCTCGCTCGTGGTTATGAGCAGGGATTGCCGGTAGGATTATTGCTATATGATGTTACTTGGAGGACTTCGTTTGTCCTCTTCTCATGCATTGCAAGACCGGTGTCCGAGCGTAGTCTTCGTTAAGACTAGCTACCCCCTCTTATTCTCGCATTCTGCAGCTCAGTCCATCGATATGGCCTTTACACATATATCCATGCATATGTAGTGTAGCTCCTTGCTTAGTAGTACTTTGGATGAGTACTCACGGTTGCCTTGTTCCCCTTTTCCCCTACCTCTACTCGATTGCTGCAACTGACGATGGAGCCCAGAGTCGACGCCACCGCCTATGACGACTACTACTCCGGAGGTGCCTACTACTACGTGCAGCCCACGACGACGACCGGGAGTGACCTAGGAGGATCCTGTGCGGGAGGCCTGCTCCTCTTCGATCAGATCCCAGCTTTGTGCTAGCCATCTTATGGCACCTTGTTTAACTTATGTCCGTACTCAGATATTGTTGCTTCCACGACTTCGCCTATGATCGAGCACTTGTATTCGAGCCCTCGAGGCCCCCGGCTTGTATTATGATGCTTGTATGACTTATTTTATTTGTAGAGTTGTGTTGTGATATCTTCCGTGAGTCCTTGATCTTGATCGCATACATTTATGTGCATGATTAGTGTACGATTGAATCGAGGCGCCTGAGTTGGTATCGAGCCGATCGCCTGTAGGAATCCCCTTCCACACTCCTTGGCGAAGTCGAGTCTAGACATTGCAAAACTTTTACTAACTTGGCTGTGTGCCTTACGGGCCCACGCCGCCATCGGGTGGTACTAGGATCTTTTACTCCTCGACCTTTACTCGGGACTCGAACTCTCTTCTACTCGGGTTAAACGATTTTACTAACTATCACTAGGATCCCGTGACCGCATTCACCCCAAAGTTGGATATAGCCTTAGTTTTTTTGGAATTGTATTTGAGCAATTTCCACACCGTCATTTGACTCCTTTGAAACGCCTTTGTTTTCAGATGGAACCCACGAGGCAGGTCGTGCGCCACACGACGGCCATTGGTGCCTCGGGATCACTGCGGTGCTAGCCGAGATGATGACCTATCTGGGTTATCGCCGGCACCCCGAGTACACCGCCTATGAGGAGTACCAGACTATAACCGTGAGCAGATGCAGCGCCATCGTCCACCTCTACTCTCGGAGTACGAGTCCACTCTCGTCTGCACACCGCACATGGTGTTGGAGTGACTATCGATATGGCAGTCCACGATGTCTGCTTATGCTGCTCCGACACGCCTTCGTGCGAGTATCGAGAGTTGACACCTCCCCTCGTGCACATTGCTATCGCGTCGATGTTGGTGAGGAGGGTTACTACACCGCTGCCTACACCATCGTCACCAGAGAGCCCTTCCACCATCGTAACTTTGTTCTCGCATGCCGATGGGCTGGATCGAGCTAACCGAGCTCTTCGCCACGAGTTGTACATCACCCGTCGCACCTCTACCGTGCTCGACGCTGATGCACCCTTTGTCCGATCCGAGAGCTATCGCTGTTCGCGATCTACCCAGCCAGACCGTGATGCCCCAGGTGTCGGTTGGCGGACGTGGGAGGCTACTCTCCAAGCGCTTGGCCTTTTTCGCCACTCGGACGCCGGATTCAGCACCGAGTATCCGCGCCCCAGTCACCGACGTGGAGGACTATCCACCGCCAGACTACCAGACTTTCAAAGCAGCTACCTCCGCATGCATCGTGGGACTGATGTAGACTTGCTTGTTAGTGTTTGATGTATTCGCGCGAGCTGCGTGCCGCCTATGATGTAGTAGTCTATGTAATCGGACTCTATGTATCGAACTCTATGCATGATTCCTTTGTAAGATATGCCAACTACTATGTAGTTCCCATCATGCTTCTTTCATTATGCATGTTTCATCATGAATGATTCCTGTCTCTTGCTTAAATTCTCAAATGTTGAACTACCTCGTTATATAATAGCAGGATGGTTAGGCCAGCAGGTCGTGGTCGTGGTGCCAACTTCCCACCACCGCCGAGTACATGGCTGGTATGATCCAACAGCTCGAGATGAATCGCCACCATGGAGAACATGATGGCTCAGTTCCTCGCCCCAATATGAACCAAAGCACCCAAACGGAACAACTCTGCAGGATTTCATACGCTCAACCCCAGCGTGTACCGCAGCTCAACTCAGCCATTTGGATGTCGATGATCGCTCCGTGACATCACCTATGAGATGGAGTCTGCTGATGTAGCCCTCGCCACTATGTCACCTTTGCTTCCTTCTTCCCAAGGGACCCGCAGACTCAATGGTGGGACAGCCACCGCGTACTCTGCCAGCTGGAACACTCATCACCGCCGACTTCCAGCTGCCTTCCGTGCCCGCTTCATCCTCAAGGGTCATGGACCGAAGAAGCGTGAGTTCCGCAACCTCACCCAAGGCAACAAGATGTTGAAGCCTATCACGAGAGTTCTTGGACTTGTCTCGCTATGTCAAGAGGATATTGCAACCGATGCACGCAGACAAGAGAAGTTCCGTGACGGTCTTCAAGTCGACATCAAGCTCGCACTTCTAGTGCACGACTTTGCTGATTTCGCCACCTTGGTGAACAAAGCTATCAATGTCGAAACTGGTCCGCAGGAATACCAGAGCTCTAACAGCGCAACTGTGACACGGGCTCATCTTCGGCCCGCCCTCGCAGGCGCAAGATATGGATTTCCAACAGCATGTACCAGCCGAATGCACTGCTCCAAAGCGTAACTATGCTACACCTCGCCCCGCCTACAACTAAGCAGCCAAGCTTCCAGCTCCACCACCCCAAGCTCCTGCTCCCACTCCCAATAATGGCTTATGCTTCAAAGCGACAGCGAGGCACCGTGCTAGAGAATGCAACCGAACCGTAATCAATCGCCCTTCCAAAGAGCTGGCCGTGGAAACAACCGAACCGCAACAACACCGGCAAGTCTTATGGGCAAGCTCAAAGCCAACCACGTTGATCCGAACGAAGCTCAAGACCAGCCTGCTCATCGTGATGGGTACACTCCTCGAAATTCAAGACTCAGATCTGTTTTATTCGATTCAGAGCATCGCATTCATTCATGTCTCAAGACTTTGCATACAAGCACGACGTTAAGTGTGAAGAGATGAACTCTTCGGTAGTGGTAAAACCCCATTGGGACAATGTCAAACCTCCATGGTTGGCGCCGACGTCCCGTGGAAATCGAAGGGTTGGAATTCTATGCCTCCCCATTATCCTCAAGACGCCTAACATCGACCTCATTTTGGGGATGGATTGGTTGAAAGCGCATACGGCGTCAATCGCTTGCGCCACTAAGACCGCCCATCTGCTACACCCTTCGATGAAATCGTAGCTACAATGCTCGTTCGGTTCAAGATGCCGAGGCAAGGCTCTATGCATTGAATGCATTGAACGCCGCACCCTCGAGGGAATTGAAAACATTCCTGTCTGCTTATGCGATTTCCAAGACGCTCTTTCTGAAGAACTTCCAGGATTCCCCGCTAGAGCTGTCGAATTCGTCATCGACTTGAAACCGTGCACCACTCCTATAGCCAAGCGACCCTACAAGATGCCGCCAGATGAACTCCTTGAGCTAAAGGAGGAAATCGACAAATCTCTTCAAAGTGGTTTCATTCGCCCAAGTTGCTCTCCTTGGGGAGCACCTTCTCTTTGTCAAGAAGAAGGATGGGACAAACCGATTGGTCCAAGACTACCGTCCTATAAATCAAGCTACCATTCGAATAAGTATCCTCTTCCTCGATCAATGATCTTTATGATCAACTGGCTGGTTCGTCGGTGTTCTCAAACTCGACTTGAGGTTGGGTTACCACCAGATCCGTGTTCGTGAGGAGGATATCCCCAAGACCGCATTTGTGACTCGTTATGGTTCTTACGAGTACACCGTCATGTCTTTCGGCTTAACCAATGCTCCAGCCACCTTCTCTCTTTGATGAACTATATATTCATGGATTACCTCGACAAGTTCGTCGTGGTTTATCTGGATGATATCCCGATCTATTCCAAGAATGAAGAAGAACATGTCAACATCTTCGCCTTGTGCCGGAAAAGCTACGAGAGCATCAACTCTATGCCAAGTTCTCCAAATGTGAATTCGGCTTCCAAGTAACCTATCTTGGGCATGTCATTTCTAAGGATGGTATTGCCGCCAACCCCGAAAGAGTTCAGGCTATTCTCGATTGACTCCTCCAAGAACGTTAAGCAAGTCGGTTTTCTCGGTCTCGCCACTATTGCCGTCGATTCGTCGAGAACTTCTCCAAGATTGCCGTGCCTCGACTAACTTTGTTGCATAAGGGCGCCAAATTCCAATGGATGATAAATGTCGAAAAGTTTCCGAGCACTCAAAGACAAGTTGACGTCGCCCCCATGCTAGCTCCTCCCGATACTAAGAAGGACTTCGTCATTTATCGCGACGCATCTCGTCAAGGTTTAGGCGGTGTCCTAATGCAAGAGCGCAAAGTGGTTGCTTATGCCTCTCGACAATTGCGCCCTCACGAGGAGAACTACCCAGTTCATGACCTCGAACTTGCTGCCGTCATTCATGCACTAAAGCGATGGCGACATTACCTTCTCGTAATCGCTATGAGATCTTCACCGACCACCAAAGTCTGAAGTATCTGCTTACTCAGCCAGACCTGAACCTCCGTCGGCGAGATGGATGGAGACTGCATGCAGAACTTTGATTTGGGTATTTCCTATACGCCAGCAAGGCTAATGTAATGGCTGATGCCTTGAGCCGCAAGTCTTCAAGCAACCACCTTCAGTTCACAAAGTTCAGCCCCACTTGTTGAAGAATTCTGAAAAGCTGAACCTCCATATTGTTCCTCCGGGTGCACTCGCTCCCCTCCTCCGGAGTTCCGCAAGATGAATCTCCGTGTTGTTCCCCAGGGTTCCCTCTATACCCTGGCTGTTGAACCCGATCTCGTGGGCACCATAAAGACAATGCAGGGATTTGACTCTGAAGTCTACAAGCTTAAACAAGACATCAAGAAAGGAAATCCTCATCCTTCACTATTGCTTGATGATGGCGCCTTGTACTTCAAAGGCCGCCTAGTGGTGCCGTAAGAAGGAAAACCTGAATATGACTCAGAAGGTTATGAAAGAAGCTCATGATACGCCTCTATGTATCCATCCTGGCAGTACAAAGATGTATCAAGACATTCGTCAGAGATTCTGGTGGTCTAATATGAAGCAGGACATTGCTCGCTATGTTTACGAGTGTGACGCTTGCCGTCAGATCAAAGCGAACATCAAAGGCCTCTTTGGAACTCTGCAACCTATCTCTATTCCGAATGGAAATGGGACCATGTTGAAATGGACTTCACACCGGATTTCCCAAATCGCAGAAGGTAATGATGCTATTCTTGTCGCCATTGACCGCTTTCTAAAGTTGCACATTTTCGGCGGTCAAAGAAACGATCATCGCTAGCCAGCTTGCAACGCCTATATGTCCAAATTGTTTCACTTCACGGTATTCCACCGGTTATCGCCTCGACCGTGGCAGCTTATTCACTTCAAGATTCTGGGCAAGTTTTCAAGAAGCTATGGGGACTCATTTATCTTTCAAGATCGCTTTTCATCCGCAGTCTCAAGGGCAAGTTGAACGTGTCAACCAAATTCTCAAGACATGCTTCGAGCTTGTGTCGCTCATTCGCAAGAAATGGGAGGAATCTCTCCGTATGCTGAGTTCTCTTATAATAATAGCTATCAAGCTAGTCGAAGATGGCCCCCTCGAAGTGTTATATGGACGAAAGTGCCGAACCCTCCGAATCTGGTCGAAATCGGGAACGCCCACTCTTCGTCCGGATATTATCCAACATGCGAAGAACAAGTCCGCATTATTCGCGAGAATCTCAAGGCTGCTCGATCGCGTCAAAAGAGTAATTATGACCGCTATCACAAAGACATGGTCTATCAACTCGGCGAAAAGGCCTATCTTCGCTACACCAATGAAGGGTGCTCACCGCCGGATCAAGGGCAAGTTAGCGCCTCGCTATATTGGCCCTTTCACTATTCTCGAAAGGCGTGGAAAAGTGGCTTATCAACTGGAGCTTCCGTCAACCTTTCTCGTGTTCACGATGTGTTCCACGTGTCCCAACTCCGACGCTGCTTCAAGGACCCAATCCGAGCAAATGGACCATGAAGTGCTCGAATTGCAACAGACCTCTCCTATAAAGAGCATCCGTCCGCATTCTCGACCAAGCTGAACGCCGCACACGCCGGAAGGCGATCAAGTTCCTCAAAGTCCAATGGTCGAATCACTCAAGACGGCCACCTAGGAACGCGAGGATCGCCTTCGAGATGAATATCCCGCACTCTTTCCTTCTACCTCTTAAATCTCGGACGAGATTTCTTGTAGTGGAGGAGATTTGTAACACCGGATGATTATGCAACAGTGATCACCTCGATTATCGTGCCAAACCTCTCTTTGATCCGAACCCGTTCTAAAACAAAAATCAAAACAAAAGCAAAGATAAAAGGTTTCAAAACAAAACTAAAATGTTCGGGGTTGTCTAAAATAGCTAACCTAATTATGGTGGGGTGCACTAATTTTTGTAAAATGCTTGGCATTTTAAATAAACTAAAAACGAGAAAAGGAAAAAGAAAAGAAAAGAAAAACAAGAAAAGAGGGAGGAAAACCCTTCGCCCATTCCCCCGCCCATTCCCCACCCCACTTTGCCCCCGGCCCGCCCAACTCCCCCTGGCCGCCCATCGCCCGGCCACATACCCCCCACCCCCAGCGCCAACCCTAGCCGCCCCACTCCTTCCCCCACGCCCCCTCCCCTCTCCCCCGCCCGCCTGGATCGATCGGGCGAGACTCCCGACCGAGACCCCCGTCGCCTCCCCACCTCGGCCGGGCCCCCCCGCCCCCACCGCCGGACCCCCTCCTCCTCCTCGCCACCTGGGGTCCCTCCTCCCTCCGTCGCCCCTAAGCACGAGCACCACCCGCTGGTCGACCCGACCCCTCCGCCTCCCGACCTTGGGCGAACTCGCCCCCGCCCGCCTCCTCGCCGGTCGTCACCGGCCTCCACCGAGCCGCCTCCCTAGTCCCCACGTTCCCCCCTGTGAGGCCCTCTCCTCTCTCCTCCCTCCCGAATCGCGCCGTCCCCGGCTCCTCATCGCTGCCCCGACCCTCCGCGGTCACGCCGCCCCCTGCTCCTCTCCTCCCTCGCTGGCTCCGGCCAAGGCCACGACCCTCCTGCCACCGAACCCCCAGAGTCCCTCTCCTCTCCGGCGCCCAACGGCGCCTCCCCCACCACCACCGAAACCTCGGCCCCGTCTGGACGACCTCCCGTCGCCGGCTCCACGCCACCGCCATGGCTGCGAGCCCCCCCCCTCGCCATCGCTGGCTGATCGCCCCGGCCCGCAGAAGACGTTCCCCACCCCGGGCCCGAACCCCCCACCACCTTCGCGCCTCGCCTGCGCCGCTTCGCCCGGCCGGTCAGCGCCGTGGCTCAAGGCCCCGGCCGCCGTCTTGGCCTCGGGCGCCCGGTCCCCAGTTGGCCTCGGGTTGAACTCCCGCCCGACGCCTGCTAGGGCCACGCCTGCTTGGCCCTCAGGTCAATGACATGGGGCCCAACCCCCAAAGAACGGTTTTATTAAAACAGGATAAAAATAAAATAAAATGAAATAAAACTAATTAACTAATTAATTAATTAATTAATTAATTAAGTAATTAATTAATCTAATTAATTCGATTAATTAACCTAATCATTAATTAACTTAATTAATTAATGTTAATTAACTCGATTAGGTTAATTAGATATTAGAGAATGACATGCGGGACCCACATTGTCGGGGTTGACTCACCAACCACTGTTGATCTTGATGTCGACATGACATCATGCCGATGTCATAAATGCATTTTCGAAATTAATTAAATAATTAATTAAATTCCGAAATTAATAAAATCTTTTAAAAATCATATCTTTTAATCCGTAATCCGGATTAAAATATTTTCAACATGAAAGTTGCTCAGAACGAAGTGAAGAATCCGGATACGCAGTCCGTTCGACCACCACACACCCCTAACCTATCGAACTAGCAAACTTTCCTCTCGGTTCATCAAGTCTCGACAGACGTCCGAACAGGAAAACTTCCTGATGTTTTCCCCTAACCAAGACCCCCTCATACCACGTTAGGGCACGCCTAGCATCGCTTCTTGGCATGTCATGCATCGATATGCATCTGCTTATTTGTATTCATTGTTTCTTCCCCTCTTCTCTCCGGAGACTACGAGACCGACAACAGCGGTGGCGGTTCGACCACGGTGTTGACGACCCTCTCTCTTGCCGAGCAACCAGGCAAGCCCCCTTGATCACCAGATATCGCCTACTCTTATCTACACTTGCTTGCATTAGAGTAGTATAGCATGTTACTGTTTTGATACTCCTATATTCTGCATAGCTTTGTCCTTGTAACTTCATTGTTACCTTACCGCAATCCTATATGCTTAGTATAGGATGCTAGTACTTTCATCCGTGGCCCTACTTTCTTGTCCGTCCTGCCGTGCTATACTATCGGGCCGTGATCACTCGGGAGTTGATCACGGTATATACTATATACTTATACATGATACATGTGAGACTAAAGTCGGGTCGGCCGATGGAGCACCCATGAGTGGATCTTGAGGCGGAGCGACAGGCAGGTTGAGACCGCCTAGGAGAGAGGTGGGCCTGGCCTGCTCGGGCGCTCATGATACTTAACACGCTTAACGAGGTCTTGGTATTTGATCTGGTTGGCTACGAGCTTATACGCACTAACCATCTACGCGGGAGTAGTTATGGGTATCCCGGTCGTGGTATCACCGGCACTTCAGACGTCGTGACGGCGCGGCGCTGCCGCCGGATTGGACTGAACGCTGTTAGGCTAGGTCTGCTTCGGCAGCGTCACAGACGTCTTGAGTGTGCTCGCAGGCGATGGGCCTGCACTGCGCGCTTAGGTTTAGACCGCGTGTTGGCCTCTCACAGTGCCTAGGTGGGGCTGCGACGTGTTGATCTTCCGCGGCCGGGCATGACCCAGGAAAGTGTGTCCGGCCAAATGGGATCAAGCGTGTTGGGTAAGATGGTGCACCCCTGCAGGGAAGTTAATCTATTCGGATAGCCGTGATCTTCGGTAACAGGACGACTTGGAGTTGTACCTTGAGCTTATGACAACTAGAACCGGATACTTGATAAAACACACCCTTCCAAGTGCGGATATAACCGTGGTCGCTCTCGCTCGGGGTTATGAGCAGGGATTGCCGGTAGGATTATTGCTATATGATGTTACTTGGAGGACTTCCGTTTGTCCTCTTCTGCTCAAGGTAAGACCGGTGTCCGAGGTTTAGTCTTCGTTAAGACTAGCTACCCCCTCTTATTCGGCATTCTGCAGTTCAGTCCACTGATATGGCCTTTACACATATATCCATGCATATGTAGTGTAGCTCCTTGCTTGCGAGTACTTTGGATGAGTACTCACGGTTGCCTTGTTCCCCCTTTTCCCCCTACCTCTACTCGATTGCTGCAATCAGACGATGGAGCCCAGGAGTCAGACGCCACCGCCTATGACGACTACTACTCCGGAGGTGCCTACTACTACGCAGCAGCCCACGACGACCACTCAGAGTGACCTAGGAGGATCCTGCAGAGGCCTGCTCCTCTTCGATCCAGATCCCGGCTTTGTGCTAGCCATCTTATGGCACCTTGTTTAACTTATGTCTCGTATCAGATATTGTTGCTTCCACGACTTCGTCTATGATCGAGCACTTGTATTCGAGCCCTCGAGGCCTCTCGCTTGTATTATGATGCTTGTATGACTTATTTTATTTGTAGAGTTGTGTTGTGATATCTTCCGTGAGTCCTCGATCTTGATCGTATACATTTGCGTGCATGATTAGTGTATGATTGAATCGGGGCGCCACATCGCGGGCCCTACATCCTTGTCCGCCTCGCCGTGCTAAACTATCGGGCCGTGATCACTCGGGAGGTGATCACGGGTATATACTATATACTTTACACTATTACATTACATGTGGTACTGTTCGGAGATGGGGGCTGAAAGGACGGGTGGCTCCATCCCGGTAGAGGTGGGCCTGGGTTCCCGACGGCCCCCGACTGTTACTTTATGGCGGAGCGACAGGGCAGGTTGAGACCGCCTAGGAGAGAGGTGGGCCTGGCCGGCGTTCGCATGGATACTTAACACGCTTAACGAGGTCTTGGTATTTGATCTGAGTTGGCTACGAGCTTATACGCACTAACCATCTACGCGGGAGTAGTTATGGGTATCCGGCGTCGTGGTATCACCAAATACTTCGGGACGTCGGCTGACGAGGCGCTGCTGCCGGATTGGACTGAGAACGCCATGGGCTAGGTCTGCTTCGGCACAGACGCAACGTGTGTGTGTGTTTCGTATGGGGCCTGCACCCTGCCGCTTAGGTTTAGACCGACGTGTTGGCCTCTCTTGTGCCTAGGTGGGGCTGCGACGTGTTGATCTTCCGCGGCGGGCATGACCCAGAAAGTGTGTCCGCCAAATGGGATCAAGCGTCTGGGTAAGATGGTGCACCGCAGGAAGTTAATCTATTCGGATAGCCGTGATCTTGATAATAGGACGACTTGGAGTTGTACCTTGAGCTTATGACAACTAGAACCGGATACTTGATAAAACACACCTTCCAAGTGCGAGATACAACCGGTGGTCGCTCTCTCGTGGATATGAGGAGGGATCGCGGGTAGGATTATTGCTATGTGATGTTACTTGGAGGTCTTGATTGCCCTCCTATACCTTTGCAAGACAGTGTCCGAAGCGTAGTCTTCGTTAAGACTAGCTATCCCCTCTTATTCTGCATTCTGCAGCTCAGTCCACCGATATGGCCCTTTACACATATATCCATGCATATGTAGTGTAGCTCCTTGCTTAAGTAGTACTTTGGATGAGTACTCACGGTTGCCTTGTTCCCCTTTTCCCTACCTCTACTCGATTGCTGCAACTGCACGATGGAGCCCAGAGCCGACGCCACCGCCTATGACGACTACTACTCCGGAGGTGCCTACTACTATGTGCAGCCCACGACGACCGGGAGTAACTTAGGAGGATCCTGTGCGGAGGCCTGTTCCTCTTCGACCAGATCCCGGCTTTGTGCTAGCCATCTTATGGCAACTTGTTTAACTTATGTCTCAGTACTCAGATATTGTTGCTTCCACTGACTCGCCTATGATCGAGCACTTGTATTCGAGCCCTCGAGGCCCCTGGCTTGTATTATGATGCTTGTATGACTTATTTTATTTGTAGAGTTGTGTTGTGATATCTTCCCGTGAGTCCCTGATCTTGATCGTACACATTTGAGTGCATGATTAGTGTACGATTAAATCGGGGGCGTCACACCCTACTACGGTTGCGGGGCGCGGGGTCATGAGAAGAGCAGATCAAACAGATAGCACACGGGTTCTTTTATCCAGGTTCGAGCCGCGAGGTACGTAAAACCCTACTCCTGCTTTGGTGGTTAGCTTATTTGCGTTCCTGAGCTAGCTATGGGCGTGAGGAGCTCCAAAAGCCGAATCCCCTCTTGGTCGCCTTTGGGCCTCCTTTTTATAGGAAAGGGGTTGCCACAGCGGCATGCTGTAAGGTGGACAGGCATACCATACGAGTTTATCCTCAGATTACATGACAAGGCGCCATAAATGCGTCTTGCTTAGGTGTCCTTGCTTTACTGGGGCGGGAGAGCCCAGCCTCGTCCCCGCCGCTTCCTTTCAGCGTTGACACGCGCCCTAGCCAGCGGTGCCTGTGGTGCCATGTAGGCAGCAGCAGCCGAGGTGGCGCCTGGTGGGCCTCCACGAAGGTTCGATTCGCCGCCATGCGGTGCCTCGCCTAACTGGTTGGGTCGGCAATGCATGATGAAGGCTTGATTGGTGCGGGCTCGATAGTGGCCCCACGGGTGTCCTTGGCGGGGGCTTTGCCGCAGCCCCTGCAAGGGTTTTGCTCGGGCCCCCGCAAGGGTCTTGCTGCGCGCCCACTGTCATCCCCGGCAAGGCTCGGCCGGGGCCTCGTGGTCCTCCCCGCCAGGATCCCGCCAAGGGTCGCCATCCTTGATACTATGTATCCGATCTTTGAATGTCTTCACAAAGATCTGCATGCCACCACGGGGATGTCTCCCTAATCCTTGCCCCATGGGGTAGTGGACTCAAGGGTGATTCGCTCCGTAAGTGTGGGGCGAGCTGCCCTGGCAAGGGTCTTGCCGGGTTTGCTAGAACCAACCCCCGGCAAGGATCTTGCCGGGAGTCCGCTTCGTCCCCTTCGCTTCTTTGCGGTCTTGGTCTTGGCGTTTGTTCTGCACTCTTGAGCGTTGGCCTTACCTTTGCTCACCTCCCTCGCCTCGCTTCGGTGTGGGGCCCATGGCTCGGACTGCCTGCACAGTTATAGGGTGCAAAAAGCATACCCTCTTTTGTACAATCGACAAATGATCAAGGCCAACATTATAAACTTAAATATTAGTAATTATTGGACAAACGTTTAACTTGCACATGAACTATGTAAATGCAAAATTACTAATGCCACTTAAAATGACTCAGCGGGTCGTATATGGCAAACCAAAGATCATGCTTGGTACTATCTCGTAGCAACAAATAAGCTAAAAGAAGGAAACTTAATAAAGATCATGCTTAGATGTACATTGATCTGTTAGAATCTTGTGCTCTCAAACAATGAGAGCACAAGATTCACAACAGATCAATGTACATCTAAGAGAAACTAAGAAAACAACATTTTCTTTCAAGATCAACATAGCAGAGTAGAAAATCACATCGTTCTTCCAACCATTTTGCTTGTGGACCTTCCCTATCTCGAACAGATCACACTTGCATTACAATGCCTCTTTTTAATAGTTGATGAAGAATGATCCTGTGTAGGTAGTAGATGGTCCTTCCCTACTTTTACACATTGCACTTTCAAAACCAAAAATGTATATATATATATATATATATATATATATATATATATATATATATATATATATATATATATATATATATATATATATATATATATATATATATATATATGTCAAAACAATTAGGCTATGCATCACCGAGTGAATTAAGAAATCAAGACTGAATGTACATGAGCTCTAAACCTGAACTTGCATGCATTTTTCTTATATATTTCATCCTCGCTTTTTGATTCAAAGCGCCACTAATTTGGTCCAGGATTTATTTGCTTAGCAAGGCTTATAACAGGAAATAAACCGCATACTAAAACCATGGTTTGACAGCTAGGCAGGTAAGCAAACGCTTTCATGTAAGTAGACAATCTAAAACCAAGGATGCCATCATAATAACTAAAGGGTAAAAGAAATTAAGAGGTAAACATACAGGGTATACAAATAAGGTTGAAGCATTGCTGGTAATCGGTAGCTGTGAATCTCTTTGTGAAATCATATTGAATAGGACTGTTTTTTAATGTAAACAAGATGAAGCTTTACTACTTAACCCATATAAGACACCAATAGGTCATAAGCACACACACGATCATGCACAGAGGACAACACCCAAAAAACAATCTTTATGTGATACTTACATTTTCCTTCAAAATTATTTTTCTTTTGTTTTTCAAGTTTAAGTAGTTGTGAACCAAGCTGTCCGTTGCCACATTTAAAAAATAAGAACACGGCAAATAACTTTGTAGCACAAAGAAAATGGATCAACTATCCTCTCATCTTTGGATCCATGATACATCCTATTTTCCATTGAACCGAACGCTCTTAAAAGACCGAAAGAACATGGACGCCCAAGAATCCATGAGGAAGAGTACACTACCAAAGAACAAACATATGTAAACTAAGTTGAAAAAATGCTGCACAATGAAAAGGGGGAGATGAACCTATGCACACAAATACTTAGTCAATGTAAAAGGCAACCATTCATAAATTCATCTAGCTAAAGCAAACCATAATTCAGACTAATCAAGATGTGAGCAACACAACAATGAATTAAACAAAGAGAAAACACCAAGATAGCGAAAACAATGGAAGGCAGGTGAAGCACAATTATACCGATGGACTCAAGGCACACGCAATGCAAAATAGAGGACCGTCGAAATAACGTACTCCTCCATCCGCAACCACAAGAACCATGCAGGAGCAGAAGCAAAGCAGGATATGACTAAGCGGTTGTGACGCTCGATTCAATCAGACACTAATCATGCACGCAAATGTGTACGATCAAGATCAAGGACTCACGGAAGATATCACAACACAACTCTACAATAAAATAAGTCATACAAGCATCATAATACAAGCCGAGGGCCTCGAGGGCTCGAATACAAGTGCTCGATCATAGACGAAGTCGTGGAAGCAACAATATCTGAGTACGCATATAAGTTAAACAAGGTGCCACAAGATGGCTAGCACAAAGCGGGATACAGATCGAAGAGGAGCAGCCTCCGCCTCGGGATCCTCCTAGGTCACTCCCCGTCGCCGCCGGCCGGGCTGCACGTAGTAGTAGGCGCCTGCAGTAGTAGTCGCCATAGGCGGCGGCGCTCGACTCTCGGCTCCATCGTGCTGTTTGCAGCAATCGAGTAGAGATAGGGGAAAAGGGGAACAAGGCAACCGTGAGTACTCATCCAAAGTACTCAAAAGCAAGGAGCTACACTACATATGCATGGATATATGTGTATAGGCCATATCAATGGACCGAATCTGCAGAATGCCGTAATAAGAGGGGTAGTTAGTCTTAACGAAGACTACGCTCGACACCGGTCTTGCAACAGTAGGAGGACAATCTGAAGTCCTCCAAGTAACATCATATAGCAATAATCCTACCCGCAATCCCCGCCATAACCCCGAGCGAGAGCGACCACCGGTTGTATCCGCACTTGGAAGGGTGTGTTTTATCAAGTATCCGGTTCTAGTTGTCATAAGCTCAAGGTACAACTCCAAGTCGCCCTGTTATCAAGATCACGGCTATCCGAATAGATTAACACCGCAGGGTGCACCATCTTACCCAAAGACGCTTGATCCCATTTGGCCGGACACACTTTCCGGTCATGCCCGCCGCGGAAGATCAACACGCCGCAGCCCCACCTAGGCACAACAGAGAGGCCAACACGCCGGTCTAAACCTGCCGCAGGGTCTGGGCCCATCGCCTCGAGCACACCTGCACGACGCTTGTGACGCGGCCGAAGCAGACCTAGCCTAACAGTGCGTTCAGTCCAATCCGCGCCTACCATCCTCGTCGCCGACGTCTCAAGTGCTTCGCCGATACCACGACGCGGGATACCCATAACTACTCCCGCCAGATGGTTAGTGCGTATAAGCTCAGAGCCAACCCGGATCAAATACCAAGACCTCGTTAAGCGTGTTAAGTAACCGTGAACGCCGAACAGGCCAGCCCACCTCTCTCCTAGGCGGTCTCAACTCGCCTGCCGCCTCCGCCACAAAGATCCACTCGGGTGCTCCATCACCGACCGACTTTAGTCTCACATGTATCATGTATAAGTATATAGTATATACCCGTGATCAACTCCCGAGTGATCACGGCCCGATAGTATAGCACGGCAGACGGACAAGAAAGTAGGGCCACAGATGAAAGTACTAGCATCCTATACTAAGCATATAGGATTGCGGTAAGGTAACAATGGTTACAAGGACAAAGCTATGCAAGAAAGATAGGAGTATCCAAAACAAGAATATGCTATACTACTCTAATGCAAGCAGTAGATAAGAGTAGGCGATATCCGTGATCAAGGGGGGCTTGCCTTGTTGCTCGGCAAGAGAGAGGGTCGTCAACACCGTAGTCGAACCGCCAAGCAGCAGCGTGGTCTCAGTAGTCTACCGGAGAGAAGAGGGGAAGAAACAATGAATACCAAGTAAACAGATGCATATCGATGCATGACATGCCAAGAAGCGATGCTAGGCGTGCCCTAACGTGGTATGAGGGGTATCGTTAAGGGGAAACATCCGGGAAATTATCCGGTTCCCGGCGTTGTCGATGTGATGAACCGGAGAGGAAAGTTTGCAGGTTCGATAGGTTAGAGATGTGTGGTGGACGAACGGATCAGTGATCCGGATTCGCCTCGCCGCTCGAGCAACTTTCATGTTGAAATTATTTTAATCCGGATTACGGATTAAAAGATATGATTTATAAAAGGTTTTATTAATTTCTCGAATTTTATTAATTATTTAATTAATTTCGAAATGCATTTATGACATCAAGATGATGTCATGCTAACGTCATCATCAACAGGGTTGATCGAGTCAACCTCGACAGTGGGTCCCTCATGTCATTCACAAATGACTAATTAACCTAATCGATTTAATTAACATTACTTAATTAAGTTAATTAATGATTAGGTTAATTAACTCGAGAATTAATTAGTTTAATTAATTACTTAATTAATTTAACTAATGATTAGGTTTAATTAATCCGAATTAATTAGTTTAATTAATTACTCAACTAATTAATTAATTAATTAGTTAGTTAATTAATTTTTATTCATTTTCATTTTCTTTTTATTCTGCTTTTAATTAGAAACATTCCTTCGCTTTTTTTTTTAAAGGGCCCCACGCCGCTGGGTCAAGGCCAATCGGGCAGTGTGGGTGGGCGACGCTCGAATCGGGTCGAACTGTGGAGGGGCTCGGATCCGTGGGGGATCCAGGCGCCGAGGCATTGGGCTGGCACGGGCAAGCAGCAGCCCATGAGTCGGGCGACGAACAGGTGGGGTTGGGCTTGAGGCCGAGCGCCGCGTGGGGGAAGGAGGGACCCGGTTGGGGCGAGGGATTGGGGCGCCAGCTAGGGCGCCGGGCGAGGTCGACGCAGAAGGAAGCGGGGCGGGCGCAGGCGGCACGGGCAGTGGCTGAACCACGGCGCCGGATCCGCCGGGGGAAGGGAGAGGAACGGGGGGGGGGGCGCCAGCGTCATGCAGGCGATCGAACCGGGCGACGGGCCGGCTCGAAGCTACCTGGCGAACGAGGGAGAGGGGAGCCGGAGGGGAACTGCAGCGGGCCTTGAGGCCGCCGCCGGGGAGGGGGGAGAGGGAGCCTCACGGGGAGGTCCGGCGTGGGGCCGGGGGGCCGGCCGGAGGGTGGGGGACGGGGGGTGGTTCGGTGGCGGGGATCTTTCCGCCTCGATCCGATCGGGGAGAGGAGAGCGAGGGGCGCGGGGGGAGGGCGGTCGGCTAGGGTTAGCCGCAGGGGGGGGGGGGGTTAGTGGGGTGGGGGCCGCCGGTGGCCTGTGGGAAGGGAATGGGCCAGGCCAAGTGGGGAGGGGGGCCATGGTTGGGCCAGGGGTTATCCCCCTCTCTTTTATTTTGCTTTTCTTTTATTATTTTTCCTTTTCTGTTTTGGTTTATTTAAAGTGCTCGCATTTTGTAAAAATTATTGCACCCCACCAATATTAGGTTAGTTATTTTAGAAAACCCCTAACATTTTAGAACTTATTTTGAAACTCTTTATCGCTTGTTTTAGTTTTAATTTTTGTTTTAGGACGGTCCTCGAATTAACGAGAGGTTAATTAACATAACCGGGGTTATCATTGCATAACCATCCGGCGTTACAAATCTCCTCCATTACAAGAAATCTCGCCCCGAGATTTAGGAGGTAGAAGGAAAGAGTGCGGATATTCATCTCAGAGACGCATCCTCGCTCCTGTGTGGCTTCGCTTGAGTGATTCACCATCGGACTTTGAGGAACTTGATCGCTTTCCGACGTGTGCGGCGCTCAGCTTGGTCGAGAATACGGACCGGATGCTCTTTATAGGAGAGGTCCTGTTGCAATTCGAGCACTTCATGGTCCATCGCTCGGATTGGGTCCTTGAAGCAGCGCCGGAGTTGGGACACGTGGAACACATCGTGAACCCGAGAAAGGTTCGACGGAAGCTCCAGCTGATAGGCCACTTTTCCACGCCTTTCAGAATAGTGAAAGGGCCAATATAGCGAGGAGCTAACTTGCCCTTGATCCCGGCGGTGAGCACCCTTCATTGGTGTAACACGAAGATAGGCCTTTTCGCCAAAGTTGATAGACCATGTCTTTGTGATGACGGTCATAATTACTCTTTTGACGCGATCGAAAGCAGTCTTGAGATTCTCGCGAATAACGCGGACTTGTTCTTCGCATGTTGGATAATATCCGGACCAAGAGTGGACGCTCCCGCTTCACCAGTTCAGAGGGGTTCGCACTTTCGCCCATATAACACTTCAAGGGGGCCATCTTCGACTAGCTTGATAGCTATTATTATAAGAGAACTCAAATATACGGAGAGATTCCTCCCATTTCTTGCCAATGAGACGACACAAGCTCAAGCATGTCTTCGAGAATTTGGTTGACACGCTCAACTTGCCCTTGAGATCATGGATGAAAAGCAGATCGAAAGATAAATGAGTCCCCATAGCTTCTTGAAAACTTGCCCGTAATCTTGAAGTGAATAAGCTGCCACGGTCCGAATCGATAACCAAAGGAATACCGTGAAGTGAAACAATTTCGACATATAGAGCGTTGCAACCGGCTAGCAAAGGATCGCTTTTTTGACCGCCGTAAAATGTGCAACTTTAGAAAGCCGGTCAATGACGACAAGAATAGCATCATTACCTTTCTCGCGATTTGGGAAATCCAAAGGATCAAGTCCATTTCAACATGGTCCCATTTCCATTCGGGAATAGAGATAGGTTGCAGAGTTCCAAAGAGGCCTTTGATGTTCTGCTTTGATACGACGACAAACGCCACACTCGTAAACATAGCGAGCAATGTCTTGCTTCATATTAGACCACCGTAATCTCGGATTTAATGTCTTGATACATCTTTGTACCGCCAGATGGATACATAGAGGCGTATCATGAGCTTCTTGCATAACCTTCCGAGTCATATTCAGATTTTCCTTCTTACATGGCACCACTAGGCGGCCTTTGAAGTACAAGGCGCCATCATCAAGAATAGTGAAGGATGAGGATTTCTTTCCGATGTCTTGTTTAAGCTTGTAGACTTCAGAGTCAAATCCTGCATTGTCTTTATGGTGCCCACGAGATCGGGTTCAACAGCCAGGTATAAAGGGAACCCTGGGGAACAACACGGAGATTCATCTTATGGAACTCGGAGGAGGGGGCGAAAAATCTTGAGGAACAATATGGAGGTTCAGCTTTTCAATTCTTCAACAAGTGGGGCTGAACTTTGTGAACTCAAGGTGGTTGCAGAAGACTTATGGCTCAAGGCATCAGCCATTACATTAGCCTTGCTCGGCGATAGGAAATACCCAAATCAAAGTTCGCAATAGCTCCATCCATCTCTCGCCGACGGAGGTTCAGGTCTGGCTGAGTAAATGATACTTCAGACTTTGGTGGTCAGTGTAGATCTCGCAACGACACGAGAAGGTAATGTCGCCACCGCTTTAGCGCATGAATGACAGCAGCAAGTTCGAGGTCGTGAATCGGGTAGTTCTCTCGTGAGGGCAATAACTGTCGAGAGGCATAAGCAACTACTTTGCGCTCTTGCATTAGGACACCGCCTAATCCTTGACGAGAAGCGCCGCAGAAATGACGTAAGTCCTTCTTAGTATCGGGAGGAGCTAGCACCGGGCAGACGTCAACTTGTCTTTGAGTGCCCGGAAACTTTCCCGACACTTATCTCGCCCATTGGAACTTGACGCTTTATGCAACAAAGTTAGTCGAGGCTCGGCAATCTTGGAGAAGTTCTCGATTTAATCGACGGCAATAGTGGCGTAGACCGAGAAAACTTCGACTTGCTTAACGCTCTTCGGAGGAGTCCAATCGAGAATAGCCTGAACTCGCTCAGGTTGACGGCAATACCATCCTTAGAGATGACATGTCCAAGGTAGGTTACTTCGGGAAGCCAAAATTCACACTTGGAGAACTTGGCATAGAGTTGATGCTCTCGTAGCTTTTCCAAAGACAAGACTAAGATGTTCAAGATGTTCTTCTTCATTCTTGAATAGATCAGATATCATCCAGATAAACCACGATTTAACTTGTCGAGGTAATCCATGAATATATAGTTCATCAAAGCGAGAGAAGGTGGCTGGAGCATTGGTTGCCGAAGACATGACGGTGTACTCGTATGAACCATAGCGAGTCACAAATGCGGTCTTGGGGATATCCTCCTCACGAACACGGATCTGGTGGTAACCCAACCTCAAGTCGAAGTTTCGAGAACACCGACGAACCAGCCAATTGATCATAAAGATCATTGATCCGAGGAAGAGGATACTTATTCTAATGGTAGCTTGATTTATAGGACGGTAGTCTTGGACCAATCGGTTTGTCCCATCCTTCTTCTTGACAAAGAGAGAAGGTGCTCCCCAAGGTGAGCAACTTGGGCGAATGAAACCGCTTTGAAGAGATTTATCGATTTCTCCTTTAGTTCAAGGAGTTCATGCGCGGCATCTTGTAGGGTCGCTTGGCTATAGGAGTGGTGCCTGGTTTCAAGTCGATGACGAACTCGACGGCCCTAGCAGGGGAATCCTCGAAGTTCTTCAGAAAGACGCCTTGGAAATCGCAAACGACTGTGAATGTTTTCAATTCCTCGAGGGTGCGGCGCTCAATGCATTCAATGCATAGAGCCTTGCCTCGCATCTTGGACCGCATTTAGCATTGTAGCTACGATTTCATCGAAGGGTGCAGCAGATGGACGGTCTTAGTGGCGCAAACGATTGACGCCAGATGCGCTTTCAACCAATCCATCCCCAAAATGAGGTCGATGTTAGACGCCTTCAGGATAATGGGGAGGCATAGAATTCCAAACCTTCGATTTCCACGGGACGCCGACGCCAACCATGGAGGTTTGACATTGTCCCAATGGGGTTTTTACCACTACCAAGAGTTCATATCTTCACACTTAACGCCGTGCTTGTATGCAAAGTCCTCGACATGAATGAATGCGATGCTCCCTGAATCGAATAAAACAGATGCAGTACTGAATTTACGAGAAGTGTACCCATCACAAGAGGTGCTGGTCATGAGCTTCGCTCGATCAACGTGGTTGGCCCGAGCTTGCCCATAAGACTTGCCGCTGTTGTTGCGGTTCGGTTGTTTCCACGGCCACCGCCGGAAGGGCCACTGATTCTGGTTCTCGTTGCATTCTCTAGCACGGTGCCCGCTGTCCGCACCAAGCATAAGCCATTATTGGGAGGGAACAGAGCTTGGGGTGGTGGAGCTGGAAGCTTGCTGCTTAGTTGTAGGCGCATTTAGGTGTAGCATAGTTCTGCTTTGAAGCGTAAGCATTCAGCCGGTACATGCTGTTGGGAATCCATATCTTGCGCTTCGCGAGGACGGGCTCAAGATGAGCCCGTGTCACGGTTGCGCCGTTAGAGCTCGTATTCCTGCACCAGTTTCGACATTGATAGCTTTGTTCACCAAGGTGGCGAAATCAGCAAAATCGCACTAGAAGTGCGAGCTTGATGTCGCTTGAAGACCGCCACGAACTTCTCTTGTCTGCGGCATCGCTTGCAATATCCTCTTCAAAGATAGCGAGACAAGTCCAAGAACTCTCGCCGATAGGCTTCAACAGTCTTGTTGCCTTGGGTGAGGTTATGAACTCACGCTTCTTCCGTCCATGACCCTTGAGGGATGAAGCGGCACGAAGGCAGCCTCGGAAGTCCGCCAGTGATGAGTGTTCCAACTGGCAGAGTACGCCGTGGCTGTCCCACCATTGAGCCGCGGGTCCTTCAGAAGAAGGAAGCAAAAGTGACATAGCGGCAGGGCTACATCAGCAGACTCCATCTCATAGGTGATGTCACGGAGCCACCATCAAGATCCAAAGGGCTGAGTTGAGCTGCGGTACACGCTGGGGTTCAGCGTATGAAATCTCGCAGAGTTGTCCCGCTTGGGTGCCGGTGCATATTCGGGCGAGGGAACTGAGCCATCATGTTCTCCATGAACTGGCGATTCATCTCGAGCTGTTGGATCATACCAGCCATGTACTCAAAGCGGTGGTGGGAAGTTGGCACCACGGTTACGACTGGCTGGCCTAACCATCCCGCTATTATATAACAGGTAGTTCAAGATTTGAGAAATTAAGCAAGAGACAGAATCATTCATGATGAAACATGCATAATGAAAGCAAGATGATGGGAACTACATAGTAGTTGGCATATCTTACAAAAGGAATCATGCATAGAGTTCGATACATAGAGTCCAAAGACATAGACTACTACATCATAGGCGCACATGTGCTCGCCGGGCGAATACATCAAATACTAACAAGCAAGTTCACATCAGCCCCACGCGGCATCATGGAGGTAGTCAGTAGCCCGAAAGTCGATAGTGCGGCAGTGGATAGTCCTCCACGCCGCTGACTGGGGCCGCGGATACTCGTGCTGAATCCGACGCCCGTGTGGCGTAAAGGGTCCAAGCGCGGAGAGTAGCCTCCCACGTCCGCCAACCGACACCCGGGGCATCACGGTCTGGGCTGGGTAGATCGCAGAACGCCGCAGCTCTCCGGATCGGACAAAGGTGCATCAGCCGTGGCACGGTAGAGGTGCCGACGGGTGATGTACAACTCGTGTCGAAGAGCTCGGTTAGCTCGATCCAGCCCATCGCGATGCGTAACAAAGTTCGATGGTGGAAGGGCTCTCGGTGACAAGTGGTGTAGGCAGCAGTAGTAACCTCCTCACCAACATCGACGCGATAGCAATGTGCCCAAGGGGAGGTGTCCAACTCGATACTCGCACGAAGACGTGTCGAGCAGCATAAGCAGCATCGTGGACTGCCATATCGATGGTCACTCCAACACCATGTGCGTGTGCAAAGACAAGAGTGGACTCATACTCCCGAGAGTAGAGGTGGACGATGGCGCGGCATCGCTTCCTGTTGTAGTCCCGGTACTCCTCATAGACGGTGTACTCAGGAGCCAGCGATAACCCAGATAGGTCATCATCTCGCTAGCACCGTAGGTGATCCCGAGGCACCAATGGCCGTCGTGGTGGCGCACGACCGCCTCGTGGGTTCCATCCGAAAACAAAGACGCTTCAAAGGAGTCAAATGACAGGTGGAAATTGTTCAAATACAATTCCAAAAACAACTAAGGCTATATCCATCTTCGGGTGAATGCGGTCACGGATCCTAGTGATAGTTAGTAAAATCGCTTAACCCGAGTAGAAGAGAGTCCAGAGTCCCGAGTAAAGGTCGAGGAGTAAAAGATCCTAATACCACCCGATGGCGACGTGGCCCGTAAGGCACACAGCCAAGTTAGTAAAAGTTTTGCAATGTCTAGACTCGACTTCGCCAAGGAGTGTGGAAGGGGATTCTACAGCAATGGCTCGATATTAACTTCAGACGCCGATTCAATCGCAGACACTAATCATGCACGCAAATGTGTACGATCAAGATCAAGGACTCACGGAAGATATCACAACACAACTCTACAATAAAATAAGTCATACAAGCATCATAATACAAGCCAGGGCCTCGAGGGCTCGAATACAAGTGCTCGATCATAGACGAAGTCGCCGAAGCAACAATATCTGAGTACGTATATAAGTTAAACAAGGTGCCATAAGATGGCTAGCACAAACCGATACAGATCGAAGAGGAGCAGCCTCCCGCCTGGGATCCTCCTAGGTCACTCCCGGTCGCCGCCGGGCTGCACGTAGTAGTAGGCGCCTCGAGTAGTAGTCGCCATAGGCGGCGCGCTCGACTCTGGGCTCCATCGTCTGCTTGCAGCAATCGAGTAGAGATAGGGGGAAAAGGGGAACAAGGCAACCGTGAGTACTCATCCAAAGTACTGCAAGCAAGGAGCTACACTACATATGCATGGATATATGTATAGGCCATATCGCTGGACTGAATCTGCAGAATGCCGTAATAAGAGGGGATAGTTAGTCTTAACGAAGACTACGCTCGACACCTGCCTTGCAATGTAGGAGGGGACAATCAAGTCCTCCAAGTAACATCATATAGCAATAATCCTACCCGCAATCCCTCGCCATAACCCCGAGCGAGAGCGACCACCGTTGTATCCGCACTTGGAAGGGTGTGTTTTATCAAGTATCCGGTTCTAGTTGTCATAAGCTCAAGGTACAACTCCAAGTCGCCCATATCAAGATCACGGCTATCCGAATAGATTAACACGCAGGGTGCACCATCTTACCCAAAGACGCTTGATCCCATTTGGCCGACACACTTTCCTCGGTCATGCCCGCCGCTGAAGATCAACACGCCGCAGCCCCACCTAGGCACAACAGAGAGGCCAACACGCCGGTCTAAACCTAAGCGCCGCAGGGTCCGGGCCCATCGCCTCGAAAGCACACCTGCAGACGCTATGTGACGCTGGCCGAAGCGCACCTAGCCTAACAGCGTTCCAGTCAATCCGCGCTACGCCGCCTGTCGCCGACGTCTCAAGTACTTCGGCCGATACCACGACGCCGGATACCCATAACTACTCCCGCGAGATGGTTAGTGCGATAAGCTCAGAGCCAACCCAGATCAAATACCAAGACCTCGTTAAGCGTGTTAAGTATCCGTGAACGCCGAACAGGCCAGGCCCACCTCTCTCTAGGCGGTCTCAACCTGCCTGCCGCCTCCGCCTCAAGCTCCACTCATGGGTGCTCCATCACCAATTCGACTTTAGTCTCACATGTATCATGTATAAGTATATAGTATATACCCGTGATCAACTCCCGAGTGATCACGGCCCGATAGTATGGCACGCGCACGGACAAGACAAGTAGGGCCACGATGAAAGTACTAGCATCCTATACTAAGCATATAGGATTGCGTAAGGTAACAATGGTTACAAGGACAAAGCTATGCAAAGAAGATAGGAGTATCCAAAACAAGAATATGCTATACTACTCTAATGCAAGCAGTAGATAAGAGTAGGCGATATCCGTGATCAAGGGGGCTTGCCTGGTTGCTCGCAAGAGAGAGGGTCACAACACCGTAGTCGAACCGCCAGCAGCAGCAGCTTGGTCTCAGTAGTCTACCGGAGAGAAGAGGGGAAGAAACAATGAATACAAGTAAACAGATGCATATCGATGCATGACATGCCAAGAAGCGAAGCTAGGCGTGTTCTAACGTGGTATGACGGGTAATCGTTAGGGGGAAACATCCGAAATTATCCTGCTCCGGCGCCTGCCGAGATGATGAACCGGAGAGGAAAGTTTGCAGGTTCGATAGGTTAGAGACGTGTGGTGGACGAACGGATCGCGATCCGGGTTCGCCTCGCTGCTCGAGCAACTTTCATGTTGAAATTATTTTAATCCGGATTACGGATTAAAAGATATGATTTATAAAAGGTTTTATTAATTTCGAATTTTATTAATTATTTAATTAATTTCGAATGCATTTATGACATCAAGATGATGTCATGCCGACGTTATCAACAACAGGTTGATCGAGTCAACCCCGATGTGGGTCCTCATGTCATTCACTAATGACTAATTAACCTAATCAGATTTAATTAACATTACTTAATTAAGTTAATTAATGATTAGGGTTAATTAACTCAGAATTAATTAGTTTAATTAATTACTTAATTAATTTAACTAATGATTAGGTTTAATTAATCCAGAATTAATTAGTTTAATTAATTACTCAACTAATTAATTAATTAATTAGTTAGTTAATTAATTTTTATTCATTTTCATTTTCTTTTTATTCTGTTTTTAATTAGAAACATTCCTTTCGTTTTTTTTAAAGGGGCCTCACGCCGCTGGCCTAAGGCCAATCGGCAGCGGTGCGGGCGACGCGCGACGCCTTAATCGGGCCCAACTGTGGAGGGGTCGGGATCCGTGGGGATCCAGGCGCCGAGGCACGGGTGGCCAAGGCCGGCCGGGCCGGGCATGCCAGCGAATGGGCACCACGAGTCAGGCGACGAACGGGTGGGGCTTAATGAGGCCGAGCGCCGCCGGTGGGAGGGAGGGGCTGCCGGGGGCGAGGATTGGGGGCTGCTAGAAGCGCCGGGCGAGGTCGACGCCGGGGGAAGAGGGCGAGGGCGCTGCGGCGCTGCCGTGGCCGGGCTTGGGCCACGGCGGCCGGATCCGCCAGGGGGAAGGAGAGGAACGGGGGGGCTGGCGCGCCGCACATGCGATCAATCCGCGACGGGCCGGCCGGGCCACGACGCCGAACGAGGAGAGGGGAGCCGAGGGGAACTGCGGCGGCCGGAGCTTGCCGCCGACGGGGAGAGGGGGGAGAGGGAGCCTCACAGGGGGGTAGGGTCTCGCCGCTTGCTTTCGATGGGGGACGGGGAGACCGCCGTGGGGGGTCGGGAGGCGCCACGGGCGAGGGCGAGGCCGAGCCACTGCTGGCGTGGGTTCGCTACCGGGGCGACGGAGGGAGGAGGGAGCGCCATGATTCAAGCGGGGGGGAGGTCCGGGCGGGGGGGCAAGGGGCGGGGGCCGGGCGAGGTGGGGGACGGCGGGTGGTTCGGGGGGGATTCTCCGCCTCGATCCGATCGGGGAGAGGAGAGGCGAGGGCGGGGGGAGGCGGTCGGCTAGGGTTAGCCGCAGGGTGGGGGGGTTAGTGGGGTGATGGCCGGGCGGTGGGCCGCCCAGTGGGGAAGGGAATGGGCCAGGGGCCAAGTGGGGGGGGCCGGCTGGTCGGGCCAGGGGTTATCCCTCTTTTATTTTGCTTTTCTTTTATTATTTTTCCTTTCTGCTTTTGGTTTATTTAAAATGCTCGCATTTTGTAAAATTATTGCACCCCACCAATATTAGGTTAGTTATTTTAGAAAACCCCTAACATTTTAGAACTTATTTATGGAACTCTTTATCGCTTGTTTTAGTTTTAATTTTTGTTTTAGGACGGCTCTCGAATTAACGAGAGGTTAATTAACATAACCGGGGGGGTTATCGCTGCATAACCATCCCAAGCATAAAGAAGTGAACACAAAGGAACTACCTATCCTCCCAAAATTGCAAGCGGGCTTGTATCGGATAAAATGAGTCCCAAAAGCAATTGAGAACATGTTAGTTGTCACAAACCACGCTCTACTATTCCACAACATTTGTGTCCTTCACATTTATTTGCATTTGGTACTTAGCAAAATGCATGACCTCTCCGCTTGAAACTAAAATTTCAGATTTCTAATTCTAAACGGCCATGTTACTTATTATCGCTATTCAAAGTAAGTGTAAAGTGGTTGACTTGGGTATTGGAAAAGATACCAAGGAAGTCTTGTGGAGCATATGGATGCAGCTCTATGTTCGATGTCGATATAGTCCTTACTCGTGGTGTTTCCATGGGTGATAGAGATCTTGTCAAACCTCTTGCTTGGCAAAGATATGTAAAATTCACTTCAAAAGGCTACCTACAAATCCTTCGGTATTGTGTACAAGGATGTTGATAAGCAAGATCAGCCTTATGATTGTATTCTTTTCCTGTATGTCGTTGGATAAGCATTGAAAGCAGTTATGTTTGCTCAAACCTAAAGTTACTAACAAATGCAAACATAAACTCATCATCTAATAACAGGTGATTACATCAATAAATTATAATAAAAGAGATTATGTGTGCAGATATGATGATATATAACCCTATTCGATTATTCCATTTGATGTGATGATAAGAAGTGCACATCAAGTCGCTCTTTCTTTTCTCACAAAGCAAATAACACCAGATAATCTTCAAGAAGAAGAGCACAAAGCAATCCTGCCTTAATTGATAAATAATAATACAGCAATCGAATATAAAAAACTTGACTCCAAAGAGCATTGTGTTGTTCCTTCCGAATATAAGCCAAGCAAAATAACATGGGCTCTTTAACATGCCCCACAAAAATGCACTATAATTTTAATAGATTGGTAGAAAGAAGAAGGCAAGTAACCAAGAACACAAATATGTGGTCACCTACCAATTTTCTACAAAACAGAGACGAACATTCATAGGAGAGAGAGTTAGTCACCTTGTTCTTCACCAAATTCTTCTATTGGATTCTCCTGTTCATCTTCTTTCTCAGATCTGAATATTGTGGTCTTTAGATAAATTGTATACCAGGAAATCAAGACCAAAGACAAGAAATAAACAGGTAAAGAGAGAGAACCTAAAAGCGATTTGCCGAGAACTCGCATCTTGTCAGCTGTTACAGTTTTATGGCAGCACCCAACCACTACAAAGAAAAATTCAGGAACATCTGTGCCACATAGAGCAGTGGAATAAGATAGAATACATGAAGAGAGGTGATGTAGGGCGGAACCCTACGTGGGCGATCTTTCACGTTGGAGCGGATCCTACGGTGAATCACGAAGAACGAGCGGAAGAACACGAGGAAATCACGGGGAGGAACGAGGGAAAACACTCAACCAACAAGGAATCGGTCACACAAATGCTAGATCAAAGAACACAAAGAGAGATACATGATTCAAGGTCAACAAAGGACGATACAAACGGTAGCCGTTCTTCTCCGTGAGGAGGTCTTGATGATGGTCTTCCGCCAAGGGAGGTCTTGAATCCAAGGTGGATCGCTCCGAAGAGGGGCCGCGTCTCTCTCGTGGAGTAGATCCGTATGGATGAGCGAAGCTCTATCTAATGAGCTAAATCAACGCTTAGCCTAAAAAGAGGAAGGGGATGAAGTATATATAGTCTTGGGGGCGAAGGGGTACAAGGGACAAGTCCCTGATGCATCGCAAGGCAGGTGGGAGGCCGGATGTCCGGCTTTCGAGACGCCGGATGTCCGGGCTAGGGGCCGGATGTCCGGCCGGCGAGGTCTTCCAAACGCAATCGGTGATGGGGAGCCGGATTTCGGGCGAAGGGCCGATATCCGGCTTCCGGAAGAGCCGGATGTCCGGCCTGGGGCCGGATGTCCGGTCCTCAGAGCTTTTGCGGCTTGCCGGATGGGGGCCGGATGTCCGGCCGAGGCCGGATGTCCGGCTTGCCGGAAGGACCGGATGTCCGCCACGGGCCGGATGTCCGGCTGTCCCGGTCCTTTCTTCCTTCTCCTTCCCTCGCCTCCCGCAAGACGCTTGGCCTTGGTCCTGGGCTCTCCATGATCTCCTCGGTGTACCTGAGTATGCACAAGGTCCGCACTTGAAGTAGCATCCATGTCTTACATGCGAAAGGGAAGATTCGGAAAGGAGCGAGTTCACCTTAGGTCCGATGGCGGTAGTCGAGGTCTCATCTTATGTATCCTTGGGGCTTGGAGAGTACATGGAGTGTACATGGGATGAACGTGGATGCTCCGCATCATCTCCCTCCCTTGGGAAAGATCCGACCTCGATCGTGATCCTCATCACCATGGAAACGGTTGTCGAGACGGACTTGTAGTTGGACGGTTGAAGACATGGCGCAATCCAAGTAGTCCAAGGTGTCACGGAGTGATAGACATGCAAAAGAGGAAACACAAGAAACACTCGAAATACAATGGTTAGCGCACGCAAAGTGTCCATCATGTAAGAATGAGTCCGCGCGGTAAGATTGGTCGTGACAAAGCGCATGAAGCTTATCAAGATGATCTAGAATGAGATGCAAAGCATTCATGGAGGAAATGCAATCATTGTGCACACAAATGTGTTGTGAATATGATGAATGCAACCACGGTGCAAAATGATGTCATAGTGAGACGGTTTATCAATAGCATGAATATGGCAATGGATGCTCAACATGTGTATGTTATCATGCAATTGATGACGGGCAATATGATCATGATGTATGAATATGCCATCAAGGAAGATCACAACAAATTTGCTAAGAAAATGCACAAGCTCATATATCATGGATGACATGGGAATACAAGATGCAACAAGGCAATCATAATGTGTGTCAATCCATGCATGGGGTGCAAACTTGTGGTGAGTATGATATGTCCATCGAGCATGACATGTATGAGCACAAGCAACAAATATGGATGTGGGTACAATGTGTCAAAGGAGTGTTGATGTACCAATGCTCGATGTCGTGGCATGAGTGGAGGTTCAAGGTGCATCCCATAAGTCCAAGCGCCTCAATGTAAAGGTCCATAGAGCCAATCTCCAATGTCGCCCTCCGTCCAATAGATGTAACATGTACACAACAAGAAGGAAACAACACGAAAGAGTGACCCATCCAATATGCGATTTGAGGATGGCTCAAAGAGAAGGAGTTCACCTTATGAATGTTCTCGCAAATGTTGGTGTTGCACATCATGTATGCCTTCGCATGACCAAGTTGTCGCATAACGGCATTGCCTTGTGTCACCTCCAAAATGAAAGAACATGACAAACACTTGGAAAAACAAATGAGGTTAGCGGAAATGCAAAACCTATCATTCGAGTGGTAAGATACCCAACAAGTGTTCTCATCATTCATATCATAAGAAAGGACAAGGGAGTGTGTCATAGTATGGAGGCATATGATGCAAGAACAACCAAATGCAATAGGCTCAATCAAACAAGCATGCATCACAAGTGAAGTGTCCAAGTCTCCAAGGTCATTAATCATAGAGGCAACTATAGGAGGCAAGCGACAATACACAAGATATATCCTGTGAGAGGCATGAACATATATGTCATCAACCCGAGAAAGCAAGTGATAGTGGAACATGGGTGATGCAACATAGCTAGCAATCATAGAGATCAAGTCAAGCAAGCTAGTAGTGCTAAGATGCAACGTACTAGAAGGAATCATGGCAAGCATGTCATGTGTGCAAATAGTGGGCATGAATAACTCACATGGCATAGCACAAGCATGAAAGCAAGATATGAGCAAAATAACATCAATAGCATGGGGCACATGATAAACATGGCAAAAGCAACAAGGATCTCCACCAAGCATGCAAATACACATAGAAGTAGCATAATTGTGAATCATGGGTAAGTGCAAGCAAGGGTCACAATTGCATGGCGAAGGCATAGGAGCAAGCATAACATGCAAAGTGAACACGATAGAATGGGCATAAGGTAACAAGTGATATATAGCCCAAAGTCGTGGAGAGCCAAGTAAAAGAGATGGGCGAGTCCTTGCGCCAAGGGAACGGTGGTAAGGATAGGCCACGGGATCCCAAAGCATCGTTGTTCTCAAGAGCTCAAGCCATCTCTTGGGATTGAGATGTTGACGAGTATACGTGCGTACCTACACAAAACAAAGACAAAAGAAAAATTATGTGTGCGTGGCATATGTACACATCATCCATCATGATGCGCACATGCATGCGTCGGTTAGCACAAAATATCCAATGCTCAAATAAATGAGATGCGTGATATAGAAACATGTCATCCATCATGATAGGTTTGTTGTTATGTATCGCATAATGGAGACTCAAATTGTGTAATGCATCATGAGAAATATCTAGAGCATTGTTATTCATGGAATGCATATGGTGCAAGCAATTATGTGAATCATGCAAATTATGGGATGAATCAAAATCTCCTAATATGTATGAGGAAACTATGGGGGTCTCCTCATGAGCAAGAGTAGAAACATCACGTGGAGAATATTGAGAACATCCAAAACAATGCATATTCGGAACAATGTGATCATGGCATGACATAGTAAACGAATTGCGCAAATCATGTAAAGGAAGCATGGCAATATCATCACAAGAGAAGCAAAAGCCAATGACCATCATCTCGTCATCTATGCCATAAGTGCAAATAGGATTGATTTTAATGGGGCATGCATAGTTACTATGTTGAGATTGAAATGATGCAATATGGGAGATCTCACTCATAGCATATGACAAGGTCAATGGATTGTCAAACATGAAGTGACCAATAGAATTTTCACAAGATGTCCTATGGAGCATAGCATCACAACTAGGCAACTCAACATGCTCATCATCATATTCATCATAAATAGGTAAGTCAAGGCATGAAGAAGTTTCACTAGCATGAAGCGTGGTAATAGATGGGTTAACATCATGGGAGCAATCGAAGTCAAGAGAGTCCACTAGTGGGACAAGAGAAGCACCATCACTTATGTTACCTTTGGAGCGTCGCTCATGTGTTGTAGGTGAGGTGTCAATGATCCATTCGTTGTCATCTTCATCTTGATGGAACCATGTGGGGGGTGTATCTGAAGGAAATATGCCCTAGAGGCAATAATAAATGTTATTATTTATTTCCTTATATCATGATAAATGTTTATTATTCATGCTAGAATTGTATTAACCGGAAACATAATACATGTGTGAATACATAAACCTACAGAGTGTCACTAGTATGCCTCTACTTGACTAGCTCGTTAATCAAAGATGGTTATGTTTCCTAACCATGAACAAGGAGTTGTTATTTGATTAATGGGATCACATCATTAGTTGAATGATCTGATTGACATGACCCATTCCATTAGCATAGCACCGATCGTATTGTTTGTTGCTAGTGCTTTTCTTCATGACTTATACATGTTCCTATGACTATGAGATTATGCAACTCCGTGCTTGCTCGAGGAACACTTTGGTGCTACCAAACGTCACAACGTAATCGGGTGATTATAAAGGTACATTACAGGTGTCTCCAAGGTACATGTTGGGTTGGCATATTTCGAGATTAGGATTTGTCACTCCGATTGCCTGAGAGGTATCTCTGGCCCTCTCGTAATGCACATCACATAAGCCTTGCAAGCATTGCAACTAAATGTGTTAGTTGTGAGATGATGTATTACGGAACGAGAAAAGAGACTTGCCAAGAATTTAGATTGAACTAGGTATTGATACCGACGATCGAATCTCTGCAAGTAACATACCGATGACAAAGGGAACAACGATGTTGTTATGCGGTCTCGACCGATAAAGATCTTCGAGAATATGTAGGAACCAATATGGGCATCCAGGTCCCGCTATTGGTTATTGGCCGAGAGGTGTCTCGGTCATGTCTACATAGTTCTCGAACCCGTAGGGTCCGCACGCTTAACGCTTCGATGATGCTTATTATGAGTTTATATGATATTGATGTACCAAGGTTGTTCGAGTCCCTGATGAGATCACGGACATGACGAGGAGTCTCAAATGGTCGAGACATAAAGATTGATATATTGAAGCCTATGTTTGACTCGAATCACTCCGGTGAAATTGGGAATTTTACGAGTACCGGGGTTACCGGAACCTCCCGGGGTCAATGGGCCTTGATGGGCCTTAGGGGAAAGAGAAAAGGGGCCATATGCTGGCAGCAGCCTTCCCCTTCCCTAGTCCTATTAGGATTAGGAGAAGGGGTGGCGCTCTCTCTCCCTCTCCCTTGGTCAAACCCTAGTTGGACTAGGATTGGGGGAATCTTACTCCCGGTGGGAGTAGGACTCCCAGCGCCATAGGTGGCCGCCAGCCCCTCCCTTCCCTCCTTTATATATGAAAGGGGGGGCACCCCATAACACACAAGTTGATCTACGGATCTTTCCTTAGCCGCAGCGGTGCCCCTTCCACCATATTCCACCTCGGTCATATCGTCATGAGCTTAGGCGAAGCCTCGCGGGGAGAAGTCATATCGTCATGAGCTTAGGCGGCCTCGCCGGTGGAGCATCATCATCGCCACCACGCCGCGTCGGTCGACGGAACTCATCCCCGACACTTTGCCGGATCGGAGTCCGGGATCGCCATCGAGCTGAACGGTGCGTAACTCGGAGGTGCCGTGACGCTCGGTGCTTGGATCGGTCGGGTCGTGAAGACGACGACTACATCAACCGCGTTGTTATAACGCCCGCTTTCGGTCTCACGAGGGTACGTGGACGACACTCTTCCTCTCGCTGCTATGCCATCACCATGGTCTTGCGTGATCGTGGGAAAATTTTTGAAATTACTACGCCCCATCGCGGGCATCCGAGCCTGGTTTTATGCGTTGATGTCATATGCACGAGTAGAACACAAGTGAGTTGTGGGCGATACAAGTCATACTACCTACCAAAGATGTCATACTTTGGTTCAGCGGTATTGTGAGATGAAGCGGCCCGACCGACATTACGCCAGACGCTTACGCGAGACTGGTTTCACCGCCGTGAGCACTCGTTGCTTAAAGGTGATCCGGCGGTGTCTGCTCTCTCACTTTAGTTGAACTGAAAGGCTACGCCCGGTCCTTGAGAAGGTTAAAACGGAGTCTATTTGACGAAGTATCGCTGTGGTTTTGATGCGAGGTAAGAACGGTTCTTGCTCACCCGTAGCAGCCACGTAAAACTTGCAACAACAAAGTAGAGGACGCCTAACTTGTTTTTGCAGGCATGATGTGATGTGATATGGTCAAGACGTGATGCTATATTTCATTGTATGAGATGATCATGTTTTGTAACCGAAGTTATCGGCAATCGGCGTGAGCCTTATGGTTGTCGCTTATTGTATGAAATGCAACGCTATGTAATTGCTTTACTTTATCACTAAGCAGTAGCGATAGTCGAGAAGCAATAGTTGGCGAGACGACAACGATGCTACGATGGAGATCAAGGTGTCGCTACCGGTGACGATGGTGATCATGACGGTGCTTCGGAGATGGAGATCACAAGCACAAGATGATGATGGCCATATCATATCACTTATATTGATTGCATGTGATGTTAATCCTTTATGCATCTTATTTTGCTTTGATTGACGGTAGCATTATAAGATGATCCCTTACTAAATTATCAAGAAGTGTTCTCCCGAGTATGCACCGCTATGAAAGTTCTTCGTGGCCGAGACACCACGTGATGATCGGGTGATAGGCTCTACGCTCAAATACAACGGTGCAAAACAGTTGCACACGCTGAATACTCAAGTTATACTTGACGAGCTATGCATATAAGATATGACCTCGAACACGGAGACCGAAGGTCGAGCGTGAATCATATAGTAGATATGATCAACATATTGATGTTCACCATTGAAACTACTCCATCACACGTGATGATCGGTCATGGTGTAGTTGATATGGATCACGCAATCACTTAGAGAATTGGAGGATATTTTTCTAAGTGGGAGTTCTTAAGTAATATGATTAATTGAACTTAAATTTATCATGAACTTAGTACCGATAGTATCTTGCTTGTCTATGATGTGTAGATAGATGGCTCGTCTTGTTGTTCCGTTGAATTTTAATGCGTTCCTTGAGAAAGCAAAGTTGAAAGATGATGGCAGCAATTACACGGATCGGGTCCGTAATTTGAGGATTATCCTTATTGCTGCACGAAGAATTACGCCCCGAAGCACCGTTAGGTGCCGTGCCTGGTGTAAGGGCTGCGCCGAAGTTGTGAACGTCTCGCAAAGCAAAGTTGATGACTACTCTATAGTTCAAGGTGCCATGCTTTACGGCTTAGAACCGACTTCAACGTCGTTTTGAACACCATGGAGCATATGAGATGTTCCAGAGTTGAAGTTAATATTCCAAGCGAATGCCCGGATTGAGAGATATGAAGTCTCCAATAAGTTCTATAGCTGTAAGATGGAGGAGAATGGTTCACAAGGAGCATATACTCGTAATGTCCGGATATAACAATCACTTGATTCAACTGGGAGTTAATCTTCCGGATGATTGCGCCATTGATGTAATTCTCCAATCATCGCCACCAAGCTACAAGAGCTTCGTGATGAACTATAATATGCAAGGGATGACCAAAACTATGCCCGAGCTCTTCGCGATGCCGAAAGTCATGGAGGTAGAAATCAAAAGGAGCATCAAGTGTTGATGGTTAACAAAACCACTAGTTTCAAGAAAAGGGCAAAGGAAAGAAAAGGAAACTTCAAAAGAGCGGCAAGCAAGTTGTCGATCAAGAGAAGAAACCCAAGTCCGTCCTAAGCTCGAAATCGAAAGTGCTTCTATTGCAAGCGTGTCTGGTCATCGAAGCGGAACTGCCCCAAGTATTTGGCGGATAAGAAGGATGGCAAGGTTAACAAAGGTATATGTGATATACTTGTTATTGATGTGTACCTTACTAATACTCGCAGAGCACTGGTATTTGATACCGGTTCATTGCTAATATTTGCAACTCAAACAGGGCTACGGATTGCCGAAGATTGGCTAAGGACGAGGTGACGATGCGCTGGGAAATGGTTCCAAAGTCGATGTGATCGCAATGGCACGCTACCTCTACATCTACCTTCGGATTAGTATTAGACCTAAATAATTGTTATTTAGTACCATCGTTGAGCATGAACATTATATCTGGATCTTGTTTGATGCGAGACGTTATTCATTTAAATCGAGAATAATGGTTGTTCTATTTATATGAATAATATCTTTTATGGTCATGCACCATTGAAGAATGGTTTGTTTTACTTAATCTTGATAGTAGTGATACACAAATTCATAATGTTGAAACCAAAAGATGCAGAGTTGATAATGATGGTGCAACTTATTTGTGGCAATCGCCGCTTAGGTCATATCGTGTAAAGCGCATGAAGAAACTCCATGCCGATGGACTTTTGGAGTCACTTGATTATGAATCACTTGGCACTTATGTAACCGTGCCTTATGGGCAAGATGACTAAAACACCGCTCTCCTAACTATGGAGAGAGCAATGATTTATTGGAAATCATACATACCGATGTATGTGGTCCAATGAATGTTGAGGCTCGTATGGATATCGTTATTTTCTCACCTTCACAGATGATTTGAGCAGATATGGGTATATCTACTTAATGAAACACAAGTCCAAACATTTGAAAAGTTCAAAGAATTTCAGAGTGAAGTGGAAAATCATCGTAACAAGAAAATAAAGTTTCTACGATCCGATCGTGGAGGAGAATATTTGAGTTACGAGTTTGGCCTACATTTGAAACAATGCGGAATAGTTTCGCAACTTACGCCACCGAACACCACAACGTAATGGTGTGTCCGAACGTCAGAATCGTATTTTATTAGATATGGTGCGATCTATGATGTCTCTTCTTGATTTACCGCTATCGCTTTTGGGGTTATGCTTTAGAGACGGCTACATTCACTTTAAATAGGGCACCATCTAAACCGCTGAGACGACGCCTTATGAACTATGGTTTGGCAAGAAACCAAAGTTGTCGCTTCGAAAGTTTGGGGCTGCGATGCTTATGTGAAAAAGCTTCAACCCGATAAGCTCGAACCCAAATCGAGAAATGTGTCTTCATAGGATACCCAAAGGAGACAGTTGGGTACACCTTCTATCACAGATCCGAAGGCAAGATTTTTGTTGCTAAATTCGAAACTTTTGGAGAAAGAGTTTCTCACGAAAGAAGTGAGTGGAGGAAAGTAGAACTTGATGAGATAATCAGATCTACTCCCTTATTGAGAAGTAGTACATCACGTAAAACAGCTTCGTGACACCTACACCAAATAGGGAGGAAGCTAATGATGATGATCATGAAACTTCAGATCAAGTTTCTACAGAACTTCAGAGATCAACCAGAGCAAGATCCGCACTGAGTGGTACGGTAATCCTATTTTGGAAGTCATGTTACTTTGGAACATGATGAACCTAATAACTATGAAGAAGCGATGGTGAGCCCAGATTCCACAAAATGGCTTGAGGCCATGAAATCGAGATGGGATCCATGTATGAGAACAAAGTATGGACTTTGGTTGACTTGCCCGATGATCGGCAAGCAATTGAGAATAAATGGATCTTCAAGAAGAAGACCGACGCCGATGGTAATGTTATCGTTTATAAAGCTCGACTTGTTGCAAAAGGTTTTCGACAAGTTCAAGGGATTGACTACGATGAGACCTTCTCACCAGAAGCGATGCTTAAGTCCGTCTCGAATCATGTTAGCAATTGCCGATTTTATGATTATGAAATTTGGCAAATGGATGTTAAACCGCATTCTGAATGGATTTACGGAAGAAGAGTTGTATATGATGCAACCGTAAGGTTTTGTCGATCCAAAGGAGCTAACAAAGTGTGCAAGCTCCAATGATCCATTTATGGACTGCAAGCCTCTCGAGTTGGAATAAACGCTTTGATAGTGTGATCAAAGATTTGGTTTTATATGCACTTTTGGAGAAGCCTCAGATTTACAAGAAAGTGAGTGGGAGCTCAGAGCATTTACGATATTATATGTGGATGACATATTATTGATCGGAAATGATATAGAATTTCTGGATAGCATAAAGGGATACTTGAATAAGAGTTTTTCGATGAAAGACCTCGGTGAAGCTGCTTACATATTGGGCATTAAGATCTATAGAGATAGATCAAGACGCTTAATAGGACTTTCACAAAGCACATACCTTGATAAAGTTTTGAAAAAGTTCAAATGGATCGTGCAAAGAAAGGGTTCTTGCCGGTATTACAAGGTGTGAAGTTGAGTAAGACTCAATGCCCACCACCGCAGAAGATAGAGAGAAAATGAAAGATGTTCCTATGCTTCACCATAGGCTCTATCATGTATGCAATGTGTACCAGACCGATGTGTGCCTTGTCAGAAGTTTAGCGGCAGTACCAAAGTAATCCAGAGTGGATCATCGGACAATGGTCAAGAACATCCTTAAGTACTTGAGAAGAACTAAGGATATGTTTCTCATTTATGGCGGTGACAAAGAGCTCGTCAGAACGGTTACGCCGATGCAAGTTTGACACCGATCCGGACGATTCTAAATCGCAAACCGGATACGATTTACATTAAACGGTGGAGCTGCGGCTAGGTGCGCCCAAACAAAGCGTCGCTATGGGATCTACATGTGAAGTTGAGTACATAGTGCTTGAAGCGACTAATGAAGGAGTCTGGATGAAGGAGTTCATATCCGATCTAGGTGTTGTACCTAGTGTATCGGGTCCAATGAAAATCTTTTGTGACAATATCGTGCAATTGCCTTGGCAAAGGAATCCAGATTTCACAAGAGAACCAAGCACATCAAAAGACGCCTAACTCCATCCGGATTTGGTCCGGTGGGAGACATAGAGATATGCAAGATACATACGGATCTCAATGTTGCGCACTGCTGACTAAGCCTCTTCCACGAGCAAAACATGATCAAGACCAAGACTCCATGGGTGTTAGAATCATTACTTGTGTAATCTAGATTATTGACTCTAGTGCAAGTGGGAGATCAAGGAAATATGCCCTAGAGGCAATAATAAATGTTATTATTTATTTCTTATATCATGATAAATGTTTATTATTCATGCTAGAATTGTATTAACCGGAAACATAATACATGTGTGAATACATAAACCTACAGAGTGTCACTAGTATGCCTCTACTTGACTAGCTCGTTAATCAAAGATGGTTATGTTTCCTAACCATGAACAAGGAGTTGTTATTTGATTAATGGGATCACATCATTAGTTGAATGATCCGATTGACATGACCCATTCCATTAGCATAGCACCGATCGTATTGTTTGTTGCTAGTGCTTTTCTTCATGACTTATACATGTTCCTATGACTATGAGATTATGCAACTCCGTTTGCGAGGAACACTTTTGGTGCTACCAAACGTCACAACGTGAATCGGGTGATTATAAAGGTACATTACAGGTGTCTCCGAAGGTACATGTTGGGTTGGCATATTTCGAGATTAGGATTTGTCACTCCGATTGCTCTGGAGAGGTATCTCTGGGCCCTCTCGGTAATGCACATCACATAAGCCTTGCAAGCATTGCAACTAAATGTGTTAGTTGTGAGATGATGTATTACGAACGAGAAAAGAGACTTGCCAAGAACGTAGATTGAACTAGGTATTGATACCGACGATCGAATCTCTGCAAGTAACATACCGATGACAAAGGGAACAACGATGTTGTTATGCGGTCCGACCGATAAAGATCTTCGAGAATATGTAGGAACCAATATGGGCATCCGTGTCCCGCTATTGGTTATTGGCCGAGAGGTGTCTCGGTCATGTCTACATAGTTCTCGAACCCGTAGGGTCCGCACGCTTAACGCTTCGATGACAAGCTATTATGAGTTTATATGATATTGATGTACCAAGGTTGTTCGAGTCCCTGATGAGATCACGGACATGACGAGGAGTCTCAAATGGTCGAGACATAAAGATTGATATATTGAAGCCTATGTTTGATTCCTAATCACTCCGGTGAAATTGGGAATTTTAATAGAGTACCGGGGTTACTGAACCTCCAGGGGTCAATGGGCCTTGATGGGCCTTAGGGGAAAGAGAAAGGGGGCCATATGTGGCGCAGCCTTCCCCTTCCCTAGTCCTATTAGGATTAGGAGAAGGGGCGCCCTCTCTCCCTCTCCCTTGGTCAAACCCTAGTTGGACTAGGATTGGGGGAATCCTACTCCCTGGGAGTAGGACTCCCAGCGCAGCCATAGGTGGCCGGCCAGCCCCTCCCCTTCCCTCCTTATATATAAAGGCGGGGGCACCCATAACACACAAGTTGATCTACGGATCTTTCCTTAGCCGTGTCGCGGTGCCCCTTCCACCATATTCCACCTCGGTCATATCGTCATGAGCTTAGGCGAAGCCTGCGCGAGAAGTCATATCGTCGCGAGCTTAGGCGAAGCCCCGCGTCGGTGGAGCATCATCATCGCCCTGCGCCGTCGGCCGACGGAACTCATCCCCGACACTTTGCCGGATCGGAGTCCGGGATCGCCATCGAAATGAACGGTGCGTAACTCGGAGGTGCCGTGACGCTCGGTGCTTGGATCGGTCGGTCGTGAAGACGCACGACTACATCAACCGCGTTGTTATAACGCCCGCTTTCGGTCTCACGAGGGCACGTGGACGGACACTCTTCCTCTCGTTGCTATGCCATCACCATGGTCTTGCGTGATCGTAGGAAAATTTTTGAAATTACTACGCTCCCCATCAAGATCATCGCCCACCATGGCCATCGCCGCCTCCAATGTAGGGATGGACTCACGAGGATAGGCATGTCGTCATGTAGGAGACCTTGCACCAAAGAAGAAAACACACTAGGAGTAGAGGTTAAGTAGTTAGAAATCATGGTGGCCTCACATGCCGTGGTCAACTACCTCACTCACTAAGTGTTGTGGCTCACTCACCCTCAAGGATGCTCTCACTGTATGGTGGGTGGAGTCACTCAAATGGCGCCAACCTCACATAGGATGTGTGGCATGCTCTCATGTGTGGGGCTAGTGGTGGTCACACTCATCCTCTCATAGGAAATGCTCTCAATGTCACGTATGGTGGAGTCACCATGTCACTGTGGGGTGGTGGCTCTCCTCACATGGCAAATGGGGCATCTCGACATATGTGGGTGCCGAGAGATGTAGGTGCAAATGTCTTCATGCGCGGGTCGCAGAGCTAGACTCGGAGTATGAGTCCAATGTGGGCGCGCCTTCATGTTGTTGAAGAGGTTCGCGCCCGTCGCCGGGTCAAAGGGGATGGCCCTTGCTCGACTGCCTTGTCACCGCCTTGGTGTTGGAGGCCCATATGATGTGGCACCTCATAGCTCGCCTCCATGACCGAAGGGAGTTTCCCATGCTCGGCCATCTTCCTTGAGGGGCTTCCAAGATGGAAGTGTCGCCGCTCGTAGGTGGTCGCTTGGACTTGAAGAAGTTGTTGTAGGCGCATTGTGGGAAGTAGGCGAAGATGCCGTGCGTCCAAAGGCGAAGATGCCTTGAGAACACTTGGCGAAGATGCCGGGTGGTTGATGTAGCCGTAGCGCCGCCTTGGTGGTGCTCGCCTCGGTCTTCTCTTGTGCTTATGAAGCTCGACTTGGCGTGAAGTAGGGCCTCTTGGGACTTGTGCATTTGTGCTTATGGAGCATCTTCATGATGATGATGTCGTTGTCGTGCTTGAGCTCGTAGTAGATGTCGCTCGTCGTAAATGCAGGCACATGATGCTTGGAGGTGACTTGCCCTTCATGACGATGTTGATCACGAACGTGATGGTGGTCGCCATGTAGATGTGGACGAGGACGATGTGAACTTGCGTCGTTTGCGCGCTCCGAAGACTTGTGGCTTGAATGTCGCCGTCTTGAAGATGATGAAGGGGAAGTAGACTTGAGCAAGGTCCGAATCTCCTCCATCCTTGCATCTTGCTCCTCTTTATGTGCGGCAAGCTTCTTGTCGAAGTAGTCCCTTCTCCTTGCTTCGGAGTGACGAATGTCGATGGAGATGTTCTCGACGCGCTCTCGCAATCTTGATTGTGTGCCTTGCACTTGTCGTTGTAGATCGAAGAGAGACGCTTTGGTGATGTAGTTGTTCACGCCGTCGTTGTTGTCGAGGACCGGAGATGAAATGCCTTGCCTATCCATCACAAGACTCGAGCAAATATGAGTGGGAGAAAGAGAAGAACTTATACCAATGTACCTTGACCGATGTTGACAATGAATCAAGTTCACTCAAATGCGACAATGAAATAGCACTATTGGTACCAATCCTTGCTCGGTTCTCACACCTACACAAGTAAAGCTTATGGAGGAGCTCGGTGAGGATAGTGGCACAAAAATTTAATGCAAAATGTTAGCAAGAGTCAATAATGTTGAAAGAGATTCACAAATTCGCAAGCGAAACAAATGGACCAATAGCAAAGAATGGCACACTAAACACACACACGGATAGATAAATGGGGTCGTGCAACCAAGGAATGAGCACAAAATGTGGAATCCACGGAAAAACGCCGTGTGTTGCACAACTCAAGAGAGATGCTAGCACGATTGCTCAATAGGCGGATACGACACTTGTGCACAACCTATTTGATGCAAAATGGATAAACTTCTATCCCAAGTATGCTATGTATGTATGGTTCCTGGTGTTTCTCTCAAGATGATCCAAGATGATCGGATATGACAATCTTATATGCAATATGGTATGATGCTATGGCACTTGCTTACAAGCTTCTTTGCTCTCTTTCTTTTGCTTAAAAGCTTTATTTCTTTTTTTTCTATGGCCACTTTGCACAATGCACAAACTAAGATAGCAATTGTGTATATGCGGAACAAACTTGAGACACAATGGATAATATGATACCAATATGATATGGTATGGTATGTAATGGAAGGTATGATCACTAATGTGCACAAGTAACGCTCTTTAATACTCAAATGGCTAGTCTCGATAGGCAAGTAACGCAAAAGTAAGGCTAGGGTTAACAATGCAATGGCAAGGGAATATACAATGGAGGATACCACGATACCAAGATGATATGGAGGTTACCGTCCGGCGATGATGAGTAGCGGTGTTCTTGATGTAGATACCAAGATGATGGAGATTCGTCCCTAAGTAGCCAAACACCTTAGGAAACGGAAAACCGCGAACTCAAAATCTCAAACGCCAAATGTCAAAATGGGGGTAGCGGAATGCGGTGGTGGTTTGCACTTGGCAATGCGGAAGTGGAATGATGGGTTATACACGTGTCGGAGTTGAAGTTGCCGTCCTAAGTGGCAAAACACCTTAGGAGACACAAGCCACAACTCGAACAAGCTCAAACAACTATTGGGTTAAGTTGGGTTGTCGGAAGTGTATGGTGGGCAAGGTTATGTGGAAGTGGTGGTGATGGTTGATGAAGAAGCAATCGTCCCTAAGTAGCCGAAACACCTTAGGAGACTCGAATCACTACTCAAGCAACCACTAATGCTATGGGGAGCAAAATGGGTTAGGTTGCGGAAGTCAGTGGTGGTTATGCGGAGGATGTGGCGAAAGCCCTAGGCAAAGATGCCAAAGTTCACAAAATTTGATGGAGTCAAATGGTGATGGTAGTATTTTTATGGGACGGGGGATGTCAATAGCTTCAAAACGAGTTAAAGAACGTCAAAATCGGACTCCGAATGAATTAGTTATGGACAAAACGGTGAAACGGGAAAAACATAATGACGGTAGGACATCCGGGTCGGGCGGATTTCGGGACTCGATGTCCGTAACCGAGCGGATTTGGTGCTCAGGGGCGGATGTCCGGCTTGGGGCTCGGATGTCCCAATTCGATCTATCTCGATCTCGTTTTGGTGGAAATTTTCGAATTGGGGGCGGAAATTGATGATTTCGGGGGCAAAATTTGATGGATTTCGTGGATGGAAGGTGGGGAAACTTGGGAAAATGCTAGATCCACTTGAAACCAAGCAAATCCACGGATCAAAATCAACAAAACATCATCAAAACTAACAAATCACAAAAAAAAATTGGGGCTATTTTTGGTGGGGATTTTCGGATTTAGGACGAAATCAACAAAATCAAGCTAGAAAAAGAGGGGTAGGGGCTCCAATAACGTGATCAACGTGGCTCATGATACCATAGATGATGTAGGGCGAAACCCTACGTGGGCGATCTTTCACGTTGGAGCGGATCCTACGGTGAATCACGAAGAACGAGCGGAAGAACACGAGGAAATCACGGGGAGGAACGAGGGAAAACACTCAACCAATAAGGAATCGGTCACACAAATGCTAGATCAAAGAACACAAAGAGAGATACATGATTCAAGGTCAACAAAGGACGATAGAAACGGTAGCCGTTCTTCTCCGTGAGGAGGTCTTGATGATGGTCTTCTCCGCGAAGGGAGGTCTTGAATCCAAGGTGGATCGTCTCCAAAGAGGGGCCGCGGTCTCTCTCGTGGAGTAGATCCGGTATGAATGAGCGAAGCTCTATCTAATGAGCTAAATCAACGCTTACCCTATAAAGAGGAAGGGGATGAAGTATATATAGTCTTGGGGCGAAGGGTACAAGGGACAAGTCCTTGATGCATCACAAGTAGAGGGAGGCCGGATGTCCGGGCGTCGGGCCGGATGTCCGGGCTTTCCCGAGACGCCGGATGTCCGGGCTGGCGAGGTCTTCCAAACGCAATCGGTGATGGGGGAGCCGGATTTCCGGGCGAAGGCCGGATTTCCGGCGAAGGGCCGATATCCGGCTTTGAAGAGCCGATGTCCGGCTCGGGGCTAGGATGTCCGGGTCTCAGAAGCTTCTATTTCGCTGTGATGGGGCCGATGTCCGGCCGAGGCCGATGTCCAAGCTTCTTGGAAGGGCCGGATGTCCGCCACGGCCGGATGTCCGGCCGTCTGATCCTTTCTTCCTTCTCCTTCCTCGCCTCACAAGACGCTTGGCCTTGGTCCTTGGGCTCTCCATGATCTCCTCGGGTGTACCGAGTATGCACAAGGTCCGCGCTGAAGTAGCATCCATGTCTTACATGCGAAAGGAAGATTCGGAAAGAGCGAAGTTCACCTTAGGTCCGATGGCGTAGTCGAGGTCTCATCTTATGTATCCTTGGGGCTTGGAGAGTACATGGAGTGTACATGGGGATGAACGTGGGATGCTCCGCATCAAGAGGGTAAGAAAGAGATGTGGGGATGACAAAAATACCTACAGGAGTCACGAACGGCAATTCTAGATGTGTCATTGGCAACGCAACATCCTTTGCCATGCAAATCCACATGAAGACGAAGGAGGCCGGCGGGGAGTCCGCAGCGGCAGCTCCATGGCTGGGTCGAGCCGATCCGCCTCCTGGCTCGCATCCGCTGCTTCCCTCATGTAACACATCAAACTAACCTATACATTTTGTTTTTGTGTCTACATATACAAAAGAAAACATTCAAATAATGATCTGCAAGACATAAACATTAAGCTGAAAGGTTCATCATTATAACTATATTTTGGGCTAGTAACCTACTAATATATCAGTTCTACCAGCGGCAAGTCTGAATATGTGCAAGCAATACTGTACTCCCTACAAAATGCATGTTCCCCGAACTGGAAGTATACATCTTGTTGCATTGGTCAGTATGGCACCATAGTGATGCCTGAACTCTCGCACTGAAAAGTTTTAGTCTGTACCTAATTGCAATAGGCAAGAAATTATTTTTACCAAAAAATGTAAACACAGAGGTTTGGTTTATTTTAGACATGGTCCGAGAGGAATGAAGGATCAGGAATTCAGGATTGTGACAATAGTTTTAGAACACAGTTCAGTATAACCGATAAAAAGCTTACTAAAAGCAGCCATATCTAAAGCTTACTAAAAGCAGCCATATCTTCACTTCTTAAAAGAATGTCTTTTTTCAACCTCTCTGTTTTCTAAAGGATACTTCCTCTCAACAAAATACATGAAAAAAATGTGCACAGAATCTTACCCATATGCCTGGCAACTATAAATTCTGTACCAGAGTACACACCATAAGCCCACAGTTAACATAGCCAAAAAACAAGTAAAATGTGAGCCAAAGTGTAATAAGGATAATGAAATAGGGAGAACTTGAGATAAGAAGATGGCACCTGTACAGGTAGCATGGAGGGAGTCAAAAGACAGTATCATCACATCTCCTTTCAATTTTTAGCCTACGAAATGCTACACATAAAACATGAACTAAGAAGAATGAACATGCTACTTCTAGATCCATGGACGTGCAAGCACCATGGAGTAAAATCGCACAAAAGAAATTAAAAAAATACATAGGAGGAGCAAGAGGAGGAGGGGCATGAGGAGAGCAGAGCATGGGATTGGAAAAAGGAGCTGACGTGCAACCAGAAGGGAAGAGACGAGAACGCATCACCTTGCGGGACGCGTCGTCAGCAAGGAAGAGAGGAAGAGAATGTGCTGCATCTCTGCTTCTTCGACCCACCGCCGGCCTCCTGGCAATCCCCTGGTCATCCACCCCCACGACGGCGCCGCCCTACTCTCTCACGGCGAGTGCCAGGGCCATGGCTGGGCCGAGCCACCTCCCTCATTGGAGGAGGCTGGTGATGTTCGGCAGCACCGCCGCCATAGCAGGGGCGAGTTGTGCAGAGATGCCGGTTAATTAGGCAGGCGGAAACGAGAACGAAACTGCAGTCGACCAGAGAGATCCATGTACACTTACGTAGAAGGAAGTGATGGTCCCGGCGGACTCGCCGGCGACGAGCCTGATGTCGAGATCGAACCGCCCGAAGAGGTACCGGTCCTTGGACTCCAGCCTGGACCCCGTCTCCCGGTCCAGCGCCAGCTCCACCACCTGGCCGTCGTCGAAGTCCCGGTGCAGGCTCCGACTGGCCTTCAGGGCGGCCACCGCCCGCGTCGCCGCCGACACAGCCACGGCCACGGCCAGGAGCCGCCAGAGGGAGCCGCGCAGCATCTCTCTCTGAATTTTTGAAATGGGGTGGCGATCGACGGCGAGATGTCGCGAGAAAGTGAGAGGAGTGGGGGCGACGGGGGCTCAACTCAAGGGACACGATGACGATAAACTCGGGTGCCATGGCCCGCTGGAAGAAGCAGAAGCCCTCTCTCTGCTCCTTCCCTGCCGTCCTCTTCGGCCTCCTCCTTTCCCTTGTCGTTGGCATCCTCCCCTCCCCTACAGCTCCACCTCCACTGTGAAGACCCCGCCGTCCCTGCTCCCCCACGACGATGGCCCAAGCCCCGATCCGGAACTTTGACGGCAGGGAATAGGAGAGGAGGAGGCGAGCAGAGAGATAGGGCCGGCGGCGTGGGTCAGGAAGAGGAGGCGGCTGCGAGCGAGGAGCAAGGAGGCGGATGTGCGATTTTTCTTCTCGTGCGCGTTGGCCTCTCTCTCCTCCTCTGATGAGACACAACGCTAACCCGCTAACTGACATACATGTGGGCCAACAGCCAACAAGGGCCACCTGTCATAGCGTGGACGGGTAGCGGTGAATGTGCACACATCCTGCCGGAACACACGTCGCGCGCGGCGGACGTGATTGGAGGACCAAGGGTCAGCCAGGCCCTCACTCTCCATACGTGAGACAGACCGCTCGCCCACTCCCGATATGTCAGACGGGACGCGACCGAACCCAGACGAGGCGGGCAACACGCACACATAAAGGTCACAGGAGGACGCCGACGCGTGGGACCAAAACACAGCCAGGCCCACTCACAGCCGCACCAGAATTCCAGCCAGAGGAAAGAGCGGGGGGCACAGCCCGCGCAGAACTGACGATGCGCGCAACACGCGCACGCGGAGCGGCAGGAGAGGCTGACCGCGCACCCCAAGATCGGGCACCCAGCCAATCGAAAATCGGCCGAGCCCACCGGTCATTTCCCATGCACGTTTCACGGCTCAGTCAAAATGGCAACGCACGTTCTCGAGCTAGATCCAACGGCCAGCAGAGAAGAAAAAACCACATTGACCACAATCGGACGGCAAGCGAAGGATGAAATCGGGGGAGCTCCCTGGGAGCGAGTTGCCCAGCCTCTGTTTTGTTTTAAGTTGCATCCGACGGCCTGCGAGACGCAGCTCGGAACACATGGTTAGCTAGCTGTAACTATTTTATTTACGAAATAACTCAGCTGGCTGTAACTTTTGTTTGTGAAATAACTCAGCTGGTTGTAGCTTATACTGTACTATCATATGATGAAGTGAAAACGAATAATATATTTTTATTTCATTTACTCACTCCTATACGAAATAACTCGATTAGATTTCCATTTGATTTCTTACACAATTGCGTATATTAGGTACAAAATATATTATGGTGAATTAGCTACAAAATTTTCTCACAAAAATAAAGCTATAGAATTCAGTATTCCATGATGGATTAGGAACATGAAGTAAAACTAACGAACAGAGAAAATATTAGGCATTCACACAAAATATTTTTGGCAAACTAAAATTATAGATGGAGATAACTTAAACACAAACAATGTTGGGTTCTACGGTAGGGTGCGCCAACCGCAAATTAAAAATTCCTACGCCAGAACATCCAGTGAACATGCTACGGAGATGGATCATAGTTCGTTACCACTAGACGCCACAGCGTCGCGGCAAATGAAGAAGAGTTGGGGCAGCGCCGTCTGCGTGGATCGTCTCCTCCTCGCTCGATCTCCCTCGAAGCGGCGGCCGTCCGATCCCACGTCTGACGAAGTTCGCGGAGCGGCGCAAGTGCACCGCCTCTAACGGTATCCGCGGCGTGCGGAGGAACGTCGTCGGCGGATCGCTAGGTCCGATCACACCGATCGGCGAGCGAGTGGAGGTGGCTATTCGCAACACATGCAAACCCTAGTCGCAGCCACCAAGCGATCAACCGCCGAGTGTGCCGCACCTCCACTTTATATAGGTGTCCGTCATGAGCTCAACACTTGGGCCTCGCCACGGACCCTAAAGCCCAAAGTCTACTCGGTCACGTTCCTAGTCGATTCGGATCACATCCGACCAAAGGTCCTCGAACCGACCTCGTAGGTTCCTTCCCTTAAGCCTTGCGACCCCTTAGGATCAAGTCACTCGGTCACGATTCGGATCACCTCCGACCATGCGGTTGGTAGCGGCCTCTAGCAAGGCGTGCCGACCACCAAGCGCAACTATGAAGTCTGGTTAGGCGAACACAGCCTAACGTGTCACACTTCGCTCCTTTGCACAAGACGATATATGTTGCCGGGCTCAAGGCGAGACTGTCATCCTTGTGCTAACCCGACCTCTTTCGCTCCAAAGGATACTGACCACCGTCCGGATTATCTCATAATCCTTGTCGCATGGCCATGCTGTTCTGGTCGAGATCACACGAGGGGCCCAGAGTATATCTCTCCGATCGGAGGGGCAATCCCATCTTGCTCGACCATGTCTCGCAAACATGGGACCGACAAACCGAAACCTACCTTTGTAACTACCAGATCACGGAGTAGCGTTTGGTCGGCCCAAAGCAAGTCTATCACCATCTCGAGTACATGCGTCACTCGTGTCTTAGGACATAGAACGATGTTGTACTAGAGACTCACAGATGACATATCGCTGCGTCTCATAGTTGGGTCCGTCCGACTCGGACCTTATCTCGACTTCGGATCCGACTATGTCGAATCCGACCGACCTTTCCAAGTCCATATTATCCGGTTAGCATCCAATGCTCCATGGCTAGTGAGACCGAGCCATCGACCGTGTCATATGCTAGTCTAGTCGGTTTGCGGCGTCCACACGCCCTTTCGACTAGGGACCTTTTAGGACAGTCATCATACAATGCATAGTCCCACAAACAAGTCACGCATTTGCTGATACACATCATTGATAATGTCCAAGGACTATCTTTATTCATAAACACATAGGAAATATCATCATACATGATTGCCTCTAGGGCATATCTCCAACAAACAACACTATGGAGAGGAAAATTTCATATGGAGGTGCATATGAAGGTGTTCAACTGACAATAGTTAAAAACTTTTGTGGAATGTCAAAGAACAAACAAAATACAAGTCCATATGAGTAAGCAAAATAGCAAAAACATGTTGATTATTAAAAATATAAAATATATCAATTCTAGCCACGCAATTGCGCGGGTGGACCCGCTAGTTCTCCTAATGATGCGATCACGTTCATCAAATGACAACACGTGTCTGTGGTTAGGAAACTTAACCATCTTTGATTAACGAGCTAGTCTAGTAGAGGCTTACTAGGGACACAGTGTTTTGTCTATGTATCCACACATGTATCAAGTTTTCGGTTAATACAATTCTACCATGAATAATAAACATTTATCATGATATAAGGAAATATAAATAACAACTTTATTATTGCCTCTATGGCATATTTCCTTCACCTGGCATCGCAGGTGTTCGACCGTGTAAATGGCCGAGTGATGCATTCTTGAGGGTGGCCGAAATTTGTGAGGATTTCTATTATTTGGCGGAGAATGCAGGCATCACCGGCTTCCTCCACGATAAGTGTGACCAATACCTCCTACTCACTAATACCTTCGTGCAAAATTTCCACTTTGATGCTAGGAAATCACCACCCACGGTAGAGTTTTATTCATATGATGAGCATAAGGAGATGACGCTTTATGATTTTTGTGAGGTTTGCAAATTACCTTATGAGGGCAGCGTCAGTGAACTATGTCCTAGAGATGTGGAAGATTTTATTGATGAAGTTACCGTAGGTGAAGAAAGAGGAGTGTCGAAAGAGAGAGTGGCTAGTTTGCGTTTTCCTATTTTACGCTATTACTCGTTATTTGCTAGGAGATGTTTAATTGGTCATGGGGAGAGTGGAGGCCTTAGTGCCCCTGACCTCACTATTTTGCGCCATGCTTTACTTCATGATAGAGCTTTTAGTTTGGGCGCTATTATTCCTCGACGGTTGAGTTTACACTGTTTGAGGGGTCCTATCTTTGGAGGTATCTATGCCTCCCGCCTTGCTAGACGCTTCGAGATACCGATTAGGCACTATGAGGAAGAGGAGATGCTGCTACCCACTAGTTACTTACACTACTGCAGGATGCTGCTAACGCGACACTACGATCAGAGACCCTTTGACAAAACTGTGTGCGATGCATTAATCACAAACGGGGATGTAAAAAACCCATCAAAAAAGGTGCAAAACGTTTGCGATGGAGGAGCCATCAAACACGGTTCAGATTTTAGTTGCGTGTGCGATTCAGGGCACACGGTTAACCCGTTCGAACTGTTTGCGATGAGGCAGAACAACAAAAACGGGCAGCCATATCAATGTGTGTGCAATATACGACATACAGTTCGCTCCGATGAACTGTTTGCTATTAGGGAGTGCAATAGAAATGGTTAGCCAGATCAAGGTGTGTGTGATATAGGGCATACGGTTCACTCGGATGAACTGCTTTCGATTAGCAAACACAATAGAAATGGTTCAACTTAACAAGATGTGTGTGATATGTGGCAAACAGCCGACTCAACGGCGAGCAACCACGTGGTCAACCTTCTGCCATCAATAAATTTTGACCTTGTTTCTCGTCACATTGCATATTACAATGCAATAAGTAATTGCAAATCTGTTCACACCTATCAAACTAATATGTGTTCACACTTAGCACCGGGCTATAAAAACTACCCACTCGAAAATTACTTCACAGTTCCTCTCCTCATCACCCCCAAAACTGGTCTTTCCTGCCAAGTCATTCCGCCATGACCGGTACGAGGAGTTTAGAGTGGACATATAACCAGGCAGCAAAGACCAAGGCCGCAGAAGCACTAGAGAGGTCCCGTCGCGAAGCCGCAGCCGCAACAGAGATTTCCTGGCGTGCCGCGGAGGCCTCGAACGAGCTCTCACGGGCACGCGAGGGCTCTCACAAGCGCATTCGCGGCGTCGGCCATCGCGACGAGCCGGCGTTCCTGAAGTCCTTCGCCGGCGACGATGACATTCTCGCTGGCATCACTACGCAACAGGAGCTGGTCGACGGCTTGATGAAGCTGCTCAAGATCAACGATGCCTCGGTTGATAAGGCGACTGGCCTCGTCAAGCAACTCATGGGTGACAATGCGAAGCTCCTCAAGTTGCTCACCAAGAAGGAGGAGGAGGCCGTCGGCTGGATGCTGCATGAGCAGCTGTAGGACCTTGAAGTATGTCTAGAGGGGGGGTGATTAGACTACTTGACCAATAAAAACTTAACCTTTTCCCAATTTTATAGTTTGGCAGATTTTAGCTATTTTAGGACAAGTCAAGCAATCATCACACAATTCAAGCAAGCATGCAAAGAGTGTATAGGCAGCGGAAATTAAAGCATGCAACTTGCAAGAAAGTAAGGGAAGGGTTTGGAGGATTCAAACGCAATTGGAACACGGATGTTTTTGGCGTGGTTCCGATAGGTGGTGCTATCGTACATCCACGTTGATGGAGACTTCAACCCACGAAGGGTAACAGCTGCCTTGAGTCCACGGAGGGCTCCACCCACGAAGGGTCCACGAAGAAGCAACCTTGTCTATCCCACCATGGTCGCCGCCCACGAAGGACTTGCCTCACTAGCGGTAGATCTTCACGAAGTAGGCGATCTCCTTGCCCTTACAAACTCCTTGGTTCAACTCCACAATCTTGTCTGAGGCTCCCAAGTGACACCTAGCCAATCTAGGAGACACCACTCTCCAAGAAGTAACAAATGGTGTGTTGATGATGAACTCCTTGCTCTTGTGCTTCAAATGATAGTCTCCCCAACACTCAACTCTCTCTCATAGGATTTGGATCTGGTGGAAAGAGGGTTTGAGTGGAAAGCAACAGGGAAGGCTAGAGATCAAGATTCATATGGTAGGAATGGAATATCTTGGCCTCAACACATGAGTAGGTGGTTCTCTCTCGAAAATGGTAAGTTGGAAGTGTAGGTTCGATCGATGGCTCTCTCCACGAATGAAGAGGAGGTGGAGGGTATATATAGCCTCCACACAAAATCTAACCGTTACACACAATTTACCAAACTCGGTGGGACCGAATCGTTAAACTCGGTCGGACCGATTTAGTAAACCTAGTGACCGTTAGTGATTTTCTGGATGACATGCATCTCGGTGAGGCCGATTCGGTTAGGGTTAGGGCATAACGTAATCTCGGTGAGACCGATTACACAAACTCGGTGAGACCGATTTGGTAATAAGCTTTCCAGAGAGTTGGTCAGGTAAACTCGGTGGGACCGATTTGCTCTTTTCGGTGAGACCGAAATGTTACAAAAAGGAAACAGAGAGTTTACATTGCAATCTCGGTGGGACCGATCGCTCACTTCGGTTAGACCGAAACATTATGAAGGGAAACAGAGAGATTGCAACCCCATCTCGGTGAGACCGAGATCCCTATCGGTAAGACCGATTTGCTTAGGGTTTGTGGCAGTGGCTATGACTTTTGGAATCGGTGGCGCCGGATAGAAAGAATCGGTGTGACCGATTTTGGCTTTAGGTTTAGGTCATTTGTGGATGTGGGAAAGTAGTTGAGGGTTTTGGAGCATATCACTAAGCACATGAAGCAAGAGGCTCATTAAGCAACACCTCATCCCTTCTTGATAGTATTGGCTTTTCCTATAGACTCAATGTGATCTTGGATCACTAAAATGTAAAATGAAGAGTCTTGAGCTTTTGAGCTTGAGCCAATCCTTTGTCCTTAGTATTTTGAGGGATCCACTTTCATCATCCATGCCATGCCATTCATTGAGCTTTCCTGAAATAATAGTCTTGGAATAGCATTAGCTCAATGAGCTATATGTTGTTATGAATTACCAAAACCACCTAGGATAGTTGCACTTTCAATCTCCCCTTTTGGTAATTGATGACAACATATAGATCAAAGCTTCGACAAATGATAATAAAATTTAAATAACATCGTCTCTTTGAGAAGTATGTGATAAGCAAGAGCTCCCCCTAAATTTGTGCATAGTTTTAGATTTGCTTTGGACTGCAAATGCACAATGAATTAGGCTCATGGGTTACTCTTCCATGTCACATACATCTTGGTGGAGCGCTCAAAATAATAAACAATGAATACATGCACTCATCACCAAGCATAGTGAGTGATCACATAAGATAGATAGGATAATATCAAGCATGCATAAGTGTAGCTTATGATCAAACACATGATCATCAATGTCTCACAAGCATAGTATCTCAACCAAAAGCAAACAAAGATTGAAAAACCATCAAATAAAGCAAGAGAGAACAAAAGCAACACACTCTCTCTCGAAGCCTATGATCTATACATTTTTCTCCCCCTTTGGCAACAAGTTACCAAAAAGTTCATAGAAAATGCATAGTGCTAGATCGACTCTCAGGCTTGATCTTCTGGTGGTGGAGTCCGGATAACGCCGAGGACGAAAGCTTCAGTTGAAGTAGATGGAGCTGGAGCTGATGTAGATGCTGGAGCTGGTGGCACTGAGGCTGTAGGGGCAGTGGTTGGTGCTGAAGTTGTTGCCCTAGTGTCTGTCACTGGCACTGCATCTGACCTCTGGGCTCTGGGCACTCTGGCAAATGCATCAGTTGTTGTTTTGCCCTTCCTCTCCTGCATGTCATCTTGTAGTTCCTCCACTGCAGACTGAACCTCAATTATTTCACATATCTAAGTTACAGAACTTTTGTTCTATGATCCTTTCAAGCTCTCCTGGTTTTGAGTTAGGTGGCCAACCCTTCTCAATCCTCGTGGTTGATGCTATTAAGTATCCAAGCTGCTCCTGCTTGTTCTTCAAGAAATACTCAGATGCCTCCTCTTGAGTTGGCATCTTGGCAGCCTTCTCCTCTTTGCCTTCTCCTTCTTCTCCGAGCTTGAACTGATTGTGGATCATCTTCATTCATGACAACCTCATTGTCCTCAAAGTCTGGATAAAGTGGAAAGTGTTCCTTATCCAACTGATATTTTCTGTGCCCATCTTTGAGTTTATCAATTCTTGAATCTGAGGTGCATATCCACAGCTCCTCTTCTCGATCTGCTGCAGTCCTCTTGATTGTTTCAATGATCGGGCTCATGACTTTGAACTTCGTGGCACATCAAACACATGCAACATGTTGATGGCATGCCCTCTGATCATGTTATGGTCACGGACTTGGGCAACAAAGTGTGCCTCGAATCCAATTTATGGTTGGCAACCCTGACAGCAGAAAGTGAACTGATCCAAACTTGTGAGTTCCTAATGCCTTGTCTGGAATTTCCTTGTACATGTGAGCCATTGAATTGTGACCCATCTTCTTCTTTGCATAAATGTCTAGGTCATCCTCATTCTCCTTGGGGCATTTATCAGCTTTGCCCATTCTTCAACAGTTGATGGTACCTTGTACCTTCGAGACATCAAACAATTCTTCCATCTGGGTAAAATGTGTTGTGGAGTAGAACTGCATGATAAGTTCATCATTCCAATTTGTGAGCTTTTGCCCAACAAAATCTGCAACTCCACAAGCAACAAAGCTATCTTGCACTCCGTGGATAGTGCTCTTCATTCTCCTTGATGAAATTCCAGTCAACCCACCTCATGTCACAGACTATGGGCTTCTTGTCCAACAGAATTGTTTCATAGAAGTCCTGTTGTTCCTTTGTATGGAACACAGTAGTCAACAACAGTTCTTCTTCTTGAAGCATATGGATCTTCCATCCTCCATATCCTCAATCCTGAGTCCTTCCTGATTCTCATGTCCTCACCACAGGATGGGCATCATTGTGGTCTGTATCTTGGGCTTGAGCTTTCTTAGAACTTGTCCTTCTTCATCTTCCTCATCAAGATCCTCGAGCACTTGGGGCCTTGTTCTTCTCGGCAATGGAATACTCCTGGTATTCCTCTTTGGTGCAGACTTGGCCTTGGGGGCAGCTTTGGGTGCTTCCTTGGGCTTGGATGTTGCAGCCCCTGATCTAATAGCATCACCCATAAGCTTTGGTGCCTTTGGAGCTGGTGCAGCAATTTCATCTTCCTCTTCCATCATGGAAGGCTTCCCAATAACTCTGGTTGTGGTCTTCTTGACCCTTTCCTTTCTTTTCTTGCTTTCATCAGCTGACTCTTTGGGATCATGATTTTCAGGCAGTTGAGTTGATGCTCTGGCCTTGGGCATAGGTTGTCTTCCTGCAGGCCTTTTAATCTTCATGCCTGGCTTTGTATTCTTTGCTGAGCCATATTCCTTCTTGAGCACCACTTTCTTGGAAGTTGCCTCATCTTCCTCAGCTTTGTAATCTTCATCCTCTGAATCAAGTTCTTTTCCTCCTTTGCCTAGTTGCAGCCTTAGGCAAATTGCTAGAGTACTTCTGCTCCCTTCATCTGAAGTTGAGGGACTAGTGCCCTCACTCAAGTCCATCTGCTCTTCCGACTGCTCGGCTGTCACTTTGATCGACATACATCTTGCAAAAGTGATCACCACCCGTGAAGAGTTATAGATGAGATAGAAAAGATGAGCATCACAAAATGCAGAGGTTTTTGCAAAAGAATGACTCAAAAGTTCAGTCTTAGTTTTCCACAAAAGCATTTTGGATCCACCGATTTTCAAACTCGGTGATACCAAGCAGTTTTGGAACCTAAGCGATGATCTCGGTTGGACCGAGTTTCAGCCGGTGGTACCGAGACTGCTAGGGTTTCACAGAATCCTCAAATCGGTTGCACCGATTAGTAATTCTCGGTCGGACCGAGAGTCACTAGTGCAATGGCATAAGCCAAATCGGTGAGACCGAGTTTTTCAACTCGGTGGGTCGAGATGGTTTCGTGAAACCTAAACCTAAAAATTTGAATCACATCTAATCTATGAACTACTTTGGCTGGATAGAAGAGTTTCAATCGTGGCAAGAATCAATATGAAAACAATGTGCGAGAATCGACGTGGATAGCACAAAGATTAAGTCCATACCCTAACTTGGCGGTGGACTTGCTACGGCGGCAACGGCGGGGGACGAAATCCGTTGACGCGGCGGAGACCAGCGACGAGGAGGCTCTGGCGGCGAGGAGACGATCCGGAGACCACGATGGCGAGCGAGTTGTTGCTTGGGCAAAGGGTTTCGAGAAATTTCAAAATTTTGCCCGTGGCTATATATAGCTCGACCACATCGGTGTGACCGAGTGGAACAACTCGGTGGCACCGAGATGCATAACTGTGTTCGATTCTGACAAATCGGTGAGACCGAAAGTTCAAATCGGTTGCACCGAGATTGAAAACTCAGATCAACTTGATGATCTCGGTAGGACCGAAATGGAAGGATCGGTCGGACCGAGAATCACTAAGAGGTTTTGGAAGTTTAAGTCTATGACGAATCGGGGACTCAAGTGCTCCTCACACGAGTGGTTCGAATCGACTTGATCAAATTTTGTGATGTAGCATGAATAGAGTTTGAGGCGAGAAAAGCATAGATAGCTAAAGAAGGTTCTTAGGCATTCTTGTCCATCCACTTGGCACAAAGAAAAGAATCCAAACAAACAAAACAACAAGTGGATGTCCTTGAATGAGTAAAATATGCACCAACATGCTCACACAATAAGATGGCAATTGAAATATGTGGCAAAGCATGCACAACCAATTTTAGCAACTATCAAGCAATTGGCGATGACTAGGTCATCTATATATGAGTATATTGACTTAGGAGTCAAATGAGAACATTTGATCATAGGTCATACTCATCGTTTAAGCTCAAGTGGGGTTACCACTTTTACATAATGCATTAATGTGTTCACACCATTAGAGTTGCTTTGACTCAATTCTTAGAGTTAAGCTCCCCCTAGATGTGAGATCCCCCTTAGAGGGATGAACTAACCTTGGGTTTTGTCGATGATGACTTCATGTAGGTGTTGAAGATGTAGATGCTCAATGTTGATGTAGATCATTTGGAGCAATCCTTTGGAGTGAGTTGCACTTTCAACTTGCCTACATGGGTTAGTCCCACAAGGAACAAACAAGAATATCCATAGACATAGAGTGATGCACACACAAGATGATGTCCATGAAAACATTAGGTTACCTTGTCCCTTGCCTTACCAACATGAGGGTTTGTGACTCCTTGAACTAGTGCAAGATGTGAAAGTTGATTGCACTTGTTCTTGCCAAAATGATATGAGTGAAGAATGTTGGCGGAGTCACCCTCAAGAACTCTCTAGTTCTTCTTCTTGGGATCCACATCATCTTGATGGGAATCCTTGGAGTTGTAGTTGTACTTGATGAAGTAGAACTTGACGTAGTCTTGGGGACCCACTTGAGCGAGGCTTTAGGTGCTTCTTCAAATGCATCAATCTCTTCTTGAAGCTTGTCCTTGCCTTTGTTCTTGTGGTCTTGTGGTGGAAGATCATCTTGAGCTTGTGTCCCTTGAAGGAAGTAGGATCATACTTCTCTTGTTGAGGAACAAACTTTGTCTTGGGGTATTGATCTTCTTCCCACTCAACTCCATTGGCGTTGAACTTTCATTCAAAACCAACACCTTGATTCTTCCTGCCTTCCTTGCTTGCGTACAATTTCCTCGAATTGCTTACTCCGGCAAGGCTCTTGTAAACACCTTTCTCTATAATTCCTTCAATAAACTATTTTCTTGCTCAAGTGTAACTTGGCTAAGAGAATCATTAGTGGAATCAAGAGAACTACTAGAAGCAACAACATTGGATTTGACATTATTATTGTTACTACTAGAGGAAGTATCTTTCTTGTACTTGTTACTAGACTTGACTTGAGGCATGTAAGTAGATAAGAGTAAACGCTTGGCAATGTAAGAAGAACTTTTCTTGCGGAGATCATCATTGATTGCCTTTAAGAACTCATGCTCTTGCTCAAGATTGAGCTTTTCAAAGCGTAACTTCTCATGAGCCCTTAAAAGTTCTCGATGATCTTCGAAGATAGTTTCATGAGCCAACTTAAGAGTGTTTAGTTCTTTAGTTAGAAGCTCAATTTTCTCCTTATCATTGTCATTCGTTTGATTAGCATGATTAATTGACGTTTCATCATAGTATTCATCACTAGAGTTGTCAACAAGTAAATCATCATCCACAAGCAAGTCATCTTCATCACTATTAAAATCAACATACTGGGATGTGTTACCTTTGGACCTTTGGCCATGAAGCATCTTCCAACACCTTCATTTGGTGAGTCAAATATGTCGTAGGAGTTGGTTGACACAAGTGCTAGACCGGCAACACCTTCATCTTGAGTATATTCGGAGTCGGAGTGATAGCTTCTCTCGGAGTGATTGTCGGAGTCGGGCGGAACCCATTCACCAACATGAGCTTGATGTCTTCGTTTTGTGTAGCTCCTTGATGACTTGTCCTTTCTTTCGAATCCTTACTTCTCCGTGAGGGTCTTCGTTCATAACGATCATCTCTACTCCTCCTCTCTCTTGGTGGTGATTCTTCTCTTTTGCTCCTTCTTCTTGGAGAATCTTCTCTTCTTTTGTAGGGTGTCGTACACTCATTGGAGTAGTGTCCGGTCTCCCACAATTGTAGCAATTGCGCTCTCGACTAGAAGATCTCTTGTCATTGTAAGACCTTGACTTGGAGCTTCTTTCTTTGCTTCTACTTTTGTAGAATTTGTTGAAGTTCTTCACCATTAAGCTCAATTCTTCATTGAAGGTTGTTTCTCACTTGATGATGTGGGGCTTCACTTGAGGCTTTGTAAGCACCACTTGACTTGTTGTGAAGTTCCTCCTTATCCTTGAGTGACATCTCATGAGCAACAATCCTTCCAATGACTTCCGTTGGCTTGATATCTTTGTAGTTTGGCATCATTTGGATCAATGTGCACACGGTATCATACTTTCCATCCAATGCTCTTAGGATTTCTTGATGATGAATTTGTCGGTCATCTCTTCACTCCCTAAGCCGGCAATCTCATTTGTGATAAGAGCAAGCCTAGAGTACATTTCAGCGACACCTTCACAATCCTTCATTTTGAACTTGTCAAGCTGACTTTGGAGCACATCCAACTTGGATTCCTTGACGGACTCGGTACCTTCATGCATATCAATCAAAGTATCCCAAATTTCCTTTGCATTCTCAAGACGGTTGATTTTGTTGAATTCTTCGGGGCACAATCCGTTGAAGATGATGTCACATGCTTGAGCGTTGTATTGTAGCATCTTCAATTCTTCGCATTAGCTTCACGGTTCGGTTCTCTCCCATCAAGAATTCACCTTGCAAGCCAATACAAATAATTGCCCAAACGGCGGGTTATGTCCAAAATATGCATTTTCATCTTATGCTTCCAACTAGCAAAATTAGTACCATCAAAGTAAGGACCTCTATGGTGATAATTTCCCTCGCTAGACGCCATACTCTCCTAGGTTGTGAAACCAAGGCTATGACCACCAAAATATATGGAAATCAAAGCAAATGGAGACCAAGGATCTGATACCACTTGTAGGACCTTGAAGTATGTCTAGAGGGGGGGTGATTAGACTACTTGACCAATAAAAACTTAACCTTTTCCCAATTTTATAGTTTGGCAGATTTTAGCTATTTTAGGGCAAGTCAAGCAATCATCACACAATTCAAGCAAGCATGCAAAGAGTGTATAGGCAGCGGAAATTAAAGCATGCAACTTGCAAGAAAGTAAGGGGAAGGGTTTGGAGGATTCAAACGCAATTGGAGACACGGATGTTTTTGGCGTGGTTCCGATAGGTGGTGCTATCGTACATCCACGTTGATGGAGACTTCAACCCACGAAGGGTAACGGCTGCGCGAGTCCATGGAGGGCTCCACCCACGAAGGGTCCACGAAGAAGCAACCTTGTCTATCCCACCATGGCCGTCGCCCACGAAGGACTTGCCTCACTAGCGGTAGATCTTCACGAAGTAGGCGATCTCCTTGCCCTTACAAACTCCTTGGTTCAACTCCACAATCTTGTCGGAGGCTCCCAAGTGACACCTAGCCAATCTAGGAGACACCACTCTCCAAGAAGTAACAAATGGTGTGTTGATGATGAACTCCTTGCTCTTGTGCTTCAAATGATAGTCTCCCCAACACTCAACTCTCTCTCATAGGATTTGGATCTGGTGGAAAGAGGGTTTGAGTGGAAAGCAACTTGGGGAAGGCTAGAGATCAAGATTCATATGGTAGGAATGGAATATCTTGGCCTCAACACATGAGTAGGTGGTTCTCTCTCAGAAATGGTAAGTTGGAAGTGTAGGTTCGTTCTGATGGCTCTCTCCACGAATGAAGAGGAGGTGGAGGGGTATATATAGCCTCCACACAAAATCTAACTGTTACACACAATTTACCAAACTCGGTGGGACCGAATCGTTAAACTCGGTCGGACCGATTTAGTAAACCTAGTGACGGTTAGTGATTTTCGTGGGGTGACATGCATCTCGGTGAGGCCGATTCGGTTAGGGTTAGGGCATAACGTAATCTCGGTGAGACCGATTACACAAACTCGGTGAGACCGATTTGGTAATAAGCTTTCCAGAGAGTTGGTCAGGTAAACTCGGTGGGACCGATTTGCTCTTTTCGGTGAGACCAAATGTTACAAAAGGAAACAGAGAGTTTACATTGCAATCTCGGTGGGACCGATCGCTCACTTCGGTTAGACCAAACATTATGAAGGAAACAGAGAGATTGCAACCCCATCTCGGTGAGACCGAGATCCCTATCGGTAAGACCGATTTGCTTAGGGTTTGTGGCGGTGGCTATGACTTTTGGAATCGGTGGCGCGGATAGAAAGAATCGGTGTGACCGATTTTGGCTTTAGGTTTAGGTCATTTGTGGATGTGGGAAAGTAGTTGAGGGTTTTGGAGCATATCACTAAGCACATGAAGCAAGAGGCTCATTAAGCAACACCTCATCCCTTCTTGATAGTATTGGCTTTTCCTATAGACTCAATGTGATCTTGGATCACTAAAATGTAAAATGAAGAGTCTTGAGCTTTTGAGCTTGAGCCAATCCTTTGTCCTTAGTATTTTGAGGATCCACTTTCATCATCCATGCCATGCCATTCATTGAGCTTTCCTGAAATAATAGTCTTGGAATAGCATTAGCTCAATGAGCTATATGTTGTTATGAATTACCAAAACCACCTAGGGATAGTTGCACTTTCAATCTCCCCCTTTTTGGTAATTGATGACAACATATAGATCAAAGCTTCGACAAATGATAATAAAATTTAAATAACATCGTCTCTTTGAGAAGTATGTGATAAGCAAGAGCTCCCCCTAAATTTGTGCATAGTTTTAGATTTGCTTTGGACTGCAAATGCACAATGAATTAGGCTCATGGGTTACTCTTCCATGTCACATACATCTTGGTGGAGCGCTCAAAATAATAAACAATGAATACATGCACTCATCACCAAGCATAGTGAGTGATCACATAAGATAGATAGGATAATATCAAGCATGCATAAGTGTAGCTTATGATCAAACACATGATCATCAATGTCTCACAAGCATAGTATCTCAACCAAAAGCAAACAAAGATTGAAAAACCATCAAATAAAACAAGAGAGAACAAAAGCAACACACTCTCTCTCGAAGCCTATGATCTATACATTTTTCTCCCCCTTTGGCAACAAGTTACCAAAAAGTTCACAGAAAATGCATAGTGCTAGATCGACTCTCAGGCTTGATCTGCTGGTGGTGGAGTCCGGATAACGCTGAGGACGAAAGCTTCAGTTGAAGTAGATGGAGCTGGAGCTGATGTAGATGCTGGAGCTGGTGGCACTGAGGCTGTAGGGGCAATGGCTGGTGCTGAAGTTGTTGCCCTAGTGTCTCATCCACCGCACCGCATCGACCTCTGGGCTCTGGGCACTCGCAAATGCATCAGTTGTTGTTTTGCCCTTCCTCTCCTGCATGTCATCTTGTAGTTCCTCCACTGCAGACTGAACCTCGATACTTTCACATATCTAAGTTACAGAACTTTTGTTCTATGATCCTTTCCAGGCTCTCCTGGTTTTGAGTTAGGGTGGCCAACCCCTTCTCAATCCTCAGGGTTGATGCTATTAAGTATCCGAGCTGCTCCTGCTTGTTCTTCAAGAAATACTCAGATGCCTCCTCTTGAGTTGGCATCTTGGCAGCCTTCTCCCTCTTTGCCTTCTCCTTCTTCTCCTGAGCTTGAACTGATTGTGGATCATCTTCATTCATGACAACCTCATTGTCCTCAAAGTCTGGATAAAGTGGAAAGTGTTCCTTATCCAACTGATATTTTCCTGTGCCCATCTTTGAGTTTATCAATTCTTGAATCTGAGGTGCATATCCACAGCTCCTCTTCTGATCTGCTGCAGTCCTCTTGATTGTTTCAATGATCGGCTCATGACTTTGAACTTCGTGGCACATCAAACACATGCAACATGTTGATGGCATGCCCTCTGATCATGTTATGGTCACCAGACTTGGGCAACAAAGTGTGCCTCAGAATCCAATTTATGGTTGGCAACCCTGACAGCAGAAAGTGAACTGATCCAAACTTGTGAGTTCCTAATGCCTTGTCTGTAATTTCCTTGTATATGTGAGCCATTGAATTGTGACCCATCTTCTTCTTTGCATAAATGTCTAGGTCATCCTCATTCTCCTTGGGGCATTTATCAGCTTTGCCCATTCTTCAACAGTTGATCGGTACCTTGTACCTTCGACATCAAACAATTCTTCCATCTGGGTAAAATGTGTTGTGGAGTAGAACGCATGATAAGTTCATCATTCCAATTTGTGAGCTTTGCCCAACAAAATCTGCAACTCCACAAGCAACAAAGCTATCTTGCACTCCAGATAGTGCTCTTCATTCTCCTTGATGAAATTCCAGTCAACCCACCTCATGTCACAGACTATGGGCTTCTTGTCCAACAAAATTGTTTCATAGAAGTCCTGTTGTTCCTTTGTATGGAACCTATAGTCAACAACAGTTCTTCTTCTTGAAGCATATGGATCTGCCATCCTCCATATCCTCAATCCTGAGTCCTTCCTGATTCTCATGTCCTCAGCCACAGGATGGGCATCATTGTGGTCTGGTATCTTGGGCTTGAGCTTTCTTAGAACCTGTCCTTCTTCATCTTCCTCATCAAGATCATCCTCGAGCCTTTGGGCCTTGTTCTTCTCAAAGAACTGGAATACTCCCGGTATTCCTCTTTGGTGCGAACTTGGCCTTGCGGGCAGCTTTGGGTGCTTCTCGAAATGGTAAGTTGGAAGTGTAGGTTCGTTCGATGGCTCTCTCCACGAATGAAGAGGAGGTGGAGGGTATATATAGCCTCCACACAAAATCTAACTGTTACACAAATTTACCAAACTCGGTGGGACCGAATCGTTAAACTTCGGTCGAACCGATTTAGTAAACCTAGTGACCGTTAGTGATTTTCATTGGGGCCGACATGCATCTCGGTGAGGCCGATTCGGTTAGGGTTAGGGCATAACGTAATCTCGGTGAGACCGATTACACAAACTCGGTGAGACCGATTTGGTAATAAGCTTTCGGAGAGTTGGTCGTAAACTTCGGTGGGACCGATTTGCTCTTTTCGGTGAGACCGAAATGTTACAAAAGGAAACAGAGAGTTTACATTGCAATCTCGGTGGGACCGATCGCTCACTTCGTTAGACCAAACGTTCTGAAGGGAAACAGAGAGATTGTAACCCCATCTCGGTGAGACCGAGATCCCTATCGGTAAGACCGATTTGCTTAGGGTTTGTGGCAATGGATATGACTTTTGGAATCGGTGGCGCGGATAGAAAGAATCGGTGTGACCAATTTTGGCTTTAGGTTTAGGTCATTTGTGGATGTGGGAAAGTAGTTGAGGGTTTTGGAGCATATCACTAAGCACATGAAGCAAGAGGCTCATTAAGCAACACCTCATCCCTTCTTGATAGTATTGGCTTTTCCTATAGACTCAATGTGATCTTGGATCACTAAAATGTAAAATGAAGAGTCTTGAGCTTTTGAGCTTGAGCCAATCCTTTGTCCTTAGTATTTTGAGGGATCCACTTTCATCATCCATGCCATGCCATTCATTGAGCTTTCCTGAAACAATAGTCTTGGAATAGCATTACCTCAATGAGCTATATGTTGTTATGAATTACCAAAACCACCTAGGGATAGTTGCACTTTCAGCAGCGTAGTGCCTTGGAGATGACGCTGAAAGCGGTCGTCGAGGAACTGATGGGTGGCTTTGAGGAAGCTCTGGATCGGGCGCGAGCAGGAGGTGGAGGAATCCGTGGCTGCTCTCAAGCAAAGTCGTGAGGAATTGAAGAAGGAGCTGGAGGATTTCTTCGCCCGACGATCCATCAATGAGTAGAGACAGTAGCGACCCAGCTTGTTGTTTGTAATTTCGTTCTTCTCTTGCCCCCGTGTCTTCCGAGCTTTGCCGCATGTGGCATTTTAAATTATCCGGAATATGTAAGACAATTGTTATCTGCGCCATTGTAAATTTGTCGTCGTATTATCCGTTGCCATTTTATTTGTGGTCGTATTATCCGTTGCCCTATGTGGCAATTTAAATTAGGGCGAAATACGAGTTGAAAACACGAACAAAGCAAATGTTGCCATGGGATCACAAGCAAACACCCTCCGTCCAGGTGCTTTAATTAACCCATTAATGGAGAAGTTGTGAGCGAGGCGGGGGCGGCTGGTGCATGGAGGTCAAAGAGCTCGCTTCCTGGTGAGCATGGGCGACCTTGCTGCTCGCACGTGTCCCGTCGAGCCTGTGAGGTGGACAAGATGCACGCGTCCCATCGAGCCTGTGCGGCGGACTGCGCACACGCTTCCCATCAAGTCTGCACGGCGGATTTCTCGCGCTCGTCCCGTCTAATCAAACAGCTGCATGCACGCCACCGAGTATGGTTAAATTTCGACATGGTAATTACAATACAACCGTTTGCGATATTAACATGTCAGCCTTTTGTTTCAAAAAGGACTTCGTTGGCTACTATTGTGTGCGCCTCTTCTCAAACTGGACGATTTTTTTTACCACGGCATATATGTGCCATGTCATGAAACCATGCCAAGTTTCATGCTTTTTGGGTGAGTTTTTGATTTACTGGGATTTATGTCGGCGTTCTAGGAACTAGGGTCCCTAGACTTGCCTGCCTACGACCCACGGCGTGGCTGAGCTAGCAGACCCGTACGGCCCATCTTCATCGACGAGGTATTCAAGACCCTCGCGAGGGGCCAAGCCTCGCGAGGCGGACGACGCAAGACAGGCTCACGAGGGGCGGAGAGGTCAAGGTAAGGCAAACCTCGCGAGATCCTCGTGACGTGAGCCATGATGATCGAGACTAGGTGGACGCCAGCGCGCAGTGTCCTGTTTTCCTATTTGGTGCTAAGGAGGCAAGCGCAGGCGTAGAGTACCGAGGCATCAAGCAAAGGTTTTCATATCGGTGCAAAGAGACCAAGACCAGCAGGACGGCAAGATGGAGGTCACCATGGAGCCCAAGACGGCGTCACCACCAGAGCGTTTCGCAGGGGAAGACCGCTTTTGTCAGGATAAGTTGTACTATCTGTCCCCTTTCAAATTGGCCATTGTTGGCTCCCTTCCCGCTCAATATTTGGGGAGAGGACCAGGGCCTATATAGGTATAGCTAGCCACCACCGTAGAGGGGGACGTATTGAGAGGCATCTCACCCACACAAGTTCGTCAAGCACAAGAACACCTCAACCTCAGGAGGCTGTTCTTCCCCTTGTATTGTTCATCATCAGCCCAAGAGGCAATCCACCACCACCACACTGGAGTAGGGTATTACACCACAACGGTGGCCCGAACCAGTATAAATCTAGTGTCTTTTGTGTTGCGAGTTCGTCGAGTTCGTCTGCGAGATCTTAGCGAGCTAGGGCGTGGATCAGTAAGGAGGAGATCTTCGCGCACACCCCAGTGTTCGAACCACGAGGGTTTTTCCGGAACCCGTGATCCGACATTTGGCGCACCAGGTAGGGGTGCGCCGAAGCTTCCTTCCGTCGCTCCGCGCCCCGTTGCTCCGTCTCCATGGCGGACGCTCACCGCGCTCGTGCTGAGCGCCGGGCTGCCCTCGCCGCCCGCGTCGCTCAGACGGCTCCCGTCGGCGGGCCACCTCGTCGTTCCCCGTCGCTTGCTGCCAACGCCGCCACCGGCCCGGCGGGGAATGAGCAGCAAGCATCCTCGCTGCAGCCCTCGGTGCGGCGGGATGGCCGCATCGCCACTCCATCGCTGACCCCAGCCAGTTCATCGTCCCGTGCACGTCGTACTCCCATGGACGCGCGGGCCGCGCTCCTCATGGTGCACAAGCTCCTGCGCTACTGCCCGGTCGACGACCTCTACGAGGACTAGCTCGACCGCATCACCGAGCTTGTCCGCGCCGCAGGGGGCTCCCCTGCGCCGTCCCTCTCTCCGCCTCACCCTCCGCCAGCTACGGGCGACGTAGCTCACGGAGCGCCTCGACCACCTCTGCCCCAAGACGACGCCCTGACGCCGAGGCGCGCGGCTCCACAACGCGACCCGCCGTGTCCCGCGCCCGCGCGTGAAGAAAGAAGCTGTCAGGAAGTCCCTCTACCGCTCCTCGTACCATCGTGCCAGGACCGGCTGCTGCGGCAAGACCGCGCGCCACCTATAGCGGCAGGGCACGGACCCCATCAAGACCAAGCTCCACCCGCAAGGCGGGCCCCGGTGACCACAGCCGGCTGTCACGCTTTCACCCCCGAGCTACGTAGCGTCGCCTGGCCGGGCAAGTTCAAGCCGGATCTGCCTCCTCGCTACAACGGCACCCTCGACCCCGCGGAGTTCTTGCAGCTCTACGAGCTGAGCATCGAAGCGGCCAATGACGACGAGAAAGTCATGGCGAACTGGTTTCCCATGGCTCTCAAGGATGGCGCTCGCTCCTGGCTCCTGAACCTGCCACCGGGCTCGATCTCCTCCTGGGACGAGATGCGCAATCGCTTCGTCGCCAACTTCCAGGGCACTCGCGGCCGCCCGCCGGTTGCGGGTGACCTGCGCTGCGTCAAGCAGCAACCGGGAGAGACCCTCCAGAAGTACATCCAGCGCTTCAACAACGTCCGCCTCAAGATCCCCATGGTGATGGACGAGGCCATCATCTCTGTGTTCTCTGATGGCGCCCGCGACGTCAAGATGAAGGAAGAGCTCGCTATTCACGAGGAGCTGTGCACGTCCCTGGAGTTGTTCAACCTGGCGACCAAGTGTGCAAGAGCTGAGGAGGGGCGCCTCTCCCTCCTCGAGCTTCCAGCCGCAGCCCGGAGGAGAAGAAAGCCAAGGCCAAGGACGTGAAGCGCAAGGGAGCAGCCGTGCTCGCAGCGGAACCAGACACCAAGCATGGCAGATACGAACCAGAGTCATCCAAGAGCAGCCGTCCGTTCTGCGCCTTCCACAACCTGAATACCCACAACACCAGCGACTGTCAAGAGCTCAGAGCCATTCGCGAAGGATGCTTCGGTCGATGCTCCGAGCGCGGCGACCGGGGCTACGGCCAAGGAGGAGGACGTGGTGGCGGACGCTGGGACGACCGTGGCCCACGCCAGGAGTGGCGCGACCGGCCTCGTGAGGACCGCTGGCAGGATCAGCCTTGCGAGGGCGCCTGGAGGGATCAGCCTCATGAGGATCGTCCTCAAGGCAACACTGGACTCCCTCCGCTGCCGCCACCGCCAAGAAGGAATGACGAACACCATCAAGACGAGGGGGCTGGGGGCTTCCAGGAACCGCGTGCTATCGCCTGCATCTTGGGCGGAGCCCAGGCCCCAGCCTTGCAGCGTATCTTCAAGCAGTTTGCTCATGAAGTGAATGCAGTCCTCCCCAAGCTCGAGGCCACACGCCGGCTCAGATGGTCCCAGTGCCCCATCACGTTCAATTCAGCAGATCATCTCAAGTGCGCAGCTACCGCTGGCGCCCTCCCGATGCTTTGCTCCCCAGTCATCAGCAACGTGCAAGTTACCAAGACCCTCATCGACGGCGGCGCAGGGCTCAACGTCCTGTTCGTCGACACGTTCGACAACCTCCAAGTGCCATATGACCAGCTTCAGCCTAACAAGCCTTTCTCAGGAGTGACCGACGGTTCCACCATGCCGATAGGGCAGGTTCGCCTCCCTGTCACCTTCGGAGAACGCAAGAACTACCGCACCAAGCTCATCGACTTCGACATCGCGCACATCCGTCTGTCGTACAATGCCATCCTCGGGTATCCAGCCCTGGCCAAGTTCATGGCGGTGACCCATCACGGCTACAATGTCCTCAAGATGCCAGGAAGCGGCGGGATCATCATGGTCCCATGTGAAGAAAGAGATGCGGTGTGCTTCCTCGAGTGTGCCTTCCAAGCTGCAGCAATCGACGACCCCGACGACAAGGGCGAGGGCCCCCCTGAGTTCATCCCCAAGAAGAAGAAGCAGTTGTGCTATGCAGGACCTCAGGAGGGTGGCGTTGCAGCCGGAGCCTCGTCAGGATCAGCGCCTGCTCCAAGGGCGCCTCCCTCCATCGCATAGGAAGGCGCGCCCGGCACCCTTCTCGGGCAGGGCTCGGGGGATTTCTTCTTGAAGGCCTCAGACCTTGCTCACGTCACGAGGGAGGCGCTTGGGCACCACTTGGAGGCGTGCTTCGAGGCACGTTTCCCTCAGGAGGGCACAGGGCAAGGATCGCCCACTGTTCAGGAGTTCATCACCAAGACAACCCAGGAATTGCAAGATGCAAGGGCCATGCGCGGCGACCACCGCTCACGAGGCGTAGCTGAAAGTGCTAGTTATCGACTAGAGGGGGGGGGGGTGAATAGGCGATTTTTATGAAAGTCTTCAAAACATGAAAGTTTTGAAGACAAACATGAAAACTGGACCTATAAACATGCAGCGGAAGATGAACTACACTAGACAGGCCATAGTCAAACTAGTATGAAGCTAAAGCATGATGACTGATAGCAGCTATGTAGTAGGATCATGATGGAAGATAGTATGAAGCCAATCAGAACAAGTAGTCACACAATGAAGACAAATAGGTAGAGTAATCAGGCAATGACTTCACAAAGACAAACTGCAAGTAAGGAGAGTAAGAGATAGAACCAGTGTGTTGTGAAGACAAGGATTTGTTCGACCAATTCCAGTTGCGGTGACAACTATACATCTGGTTAGGGAGGCTGAGATTGAACTCAGAAGACCGTGTCTTCACCTTATTCTCCTTGAGCTAAGGACACACAGTCCTCGCCCAATCACTCCGGTAAGTCTTCAAGGTAGACTTCCAGACCTTCATAGACTTCGTTCACCGGCAATCCACAATTACTCTTGGATGCTCAGAACGCGACGCCTAACCGGCTGGAGGATTTACATTCCTCAAGTGTAACAAGTCTTCAGATCACGCGGACAGAAAGACTTCAGTGATGCCTAACACTCTTTGGCTCTGGGTGTTTGGGCTTTGTCCTCACAAGGATTTCTCTCTCTCAAAAGCTTCGGAGGTGGGTTGCTCTCAAATGACAAAAGCCGTGCACTAACTCTGAGCAGCCACCAATTTATGGTGTAGGGGGTGGGCTATTTATAGCCACTAGGCAACCCGACCTGATTTGTCCGAAATGACCCTGGGTCACTAAGGAACTGACACGTGTCACAACGTCAGATTTCAAACACACGCGACAGCTTGACTTGGGCTACAAGTAAAGCCGACTTATCCAACTCGATAAGATTTGCTCTCATTGTCTTCGTCAAGACATAGGATTTAGTTGAGCATCACTTGACCACTCGACTTTGTTCACTTGGACCCCACTTAACAGTGCGGTGGTTCCTATGACTCAACAAAGAAGAAAAGAAACAATGAAACTACTAAGTCTTCGCGCTCCATAGTCTTCACTCAATGTCTTCTTCTGCCATAGTCTTCAATGTGAATATCTTCATGTACCACCATTATCTTCAATGTCTTCATACAATTTTAGGGGTAATCTCCGGTAGGTAAACCGAATCAAGGAGGGACTACTACCTGTGTTATCCTGCAATTCTCACAAACACATTAGTCCCTCAACCACGTTTGTCGTCAATACTCTAGAACCAAACTAGGGTGGCACTAGATGCACTTACAATCTCCCCCTTTTTGGTGATTGATGACAAACTGGTTGAAGTTTTCAACGGGGATATAAGTATATGAAATTGTAAAGGATGAGGTATTGTCTTCATAAGTAGCAAAAGGCTCCCCCTGAAGATGTGCATATAAGTAATTTGCCTTTTGGAATGCAAATGCACATGGCAGGTTCTACTTGTGGAGATCCTCTTCAGCTTATGACGACAATTCATCATGCATGATTTGATGTAATGAAGATAATGACATGCATAATGAAAAATGGACGTCTGGAAAATGATTTAATTGCGGAAGTTGTCATCGCACATGCGGAATTTATCATCGCATCACAAAATAGCAAATAAGTAGCAGACGACCATCGAGTTTAAGTGTTACAACTCAGAGAACCAAATGTATCAAGAGAAAGAGTTGTAAACACTAGGCAAAATATAAAGCAACCGCCCATATGAACCCGCTTGAAGACTATCAACTCATAGCTTCTCCCTCTTTTGTCAATAAGGACCAAAAAGGGTTGAAGACATTGAGCCTCTACTCGTTCCCAGAAGGAGTAGGAGAAGATGCAGGGTCGGTGTCGAGGTTTGGCGGTGCAGACGAACTTGGAGCAGCGTCGATACATGTTGGAGGTGGCGAAGTAGCATCATCTTGATCATCGATCACACGAGCATTCACGATTCGGCAGAGAAGAGGAGTACTGAGTCTTCAAGAGATGGAGTGCCAGAACAACATTTCTTGGCGGAGTGGAATCAAACTTGAATCTTTCTGAGAAGCCATCGTCCTGAAGATCTTCCTCAGCACACATAAGCATCAGCCCTTTCCATGTGCGTCGACAGGTTTCATGCGCGACAAAGGCATTCTTGGTTGCAAGGCTGCGAATGCGATTGACGCTACCATGATGCTCGTGATCCGGCGCTTGAGCCAATCATGATGCCTATCCTGTTTCGATGCAGCCAACGAGAAGCTCTCGGTCATTGAGAACACGAGATCGCCTTGAGGCCTTTGAGCAATTGTGTTGTTGGTGGCTTCGTTGGGACGCGGTGAGGTGCACGTAGTACCAACCAACGGATAGACACGAGTGGCAGCCAGCACACCTTCAATGGGCTGAGTGAAGCTCTGATGATCATCATTATGAAGATAGAGTAGCTCCTTGTCAGGCTCTGGATAGATGGCTTCAACCGATAAATCGACATCTGGCAAGAAGACAATGTGGTTGCGCGTAGATGGCTGATAGTTGAAAGCAGTGTGAAGCTTGATCAGATGCATGATCCATGGAGCATAGAACTTCAAGCCAAAAATGTCAGATCCTGATGCAGCAAGTTGGCGGATGAAGAAATCTTGTGCATTGAAGATTTTTCCATGAAGAATATGGAAGACCAATGTCTTCATTGCACCTTCTAGCTTAGCCTTTGGAGAATGTCCTTTGATGGGCCAGAGAGTTCGCCTTATGATGTGATAGATTGTGCGTGGCAGATACTCAAGGTCTTCAACAAAGAACTCCGTAGGATATTCTGCATCCGGAGACAATGGCTTCATCATGCTTAGCATCTGGCTCATGTCGGGTTCTGACTTGTGAAAGATGCTTTCCAAAGCTGCAGTGTGAAGCTGACAACAAGGCTCATAGAGATCCCCTGGAGTGGGCAGGCTAGTAAGCTCAATGACATCAAATGCTTTGGCTTCATGATGGACATTTCCTGTCATCCACTCAAGTATCCAAGTCTTAGGATCCCTGTAGTAGCCTCTGATATGAAGATTGGCGTAGAATTGAAGGAGCGACTCTTCATTCCAAAGGTTCTTATCGCTGACGGCGCAGCAAGCCGCCTCTCTCAAGCAATCGAGAGCTTATTCTAAGCGAGGCAGGCCAGCTATGGCTTTTTATCAAGGCGCATATGCGAAATATGCGGCCTTGGTTGTCTGAAATGCATGAATAATAGCTACGCTGCTGATAACTCCGTAACCGATCGATGAAATCTTGGGCCTGGTGTAGGGTTTTTTGCTCTATCGAAGAAGGTGTTGTGTGCAATGAAGCCGCTGACATTGAAAGATCTGGCGAAGTGGCGATTACACGGAAATCTGGGCAGTCTTGGCTTTGGCTTCAACACGAGGCCTGTGCTCGACATGGTAATCAAATTGAGGACCAGCAGCATGTGGAGGAATCAGAATAGGCCATCTGACAGTGATAAGCTGGCCATAGTTGTATGCTTGCTCTATAGTATGTGGCCTTGGAGACGCAACAGGAGCAATGGCATTAACTTCAGGCTGCAGATTTGTGACAGGTGCGGCATTGACTTCACTTGCATCATGGGCTTCATTGGATTCATTTTCCACTGTTGCATTGGCCACTGTAGGCTCCACATTGGCTTCGGCCATGACAACGTAATTGGCTTCAGGAATGTCATTTGTGGCAGCCTTAGTGTCGGTGTCAAAACCGGCAGATCTCGGGTAGGGGGTCCCGAACTGTGCGTCTAGGCCGATGGTAACATGAGACAAGGGACACGATGCTTTTACCCAGGTTCGGGCCCTCTCGATGGAGGTAAAACCCTACTCCTGCTTGATTAATATTGATGATATGGGTAGTACAAGAGTGGATCTACCACGAGATCAGAAAGGCTAAATGTCACGCCCAATATGCGACCCTATCCAAAAGGAACTCGACGGTCCCACCAAGGATAGACCCGCATATTGAAACGCTTTTGCAAGGTGGATATCATTACGTCAACATTACATAATAGATGGGGATACATACATAAGGCACAAATGCCACAGGAATACATCAACATCATATACAAGATCAACATCCGACTACGGATGAAACATAAACAGAAACTCAAACGACATCCACCACCTAGCCCAGCTGCCGACCGAACCTATCCCCGATCAAGAAGAAGCGAAGAAGAACTCCAAAACAAGCAAACATCACTCTCGCGTCATGATCATCGCATAACCTGTACACAAGAATCGATGGTGTAGTAATCAGGAGCCACGAGGACTCAAAGAATCCCATTACCATGGGTATCAAGACTAGCAAAGCTTAAAGGGAAAGGAAGGGGTAAAGTGGTGAGGTTGCAGCAGCGCTAAGCATATATGGTGGCTAACATACGCAAATGAGAGCGAGAAGAGAAACAAAGGAACGGTCGTCAACTAGTAATGATCAAGAAGTGATCCTCGAACTCCTACTTACGCCGACATAACCCGAAACCGTGTTCTCCTCTCGATCAACCCCAAAAGAGACACTCACGATTCGCGCATACGGTTGGTGTATTTTAGAAGAGTTTGCTTCAAGTTTACTACAACCGGATATTAACAAATTCCCATCGCCACATAACCGCTGAACGGCTCTCGAAAGTTTATACCTGCAGGGTGTCCCAACTTAGCCCATGATAAGCTCTCGCGATCAACGAAGGATATTCCTTATCCCCGGAAGACCCGATCAGTCTCGAATCCTGCTACAAGACATTTCGACAAGAATAAAACAAGACCAAAGAAAGCCGCCCGAATGTGCCGACAACCCGATAGGAGCTGCACATATCTCGTTCTCGGGCACACCGGATGAGCAAGACGACGGGTTGGCATAGACCTGGTTGCCTGTGGGCGCCGGACATCGCTTCGGTTTGGACCAGCACTCGAGGAGAACTGGCCGGGGCTAACATAAAGATGACCCTCGGGCTCCGAAACCCAAGGGAAAAAAAGGCATAGGTGAGGCAAATGGTAAAACCAATGATGGGCCTTCTTTGGAGTCTTATTCAAAGCGAACTGTCAAGGGGTCCCATAAATCACCCAACCGCGTTAGGGACGCAAAATCCGGGAACATAATACCGATATGACGGAAACTAGGGCGGCAAGAGTGGAACAAAACACCAGGCATAAAGCCGAGCCTTCCACCCTTTACCAAGTATATAGATGCAGTAATAATATAAGAGATATTGTGATATCCCAACATAAACATAATCCAACATGGAGCAATCTTCATCTTCACCTGCAACTAGCAATGCTATAAGAGGGGCTGAGCAAAAGCGGTAATATAGCCAAACAACGGTTTGCTAGGAAGGATGACAACGGGTTAGAGGTTCATGGCAATTTGGGGAGGCTTGAAGAGCAAAAGATAGGTAGCGCAGCAAAGCGAAAGAACGAAGCAACTAGCATAGCAATGATAGTAATGAGATCCAAGGTGACGGTCATCTTGCCTGAAATCCCGCAAGGAAGAAGAACGAGTCCATGAAGAAGACGAACGGATGAAGCCGAACCAAGCGTAGACGAACGAATCCTCACGATCGCAACGAAACGGGAACTATCGAGAAGAAGCACGCAACATAGTAAACACACCACACATAGACAAGACATGATGCTCAACCAAGTATGATGCATGACAAGGCTACATGAAGCTACTCATGGCAAAATATGATGCAAACAAGAACAACACCTCAAAGCAAGTTGAAATGAGGCCGGAAACAACATATAACAATTCCGGTAAGTCCTCATATGCAAATTTTGAAATTGGTCCAGATCTGAATAAACCTTATGTTCAAGTTGTTAAACATCAAGTTAAGATGCACCAAGATGATCTACACGAAATTCTAGTCAAGTTACATATAAAGTTCATTAGATTCGAAGCTACGGCCTAGAAGATATGAGCAAAACAAATTAAACATGGCATTGATGCAAAATGCATACAAACATCAAGCAAACACCTCAAAACATGGATGCAACATGATAATATGAAACTACATGCAAAATCAAGCAAGTTTCATATAGAGCACACTCAAAACGGAGCAACGGTTCAACACATACACATGAAACAAGTTATAGCAACAATCTGTCCAAAACAGCAACTAGGCATATTGCAAGCATCAAAACAACATGCTACAGAATCCAAACGCAATAACAAAAGGCATGGCCATGATGTACAAGTAAAGCATTACAAAACATGAACACTGATCTATCTCCAGAAATCAATAGAACATGCTCAAACACACATGGCAAGATTGCAAATAATAACAGTTTCAGACTTGTAGCAGAAATAACATCAGGTTGCAATGTTTAGAGCTATCAAACAACATGCTACAGGAACTTAACATGGCAAACAAAGGCATGGAATGAATCTACTAACGGCATAGATTAAACGTTCTTTAGTGACCATGAGCCAAAAAGGACCAGAAGATATGATGGCACCCATGTAAACATGACAAGTTATATTACAGATTCATACATGGCAGGAACAACAATAAGTAAGCATGTTGGTGAGCTTGAACCACTCACCACAGAGCAATACATGGCATGGCAAGGCAACTCACAGTAAGAAGACATGTTTATGAAGCTAAGCATGGCAATAGCAAGTTCATAGAGTGCATGGATCACTAGCAAAGCACATGGCAAAACTGAACTTAAAGTTAACAGGTTGACATCAACATTATTTAGCAAATTTGGAGCAAGATAACAACAAGATAAAGCAAACTATAATTGCAACCAGGGGCATGGATGGATAGAGCATGACATGTAGAACAAAACATATTTAGTGAACATCTCCAGATTATGCATAGAATGACTTGTAGAAGCAGGTTAACATAGCATCATGATATAGCAGATTCAGACATGCAAAACAGCAACAGCAAGTACCCTACTTAACAAGCTTGATGCACTCACTACACAACTCACATAAATACATGGATGGAACCACTGTGAAGATGGCATGACATAGCACAAAACACATGTAGAGCTCATGCTCATAAGATGCACACATTAAATGCAACAAAAATGACAAATCACCATGTTATAACAGTTTCAGCAGATTAACATCACATATCACTCTTGCAACGAAGATTAAGACATCAAGAAGAATTCAAATGAATATGATGCAATGGAATGAATTGTAGAGCATCTCACAACGAACATTTTGACATATTACACGCACGAAACGGAGCAGTATGCAGCAAGTTATGATGCGATGAACATGGGTACATGATGCTGAAATATGTGGGACTTAGTGGAAAAATACCCTGCGAAAATGTGGACGGAGGCGTGCCGGCCGACGAGAGCGGAGGCGCTTGGTTGCCGGGCTGGTGGATCTCATTCCGATCCGGTGGCCACCGCTCCGCGACCTTTCACTCCGTGATCGCGGAGAGGACGGAGGAGGGCCGGAGGAGGCGCAGGAGGTCGGGCGATGGCGGGCGGCGCCGTCGTGGACGCGGGCGGCGCTGGCGCTGGGCGGCCGGACGTCGAGGCAGCCGGGCGGCGAGGGGAGAGGCGCGCGCGGCGGCGGCGCGGGAAGCGCGCGAGGCGGCGGGATTCGGGCCGGCCGGCGAGGGGCGCGCCGGTGGACGGCGGCGGTCGCCGGGCGGCGGAGGCGGCGAGCTCCGGCGGGCGTGGGATCCGCGGCGGAGGTCGGCGACAGCGGCGCGGCGGCGCCTCGGCCGGGCGGCGGCGGAGCGGGCTGCGCAGACGGCGGCGGGAGGCCATGTGGCAGGCGGCGATAGGCGCGGGCGGCGCGCGATTTGTCCGGCGGGCGTGGACATGTCCGGGTGCGGCGGGGGCGATTTGATCTAGGGTTTCGGGGTTTGGACTGCGGAATTTCGGGGAGAACACATATTTATAGGTAGAGGGAGCTAGGAGACTCCAAATGGAGTGCGGTTTTCGGCCACGCGATCGTGATCGAACGACTGAGAGCATGGAGGGGGTTTGGATGGGTTTTGGGCCACTTTGGAGGGGGTGTTGGGCTGCAAGACAAAAGAGGCTTTACGGTTACCCTGTTAACTGTTGAGTATCAAACGACCTCAAATGGCACGAACTTGACAGCGGTTCACCGGTGGTATACCAAGGCCGCTTGGCAAGACTCGTCCATTCCGAGAACGCTTAACACCCGCATATGAAAAGAGGCAAAAGGGGCGCCGGAGACATAGGAGTGCCGGATTGCAAAATGGACAACGAGGAAAATGCTCGGATGCATGAGAAGAACACGTATGCAAAATGAAATGCACATGATGACATGATATGAAATGCAGATGATGACATGGCAAAGTGCAACACGCACGCACATGACATGGCAACGATGGCGAATAACTGGAAGACACCTGGCGCATCGAATCCGGGGCGTTACAACACTCCTCCACTAACAAGAGATCTCGTCCCGAGATCTGAGGACCGAGACGGAAGGGAAAAGGGATGAGGTGAAACAAGAACTCAAGATAAGAAGCAAAGAATCGAGAGCACTTGAGAAGAAGAGAGGAACGACGAGAATGAGGAGAATCAAAAGCTCACAGAATCAGATAGACTATGAAACCACTCTGGTTAGAACGAGATAAGAAACGAATAAGACTGAAAGGATTTAGGCAGCACTCCGGCTGAACATGGAAGGAGTTGGAACTGAGTTTGACAAAATGGAACTATAGTTGACGAGAGAAACAACACAATGCCTCCGGAAGAATTGAAAGAATTGAATGAAAAGAACTTAGAAGGAAGGATTGAACGGAGTTGTTGAGAAAATCAACAACAAAAAGAAATAAGCTTGTTGTGGGCTTATAGGTAACATCTCAAGATCATAAGATGATAACCGGCCACAAACGGAAATAATTGGATAGCTGAGAAGAACAAAGAAATGCAAAACTCCACTTTAGAAGAATACGGAGAATTAATTGCACTTCGAGATGCAAGAACAAAAGATACTAGAACTCCTTGAACAAGAATCTTGATGAACACTTGAGGAGTGAATTAAATCATGACGAGCCACCGTGAAGAACTCCGGTAACAAAAGGATGATGAGATACAATTGAAGGATGGAAATAATAAGGATTAAGTCTTGCGGTGATTTAGACGGAGGTTCCGACGAGATGGTCGAGTAAATTTGAACTCCGGAAAAGAAAAATGAAAACACTTGGAACTAGAATTTATTCATCAAGAACAAACTCCGAAGGAAAGGATTACTCACTTGGATGAAATAAGAATAAGATTTATTGTATGCTTATCGTTCATCAAATTAAATTGATGACAAGCAATGGATTTTGCATACTACTTATTCTTCTTGAAAATGATTAAGGGGAATATAGCACAAAACTTGAGAGAGTCTTCATGAGCCACCGGTAGGATTAAAAAGAAACAAATGAATTAATATGATAACAAAGGAAAAGAATCTGAAAGAACCACCGTAAGAATTTGAAAATGATTGATGAAAGAGTATGAATCACCGGGAAGAATTAGAAGAACAATATGCTTGAGGGGGATTAGATGCAAAAGAACAAAGAGATCATGAGCTGATTAAATAACACTTGAAAGAAGCACCGGGAGAATATTGAGATGAACGAAGCTGAAAACTTGGAACGAAGAAATATTCCGAAAAGATGACCTCCGGATGATCGAGACGGAAAACAACTCCTGAAATACTCCGGATGGATGAAAAGAATTGCACAACTGGAAACAACTAGATAGGATAACATCGAGCTAGCACCGCGAATCTCCGGGAGAACGGAAAAGATTTAAGAGAAAAATCTACGATGGTCTTCAAATGTCGACGAGAAAACACCACAAAAATTGTTGAGATACTCCGGTAGAATGAAAAGCGAAGAGGTTGAGCCAATAATGAAAAGAATTTGAAAGAGATCTTGGGAAGGCGTCTGACTGATGAAATTCATTCTTACGTCAAACTTCAAAAAGAACTTGAGAATAACTCCGGAATAATTAGAAGAGTCAGGTAAAATCCTGGGAAAAGACCTGTGGGTTAGGGCCCACTGAAAAAAACAGCGTTGGAAAGGATTGTCAATTGAGAAATGATGCACCGGAACGATTGAAAGATTTGAATGAGGTGACAACCTCGAATTAATTGTAAGACAGACGAATCTCCTGAGATATCTTACGAACTCCGGGATGATTGAATGGCGAGATGCAAACGAGCAAGGAAAACACTTGAGCCGAGGGAAAAGAATAAGATCAACCCGAAAAACTTGAATTGAGTCCACCGGAAAAAGAAAGGGATGAAGAATGACGAACGAGACGAGAATTCACCGGTTGAAATAATTGAGAAAAACTGAAGAGGCTCCGCACGAATGAAATTGACGGTTGAAACAGACTCAAACTCCGGGAAGAAAAAAAAAGGGTGGGAGGGCGGGAAAACACAGGCAACTTGGAAGGGGAAATCGACGAATATCTTGAAGAGAAAACACTGGTTGAAATCATTGAGGAGAGAAAGCAAAGACTTCGCACGAGTAGAATGGATACTCGATTACGGACTCCGGTTCCGAGAGGAAGAAGGGAGGGCGGGTGGGAAAAACAAGGACAACTTCGGACAAGGAAAAACAACGATGTCAGAGGAAGAACTGAGGATTGATCTCGCGAAAGACAAAGAGGTTCGAGTCGACTTGACGAGAGATGCACCGGACGAAAAGAGCAGAGGAACAACGATCGGAAAACCAACTACGTGATCCTAAAGAAAAAATTTGAACGGGAAGAGGAGTAATTCAAAACACCTACGTCAAGATTCCTCACCAGAGCGACGAAGGGACTGAGGAGTAAAAAGAATTCCTACTCTCCGATATAACTAGACTCCGAAAACAGTTTTCTTCTAGACTCAACAACGGCCAAACTACACGATCAATCAAGGGGCTCCTAGGGTCGGTCGAGGCTCGATACCAACTTGTCACGCCTAATATGCGACCCTATCCAAAGGAACTCAACGGTCCCACCAAGGATAGACCCGCATATTGAAACGCTTTTGCAAGGTGGATATCATTACGCCAACATTACATAATAGATGGGGATACATACATAAGGCACAAATGCCACAGAATACATCAACATCATATACAAGATCAACATCCGACTACGGATGAAACATAAATAGAAACTCAAACGACATCCACCACGCTAGCCCAGGCCGCCGACCGAACCTATCCCCGATCAAAGAAGAAGCGGAAGAAGAACTCCAAAACAAGCAAACATCGCTCTCGGCCATGATCATCGCATAACCTGTACTCGCAATCGATGGTGTAGTAATCAGGAGCCACGAGGACTCAGCAATCCCATTACCATGGGTATAGGACTAGCAAAGCTTAAAGGGAAAGGAAGGGGTAAAGTGGTGAGGTTGCAGCAGCGGCTAAGCATATATGGTGGCTAACATACGCAAATGAGAGCGAAGAGAAACAAAGGAACGGTCAAACTAGTAATGATCAAGAAGTGATCCTGAACTCCTACTTACGCCGACATAACCCGAAACCGTGTTCTCCTCTCGATCAACCCCAAAAGAGAAACTCATGGTTACGCATACGGTTGGTGTATTTTAGAAGAGTTTGCTTCAAGTTTACTACAACCGATATTAACAAATTCCCATCGCCACATAACCGCGGGCATGGCTCTCGAAAGTTTATACCTGCGGGGTGTCCAAACTTAGCCCATGATAAGCTCTCGCGATCAACGAAGGATATTCCTTCTCCCGGAAGACCCGATCAGTCTCGGAATCCCTGCTACAAGACATTTCGACGAGAATAAAACAAGACCAGCAAAACCGCCCGAATGTGCCGACAAATCCCGATAGGAGCTGCACATATCTCGCTCTCGGGCACACCGGATGAGCAAGACGACGGTTGGCATAGACCTGGTTGCCCGGGGCGCCGGACATCGCCGGTTTGGACCAGCACTCGAGGAGAACTGGCCCGGGGGCTAACATAAAGATGACCCTCGGGCTCCGGAAACCCAAGGGAAAAAAAGGCATAGGTGAGGCAAATGGTAAAACCAATGATGGGCCTTGCTGGAGGAGTCTTATTCAAAGCGAACTGTTAAGGGGGTCCCATAAATCACCCAACCGCGTTAGGGACGCAAAATCCGGGAACATAATACCGATATGACGGAAACTAGGGCGGCAGGAGTGGAACAAAACACCAGGCATAAGGCCGAGCCTTCCACCCTTTACCAAGTATATAGATGCATTAATAATATAAGAGATATTGTGATATCCCAACATAAACATAATCCTACATGGAGCAATCTTCATCTTCACCTGCAACAAGCAACGCTATAAGAGGGGCTGAGCAAAAGCGGTAACATAGCCAAACAACGGTTTGCTAGGAAGGATGACAACGGGTTAGAGGTTCATGGCAATTTGGGGAGGCTTGAAGAGCAAAAGATAGGTAGCGCAGCAAAGCGAAAGAACGAAGCAACTAGCATAGCAATGATAGTAATGAGATCCAAGGTGACGGTCATCTTGCCTGAAATCCCGCAAGGAAGAAGAAGGAGTCCATGAAGAAGACGAACGGATGAAGCCGAACCAGGCGTAGACGAACGAATCATCACGATCGCAACGAAACGGGAACTATCGAGAAGAAGCACGCAACATAGTAAACACACCACACATAGACAAGACATGATGCTCAACCAAGTATGATGCATGACAAGGCTACATGAAGCTACTCATGGCAAAATATGATGCAAACAAGAACAACACCTCAAAGCAAGTTGAAATGAGGCCGGAAACAACATATAACAATTCCGGTAAGTCCTCATATGCAAATTTCGAAATTGGTCCAGATCTGAATAAACCTTATGTTCAAGTTGTTAAACATCAAGTTAAGATGCACCAAGATGATCTACATGAAATTCTAGTCAAGTTACATATAAAGTTCATTAGATTCGGAGCTACGACCTAGAAGATATGAGGAAAACAAATTAAACATGGCATTGATGCAAAATGCATACAAACATCAAGCAAACACCTCAAAACATGGATGCAACATGATAATATGAAACTACATGCAAAATCAAGCAAGTTTCATATAGAACACACTTAAAACGGAGCAACGGTTCAACACATACACATGAAACAAGTTATAGCAACAATCTGTCCAAAACAGCAATTAGGAATATTGCAAGCATCAAAACAACATGCTAAAGAATCCCAACGCAATAACAAAAGACATGGTCATGATGTACAGGTAAAGCATTACAAAACATGAACACTGAGCTATCTCCAGAAATCACTAGAACATGCTCAAACACACATGACAAGATTGCAAATAATAACAGTTTCAGACTTTAGCAGAAATAACATCAGGTTGCAATGTTTAGAGCTATCAAACAAAATGCTACAGGAACTTAACGTGGCAAACAAAGGCATGGAATGAATCTACTAAATGCATAGATCAAATCTCCTTTAGTGACCATGAGCCAAAAAGGACCATAAGATATGATGGCACCCATGTAAACATGGCAAGTTATATTACAGATTCATACATGGCAGGAACAACAATAAGTAAGCATATTGGTGAGCTTGAACCACTCACCACAGAGCAATACATGGCATGGCAAGGCAACTCACAGTAAGAAGACATGTTTATGAAGCTAAGAATGGCAATAGAAAGTTCATAGAGTGCATGGATCACTAGCAAAGCACATGGCAAAACTGAACTTAAAGTTAACAGGTTGACAGCAACATTATTTAGCAAATTTGGAGCAAGATAAAAACAAGCTACAACAAGCTATAATTGCAACCAGGGGCATGGATGGATAGAGCATGACATGTAGAACAAAACATATTTAGTGAACATCTCCAGATTATGCATAGAATGACTTGTAGAAGCAGGTTAATATAGCATCATGATATAGCAAATTCAGACATGCAAAACAGCAACAGCAAGTACCCTACTTAACAAGCTTGATGCACTCACTACACAACTCACATAAATACATGGATGGAACCACTGTGAAAATGGCATGACATAGAACAAAACACATGTAGAGCTCATGCTCATAAGATGCACACATCAAATGCAACAAAAATGACAAATCACCATGTTATATCAGTTTCAGCAGATTAACATCACATAGCCCTCTTGCAACAAAGATTCGGGCATCAATAAGAACTCAAATGAATATAATTCAATGGAATGAAATGTAGAGCATCTCACCACAAACATTTTGACATATTACACGCACGAAACGGAGCAGTATGCAGCAAGTTATGATGCGATGAACATGGGTACATGATGCTGAAATATCTGGGACTTAGTGGAAAAATACCCTGCGAAAATGTGGACGGTGGCGTGCCGGGACGGAGCGGAGGCGTTTGGTTGCCGGGGCTGGTGGATCTCATCCCGATCCGTGTGGCCACCGGCTCCGGCGACCCTTTCACTCCGGTGATCGCCGGAGAGGACGGAGGAGGGCCGGAGGAGGCGCAGGGAGGTCGGGGCGATGGCGGGCGGCGCGGCCGTGGAGGCGGGCGGCGCCGACGCGGACGAGGCGCGGGGCGGCCGGACGCCGGCGGCCGGGCGGCGGAGGGAGAGGCGCGCGGGCGGCGGCGCGAAGCGCGCGAGGCGGCGGGATTCGGGCCGGGGCGAGGGCGTGGCCGGGCGACGGCGGCGGCGGTCGCCGGCGGCGGGCAGCGGCGGCGAAGCTCGGCGGGCGCGGATCCGCGCGGCGGAGGTCGACGGTAGGGCGAGGCGGGCGCTGCTCGGGCGGCGGCGAGCGGGCCAGCTGGGTCGACGCTGGCCTCGCTGGCTGGCGGCGCGGACGGCGGCGGAGGCCACGTGGCGGCGACAACAGCGCGGGCGGCGGCGCGATTTGTCCGGCGGGCGCGGACATGTCCGGGTGCGGCGAGGGCGATTTGATCTAGGGTTTCGGGGGTTTGGACTGCGGAATTTCGGGGAGAACACATATTTATAGGTAGAGGGAGCTAGGAGACTCCAAATGGAGTGCAGTTTTCGGCCACGCGATCGCGTTCCAACGACCAAGAGCATGGAGGGGTTTGGATGGGTTTTGGGCCACTTTGGAGGGGTGTTGGGCTGCAAGACAAAAGAGGCTTTTACGGTTACCCGGTTAACTGTTGAGTATCAACGACCTCCAAATGGCACGAACTTGACAGCGGTTCACCGTGGTATACCAAGGCCGCTTGGCAAGACTCGGTCCATTCCGAGAACGCTTAACACCCGCACATGAAAAGAGGCAAAAGGGGCGCCGGAGACATAGGAGTGCCGGATTGCAAAATGCATAACGGGAAAATGCTCGGATGCATGAGAAGAACACGATGCAAAATGAAATGCACATGATGACATTATATGAAATGCGATGATGACATGGCAAAGTGCAACACGCACACACATGACATGGCAACGATGGCGAATAATCGAAGACACTCGGCGATCGAATCCGGGCGTTACACTAAACCCTAGAAGCTAGCCTATGGTATGATTGTTGTTCGTCCCCACGGACTAAAACCCTCCGGTTTATATAGACATCGGATAGGGTTAGGGTTACACAGTCGGTTACAATGGTAGGAGATCTACATACCAGACGCCAAGCTTGCCTTCCACGCCAAGGAAAGTCCCATCCGGACACGGGCCGAAGTCTTCAATCTTGTATCTTCATAGTCAAGGAGTCCGGCCAACGGTGATAGTTCGGCTATCCGGACACCCCTTAATCCAGGACTCCCTCAGTAGCCCCTGAACCAGGCTTCAATGACGATGAATCCGACGCGCACATTGTCTTCGGCATTGCAAGGCGGGTCCCTCCTCCGAATACTTCATAGAAGATTTTGAACACAAGGATAGTGTCCGGCTCTGCAAAACAAGTTCCACATACCACCGTAGAGAGAATAACCTTTGCACAGATCTGCGACGATTCCGCGGCATGACATCACACCACGGCCAGGCCTTTATACTAATCGCTTTTACTGCTCCACCTCGGCGCTTAGCGAGGCGGTTTCCTTGGCACGCTTTTATCGTGAGCGGAGATCGTGCCCCTTATTCCGGGATTCCCATCAATACGGACGTAGGTAACCCAACCGCGCCATTGATTATGGCGCTTGGGAGATAAGCTTAGTTTTACCAGTCTGGTGGGGGCGATAGCTTCGTCCGTCCATATAAGGGGATAAGGATCCACATTTTCACCTACTCCTTCTTCCTCCTTTGCTCATCCATTTCCGCGCACTCAAGCTCCAGCGCCCAAGTCCGCACATCCCTCCTCAACCTTCTCCAGCCATGTCCGGAGCGGGAGGCAAGTGGATGGTCTCCTCCGTCATAGAGGGATAAGTCAAAAAGTTGCGGAAGGTCGGATACTTGTCCAGCGACATCGCACACTGGCTCCCCGACGAGGGGCAGCTCATTCCCACCCCCAGGCCCCATGAGAGGGTGGTGTTCCTCACCCACTTCCTCCGCGGACTAGGTTTTCTACTTCACCCATTTGTCCGGGGGCTCATGTTCTACTAAAGCCTGGACTTCCACGATCTGGCCCCAAATTTCATCCTCAACATCTCGGCGTTCATCATCGTGTGCGAGGCCTTCCTTCAAGATCCAGCCCCACTTCGCTTATGGTCAAGACCTTCAATGTCAAGCCAAGGTAGTGGGCGGCCGCCAAGCCGGAGTGCGGAGGTGCCATGGTTGGCAAGGTGGCCAAAGTCCTATGGCTCGAGGGCTCCTTTGTGGAGACCATAAAGGGGTGGCAATCGGGTGGTTCTACATCACCGAGCCGCTGACTCTCAATGGGCGGCGGCCTCCGAATTCGATCCAGCTTCCCACGCAGCTCACATCATGGAAAGAGACGGCCTGACGTGGATGATTCGAAGAGCTGTCCGACTCCAAACCTGCGTCCAAACCACGTGGACCAGAATCTCAGGCTTGTCAATGTAGTCCAGTTATGCTCATCCACGGATCCTCCCATGCCAACAACGGGCTTTCAAACTGTGGGAGTTTGATCCGCACAAGACCAAACTCTGAAAAGGCTCTTCGACACTACGCACGAAGATGCCCGAAGGTGCCGTTCAAGGCACCGAGGTTCTACATCCGCCATCAAGATCGCGGATTCAGCTCGCAGCGCCAAGCTACCGAGGTAAGCTATTTTGCCCTTTACAGACTCTTGTTTTCATAGTTTGACTCTATGTGGGATCTAAACTCCTTACCCTTGACAGATCGGGCGAACACGTCCGGGCAGGTTAACTGTCTGCTCCTTGCCGAAGACCCAGCGGACGCCCGCTGACGGAAGGGGCTGGCTCCGCACCTCACGTGGTGCCGAGAAGAAGGCCAAGAAGAAGGCCACGGGACTCAAGGAGCGCCCGACGCCAGGTGTTGTCGGACTCATCGTCCGACGACTCTGAGGCGGAATCCTCCCCTGAAGACGGGGAGGAGGAAAAAGAAGCCTCTCCCCCAGCGGGGGGAGAGAAGAAAAGGAAGGCCGCCCCGACTGAGGAGGCCGGAGGGTCCAAGAAAGGAAGGACCCTTCCTCCGGACTTCTCCACCAACGCCGACAACGACGAGGAGGAGTGGCCACCAAGGGCCAAGCCCCTGGCGAGATCGTAAGTGTCCGGACTCGAATAGCTCATGACTTTTTATTTGTCGATAGTGTCTTCTAACGCCAATATAACCATGTAGCCCGCCTGCACGAGCTCGCCGCTTCGTCAAGCGGCTCCTCGGATTCGCCGGATGTGAATAGCACTTCACTTCCGACCGCCTCCTCTCGTCGGACGCGGACGACACCGCTGTGGAGTCCCAAAGGGGCCCAGCCAAGAGGAGGTGGTCCCGGAGGTGCCGCAAGGCCACCTCCCGGACTCGGGCGCAAAGGGGCGAGACCCCGAGGGCTCTAAGTCCGCCCTGTGTCGGACTCCGCACTGAACCTTCGGTTTCAAGTCCGCAAGCGCCCTTCAGAAGAAGGGCAAGACTCGCGATGCCGTTACCTCCGCCCATCCGGAGGCACGGATAGCTTGCCGGAGGCGCTTAACGGCGCCTCCATCAACGAGGAGCACCGCACCGCTATGAGTGTGGTGATCCGAAGTTTAGTCCGCCAAGAGCGGGCTGACTGAAGCTTGTACCAGCCTTCTAACAGGCTTTGAGGTAAGTTTAGAATATGTAAAACATTACTGCATAGACAGAGCCCTCGATGCTTAGTTCGTGTTCGAAAGAAAAACCGGACCGAGGATCTAAAAGATATACGTGGGAGTCTAACATAAGTATGTCAATATGGGAATTCAGGCTGCGCCGACCTCCGCCAGACCGATCGCCGAGGTCAATGCATTGAAGCAGAGCCTCGAGCGGTCCGAGAACGAGCTCGGCCTTGCCAAGAAGCAGCTCGAGGACAAGGAAGATAAGTAATACCTTCATAAAGTAATACCTTATAAAAAGCATTTGGTTGCAAAAATGACAGGACTAACGTGGGTATTGTAGGGGCCACGAACGAGGTGGCGACCCTAAAGGAAGCGGTGTCCACGGCCGAAAGCAAAGCGGCCGTGGAGCGCACCGAGCGAGAGAAGCAGGAGGCGCGGATGGCAGAGGTGCAGCAAGAGCTCCGGGCTCTCGTGGAAAAACACGAGAGTTTGGAACGTGACTCGAAGACTCGAGAGTCCGAGCTCGCCTCGGCTCTTGAGAGTGCCAAAGCCGCTAAGGTCGAAGCCCAAAAAGCCCTCCAGGAAATTGAATCATTAAAGAAGATAGCGGCGGGTAAGGCATTCTTTATGCAAAGCAAGCATGTGAAAGTGGATTATCTATTACTTACCTGAATCCCGAGCTCTCCAGGAGCATTCGCAGATCTACCCCGTAGTGTAAGTACGATGCTGCTGCGTTCTACCGCGCCAAGGAGGGAGCTCGACGGAAAAGGTGTTCTGTCTCAAGATGCTAAGGCCGGACATCCAAGGTTCCCTGAGCAACCAGTGAAGCAGCTGGTCGAGCTCCACAAGGTCGCCGAACAGGCCATGAAGGGCCTCATAATTGGTGTGGCCATTGGAAGCCATGCCTGGAGCTACTTCGGCTAGTGCGGCGGCTGGTGGACGATGTCCATGGATTGAAGTCATCAAGCGCCGTCAGCATTGAAGGTGCCCGTCGGCCCTTGCCCGTGCTAAAGTGCACCGGGTAAGTGTATGCCGAGAAGCTTGTGACGGACGGGCCACCAAGGGCAAGGAGCATCGCAAGCCCGAAATGTTCTATGAGGGCGCCTCAAGGGTGCCCGCTTTATAGCGGTGAATGCTCCAAAGATGTAATTTTGAATAGACTCGCATTTGTTATCCTCAGACGCTGAAAACTTTTTCATATGCGCTAAGCAACGCCAGAATTTAAAATATTACCTTCGTGCAGCCGCTTATCAAATTTGAGAGATGGCAAGTCGTTAGCTTCAGCCCCATGCCACGAGTGCTGGGGTGTTTGGGATAAACTTGAGCGCTCTTGTTCCCATTCTTGGGTCCTTCGAGGGAGGCGCCCAACGCAACGAACAAGGCAACCGGACTATAGTGCTTGAACACTCTCACTTAGCCATAGAATTCTATAATTTTAAATTTCGTGAAGCCCCTAGTATTCGAAGACCGAGTTCGGCGCTATCCACGCCTTGGCCGGACAATGCCGACCTCGCCTAAGCGGCATAAGTCTTTAGGGACCCAAAAACCTCTCGAACAACTACGGCTCTCGCCTCTATCATGACGGTCAGTTTTAGCTTTCTCCACCGAGGTGCTCAACCCAGCTCAACCGGGCACAATCACAAGGGTTCTCCCAACGCTACCTTAGCCGATATAATGGAACGAAGGTACCAAAACATGGGAGCCGGCAAACCCAACATTGACCCAAGACATGATTCGAGCCGATGCATATAATGCTATAAGTTCGGGTGCCGCACTTGTGAAAGTGTTCGGACTTATCACACCATATTTTTGGGGTACTTAAGCCCTGGTGTATTCGCCGCACTAAAGTGTACGGGTGCAACATGCCATGAATGAACATATATATAGATAAAGAAAGGAGTGCAATAATAGGCAAAAGCTATGTATTGTTTATTCAAAAGGTACCGCAATGAAAGCGAACGATACAAATAGTGCGATAAGCAAGGGATGGGACTATTTAACATGTCCTCTCCAGGGTAAGCTGCGGGATGGTATGTAAAACAGGTATAATGCTCGTAGTAGAGACCACTGACACTCGACGAAGCCGCTTTCCTGGTTATTGCATCGTGAGTTCGCAATTCTAGTGCCGGACAGGGCTTCGGAAAACGGAGTAATGAAAGTAAGAGAAAAGAAGAAAGAAAAGAATGACACAATCGAGAGCCCCCGTGCGATTGAGCCGCATTTTGGCGCAGCCGTGGTCGTGCCCTCCCTTATGCCCATGGTATCTCCAGAGCGTAGTTATGTACGCGTAGTACCGGCTTCGCAATTTCGCGAGGGCTGGGGTTGGGGCGGATTGCTACGTGTGCTCGGATCGTGCTGTGGTCTTGTTGTAGGTTACCCGGCGCTTTGACGGTGTCCGGACGCTTAATAGCCGGACTCGAGAATTGCTGTGAGAGGCTGCTTTACACCTCCACCGCGAGGGTCGCCGTGTGCTCCTCCGCTCGGAGAGAGCGCTCGTGTTTCCATTGACCGTGATTACTCCTCGGGGCCCGCATCTTGAGCTTGAGGTATGCGTGAGTGCGGCACCGCATTGAACTTTGCAAATGCGGTTCGCCCAAGCAAAGGCGTGATAGCCGCCATGAACGGACTATGTCGAAGATTAACTCTTCGCTCGAAGTTATCCGGGATCCAAGTCCACTTCGAGTGTAACCGAGCCTGCATAATTGGCCTCTACACCCGTATGACGCCTTTAAAGGTCGCTTTTGTGGGTTTAATCCTTGTGGGGTCTATGCCCATTTTGCACATCGTATCCCGATAGAGCAGGTTCAGGCTGCTACCGCCGGCCCATTAGGACTCTAGTGAGGTGAAATCCGTCGATGATTGGGTCAAGAACCAATGCGTGAATCCGCCGTGGCGGATGCTAGTGGGTGGTCCTTCGATCAACGGTGATCGGGCAGGAGGACCATGGGTTGAACTTCGGGTGACTGGCTCCATCGCATATACGCCCCTTAGTGCACGCTCGCTCCCTTTTGGGTATGTGGGTTGCGATATCATGTTCACCGTCCGCACTTGTGGGGGAAGCCCTTCGTCCTCTATTGTTCGGCAGCCGGGCTCCTCGTCATCGCTATGCAGCCCTTGTCATTGAGTTCGCATTTAACTTGCTCGCTTGTTTGAAGACCCAACAATCCCTGTTGGTGTGGTTGGCTGGTTTTTCGGGGTGCCATGTATTTGGCATGAGCGATCGAGTATTCGGTCTAGATTGACGGCCTCGAGTATTTCTTTTGAACGGCTTTTTCGCGACCGGTTTAGAGCTCAATCCGCATTGACCGCCGATCTTCAGCATTATCGCTGTTAATGCAGCGCTTGTGCTTGTTGCGACGCGACCTGCCATTGTTGTCCTTGGTATCCGAACTACCGTGGTTTTGGTCAAGTTGTTACTACGCATAGCTAGCTGTCCTCTCCCGCAAAAGCGGGTCATAAGCGCCAGTGAGGGCTGCCATGGATTTTGGCTTTTCCTGTCCTAGGTGCCGGGCAAGCCACTCATCGCGGATGTTATGTTTGAAGGCTGCAAGGGCCTCGTGATCCCGGACACCAACGATTTGATTTTTCTTGGTTAGGAACCGTGTCCGTAATTGTCCGCCGATTCTTCCGCTGCTGAATTATGTGGCTGAGGTCATCGGCGCCTGGTGGTCGCATATATGTCCCCGGAAGTTATCAAGGAATGCGGCTTCCAGTCCACCCAACAACCAATTGATTCCGCTGGCAGGCTGTTAAGCCAATGCCGAGCTGGTCCTTTAAGCTTGAGTGGGAGGTATTTGATGGCGTGTAGATCGTCACCGCGGGCCATGTGGATATGGAGGAGGTAGTCCTCGATCCAAACCGCAGGATCTATTGTGCCATCGTATGATTCGATGTTTATGGGTTTGAAACCCTCGGGGATTTGATGATCCATCACTTCGTCTGTGAAGCATAGTGGGTGTGCGGCACCTCTGTATTGAGCTATATCACGACGCAGCTCAAATGAGCTTTGTCTACTGTGTTCGGCCCGACCGGAATTGCTGTATCTGGCGTGACGGTTATCATCACGTGTTGTGGGGCGCCCACACGATCCGTAGATCGATCTTGTTTGCCTTGCCTTGTCCTCCAATATGTCTCGCAGGTCTGGCGCGTTTCCCCGTGCCTTGGTACTTTTCGAGCGACGCTGGGGTGCGGCTTGAATGGAGGGTCTAGAGGCTCTCTGTCGCGACCACGGGTGGCGGGCCGGCCGCATCATGCGCCGGTGATGTAGGTTTGGGTGCTGCTTCCTCTAATTGGGGTAGCAGCCTGCTTTGGGTATCTCTTGAGGGGCGCTCGAGTTCATACTCTTCGCCGCAAGGACTTCACCCATCCGTCGCCTAGCAAGTCTTGGTTAGCTCTAGTCTGCTGCTTTTTTTCTTGAGGCTGCTCGCCGTGGCCATAAGCCCGCATTTGAAACGCCTCCTGTTCGGCGGGATCCTCGTGCACGACAAATTGTCGTCGCCGAGGCTTGCCTCATCTTCGGAGGGAGGCATATAATTATCGCCCTCCACCTCCCCGTCTCTGCCGCCTATCATGAGGGCTGGCTTCTCCTCCTCCCGTGCTGAATCCTCGCCGGAGGGGTTGTCTTCGCACCGTCCGGTGGTATTATCTCCGCGCCGGAATCACCGCTTTTGCTGTGGCGGATTTAGAGCGGCGCCACCGACGCCGCGCTTGGGGTGTTTCTTGAGGGGTCATCCTCCGATGTTCCATCGCTGCTCCCATCTTTTGGGATGTCCACCATGTATATGTCGATGACGAGGTGGCCTTCCAAAGGCCCTCAGTAGGCGCTGGTTCTTGGTCGCTCCAAAGATCGCCATCCATATCGCTGATGTCTTCGAGTCGAAGTCGAGCATGTCGGTTAAATCATCGACAGTGGCTACAAAGTGGGTGGTGGTGGGCGCTGAATTTCTTCGTCAGTCTGCGATCTCAACCTTCCCGACCGTAGTCCGCCAGGCTCTCCGATAAGGAGAGAGACTTTAGTGAATTCAGGATGTCGCCAAAGGGCGAAAGTGCCGAAAGATGTCCGCGTAGTGAACTCCATAACCGCGCCCAATTGATTCGATTGGCGGGGGCGGAGGGTTCGGAGTACGGAGAGGAGTCCGCACCTTGGATTCACGGTCTTCGCAGCGACGGGATGGAGTTCGCTCAATCGCCAGAGAGATCGTGAGCCCCGAGGCGTGTCCAACCACTCGCCCTCGATCGGTGGAGTCGGCTCAACTAAGGGTCGAGCGACGCCGGTGCGGCTCTGTGGCAATCGCTCGCGGCAGAGCTAGATCGTGCCCATCGAGACAAGGCGGCGCGCTTGGTTGTGGCTCAAACCGTCGAAAAGATCAAGTCTCCGCGGATGTCGGCCGTAGTTCAAACTCCCAAATCTGACTGATGGCCAGGGCGAAGCTTCGATCGCTCCAGATGGCCAAGTGAATTGGCCCGAGTGCAAAGCTGCCGAATATTTAAGATCTGTCCGGGAGAAAAGTCTCACCCCGACCACGCTGTTGTTGATGATCGAAGGAGCCATTGGGCCTAAAGATGACGACACGCAGGAACTCTCAATGAAAGCACCAATGTCGGTGTCAAACCGCGGATCTCGGTAGGGGGTCCCGAACTGTGCGTCTAGGCGGATGGTAACAGGAGATAAGGGACACGATGTTTTTACCTGTGTTCGGGCCCTCTCGATGGAGGTAAAACCTACCCCGCTTGATTAATATTGATGATATGGGTAGTACAAGAGTGGATCTACCACGAGATCGTAGAGGCTAAACCCTAGAAGCTAGCCTATGGTATGATTGTTGTTCGCCCCACGGACTAAAACCCTCCGGTTTATATAGACACCGGATATGGTTAGGGTTACACAGTAGTCGGTTACAATGGTAGGAGATCTACATATCCGTATCGCCAAGCTTGCCTTCCACGCCAAGGAAAGTCCCATCCGGACACGGGACGAAGTCTTCAATCTTGTATCTTCATAGTCCAGAGTCCGCCAACGGTGATAGTTCGCTATCCCACACCCCCAATCCAGACTCCTCACTCGTGGTTCTCACCTCCACTTGAGTAGCCGGAGGTTCTCGCATAGACCGGTTCTCTTCAGAACCTCTTCTTGAGTTGTAGGGGAGTAGCAACACGCTTTCTTCTTGTGTTGCTCCAACCGATGCAACCGGAGGGTCTTCAGCAGATTGGCTTCGCATACGTGGACCGTCACGTATGATTGTCTTCAGGAAACACTTGACGTGCCACTGAACTTGACAGGTTTGAGCCCTCTTCTGTGATGGTGTTCATGGAGACGGATGGCCTCAGGCCTTTGCGAAGCCGTTGGAATACGCTCGACGCCTTTGGTGATGGTGATGTCTCCATGTAGTTGTCATCATTAGACATGGGGCTGATGACGGGCACAGATGACGGCTGGGGTGTACTTGGTGATTCTTGATGTGGGGTAGCTTGCTGGGGGCGATCAACCCACGATGCATCTTGTGAGATTGGCGTCAAAGGACGACCATGCTCACTGTTTGTTCGCACAGGCGATGATACCGTTGGGCGCTCGATTTGAGGAAGAACTACATCATCTTGAACGATGTCTTCAGTCGCGATGGGGTCGACGACTGGAACTTCTTGAGCTTCAGGAGCCTCTGTGGAAGCAGGCTCATGAACAATCATCCGACGCTCTTGGTTTGCGTATCGGAGGGGAACAAAAGCAAGGGGTTCAACAACAAGGGTCTCTGTGGGAGCAGCCCGATCTCTTCTCTTGGTTTTATCTTCTTAGGGGTGGTTCTTCATCGATGGTGCGCTTTGGTTTTCGCTTCGGCTTCGCTTCAGCTGCCTTGGTTTTCTTCTGCTCGAAGCCACCGAAGGAGCCTTGGGCTTCGAGTCACATTACTTCGGCAGGAAGACAATGTGAGGTTCTTCCCGCCGTGGTGCTTCAAAGGTTGGCTTCAGATGACTTCTTTTTCTTGGCAGCCATTGAGGGGTCAATGCCGTATGCCAAGTGCTTTGTGCTTTTCAGCTTCATTGTAGGCTTGAACGATTTGTCGTGAAAGTGCTTTCATGCGCTCTCTGAGTCTTTGGCTTCCTCGCGTTTCTTCTGAAACGACTCTTTGAGGTCATTCAGCATCACCTTGAACTTTTGCACATCAGCCACATTCAGCCTGGCTACATGCTTCTTGAACTTTTCCTTCTCGAAGTCTATCTTTCGCTTCAGTTCAACAATGCGCTGAGCCAGAGCAAGCTCAGGAGCAATGGCGCCTTGGAAAGCAACATTGACGCCAATAGGAAGCTGAAGGTCATCAAAGCTGAGATCCTGATTATCAAACCACTCATTAATGAAGTTCTTCAGAATGTTTACATCAAAGAGGGGCAGATCGTTGTAGATCTCCGCCTCTTGCTTGCTCTTGATCTGCTGTTCCAGAGCATCTTCACCAAATTCTTCATCTGAAGACAAGTCAATGGGTTCAGATTCATTCCTCAGAATGGCAGCAGGCGTCAGAGCATGACTCAGTTTCTGAACTGATGTCTTCTATGGCTTCTCACGCCTCTTGGAGATGCGAGAGAGATCTTCAGAGTTATTGCTTGGAGCAGAAGGGGCAGTTGCCAATGGCTTCACTCTTGAAGCTTTTGGAGCAGCAGATGATTTTGAAGCCTTAGTCTTCTTTTGCTTCTAGGCTTCGGAGCAGGAGCTGGAGATTCGTCGGTGTCGAAGATCATCATCGAATGATCCACTTTGGCACCTTGAACTGCAATGTGAGTGATGAGGCCAAGAAGATTGTAGAAGGGCCAATCATGTTTTCATTGGCTTCACGGGTGCCATTGTCCCGAGGTGAGGAGGACCAGGTTGAAGTCAAGCCCTAGTTCCTTCTTGTTCTTTTGTAGTCGAGTCTTTGGCGAACTGGTAGTTGCGCTTGAATGCATCGTCTTCACGACACCGGAGGAGTGAAGACGGTCAGCATTCTCGTGGATGTGGTCCGCGCACCATGCAAGGATAGAAGCCTTGCTCAATAGCTTCAACCCGAGTCCCGGTGGAAGATTTTGTACAGAATATCACCCCAGGGTGCCTTGATGGCATTCTTCTCTGCATATTCTTTAGTGATGAAGCGATATCTAAACCATTCTTCTGCCCAATATCTTCGAATCCATTGGATTCAATTCTTGCGTTCAGTATAGGTTTCTTCTGGGTCTGTTTTGTACATCTCGTGCAAATCTGGAGGTAAGTCCTTGGAAGTGTTACCACGACGCTGTCTGCCTCCCTTCCTTGCTGACTTTTCTATTGCCATGAAGTGTAAACTGAAAGGCTTTAGTACGTGCAATGGCTTCAAACGGCTGGACTAACAGGAACTTGCTTCAGGTGAGTTGATGTGACTCTGCAAGAATTCTGCAAACGAATGCAGACTATGAGAACCAAGGGATTCTCCCACGGACATGTACCTGTGACAACATTAAAGGTGTGAGGGAAGGGGAAGAGGTCATATGCATTCTCAGAAGATTTTGAAGATAAATCAGTTTGAAGACATTGACCTCATAACGCGAAGACATTCACTTATATGATGAGAGTTGGTTCCAGAGTTGTACAAATCCAAGAATAAGTACAAGTGAGGAATCTAACTTGTGAAGAAGCATAAGTGGATATACTAGGCAGAATATGAGATGCATAAAGAGATAGATTCATGTTTGAGGATCTAGAAACCACTTTTGGTAAGAAAGGATGAATCTATCAGATCAAAAATATGGTAAAAAGTAAACTTTTATTACCACGCGAAGAACTGATAGACGAAGCAAAGATGGATGCCGAGCAGTTCGATCTCCCGTGCCCTAACTTGGCGACGGAAGACACCTACGGCGATGGCGGAGAAGACGAGGTCCGCGGCCGGCGTGAGGAAAGCGTCGATGAAGTTGCGGTAGCTAAGCGCTCCGTCGTCGGCGTCGTCGAGAGCTAGCAGAGACGCTAGGGTTTGCGAAAGATGGCGAAGGAGGAAGAAGGATTTTTGACCGAGGCGAGACAGGTATTTATAAGGACAGAGACAACACAGCGCAATTACGCAGGTGCCCGTGGCGGTTCACATCTGAAGGACACGTGGCTAACATGCAACTCATTGCGAGTTGTTCCACGTTCCCACACGCGCCTGGATTGTCGGGGTGGTCGTTCTGAATTCTCCGGGTTTCAGGCAAAAGGATAAGTCATTAAAACTAGATATAAATGTTTGTCTCTGTATCTTCTGCCGACAAGGACGCAGAGAAGACATTCGATAGTTTCAACAGAATGCATATGATTTGGATAGATAGAGCTTGAGGTAGAAAGCACAGAGAGGTTAGGGTCCGATCACATTCACTTAGTTCAAAAGATTCAAACCAGAAGACATAGCCATAAGTGAATGCTGTAGAGGACGGAATACTGTATATATATATGTGACAGAGTAAAGTCAAATCAATAATCACGAAGTCAAATTAACGTTGAAGATAAATCAATTGCGAAGACTTTGCAAATATGGCGCCATGAGGAAACACTTCATAAGAGTTTGGTGGTGGCGTTTCCCACCGTATAGGAAGTATTAGACCCAGACACGGCGCACAATTATCGTGGCGCTCTGAAGTCAATTTCCACATTAATGTATTCACACTTAGAGTGTATGTCTTCATTGATTGAAGATATACATTACTTCGAGTGTTGCACATCTAAGTCATCAAAATGCATAAGTGTTAGAATGTGTGCCTAATCACAGGACATTTGAGGATTCCAAGATATTTAGCTCACACCGCAACTTGCAAAACCTTTTCTCATCCAAGGGCTTAGTGAAGATATCAGCCAATTGCTCTTCTGTCTTGACATGAATGATATCAATATCTTCTTTCATAACATGATCTCTGAGGAAGTGATGACGAATTTCAATGTGCTTTGTCTTCGAGTGCTGAACTGGGTTATTGGCAATCTTGATAGCGCTTTCATTATCGCAGTAGAGTGGCACATGCTTCAGATTGATGCCATAGTCCTTAAGAGTTTGCTTCATCCACAAAAGCTGAGCGTAGCAAGATCCAGCAACAATGTATTCAGATTCAGTAGTTGAGAGTGATACACAGTTCTGCTTCTTTGAAGACCAACAGACAAGAGATCGACCCAAAAAGTGACATGTGCCTGATGTAGACTTGCGATCCACCTTGTCACCAGCATAATCAGCATCCGAAAATCCAACCAGATCAAACTCTGAGCCCTTTGGATACCATAATCCTAGTGTTGGGGTGTAAGCCAAATATCGAAGAATTCACTTCACAGCTAAGTGATGCGACTCCTTTGGTGCCGCTTGAAATCGGGCACACATGCAAACACTAAGCATAATATCTGGCCTAGATGCACATAAGTAAAGTAAAGAGCCAATCATGTGTACCTTTTGATCGAAGTCTTTACCATTGGCGTCGGGGCTTAGATGACTTTTGGTTGGCATTGGCGTCGTGAATCCTTTGCAGTCTTGCATTCCAAACTTCTTCAGACAATCTTTGAGATAGTTTTCTTGTGATATGAAGATGTCGCTATGCTGTTCTTGGATTTGAAGACCTAGAAAGAACTTCAGCTCTCCCATCATGGACATTTGATATTGTTCTTGCATCATGTGAGCAAATTCATCACTGTATTTCTTGTTGGTGCAACCGAAGATAATGTCATCCACATAGATTTGGCACACAAACAGTTCACCGTCATATGTCTTCGTGAAGAGAGTGGGATCTAGAGAACCAGGTTTGAAGCCTTTGCTCTTCAGGAAGTCTTTGACTATGTCATACCAAGCACGAGGGGCTTGTTTGAGGCCATACAATGCCTTGTTGAGCTTGTACACCATATCAGGATGGTTTGGGTCTTCAAAGCCAGGTGGTTGTGCAACATATACTTCTTCTTCAATCTTTCCATTGAGAAAGGCACTCTTCACATCCATTTGATACAGAAGGATGTTATGATGATTTGCGTAAGCTAGCAAGATGCTGAATGGCTTCAAGCCTTGCCATCGAGCAAATGTTTCATCAAGTAAATTCCTTCAACTTGTGTGTATCCTTGAGCAACGAGCCGTGCTTTGTTTCTCGACTACTTGACCATGCTCGCCTTGTTTGTTGCGATATATCCATTTTGTGCCTATTATGTTGTGCTTATGAGGATCGACGCTTGACTAATTCCCACACATTGTTCAGCTCAAACTGTTGTAGCTCTTCTTGCATAGCTTGAATCCATTCAGGTTCCATGAAGGCTTCAAAGAACTTTCTTGGGTTCGAGATTGAAACAAATGCAAAGTGCCCACAGAAATTTGCTAGCTGTGTTGCTCTTGAACGAGTGAGTGGACCAGTGCATTGATGCTATCGATTATCTTCTCAATTTGTACTTCATTTGCAACATGAGGATGAATCGACGAAGATTTTGCTCCAAATGAACATTGTCATTATTTGGAGGATTATCTTCTGGCTGAGCAATGTCTTCAGGTTGATCAAGTGCAGAAATAATGAGTTCCTCTTCAGGCTGGGCATCTGATGGTATGATCTCTCCTGTTCCCATTAGCTTGATTGATTCACTGGTAGGTACTTCATCTAGCACATTTGGCGTGTGCTCTTTGCGAGCCGTTAGTTTCATCGAATCAAGACATCCACAGCTTCAACCACTTTATAGTGAAAGAGGTTGAAGACTCAGAGGAGTGCGAGTCCTTTCCATAACCAAGCATAAAACCCTCATGTGCTTTGCAAATTTTGAAGTGTGATGTGGATCCTTGATCCAGCACCTAGCACCAAATACTCAAGTAGCTTACGCTTGGCTTCTTACCGCTTAGAAGCTCATAGGATGTTTTCTTCGAAGCTTGTGAAGATAAACACGGTTGATGACATGGCATGCAGATCAATGGCTTCAGCCAGAATTTTCTTGGAGTCTTGTATTCACAAGCATCGTCCGAGCCATCTCAATAAGGGTTCTGTTCTTGCGCTCCATGATGCCATTCTGCTGAGGTGTGTAGGGAGCAGAAAACTCATGAGTGATGCCTAAGGTGTCAAGATAAAGGTCGAGGCCTGTGTTCTTGAATTCTGTGTCGTTGTCATTCCTAATGTGCTTGATCTTGACGCCATAGTTGTTCATGGCGCGGTTGGCGAAACGTCTGAAGACATCCTGCACTTCAGTCTTGAAGAGAATTATGTGCACCCAAGTGTATCTTGAAAAATCATCAACAATAACGAAACCATAGAGACAAGCAGTTGCAGTGAGAGTAGAGTAGTGAGTGGGACCAAACAAGTCCATGTGGAGCAACTCAAAAGGTCGAGACGTAGTCATGATTGTCTTCGAGGGATGCTTGGCCCTTGTCATCTTCCCATCTTCACAAGCACCACATAGATGATCTTTCTTGAACTTGACGCCTTCGATGCCTATGACGTGCTTCTTCTTGGCGAGAGTGTGTAGGTTCCTCATGCCAGCATGCCCTAGCCTCCGATGCCAGAGCCAACACTCTGAAGCCTTTGCTAGAAGACATACGGCCATCTGTGGTCCTGCTGAGAAGTCTACCATGTACAGATCATCTTTTCTGTACCCTTCGAAGACTAGAGACTTGTCAGATTCCATTAGTACAAGGCAACGATATTTTACAAATAGTACAATCATGTTTAAGTCACAAAGCATTGAGACAGACAGTAAGTTGAAACCAAGGGATTCAACAAGCATCACTTTATCCATGTGCTGATCCCTTGAGATTGCAACTCTACCTAGGCCCAATACCTTGCTTTTACCAGTGTCAGCAAATGTGATGTGACTTTTATCACATGGACGTAAGGTTGAGTCCATGAGAAGACTTCGATCACCAAATATGTGGTTAGTGCATCCCTTGTCCATAATCCATTCTCAAGCACGAGGTGTCGTACCCTAAAGGCAGTTAGAGGATAGGCTTCACAAAGAGTATTGTGAAGCATAAACATTTGACGACAAGAGGATTATTAAAGCTCGATCAAGGTTAGGACTGATAGTATGACCGGCAAGCGATTCAGAACTAAATACATAGTAAGACCATTTGGGCATTTTATCTTACGTCCCATAATGTGTTTTAGGTCCCCAAAGAATAGCATCAAACGCCTTTGATTTCCTACCGAGACCTTTCCCCAAAAAGGAAGTTAATTCTTCTTAACCACCCACATCTTCGGGGTGGCTTAGAAGCAATGAGTCTAAGTGCAGCATCGAGAACTTGACTTTGGAGCCCTAGCAAATAGCCTTGCAGGAGAAGAACGATACTCATATGAATAAGCAGAAAAGTTCTTAGTTCTATGAACATAGCGATTTGAAGACACACGCTCATATCCATAAGTCTGATTATGGTTTCCCTGCAAAACATTGGCGTTAGGGTGAATCAGTGAGTCTCAGATTCAGATGAAGCCTTTGGGCCATATGAAGCCATAGGTCTGGGGTTTGTCTTCTTCCTTGGTGGTGTCATGATGACATTCACAGGAAGATTCTCAATACAATGTTTAGGTACCCAGATCTTCTTCATAGGTGGTCCATTCCTGCAGTTAGTACCAATATGCCTAGCAAACACTTCACCATTCTGATTCTTAAACAATTTATAGTTTGCATCAAAGGATTCATGAATAGCAATTGGGTTAGCATAAGTAAATCCAGATAAGGTAGATGGATCCATTGAAGGTTCCTTTGCAGCAACCCATGTAGTTTTGGGGTACTGCTCAGGCTTCCAGTAAGAACCATCAACATTCATTTTCCTCTCGAACCCAACACCTTCTTTCCTAGGGTTTCGGTTCAAGATCTGCTTTTTGAGGACATCACACAGTGTCTGATGCCCCTTAAGGCTTTTGTACATTCCTGTTTGAAGCAATGTCTTCAATCTAGCATTTTCATTAGCAACAACAAAGGGCATCCTCTCAGAGAGGGTTAGTTACCACATCGACGGTTGAAGATATTGAAACAGAGCAGCAGAGAACACTCAAAGAACAGTAATTAGCGCTATCATGCTCAAGACATTTTAAACATGGTGGTTCAAATCCTTCCCGAGCGGGACTAACTGCTGAGCGCTGTGACTCGTTTTCCTTTTGAAGATCTTCATGAGCCGCTCTCAACTTCTCAAGATCTTGCTTCCTTTGAAGATAATCATAGGAAAGCTTTTCATGGGTAGTTGAGAGTGATTCATGACGACCTTCAAGCTCTTGGTACTTAACATGAAGATTTTTATATCTTCAATTAAGGACCGAGATCGGGTCATTTCAGCGTCCAATGATCATCGCTTTTGTCTAACAGTTTTTGAATATGTTCCATAGCTTTACGTTGTTCACTTGCAATTTTAGCAAGTGTTTTGTAGCTGGGTTTGATTCACAATCGAGTCATCATCGCTTGATGTTTGAAAGTAAGCATCGCGTGAGTTTACCTTGGCACCGCGCGCCATGAAGCAAGAAGTGGGAGCGGAGTCGCCCTTGTCACCGGCATCGCTTGGTGATGGATACATTGTCTTCGCTGAAGATGGACTTGGCAACGAGGTCAAGCTAAAGCCGACTTGCAACGCCAGAGTCGACTCCTCCTCAAATTCCACCACTTCGCTTCCTCGTATGCATCTCCTCTGAATCCATTTCCTTGCCAACAAAAGCATGAGCCTTGCTGCATTTAACTTTTCTTGTGTGATGAAGACTTGAAGTTGACTTGGAAGAAGATTTTGAGTATTTCTTCTTCTTCTTGTCATCGTAATCATATTCCTTGCTCTTCTTCTTTTCTTCTCATTGTCCCACTCGTGGACACTCGTGAGATGTAGTGACCAGGTTTCTTGCACTTGTGACAGTGTTCTCTTCTTGTGGTCATTGGAAGAAGCTTCATCATTTCTTGAACTGGATCGTGAAGACTTTCTCAAGCCTTTCTTCTTAGTGAACTTCGAACTTCTTCACAAGCATAGCAAGCTCCTTTCCAAGGTCTTCACTTCACCGAACTGCAATGATTCTTCTTCAGATGAGGAAACAGCCTTTGCCTTCAAAGCGAAGTTCGCCATAGTTGGGACCATAGATATCTGTTTTCTCGATAGTCGGAACTCATCTGTGTTAAGCCTCTCAAGTATGTCGATGGATCGAGTGTCTTGAAGTCGTATGCTTCTTGAATCATAAGAGCTAGAGTGTCAAATGAGCTGTCAAGAGATCTCGTAAGCGCCTTGACGATTTCATGCTTGGTGATCTCGGTGCCGAGAGCCCAAGCTCGCTTTGTGATGTCGCTGAGACGATCAAACGTGAGCTGGACATTTTCATTGACATTTCTCTTGAAGCGTTGAAAAGGTTGCATAGGACATCGATTCTTTGATCTCTCGAGTTGAAACACCTTCATTGACTTTGGAGAGCCAGTCCTGCACTAGCTTCGACGCTTCCAAAGCACTCACACGGCCATACCGCCTTTGGTCGATGATCACAGATGATGTTCTTCGCAGAGAATCGAGTTGAATGAACTTCTTGACATCAAGAGGGTGACACCTTCACCAAGATTGGGAACGCCGTTTTTACGACATACCACGATCAACATCATGGCTTCAAGATGCATACGCATCTTATTCTTCTAGTAGGGATATTCAGTGCCATCGAAGATAGGGCACGCAACGGAGACTTTGATTATCCCTGCAGTCGACATAGCTAAAACTCCAGGTGGTTAAACCGAATCACACAGAACAAGGGAGTATCTTGCTTTGATACCAATTGAAAGTTCTAGTTATCGACTAGAGGGGGGGGGGGTGAATAGGCGATTTTTACGAAAGTCTTCAAAACATGAAAGTTTCAAAGACAAACATGAAAACTGGACCTATAAACATGCAGCGGAAGATGAACTACACTAGACAGGCCATAGTCAAACTAGTATGAAGCTAAAGCATGATGACTGATAGCAGCTATGTAGTAGGATCAGGATGGAAGATAGTATGAAGCCAATCAGAACAAGTAGTCACACAATGAAGACAAATAGGTAGAGTAATCAGGCAATGACTTCAAAAGACAAACTGCAAGTAAGGAGAGTAAGAGATAGAACCAGTGTGTTGTGAAGACAAGGATTTGTTCGAATAGTTCCCAGCTTGTTTGTGACAACTGTGACGTCTGTTAGGGAGGCTGAGATTGAACTCAAGACCGTGTCTTCACCTTATTCCCTTGAGCTAAGGACACAGTCCTCGCCTAATCACTCTGGTAAGTCTTCAAGGTAGACTTCAAACCTTCACACACTTCGCTCACCGCAATCCACAATTACTCTTGGATGCTCGAACACGACGCCTAACCGGCCGGAGGATTCCAGTCCTCAAGTGTAACAAGTCTTCAGATCACGCTGACAGAAAGACTTCAGTGATGCCTAACACTCTTTGGCTCTGGGTGTTTGGGCTTTGTCCTCACAAGGATTTCTCTCTCTCAAAAGCTTCGGAGGTGGGTTGCTCTCAAACGACAAAAGCTGTGCACTAACCCTGAGCAGCCACCAATTTATGGTGTAGGGGGTGGGCTATTTATAGCCACTAGGCAACCTGACCTGATTTGTCCGAAATGACCCTGGGTCACTAAGGAACTGACACGTGTCACAACGGTCAGATTTCAAACACGCGCGACAGCTTGACTTGGGCTACTAGTAAAGCTGACTTATCCGACTTTGGATAAGATTTGCTCTCATTGTCTTCGCTCGAAGACATAGGATTTTGGTTGAGCATCACTTCAGTCACTCTAACTTTGTTCACTTGGACCCCACTTAACAGTGCGGTGGTTCCTATGACTCAACAAAGAAGAAAAGAAACAACAAAACTACTAAGTCTTCGCGCTCCATAGTCTTCACTCAATGTCTTCTTCTGTCACAGTCTTCAATGTGAATATCTCCATGTACCACCATTATCTTCAATGTCTTCATACATTTTTAGGGGTCATCTCCGGTAGGTAAACCGAATCAAGGAGGGACTACTACCTGTGTTATCCTGCAATTCTCACAAACACATTAGTCCCTCAACCACGTTTGTCGTCAATAATCCAAAACCAAACTAGGGTGGCACTAGATGCACTTACAGTAGCTCCCCATCCAGGTGAGGATGCTAGGCTGCGCGTCTGCATCGACATTCCAGGGCTCAACAGGGCCGCTTCTCAGGAGCTTTTCTGGCCTTCGCGCTTGGGATGCTGCGAGGGCCCACCGCACAGCTACGTTCACATCCCCTTCAGCCTACTGAGCGTGTCGTCCACCTACCAGCGCAACTTGCGGCGTATCCTAGCGGCTCAGGAGGCAAGGCACCACACCGTCCTGACGGAGATGGAGACAGTCCTCAAGGAACCACCTGAGCCCCTAGAGCCTCCTGAGGCTCAGGGCCCTGCGTAGCGACCCAACCTCAAACTGTCAAGTCTCTGTGCTTCAGTGTCATCCCTGGATCGGTAATGCTGACACACACAGTACTCGAAGGATTTATAACAGAGTAGCAATCACACAGTTATTACATCGAATTTCTCAAAAGAGAACTTAATACAATAAATATGGCTTAAGGCCATCTAATACGATAACAACGGAAGGCTTGGAAGATAAAGTGAGTCCATCAACTCCAACGACATAGCTGAGCTGCACGTCAACGACCTAACAAACCTTACTCCCGTTTGAAAAGTCTGCAACATAATACGTTGCAGCTCGAAAATGGGTCAGCACATGGAATATGCTGGCAATATAACACGGTAGAGCAAGAACAGAATATTGCTATCACTACATGCATATTTGGCTGGTGGAAAAGCTCTATGGTTATAGTTTTTGCGAAAAGCCAATTTTTCCCTACAACAAAGGAATAGATTTTAATTTAACTATCATGGTAGTTGAAACATCATTGAGAAGGTTCCTCCAACTGAATCCCAATTAAAGTAGTTATCATCCCAACAATATTAATTTAGAGTGATGAGATACTTAGGATACTCCAAGTACTAGATACACAAGATTGTCCATAACCGGGGACACGGCTAACCATGATTAGATTGTACACTCTACAGAGGTTTGCGCACTTTTCCCCACAAGACTCGATCGCCTCCGTTGGATTTCTCGCACTACATGGTGTTTGAGAAATGGATGACCGAGACACAGTCTTTCAGAAACATTAACTCTCTACTCCGGGCAGACCATACCAAACCTACAACCCTCTACCTGCTGATCCACCTCTTCAAGAGCTTCACGTAACTTACTCAACTATGCTAGAGCCCATAATAGCTTGTGGCTGCACACGGAAGTTTCTAGCATGAAAATATCTCAGTTCCCTTCGAGCCTGGGTGGTGGTCCATAGGAAAATCACACGGTACCCCGGGATTTCCAAATATACAGGCAACACTGGATTCTCTAGGTGCCTCAATCCACCCAGATGTGTATTTAAGTTGCCACCTTAAGTTGAACCATTAATTAACAATCTCACATCTGTCATGGATTTCACTCACCAAACCACGCCTCACGAGCATAGCATAGCAATATAAGCAATACGTAGAAGTAACTCCTGTGGGTTTGAATATAACAGGCAATAGGTTCTACCTCATCAACTACTTCCCATCCCACATGTTAATAACATCCTAATCATGCAATGTTTGAGGATTGAAACTAATGCATAAAAACTGGGTATGGAAGGAGTATGATCAATGTGTTACTTGCCTTGTCCGACGATCCATAAAACCTAGGGACTCAGAGTAGCACGCCGACCGGGAATTCTATCGCAAACAAACAATAGCATACATAAGCAATCAAGCAAAGATGCATGGGAAAAACTCAAATAAAAAGAATTTACCAAAAATTTCAACTTAAGAACTCCGGTTTGCGAAAAGAATCAAACCAAACGAAGCAACGAAACTCAAACGGCGAAAGAAACAAGATCCGTTTACTAATCTGAACTAAAGTCAAATTTTACAGTACCAAAATCTTGTTCAAGTTGATTAAATAGACAGAGGGTCTCGAGACAAAGATCTAGGCGCTTGAATCGCCTGATTCCGACAAACGAGCGAAAAGATAAACTGAAACGAAAATCGAATCAGAAATCGCGATCGAAAATAATCGCAGAAAATATCCGAGAAAAAGAAAACTGACGAACAGGCTAATGAACGAATGTTCGTTGTCTGTAACTATCGAGCGAAAACCGTTCGTTAAAACGAACGTACGGACGAACGACCGCTAAGTATTGAAACCGAGAAAAACCGCCGAACCAATCTAAAAAAACGAACTAGGGTTTCTAAAAAAACCGAATCGGTTTTCTTAAAAAAAACCGGCGGCGGCGGCGTTACCTCCGGCGAGGCTCCGGCAGGGCGGGGCTGCGGTGGCGGGAGGAGGTTCTGGGCGGCGGCGACGACGGGCGGCGCAAGGCTGGCGCGGCGCAAGGCGCGGCAAAGGCGGGCGGGCGGCGGGTCGGGCGGCAAGCGGCGGGTTTGGTGGTGGTGGGGGCTCGGGCGGGGTATTTAAGGAGGGGGCTTGAGGAGGGGGCAAGGTGGCGGGGAGGCGGAGTCCCGGCCGGACTCCGGGTCTGAGGCGGTGGCGGCGCGGCCTCGTGAGGAGACGACGGCGCTGGGAGCGGGCTGGCTCGGCTGGTGAGCTTCGCCCAACAAGCCTGGATTTTTTAAATAATTCCGCCGAACCAAAAATAAATCCTAGAAAATAAAATAAAATTCTAAAAATTCCAAAACAAATTTTCACCGTTTGAATAAAATATTTAGAACGAGATGAACATTTTCTTAGTCCTAAAATGCAATTTTGGAAAACGTGCAATTTTTCTAATGCAAATAAAATTGCAATAAAATCCGAATAAAATCAATTATTTGATTTTAATATTTTTTTGTCCAATATTTCAATTACTTTGGAGAAGTCATATTATCTCCTCTCATATATTTTAATATGAAATATTTTCGGAGAGAAAAATAATTAAAATCACTGACCCTCGTTTTCCATATTTGAAAAATTCAAATACGAAAACCGGGAAATCCCCAACTCTCTCTGAGGGTCCTTGAGTTGCTTAGGATTTCGAGGATCGCGAGACGAAATGCAGTAAAATATGATATGCATGAATGATCTATGTATAACATTCCAAATTGAAAATTTGGGATGTTACAAACCTACCCCCCTTAAGATGAATCTCGCCCTCGAGATTCGGGTTGGCTAGAAAATAGGTGTGGATGGTCTTTACGAAGGTCATCCTCTCGTTCCCAGGTGGCTTCATCCTCGGTATGGTGGCTCCACTGAACTTTGCAAAACTGGATAACCTTGCTGCGGGTGACTCGGCTGGCAAATTCAAGAATCCTGACTGGCTTCTCCTCATAAGTCAAATCACTATCTAACTGAATCGCCTCCAAGGGTACTGTATCTCTTAACGGTATATCGGCCATCTCAGCATGACACTTCTTCAACTGTGAAAGTGAAACGTGAAACACATCATGTACTCCGGACAGTCCTTCAGGTAACTCCAACTTGTAGGCAACTTCTCCCATACGTTCCAAAACACGATACGGTCCTACAAATCTCGGGGCTAACTTTCCCTTAACTCCAAAACGTTTCACTCCTCGCAAGGGTGATACTCGCAGATATGCTCTGTCTCCAATTTCATATGTTACCTCCTTGCGTTTTGAATCTGCATAACTCTTCTGCCTAGACTGAGCTACCTTTAGTCTATCTCGGATTAACTTAACTTTCTCTTCAGACTCCTTGATCAAGCCTGGTCCAAACAACTGTCGGTCTCCAACTTCATCCCACATCAATGGTGTTCTGCACCTTCGTCCATACAGGGCTTCGAACGGTGCCATCTTCAAACTGGCTTGGTAGCTATTGTTGTATGAGAACTCTGTGTAAGGCAAATTTTCATCCCGACTAGATCCATAATCTAGCGCACATGCCCTCAACATGTCCTCCAGAATCTGGTTGACTCTCTCGGTCTGCCCATCTATCTGCGGGTGAAATGTTGTATTGAACTCCAATCTCGTTCCTAAAGTCTGGTGTAGCTGATGCCAAAACTTTGAGGTAAACTGTGTTCCTCTATCTGATGTGATGGTCCTCGGAACTCCATGCAGACATACGATCCTGGTCATATATATCTTGGCCAACTTTGCACTTGTATAAGTTGTTTTCACTGGGATAAAGTGAGCCACTTTGGTCAAGCGATCAACTACTACCCATATAGAATCATATCCTGATTTGGTTCTGGGCAATCCGGTGATAAAATCCATGCCAAGTTTATCCCACTTCCATTCGGGTATCGGCATAGATTGTAACAATCCTGCTGGCTTTTGATGCTCTGCCTTCACTCTCTGACATACATCACATACGGCTACATACTCGGCAATATCCTTCTTCATACCCGTCCACCAGAAACGTTCCTTCAAATCCAAATACATCTTGGTGTTCCCGGGGTTATCGAGTATGGTGAGTCATGAGCCTCTTGAAGTATTAACTTCTTGATCTCTGTGTTATTGCGCACATAAACCCGGTCCTCAAACCATAAGGTATCGTGCTCATCCTCACGAAAACCTTTGGCCTTTCCTTTGCTCATTCTCTCTTTTATCTCGGCAATCCCTTCAATCATAAGAGCCTTGTCTACCAACTCCTGGTAGTTGTTGAATGTTGCCACCATCAACTGCATACTCATCTCATTATTCAGCCCTTCCATAAACTTCTCCCGTCATGCATCCGTGGCCACATCATCCGGGGCATAGCGAGATAACTTGCTAACTCATCCACGCATCGAGCCACAAGACGGTTCCCTCGGCGTAAGTTGTGAAACTCACGCTTCTTCATACTCATAGCTCCAGCTTGAGACATGGGCTGTGCGGAAAGCTTGTCAAACTTATCCCAAGTGACGTTGGCTATGGGGAAAGTGGCCGTATAATTTTCCCACCATGAGGCTGCTGGTCCATCCAATTGATGTGCGACAAAGCGCACCTTATCAGCATCTGTGCAACCTGCGGTGGTCAACTCCCTTCCAATACGGCGTAGCCAATCATCAGCAACTATAGGATCGGTGCTACTGGAAAACACCGGTGGTTGTAACCTCAGAAAGCGAGCTAAGTTGTCAACTGGAGGCGGGTTGTTGTTGTTTTTGTTGCCTTGGTTCTGGACTAGCAATTGCATCAAGGCATTCTGCTGCTGGATCAACTGAGTGAGCTCCGGCGGGAAGGCAAATCCGGTGTCACGTCTCGGAGGCATCTGGCGGGTTTAGACGGAAGAGATCAGAATAGAAAAGGAGTCTAGTGAGAAGGCACTACCCATATGCACATGAGACAAACACAAACATTTCACTCAATCAATCAAGCAAGGGCATACAAGCGTTCTAGAACTATCGTAACAAGTGCTCAACTACTACTATATACATGGGGGAATACTACTAATTATTTGGTGGTCATCTAGAAATTTTGATCGGTGGAAGACTCCATGATGTCTGCTCCAGCTTCGTCTTCAAAGTCATCATCACTAGGGTCAGAGTCGGTGTCGTCGATGATGATGTAGTTATCCGGGCAAGTGGAATCGTCGTCCTCTCCTCCCAGTGCTGGGTCTCCCATGAATACTTCGATCTTCTTTATCAGGTCGTCATTCTTCTCCAGTAGTGTTGTAATTTCCTCCTCATATCCATCGCGTGTAAACTAGAGTTCTTCTTCCAGCTCGATGATCCTAGTTGTTTCTTTCTTCAAATCTATCATGTCTGCGCACATCTGATTCTCTTGGCGTCGAATGTGCTGGTTTAACTCCTGGATAAATGTTGCAATGGATTTGTCCTTCTTGGTGCTGATCATCTCCCATTGCTCGTCTCGGCGCCCACATATCTGATAGATAGTGTCCTTAAGATCCTTATTGTAGACTTCTCCAATGCGTCCCATGGTAATGTGGGCTGCCATGCTCTTGCCTAGACTCCAGGTGGGTGCTTCAAAAGAAAATTCTATGGGCTTAGAGGTTGGCGAGAACGCCCTTCCCGAACTTGTACTTGAATCATCCAAGCCCTCTTCTCGGTAAGGTGGCGCCAGTACGTCCCGGTGAATCTTGGTATTCCAATGTTCAAGTAGCTAGTGACTTCCTTCAAGTGGCGTCCAAACGGTGTGTCTTCATCTGGCTGTGCAAACTTGTTCTTCAACTCCGCCATCCTAAAGAGTAGAAAATGGAGAGAAGTCAGAAATGAGTAGATAAGAGTGACCTATGGTTTATCTTAGTGGTCGTGTCCTACACTCAGCGTGTGCTCTGATACCATCTTGTAGCGACCCGACCTCAAACGGTCAAGTCTCTGTGCTTCAGTGTCATCCCTTGATCGGTAATGCTGACACACATGGTACTCGAAGGATTTATAACAGAGTAGCAATCACACACTTATTACATCGAATGTCTCAAAAGAGAACTTAATACAATAAATATGGCTTAAGGCCATCTAATACGATAACAGCGGAAGGCTTGGAAGATAAAGTGAGTCCATCAACTCCAACGACATAGCTGAGCTGCACGTCAATGACCTAACGAACCTTACTCCTCGTCTGAAAAGTCTGCAACATAATACGTTGCAGCCCAAAAACGGGTCAGCACATGGAATATGCTGGCAATATAACACAGTAGAGCAAGAACAAAATATTGCTATCACTACATGCATATTTGGCTGGTGGAAAAGCTCTATGGTTATAGTTTTTTGCGAAAAGCCAATTTTTTCCTACAACAAAGGAATAGATTTTAATTTAACTATCATGGTAGTTGAAACATCATTGAGAAGGTTCCTCCAACTCAATCCCAATTAAAGTAGTTATCAGCCCAACAATATTAATTTAGAGTGATGAGATACTTAGGATACTCCAAGTACTAGATACTCAAGAATGTCCATAACCGGGGACACGGCTAACCATGATTAGATTGTACACTCTGCAGAGGTTGGCACCCTTCTCATTTAGATCGAGTTGGCCTTGCCGGATGCGATGAAATTGGCGCACCCGGAGACGTGTCCCTCGCTGACGTGAAGAAAGAAGAAGTGGTGCAGAAGAGCCACAGACGACATCACGCCTAGATATGCCTCGCAATAGTTGGCGAAGATGGACAAGAGAAGAATGGAGTTGGGATGGAGATGTAGCGCCTGCAGCCTGAAGTGGTCGAGGACCTCGAAAAAGAAATCAGAAAAGGGGGGAACCAACCCGGCGGCGATGCTGCTCGTCAAGAAAGGGAAGAAGGTGCTTCCCTCAGGCTCCGGCGCGTCGGAGGCAAGCCGGAGCTCCGTCTTCCCCCTCTCGTTGCTCTCCCCCGCCGTCAGCAAGCTCGTGGCGGCTAGGTTCTTCTCCGTGACGTTGGGCGCATCAAGGGCTGGCTCGAACCAAGCCGGCTCCGAGGAGGACTTGACCTTGCGCGGCGCCATTGGTCGCAGATAAGGAGCGAGGTTGGAGCGGATCTAGAGGTTCCGGCAGCAAGGAGCGAGAAAGGGGATCTGGAGCAAGGCGAGGAAGAAGCAATGAAGACAAGCACTGTCTGCACCAGCCTTTTTGTCAAGACGGGCAGTTGCCGAGGCAACATGGGGAAGCGGAGATGCCCACGTCCAATCAACCGCCACGCGTCAACCGAGGCCGCAGGCTTTTGGGGCCCGCGGCGCTCCGCGCTTGACCTTTGGCTTCGCCTCGATGCCAAGCCCGAGCGCGTCTTGGGCCTGGGGGCTACTGTCGGCGTTCTAGGAACAGGGGTCCCCAGACTTGCCTGCCTGCGGCCAACGGCGTGGCTGAGCTAGCAGGCCCATACGGCCCATCTTCATCGATGAGGTATTCAAGACCCTCGCGAGGCGGACGACGCAAGACCTCCTCAGGAGCGGCCTCGCCAGGCAGGCTCACGAGGGGCGGAGAGATCAAGGCAAGGCAAACCTCGCGAGATCCTCGTGACGTGAGCCATGATGATCGAGACCAGGAGGGCGCCAGCGGGCGCAGTGTCCTGTTGTCCTCTTTGGTGCTAAGGAGGCAAGCACAGGAGCAGAGTACCGAGGCATCAAGCAAAGGTTTCCATATTGGTGCAACGAGACCAAGACCAGTAGGACGGCAAGACGGAGGTCACCATGGAGCCCAAGACGGCGTCACCACTGTGAGCCTCGCAGCGAAGACCGCTTTGTCGTGATAAGTTGTACTAGCTATCCCTTTCAAATTGGCCGTTGTTGGCTCCCTTCCCGCTCAATATTTGGGGAGAGGACCAGGGCCTATATAAGTAGAGCTAGCCACCACCGTAGAGGGGGATGGATTGACAGGCATCTCACCCACACAAGTTCGTCAAGCACAAGAACACCTCAACCTCAGGAGGCTGTTCTTCCCCTTGTACTGTTCATCATCAGCCCAAGAGGCAATCCACCACCACCACACTGGAGTAGGGTATTACACCACAGCGGTGGCCTGAACCAGTATAAATCTAGTGTCTTTTGTGTTGCGAGTTCGTCGAGTTCGTCCGCGAGATCTTAGCGAACTAGGGCGTGGATCGGTAGGGAGGAGATCTTCGTGCGCACCCTAGTGTTTGAACCTCGAGGGTTTTGCCGGAACCCATGATCCGACAATTTAAAAACCGAGATTCTCAATGCTTCAGGACGACGACAAGTTTGTAATTCTTCCCATTCTTTAAATGAGACCTAAATATGCACCCAATTACACATGTATGACTTCCCACCCATTTTGCTTCATTGGAGCATGTGCTTGTAGTTCAAATTTGAATTATGGACTACATTAAATGCGTAGAAAACTTAGTAATTAGTAGTATATACAATGGCCAAATGAACCCTGAATAGTTTCAAATTTCAGGCCGACACTCCTGTTATTCTATGTTGCCTTCAAGGCAAGAATAGGCAGCGATTATCATTTCGCCCACAAGAGGGGCATGTTTCCCTACCGGAACCACGAGGGTTGCGACAGGCTCCGGTTTGTAAGAGGCTTGTAATATAGCTTCACCCAAATTGGACAATTATATGTACCATGTAGTGACACCATGCCAAGTTTCATGATTTCCTTGCGAGTTTTGGATTTACAGAGATTTAAAAACCGAGATTTGCAATGTTTGTGGCCAAGCCAGGAAGGCGAGACGGTTGAATTCGTTCCCATTCGTTCCATGGGACCTAAACATGCACCCCAAGGAAACATGTACGTTTTTTCTAGCCATTTTGGTGCACTGGAGCATGTATTTGTAGTTCGGATTTGAATTATGGACATTAAATGCCTAGAAAACTCAATTAATGAAGAAAAAAGGTCAAACAAACCCTGAATAATTTCAAAGTTCAACGTGAATCTCCCGTTGTTCCATGTCGCGTGTAGAAGAAAATACGAGGCTAGAAGAGGGAGCGATTATCGCTTGGCACACAAGGGGACACGTTTCCCAATCAAAACCACGAGGGATCTTACGACAGGCTCCGGTTTGTAAGAGGTTTGTAATAAAGCTTGGCCCAAATTGGCAGTGTTTTTACCACAACATATATGTGCCATGACGTGACACCATGCCACCTTTGATGACTTTCTGGTGAGTTTTGGATTTATAGGATTTAAAAACCGAGATTTGAAATGTTTGAGGATGAGCCAGGGCACCGGTACGGTTGTAATTCATTCCCATTCCTGGCACGGGACCTAAACATGCACCCAAGGACACGTGTATAATTTTTCTAACCATTTTGGTGAACTGGAGCATGTATTTGTAGTTTAGATTTGAATTATGGACATTAAATGCCTAGGAAACTCAATTAGTGTATAAAAAGGCCAAACGAACCCTGAATAAGTTTAAATTTCAGCACGTATATCATGTCATTCCATGTTGCCCGTGGAAGAAAATACAAGGCGAAAAGAGGCAAAGATTACGTTTCGCCCACAAGGGGAACACATTTCCCTGTCGGAACCACGAGGCTTCTTTGAGAGAAGCTCCGGTTTCTAATAAAGTTTGGCCCAAATTGGACAATGTTTTTACCACGACATATATGTGCCATGACGTGACACCATGCCACCTTTGATGACTTTCTGGTGAGTTTAGGATTTACGGGGACTTGAAAACTGAGATTCCAAATGTTTGAGGATGAGCCAGGATGCGGGTACGGTTGTAATTCGTTCCCATTCCTGGCATGGGACCTAAACATGCACCCAAGGACACATGTATAAATTTTCTAGCCATTTTGGTGAACTGGAGCATGTATTTGAAGTTTAGATTTGAATTATGGACATTAAATGCCTAGGAAACTCAATTAGTGTATGAAGCGCCAAACGAACCCTGAATAAGTTTAAATTTCAGCACGGATATCCTGTCGTTCCATGTTGCCCGTAGAAGAAAATACAAGGCGAAAAGAGGCAGTGATTACGTTTCTCCCTCAAGAGGGACACGTTTCCCTATCGGAACCACGAGGCTTCTTTGAGAGAAGCTCAAGTTTGTAAGAGGCTTGTAATAAAACTTGCACCAAAATGGACAAAAAAAATTCCTCGACATATATGTGCCATGTCGTGACACCATGCCAGGTTTCACGATTTTCAGCTTAGTTTTGGATTTACGAGGATTTAAAAACCGAGACTCTTCTCACGAAATGTTTCCAAATAGCACACGATTCACTCACGAAAGCCGCGTGCCTACCAAACTGTGGCCGATGCACCCCTCTCCCCCTGCTGCGCGCGCGATCTGAGTCGTGCGTTCTGATTGGCCAGAACCCAAACCCCGCGGATCATACGTGTGCACCGTTGGATGCTCCCAGATCGAACGGCAACCCTGAGCCCTTTCGAGAACACATGCAGTACATGGGTAAGCACTATGCGCATGCGTCGTGCTAGCTCACGCTTCCTTCTCTACTAGGTTTTGTAAACAAGTTACCGTTTGTCGCCACTCCTCTCATCGGTTTCGCGCCTCTTCTCCCATCGTTTTCCCGCTACCAGTGTCAGTGCTCATTGAAGGCTAGCGACGACACACCGGCCATGTAAAATATCCCACACCGTTTCTAAAAGCACAAATGTGTGTGATAGGAGGGAGTAGGTCCCATAGGGTGACACGCCTTAATGGCAAGGAGGAAATTCTTACCAGCAAGGGCCGGCTTCCCATCTGCTAGCCTAGTCGAATAGAACATAGAAGTTAAGCGTGGTCGAGCTGGAGTAGTCCAAGGATGGATGACCCAGTGGGAAGTTGCATATCTCAAGCTTCATTTAAATGCTATGACATGCTATATAATATATCTCTGTAGTGACCTATCATGGCAATTATATAAACCTTGGGATCCTTGTTTTGCTAATTGGTAGACTATGTTTTTATGGGTTATTTTTTGCTCTAAAAAATTAAAGAATGATTGACTTGACTTGTCATGGAAATTATATAAACCTACTATGTTTTTATGGGTTATTTTTTCCTCTAAAAAAAATTAAAGAATGGTTGACTTGACCTTTCATGGTGATTATATAAACCTTTTTCAGGTTGCATGCAGGGTATAGGGGGCAGGGTGTTCTTCTTGAGCATGTCTCCCTTGTGCATTAAATAATGATTGACTTGACTTGTCATGGCGATTATATAAACCTTCTATGTTTTTATGACTTATTTTTTCCTCTAAAAATTAAAGAATGATTGACTTGACCTATCATGGCGATTATATAAACCTTTTTTAGGTTGCATGCAGGGTATAGGGGGCAGGGTGTTCTTCTCGAGCATGTCTCTCTTGCGCGGCTTATAGGCGCGACACCTATCTATGGGGTCCCCGAGGTATATATACTATCCTTTACGACAATTAGGGGTCCCACACAATCTATCCCTTTGACCGAACAACGAGAAGGGTTTGACCATGATGGTTTCCTATTGATACTAGTAAGGTACACGTGCATTGAACGCATGAGATTTGGTAACCAAATTATGCAGAAATACTACACTATAGCATGTAAGCTTTGAGTCATATATGCATGATGTAGATGTTCGTTTAATTCTTATAGTTCATCTCATCCAAAATCAATTAGTTTTATAAAAAAATCTATTTTAAGATTCATGGAATTGTGGATTGTAAATCGTAAAGTAAAAACAAAAAGTGACAATTCATTTAGAAAAAAAAGTTTGGGCAACTAATATATCGAAAATTCTAGAGAACAAAGGAGAAGTGCTTGTTTTTGAGGTTTGTGCATTATGCTTAAGTTCAACCATGGAGTCTTCTAGATTGTACATGTGGCAGAATCTGGTGGAATGTAGATGATATCCAACGGCCAATAGTGCTCGGATTTGCCATCTCTATACCGACGGATTGGCTTTATCCAACGACCAACTTTCAAAGTTATTCGCACACTATATAGGGGTATAGGTATATGTAAGTGCATCTAGTGCCACCCCTAGTTGGTTTTGGAGTATTGACGACAAATGTGGTTGAGGGACTAATGCGTTTGTGAGAATTGCAGGATAACGCAGGTAGTGTCCCCCATTGATTCGGTTTACCTACCGGAGATGACCCCTAAAAATGTATGAAGACATTGACGACAATGGTGGTATGTGAAGATATTCATATTGAAGTTTATGACATGAGAAGACATTGAGTGAAGACTATGGAGCGCGAAGACTGTGTCATTTCGTTGTTTCCTTTTCTTCTTTGTTGAGTCATAGGAACCACCGTACTGTTAAGTGGGGTCCAAGTGAACAAAGTCAGAATGACTGAAGTGATGCTCAACCCAAATCCTATGTCTTCGAGCGAACACAATGAGAGAAAAACTTATCCAGAGCTGGATGAGTCAGCTTTGCTTGTAGCCCAAGTAAAGTTGCCGTGTGTGTTTGAAATCGACCGTTGGAACACGTGTCGGCTTCCTTAGTGACCTGTGGTCATTCGGGACATAACAGGTCGGGTTGCCTAGTGGCTATAAATAGCCCACCCCTACACCATAAATTGGTGGCTGCTCAGAGTTAGTGCATGGCTTTTGTCGCTTGAGAGCAACCCACCTCAAGCCTTTGAGAGAGAGAAAATCCTTGCGAGGACAAAGCCCAAACACCCATAGCCAAAGAGTGTTAGGCATCATCAAGTCTTTCTGTCTGCGTGACTCAAGACTTATTACACTTGAGGACTGTGAATCCTCCAAACGGTTAGGCGCCGCTTCTGAGCATCCAAGAGTCATTGTGGATTGCCGGTGAACGCAGTCTATGAAGGTTCGGAAGTCTACCTTGAAGACTTACCAGAGTGATTGGGCGAGGACTGTGTGTCCTTAGCTCAAGGGGAATAAGGTGAAGACGCGGTCTTCGAGTTGAATCTCAGCCTCCCTAACCATATGTACAGCTTGTCACAAAGAATCGAACTCGGTCCAACAAATCATGTGTCTTCAACAAGTGACTGGTTCTATCTTCTCCCTCTCCTTACTTAGAGTTTGTCTTCGTGAAGTCATTGCCTATTTGTCATACCTGTCTGACTTCATTGCTTGACTACTTTTGTTGATTGGCTTCTCACTATCTTCCATCTTGATCCTTACTACCAAGCTGCTATTAGTCTTGTACTTTCATGTTATTGCATACTTGACTATGGTTTGCTTGTTGTAGTTTATCTTCCGCTGCATATCAATTAGGTTGTTTCTATTGTTTGTCTTTGAAACATCCATGCTTTGAAGACTTTCCTAAAATCGCCTATTCACCCCCCCTCTAGTCGAGAACTAGCACTTTCAATTGGTATCAGAGCAAGGTACTCCCTTGTTCTGTGTGATTTGGTTTAACCACCTGGAGTTTTAGCTATGTCGACTGCAGGGATAATCAAAGTCTCCGCTGCTTGCCCTGTGTTCGATGGAACTGACTATCCCTCTTCGGAAGAATAAGATGCGATGCATCTTGAAGCCATTGATGTCGACCTCGTATGTCGTCAAGAACGGCGCTCCCAAATCGGTGAAGGTGTCACCCTCGCCGATGTCAAGAAGTTCATTCAACCGACTCTACCGCAAAGAACATCATCTGTGGTCATCTAACCAAAGGACAAGATGGTCGTGTGAGTGCTCGAAACGCCGAAGCTAGTCCGGGACTGGCTATCCAAGGTCAACGGCGCCTCAACCCGAGAGATCAAAGGATCGTGTTCTTCGCAACCTCTTCAACCGCTTCAAGAGAAACGACAATGAAAATGTCCAGCTCACGCTTGATCGCCTCACCGACATCACAAATGAGCTTCATGCTCTCGGCGCCACCGAGATCACCAAGCATGAAATCGCCAAGACACTATCGAGATCACTTGACAGCTCTTTTGACACCCTTGCCCTCATGATACAAGAACGCCTCGACTTCAAGACACTCGATCCGTCTGATATACTTGAGAGGCTCAACACACATGAGTTCCAAATTTTCGAGAAAAGAGATATCTATGGTCCCAACTATGGCCGAACTCGCGCTTTGAAGGCAAAAGTTGTTTCCTCATCCAAGAAGAATCTGATCGGTTTCGATGATCCCAAGACATTAGAAAGGAACTTGCTATGCTTGTGAAGAAGTTCCGAAGTTCACTAGGAAGAAAGGCTTCGAAAGTCTTCACGATCCAGCTCAAGAAATGATGAAGCTTCCACTCATGACTACAAGAAGAGAACATGTCACAAGTGCAAGAAAACTGACACTATATCTCCGAGTGTCCACAAGGGACAATGAGAAGAAGAAGAAGAAGAGCAAGGAATATGATTCGGTGACAAGAAGAAGAAGAAATCTTCAAAATCTTCTTCCAAGTCCTCATCAAAGTCTTCATCTCATAAGAAGAGCTCATCCGCAAGGCTCGTGCTTTTGTTGGCAAGGAAATGGATTCAGAGGAGGAGTCTGCTTTTGAGGAGGCGGAGGTGGAGTCTAAAGGGGATTCCGACCGGGCGCTGTAAGTCCGGCTTTAGCCACAGCCTATGTTGCCAAGTCCATCTTCAACACTGAAGACAATGACTTCCACACCAACGCTGAAGCTGATGACAAGGACGACCCTATTCCCGCCTACTGCTTCATGGCACGTGGTGCCAAGGTAAAATCACGTGATGCTTACTTTCAAACGTCAAGTGAAGATGACTCTGATTGTGAATCCAAACCCAGCTACAAAACACTTGCTAAAATTTCAACCGAACAACAAAGAGCTATGGAACATACTCAAAAACTGTTAGACAAAAGCGATGACCTGTTGGACGCGGAAATGACACGCTCACAGTCCTTAGTTGAAGACATTAAAATCTTCATGCTAAGTACCAAGAACTTGAAAGTCGCCATGAAACGCCTCAACTACTCATGAAAAGCTCTCCTATGATTATCTTCAAAGGAAGCAAGAGCTTGAGAAATTGAGAGCGGCTCATGAAGATCTTCAAAAGAGAATGAGTCACTTCAAGCTCAATGATCAGTTCCGCCAGATGGATTTGAACCACCATGTCTAAAATGTCTTGAGTGTGATATCGCTACCTCTGTTGTTGAATGTTCAATCTGCTGCTATCGTTGCATTGTCTTCAACTTCTAATGTGGTAGCTAACCCTCTCATGGAGGATACCACTTGCTATTGCTTGATGAAAATGCTAGGTTGAAGACATTGCTTGAAACAGGGATGTATAAAGTCCGAAAGGACATCGACACTTTATGATGTCCTCAAAAGCGATTCTCGAACCAAACCCTAGGAAAGAGGGTGGTGGGTTGAAGGAAAATGAATGTTGATGGTTCCTCTCGAAGCCCGAGCAGATCCCAAAACCACATGGGTTGCTGCAAAGGGACCTTTAGTGGATCCATCCACCTTATCTGGCTTTACCTGTGCTAACCCTATTATCATTGATGAATCCTTTGATGCAAACTATAAGCTGTTCAAGAATCGAATGGTGAAGTGTTTGCGGTATATTGGTACTAACTGCAGGAATGGACCACCTATGAAGAAGATCTGGGTTCCCAAAAGTTGTCTTGAGAATCTTCCAATGAATGTCATCATGATACCACCGGGATGAAGACAAACCCTGACCTAAGGCATCATATGGTCCAAAGGCTTCATATGCATGTAGAGGACTCACCGAGTCACCCTAACGCCAATGTTTTGCAGGAAACCATACTCAAATTTATGAATATGAGCGTGTGTCTTAAAACCGCTATGTTCATAGAACTAAGAACTTTTCGCTTATTCATATGAGTATCATTCATCTCCTAAGGCTATTTGCTAGGGCTCCAAAGTCAAGTTCTCGATGCTGCACTTAGACTCATTGCTTCTAAGCCACCCTCAAGATGTGGGTGGTTAAGAAGAATTAACTCTCTTTTGCAGGAAAGGGTCTCCACCAAAATCAAAGGCGCTTGATGCTATTGCTGGGGACCTAAAACATCTTGTAGGACGCAAGATCAAATGCCCAAATGGTCTCACTATGTATTTTGTTCCTGAATCATTTTCCATTTATCCTATCTGTCTTAATCTTGATCTGAGCTTCAATAATCCTCTTGTTCATCAAATGTTTATGATTCACAATACTCTTGGTGAAGCCTATCCCCCTAACTGTACTGTAGGGTATGACACGTCATGCTTCAGAATGGATTATGGACAGTGGATGCACTAAACATATGATCGGTGATCAAGTCTTCTCATGGACTCAACCTTACGCCCATCGGACAAGAGTCACATCACATTTGGTTGACACCGGTAAAAGCAAGGTATTGGGTCTAGGTAGAGTTGCAATCTCAAAGGATCAACACATGGATAAGTGATGCTTGTTGAATCCTTGGTTTCAACTTGATGTCTGCCTCAATGCTTTGTGACTTGAACATGATTGTGATATTCGAAAATATCGCTGCCTTGTACTAATGGAATCGACAAGTCTCTAGTCTTTGAAGGGTATAGGAAAGATGATCTATACATGGTAGATTTCTCAGCAGGTCCACACTTGTCAGATGTCTTCTTGCAAAAGCTTCGAATCTGGCTCGCATCGGAGGTCGGGGCATGTCGGCATGAGGAACTTACACACACTCGCCAAGAAGAAGCATGTCATAGGCATCAAGGTGTCAAGTTCAAGAAGGATCATTTGTGTGGTGCTGCGAAGCTGGAAAGATGACTAGGCAAAGCACCCTCAAGACAATCATGACGACATCTCAACCCTTCGAGCTGTTACACATGGATTTGTTTGGCCCTACTCACTACTCTACCCTCACAACAACAACTTGTCTCTATGGCTTCGTCATTGTTGATGACTACTCAAGATACACATGGGTGCACATAATTCTCTACAAGACTGAAGTGCAAGATGTCTTCAGACGCTTCGCCCATCGAGCAATGAACAATTATGGCGTCAAGATCAAGCATATCAGAAGTGGCATGGGCACTGAATTCAAGAACACCGGACTTGATCTTTATCTGGATACCATGGGAATCACTCATGAGTTCTCTGCTCCATACACACCTCAGCAAAATGGCATCGTGGAGCTCAAGAACAGAACCCTCATTGAGATGGCTCGAACAATGCTCGACGAGTACAAGACACCAAGAAAGTTCTGGCCTGAAGCTATTGATACAGCATGTCACGTCATCAACCGTGTTTACATCCATAAGCTTTTGAACAAAACATCCTATGAGCTCCTTACTGGCAAGAAGCCAAATGTCAGCTACTTCAGAGTATTTGGGGCTAAGTGCTGGATCAAGGATCCCCATCACAAGTCAAAATTTAACCCAAAGCTCACGAAGGCTTCATGCTCGGTTACGGAAAGGACTCGCACTCCTACAGAGTCTTCAACCTCTATCACAACAAAATCGTCGAAACTGTGGACATGCGATTTGATGAAACCAATGGTTCACAAAGAGAGCTGCTGCCAAGTACACTAGACGAAGCTCCGCCCAGCGAATCTATCAAGCTGATGGGAACCGTGAAATCATGCCTTCAAGCACATCCTCAAGAGGAACTTATCATTTCGCACCTAACCAACCGTAAGACAATCCTCCCAATGATGACAATGATCAGCATGAGCAAAGTCTTCGCCCGCCATCCTCGAAAGGTAAATGAAGTATGATTGAGAAGATAATCGATAGCATCAATGCACCTGGTCCGCTTACTCGCCAAGAGCAACACAACTAGCAAATTTCTGTTGGCACTTTTCTTTTGTGTCAATATCGAACCCAAGAAAGTTGTCAAGCCTTTATGGAACCAGAATGGATACAAGCTATGCAAGAAGAACTTCAACAGCTCAAGCTGAACAATGTTTGGGAACTTGTCAAGCGTCCTGACCCTCGCAAGCATAACATTATTGGCACCAAATGGATATATCAAAACAAGCAAGATGCGCATGGTCAAGTCGTTAGAAACAAAGCACGTCTTGTGGCTCAAGGATATACTCAAGTTGAAGGAATTGACTTCGATGAAACATTTGCTCCTGTCGCTAGGCTTGAAGCTATTCGCATACTGTCGTGGAATGGGCTGTTTACAGGTGTCTTTGAAATTTTGAATGAACCGGGTCCGCAACTGGGTCCATGAACTAACTGAATTGGGCGACAAGTTCTTCAACCAAGTACGGGCCGTACCTTCCAACATCATGGTGAAATACTTCGCACACGCAGCTTCACCCACATCCAGCATCTCCATGGCCATCTCATAGCTTTCTCCACGCTTCGAGCCAAATCGGCGGTATAATTGGGTACCTTATGCGGCCCTTTGAAGTCCTTGGGCAAACGCACATTGCGTAAAGCGGGACGAGGCAAGGCACCCCAATGAGCCGACGTGACCCCGGTTCAAGATGGTCGACGAACCGCGCGAGCCGATGATCCTCATGTTGTGCTTTGCTAACTCGCCTCCCTACGTGCCTCGCCCGGTCCACCACCACTTGAGCGTCTTGAAGCCACCCGCCGGGTTGTTGCTGCCTGGCGGACCGCTTGCATTGCTTGATGCGGCCGGTTAGCGGGCGCCGCCTGCTATAACTCCGCTTGGGCGGGGTGGAGTGATCCGATCCCGACTCATGAATACGCTTCGTTGAGCCAGGGCCGCCCCGAGGAGCCTTTACCCGGCGTGTCTCTATCGCTGTGGTGAATCACCTTCAATTGAATCGCCTCAACCGTGCCGCAACCGCAACAAGATTATCCATCGGGTTGGAGTAGTGACCCGGAGGTGTCTGCACAACCCGGGCGCCGCCGTATGATGGCGAGGCAGATCTATCACACGGGGCTGAACCGCGCGCCCGTCCAGTGCTTCGGCGGTTCACCACCGCGCGGATTATCGTCCCTCGCCCGGGGTATTAAAGAGCTCTCTTCCTCGAAAACCAAGGCAAACGGATTCTGTACTTCCTTTTCATGACTTCATGTGACGCGCTCGATCCAAAGATGAGCCTATAAGCTCAATGCATCCAAAGCGGCCCGCTCCGCCGCCATCCTCACGTCTGCGGCTGCCAGATCCGCTTTAGCTTTAGTGATCTGCTCCTTCACCTTTGCAATCTCTGCGTTGTGCAGGTCCTGATCCACCGGATTAGCCTCTGCCATGAGCGCAGCCAATGCGTCGAACAGCTCAGATAAAACTTGAGCCGGTGGGCGCACAGGGCCTCCTTCCCTGCTGCCATCACGCTGATGAACCGGCGACCATGGGCGCCATGATCAAGAGTGAAGCGTCGCTTGTGTACCGCCATGAAGATTCCAACCCGGTTGGGTAGATCAAAGGGTCCGAATACTCTCCCGTCGAACAGCCCCGATCCGCCATCTTGGTACCGGTATGCAGAGACTCGGTTTCTCCGTGACGACTTCGTCGCCAGAGTAGACAACGGTTTCGCCGCCAGATGCTGATCCGCCCTCATAGTCTCCGTGGGCGACTCCCACGAAAGCACGCTTGACGGCCGGTTTAGCGAGGCAGGACTCTTCTTCGCCCGCTGAGCCGTCTCGGCGAGGTCGGTGCAGATGTCCGCCCAGCCCTGCTCGCCCGATCTTGCCGATGAACACGTGTATGCCACCAAAGGGGACCCGGTACCCGTACTCGATCGAGCCGGCCTCGGGGCCCCAGTCTGCATCGTCGATGTAGAGCTTGCCGCGACGGCTCTTAGTCATCCGGCCCACAGCATAGCCTTCAAGTCCTTCGAACTTGCCCCCTAAGATCATCAAACCATCGCGCGATAGCCCCACGGTGGGCGCCAATTGTCGTGGAATTGTCACGGCAGATGTCCTCGTGAAAGGACTTAGTCGCAGGGCCATCGTACGGGTTAATTTAGAGGGGTTAAAGCGGACACAAAGACACGGGAGTTATACTAGTTCGGCCCCTTCGATGAAGGTAAAGCCTACGTCTAGTTGTGATGGGATTGATGTGATTTCGGCGACTAGGGAGCAATAGCTTCGCCTAAGCCTCAATTGTTCTGTCCTTAAACGCCGCGGGTCGCCCCTTATATACGCGGGTTGGCGCTTGGCCGGTCTCAGAAGTCCCGATCCGCTCATACAAGTGTCCGCTCGTCTCTTCTCTCTTATCTTACATCACAAGTTACAAGACTAAGGTGGTTTACATAAATGGACCCTAATCCGCCTCTGGGCTCTGGGCCTCCTTCATGGGCCCTGATCATGGACGAGGGTAACCCGGCCCCTTCAGGGCGGTTTACACTCAGTAGTTATATCCCCAACACATACTACTAGCCTATGCTAACCACCACAACATCTTGCTATATCAAATGGATGTGAAGAGTGCATTTCTCAACGGCAAGATTGAAGAAGAAGTATATGTCGCTCAACCACCGGCTTTGAAGATCCAAAACATCCCGATATGGTGTACAAGCTAAATAAAGCCTTTGATGGCCTCAAACAAGCTCCTCGCGCTGGTATGATCGATCAAAGACTTCACGAAGAGCAAAGGCTTCAAACTGGATCCCTTGATCCCACACTCTTCACGAAGACATATGATGGTGAACTGTTTGTATGCCAAATATATGTGGATGACATTATCTTCGGCCGCACCAACCGAAGTATAGTGATGAATTTGGATACATGATGCAAGAACAATATCGGATGTCCATGATGTGAGCTCAAGTTCTTCCTTGGTCTTCAAATTAAATCAACAAAGGAATGGCATCTTTATATCTCAAGAAAAATACCTCCAAGATTGTCTCAAGAAGTTTGGAATGCAAGATTGCAAAGGATACACGACGCTAATGCCGACCAACCATCCGGGTCGCGCGACAATGGTAAAGAGTTCGATCAAAAGGTATACCGCTCCATGATTGGTTCCTTACTTTACCTATGTGCATCTAGGCGGATATTATGCTTAGTGTTTGCATGTGTGCTCGATTCCAAGCGGCACTAAAGGAATCGCATCACTTAGCCGTGAAGCGAATTCTTCGATATTTGGCTCACACCCCAACACTCGGATTATGGTATCCAAAGGGCTCAAAATTTGATTTGGTTGGAATTTGGGATGTTGATTATCTGGTGACAAGGTGGATCGCAAGTCTACATCAGGCACATGTCACTTTCGGGATGATCACTTGTCCATTGGTCTTCAAAGAAGCGAACTGTATCACTCTCAAGCTGCTGAATCTGAATAAATTCTCTTTGGATCTTGCTGTGCTCACTTCTATGGATGAAGCAAACTCTCAAGGACTATGGCATCAATCTGAAACAAGTACCTCTCTTCTGCGACAACGAAAGCACCATCAAGATTGCCAACAATCTAGTCCAGCACTCGAAGACAAAGCACATTGAAATTAGTCATCATTTTCTCGGGGATCATGTCATGAAGAAAGATATTGACATCATTCACGTCAACACCAAGAGCAATTGGCGAGATATCTTCACAAAGCCCTTGGATGAGAAAAGGTTTTGCAAGTTACGGTGTGAGCTAAATATCTTGGAATCCTCAAATGTCCTGTGATCAAGCACACATCCTAACACTTATGCATGTTGATGACTTAGATGTGCAACACACGTAAAGTATATCTTCAATCAATGAAGACTTGCATTCGAATGTGAATACATTAACGTGGAATTTGACTTGGAGCGCCACGATAATTGTGCTTGTGTCTGGGTCTAATACTTCATATACGTGGGTAACGCCACCACCAAATTTGTCTGTTTGAAGTGTTTCACTCATGGCGTTATTTCTGCAATATCTTCGCATTTGATTTGTCTTCAACTTCAACCTATCTTCATGATTTTCTTCACTATGTTGATTTGGTTGCTTTCGATATATATATATATATATATATATATATATATATATATATATATATATATATATATATATATATATATATATATATATATATATATATATATATATATATATATATATATATATATATATATATATATATATATATATATATATATATATATATAGTTCTGTCTCTGAAATTCACTTATAGCTATGTCTTCCTAGTTGAATCTTTTGAACTAAGTGAATGTGATCGGACCCTAATCTCTATGCTTTCTATCTCAAACTCTATCTGTCCAAATCATATGCATTCTATTGAAATCTGTCGAATGTCTTCTCTGCGTCCTTGTCGTGAGAAGACACGAGACAAACTTTAAGTCTGTTTTAAATGATTCATCCTTATTGTTGAAATCCGGAGAAGCCGGAACGACCATCCGACAAACCTGGCGGGCGTGGGAACATGGGACAACTTAGAGTATGTTGCATGCTTGCCACGTGCCCCTCACATGTGAACCGCCAGGGGCACCTGCGTAATTGAACTGTGCCGCACACCTCCTTATAAATACATGTCCCCTGCGGTAAAGAAAACCTTCTTCCACCTCTCCACCTCGTCAAAACCCTAGCGCCACCGCTAGCTCTCGACGACACCGGCGACGAAGCGCTTAGCTGCCGCGACTTCTCCGACGCCGTCCTCACGCCGGCCGTGAACATCGTCCTCTCCGCCGCCGCCGTAGGTGTCCTCCGTTGCCAAGTTAGGGCACGGTGGATTGAACTGCTCGATCTCCTTTTCTTCCCGTCTAGCAGTTCTTCGAGTGGTAAATATAACTCTATTTTTACCATCTTTTTGATCCACAAAGATTCATCCTATTTACCAAAATTGGTTTCTGCCTATACAATTAGATCTATTCTGTCTGCATCTCATACTGCCTAGTATATTCACTTAAGCTTCACAACTAGTTAGATTCCTCACTTGTACTTATTCACGGATTCATACAAATCTGGAACCAACTCTCAGCGTATAAGTGAATGTCTTCGCATCATGAGGTCAATGTCTTCAAAGTGATTTATCTTCAAAATCTTACGAGAATGCATATGACCTCTTCCCTTCCTCGCATCTCTAATGCTGTCACAGTACATGTCCGTGGAGAATCCTTGTTTCTCATAGTCTGCATTCGTTTGCAGAATTCTTACGGCATCAACTTAACTCTCCCGAAGCCAGTTCCTGTTTGTCCAGCAAACACAAGCCTTTGAAGCCTCTGAACGTATTGAAGCCATTCAGTTTGAAATTCATGGCTGCAGATAAATCAGTTAGGAAGGGCGGCAGACAGCGTCGTGGGGGAACCTCAAAAGATTTGCCTGATGACCTCGCAGAGCTTTACAAGACAGACCCCGAAGGGAATTACAATCAGCGCAAGACACGAATCCAATGGATTCGTCGGTATTGGGCTGAACAATGGTTCAAGTACAAGTTCGTGACCCAGGAATACGCCGAGAAGAATGCTATCAAAAGCCCTTGGGGTGATATTCTCTTTCGAGGCCTTCCACCCAAGAACAGGGCTGAAGCTATTGCACAGGGTTTCTACCCTTGTATGGTCCGTGGACCTCAGCCTGAGAATGCCGACCCAACGTCATTGCTCTGGTGTCATGACGATAATCTCTTCAAGCGCAACTTCCAGCATGCAAAGGATTCGGCCAAGGAAAACAAGAAGTCATTGGGATTAGACTTCAACCTGGTCCCTCTCGCTCCCGGCCGACGGCTCACGTGATGTTGAACCCAATGTCATCGGTCCTTCTACAACCTTGATGGCCTCATCACTCACATTGCGGTCCAAGGTGCACAAGTGGATCACTCGATGACGATGTCGACTCGATGAAGCCCAGCTCCTGCTCCAAAGCCGCGAAGCAAAAGAAAGTCAAGGCTTCAAAGTCACTGCTCCTCCAAAAGCTTCACGTGTGAAGCCATCATCTGCACCTCCCGAAGCCGTGTGCAGCAGTCTCAAGATCAATCCGTATCTCCAAGAAGACGGAGAAGAAAAGAAAATTGTCAAGAATACTGATCCGACACTCGACTCCTGCTGCCATTTTGCGCGAAGAGCACATTGATCATCCCAAAGAATGAAGATCTTGCGGATGATGCACTTGAGCAACTAATCAAGAGCAAGGAAGAAGCGAAATTTTCAACAATTTGCCTCTCTTTGATGTGGCAATCATCCATCACTTCATTGATGAGTGGTTTGACACCCCAAACATCATCTTTGAAGATCTGCAACTTCCTATTGGCCTCAGTGTCTCCGTCAATGGAGCCATTGCTTCTGAGCTAGCTCTTGCTCAGCGCATCGTTGAACTGAAGAACAAAATCGACTATGAAAAGCTCGGTTCAAGAAGCATATGGCTGCACTCAGCGTGCAAGATGTCAAAACTTCAAGGTCATGCTGCACGACCTCAAAGAAGCCTTTCTCAAGAAGCGCGAAGAAGCGGAGGCTCTCGTGGCGCATGAAGAGTCTGGTGACAAGTGTGTACTAGCCTACAATGAGGCCGAGAAGCGCAAGGCTCTTGGCCGTCCCGGCATTGACCCTGAATGGCTGCAAAGAAAAAAAGCCTTCAACTCGACCAAGCTGCACCTTCAAGGCAGGAAGAACCCGCATAGTCTTCCCAAGCAGCATGACTGGCTCGAAGCCAAAGGTCAGTTCAACCGCTTCAATGTAAGAAGACGAGGGCTCTTTGAGGTGAAGCCGTAAAAAGGAAAAATCCTCGAAGCCTCGATGGTGCTCCTCCAAGAAGAAACTCAAAAGCAAGAAGAATCGGGCTGCTCCCACAGAGCCCTTGGTTGTTGAACCTATTTCGGTGATTCGCCCTGCATCTGAAATCCAAGAACGACGGATGATAGTTCATGAGCCTGCTTCCACAGAGGCTCATGAAGCTGAAGACATTCCAGCAGTTGATCCCATCGCTGCTGAAGACATTGGTCACCATGATAATGTTGAAGATGATGAAGTTCTTCCTCAGATCGAACCAAACCCGGTATCATCGCATGTTCTCACGAACAGCGAACTTACCAGCATTGGTCGTCCTCTGACGCCAATTGCGCAGGATGCATCATGGGCTGATCACCCACAGCAACAAGACTCCCCAAGTACTCCCCAACAACAACAACAACAACAAGAAGAGGAAGACTTTGAGGCCCAGCCAACCCCATCTCCAAAGGCGTCGCCAGCATTACGCATGCTTTGCAAAGGACAAAGGCCTCAAGTCCCTCTCTCGAGCGTTCCAGAAGGAGAAGTGCACCACCAACCTGTTGCACGTCAAGTGTTTTTAGAAGCCACTCCTACTGTGAATGTCGCCGTGTCTGAAGCCAAAGCTGCTGAAGACAATCCGCTGCATCAAATTGATGGCACCCAAGAAGAAGAAGAACGTGTCCCTACTCCCCCTGTTATTGAAGAAGTTATTCCTGATATCAATGTGCCAGTTCCCGACCCTCCAACTCCTCAAGTGGAGGTTGAAAACATTGAGGCTGCCACCTCCAACACCAATGAAGCCAATGACACACCATGGCTGAAGCAAATGTGGAGCCTGCACCAAATGTGCACGAAGCCAATGAGGCAACTGCTCAAGCATCTGGCCGAGCAGCTGAAGCCTCGATTGTTGCCACTGCTCCAGCCCGCCACCAAGGCCCTACACAATTGAGCAAACATACAACTATGGTCACTAATCACAAGAAGATGGCCTGTTCGTCCCTTCGCCTCATGCCTCACGGGTCCTCGGTTCGACTATCATATTGCGATAGGCCTCGTGTCCGAAGCCAAAGACAAGACCGCCAAGGTTCCTGTGCACCTTGCCACCTCTGTGGTCTTTCAATGCAAATGGCTTCAAAGCCCACAACACTTTCTTTGACAGCAAAGAACCCTACACAAGGCCAAGGATATCATCTCACCGCTTCGGAGCTATCAAGAACGCTATTACTCCTGCTTACAGATGATCAAGGGCGATTTTCCCTCATATCGCCTCGACACTGAAGCCATTGCTGGACTGCCCTGCTTAGAAGAAGCACTTGATTGCTTTCATGATGCAGGTTTGCTCGGCTTCATAACAGACAAAGAACACTAGAATGAAGAACTTTTGCTTCAATTCTATGCTACCCTCCACATCCGCGGCTACTACAGAGATACGAAGACATGGTTCTCGAGTGGATGACAGGAAATGTTCGTCATGAAGCCAAAGCTCTTGGCGTCATTGAGCCGACAGCCTACCCACTCCGGAGAGTTGTTTGAACTGGTTGTCAACTCCACCGTGATGCAATCGAGAGCATCTTCCATAAGCGAGCCCAACATGAGTCGGATGTTGAGCATGATGAAGCCTCTCGCCACATGACGCTGAATACCCTCGAAATTCTTTGTTGATGACCTTGAGTATCCGCCTCGTACAATATATCACATCATCGATCGAACTCTATGGCCTATCAAAGGGCATTCATCATCTCGCAAAACTTGAAGGAGCCATGAAGACATTGGTCTTTTACATCCTCAATGGCACCAGCTTCAATACGCAAGAATTCTTCATCCGCAATTGGCTGCGTCTCGATCGATCTTTTGGTCTGAAATTTTATGCTCCATGGGTTATGCGCCTCATCAAGATGCACTCGCTATCAACTATCAGCCCTCCGCTGCAATCATCCGATCTTTCTACGGAGGTTGATATGTCGATTGAAGCCATATACCCCGAGCCTGCCAAGAAGCCTCTTTGTCTTCAAAATGCGGATCACCATAGCTTCACTCAACCCATGGAAGGCGCCCAAGCAAAGAACTCGTGTCTATCCTCCGGCTGGGAACACACGTCTCGCCTCATCGTCGCAGATGAAGCTACCGAGAGCACAATTGGCCAAAGACCGAGTGAAGCGCTCGCATCCTCAATGATCGAGAACTTCTTGTCGCACTGCATCAGAAACAAGATAAGCATCACTTCTGGCTCAAAGCGACAAATGCAAAGCCTCTTGGTGGACGTCAATCGCATTCGAAACCTTGCCACCAAGAATGCTTTTGTCACTCACGAGACCGTCGGCGATCATGGAAGAGTTTGACCTGATCGGTCTTGAAGCAGATCTTCAAGACGATGGCTTCACTGAACGCTTCAAGTTTGACTCCACTCCTCCACGGAATGCAGTCCTACGACGAACTCCATCACTTGAAGACTCTGACTATTCTTCCTCCGCGGCAACTGTCAATGCCAGAGTGATCAATGATGAAGATGATGCTACTTCACCGCCCCCTACTTCTGTTCACATCGACACTGCACCAAGTTCATCTGCGCCGCCCAACAACAACGACAACCCTGCTGCATCATCTACTTCTGAAGAGGACGAGTAGACGCTCTATGTCTTCAAACCTTTTTGGTCCTTACTGACAAAAGGGGGAGAAGCATATGAGTTTGATAGTCTTCAAGCGGGTTCATAAGGGCGGTTGCATAATATTTTGCCTAGTGTTTACAACTCTCGCTTTTGATATATTTGGTTCTTTGAGTTGTAACACTTAAACTCGATGGTCGTCTGCTACTTATTTGCTTTACTGTGGTGCGATGATAAATTCCGCATGTGCAATGATAACTGCCGCACTTAGATCATTCTGCAGACGTCCATTTTTCATTATGCATGTCATTCTCTTAGTTATATCATTTCATGCATGATGAATTATCTTCATAAGTTGAAGAGGATCTCCACAAGTACAACCTGCCATGTGCATTTGCATTCCAAAAGCAAATTACTTATATGCACATCTTCGAGGGAGCCTTTGCCACTTATGAAGACAATTCCTATCCTTTACAATTTCACATACTTTATCCCGTTGAAAACTTCAACCAGTTTGTCATCAATCACCAAAAGGGGAGATTGTAAGTGCATCTAGTGCCACCCCTAGTTGGTTTTGGAGTATTGACGACAAATGTGGTTGAGGACTAATGCGTTTGTGAGAATTGCAGGATAACGCAGTAGTGTCCCCATTGATTCGGTTTACCTACCGAGATGACCCCTAAAATGTATGAAGACATTGACGACAATGGTGGTATGTGAAGATATTCATATTGAAGTCTATGACATGAGAAGACATTGAGTGAAGACTATGGAGCCAAGATCGTGTCGTTTCGTTGTTTCCTTTTCTTCTTTGTTGAGTCATAGGAACCACCGTCTTTGTTAAGTGGGGTCCAAGTGAACAAAGTCGAATGATCAAGTGATGCTCAACCCAAATCCTATGTCTTCGACGAAGACAATGAGAGCAAAACTTATCCAGAGTGGACGAGTCACTTTGCTTGTAGCCCAAGTAAAGTTGCCGTGTGTGTTTGAAATCGACCGTTGGAACACGTGTCGGTTCCTTAGTGACCTGTGGTCATTTCGGACATAACAGGTCGGGTTGCCTAGTGGCTATAAATAGCCCACCCCTACACCATAAATTGGCGGCTGCTCAGAGTTAGTGCACGGCTTTTGTCGTTTGAGAGCAACCCACCTCGAAGCCTTTGAGAGAGAAATCCTTGCGAGGACAAAGCCCAAACACCCAGAGCCAAAGAGTGTTAGCCATCATCAAGTCTTTCTCATCTGCGTGACTCAAGACTTATTACACTTGAGGACCGTGAATCCTCCAAATGGTTAGGTGTCGCGTTCTGAGCATCCAAGAGTCATTGTGGATTGCCGATGAACGCAGTCTGTGAAGGTTCGGAAGTCTACCTTGAAGACTTACCAGCATGATTGGGCGAGGACTGTGTGTCCTTAGCTCGAGGGGAATAAGGTGAAGACGCGGTCTTCTGAGTTGAATCTTAGCCTCCCTAACCATATGTACAGTTGTCACAGCAACTGGAACTGGTCCAACAAATCCTGTGTCTTCAACAAGTGACTGGTTCTATCTTCTCCCTCTCCTTACTTAGAGTTTGTCTTCGTGAAGTCATTGCCTATTTGTCATACAATCGACTTCATTGCTTGACTACTTTTGTTGATTGGCTTCTCACTATCTTCCATCTTGATCCTTACTACCAAGCTGCTATTAGTCTTGTACTTTCACGTTATTGCATACTTGACTATGGTTTGCTTGTTGTAGTTTATCTTCCGCTGCATATCAATTAGGTTGTTTCTATTGTTTGTCTTCGAAACATCCATGCTTTGAAGACTTTCCTAAAAATCGCCTATTCACCCCCCCTCTAGTCAATAACTAGCACTTTCAGTATACATATAGATGTGTCCCATGCTAGACCAAATAAAGTTTGAGCGCATGCGTGGGATGACCCCATGCGCCATCGCCTCCGGTTGGGAAACTGACATCATACATATTGAACCAGGCTTGGAGTCGGGTATGGTGTTCGGTTTGTAATGTAGTTTGTGGCCCATCGACGTTGTGCATTTGGGATTTAAACACATCACACACCACTGTACCTATACATATTTTCGGGCCGCATGCAGTGTATACGGGGTCTTCTGATCGACTACGTCTCCCTTGTGTGGTTTTTTGTGACGACATGTATATCTGTGGGCTCCCCGAGTGTATATATATCATCCCTTTGACCGATAATGAGGGGTATGTGTTGGCCATGAATGTATTCCTCCTAGTTTGTGTTAGGGCCGGTCACTGTCACATGTCGCTCAACCAAAGCTCGAGCTCATGTGTTGTCAGGATTCCCTCCCACATGCTCGGATTGCTGGGTTCAACCTACATCATACCCTGCGTATCTCGTCCTTAACTACCTTGCCTTCATGGTTGTTGTCTGTATCGAGAGGTAGGCACCACATCTAAATTGTACATTATTCTGTATTGACCCCTTCCCAACGTACATCATTTTAGGCCACATGCAAGAGGTGTTGGTTTTGTGGTCCCTTTCGTGCGATTTTTATGATGGTTCAATCTATTTGCCCAAGCAGTTTATCGACAACAATAGCTGTCGTTTGACCAAACGATAGATTCATTGGTCTGTCTTATGGTAGGTCATGGCGACATGCATGTATGACCAAAATATCGATCATTACGTGCATCCGCCCCGCAGATACAAAGTGGGAGGTGGTGGGCCAAGCATCCTAGCTAGGTACGACATTATGTCATTATATATATATATATATATATATATATATATATATATATATATATATATATATATATATATATATATATATATATATATATATATATATAAAAATAAAATATCCGTTACAGTAACGGAGATAGGTAAATAGCTCAGGTCCGGTCCTTAGTTAAGACCCCCTAGCGCAGATCCACATCCTCTATTTCAACATGACATCTCATCCATATCGCCGCTTATTGTCCTTCCCTCTGTGCGGTTGGCATGTGTAGAACACATAGTTTACGATGACATCTCTAACAGACATTTATTGCTAAGTGTGTAGGTTCCAAAACGTGAGACTTTTACAATGTCAAGAACATAGTAAAAATCGTTGGACATAGCTTGCGGCACTTGCAAGGAGTAGGAGAGGATGAAGAGGTGGATGGGACAATGTTGCGGGTGCGGCCAACATCGATGATGATCTGGTGATTCAAGGAGGAGGCAAAGGTAGCATGGTAAGGGCAGATGACTTAGGAGAGACACATGGGTGGGGGTGGGATAGGAGGCGTTTGATAAAAATGGCACACATTTCCTTTAAATGACACAACTGAATTCTCCCTCTAGATAATCAAATAAAGTACCCACCTAAGGAGAAGGACAAAGCTCTAGAGAAGTTATAAATGTTGATTAGCAAAAGGGGCCCATGCGTTGCAACGGGTTAAAAAAATCACATGCATTAAACACAACAAATATGGCTCGAGAAGCTCCACCCGTGTCGCCCGTCTATTCTTCTTCCTGGATTGTTGATAGTGGCAATAGTGTCCACCTGATTACAATACGCCCAAGGCCATTCTCAACTTATACTGATCTTAGGGATAAGATGAAACTATGTTTCTTAGCAGAGAGAGTAGGGCATGAACAATAATGGCGAAAGCAAATGCACATAGTAGATAACCTTGTAGAATGTATAGAAAGAGAGGCTGGAACAGAATGGTTCACAAAATGTACAATCTTAACTCTACTACAGACTATAGAAAAACCAAAGATAATCAGATGCATGTTCTTCCAAAATAACTTCAATTGGTGGCACTGCACTTAGATGAAATACAAACTAATAGCCGCATTTGTCCAGGACAAAATGTCAAGCATTCATAGCTATCTTATGATTGCTATTGTCAAATACAAATCATGGTGAAGAACTATTATAACTTCTCTATAGCAATAGCAATACCCTATATAGATCTAACCCAATCAATCGCATACATAGGAAAAAGCAATAAGGCAGAAAATACGCATCTCAAATCACAAGAAACACACCATTGCCACGGATATGGCTTTTGCAACCTTGGTACTTCGAATATATTGCTAATGGAGAGCCATGCTGAAGTTGAAATAGGGACCCGTTCCCAACTCCTGGACTACAGCCTTCACGACATCCAGCATGGTGGAGCCGGACCGGAGCAAGTCCATGTCAGACACACGCAGTGGCAACGGCCACAACCGACCATGCGCGGGTCGTGAGGTGTTGATGGAGACACATGAACCGAAGTGTTATATACAGATAGGCATGGGCATTCGGTTCTAACTCAACCGATCAATTCGGTTCTGGGTTTTGACAACTTTGGTTACACCTCCTCACAAGGGTAGCTATAGCTTGAGGTATTGACATGCATATAGATATATCAACAACAACAGTTTTTTATGAAACTTGCAAATAAATTATATGCATCATACCTCTGTAAGTGACGACAATGGACAACAGCAAAAAGTTTTGAACTAAAGAATATAGTAATTACATTATCTATGGCTGCTACACGCCAATGTTTTAATAAGAACGACAAAAAAGCATACTTATCACAAGAGTGCTAAATAAAATACAACCTTACTTTCTTTTTATAGATTAATATTACAAATGAATAGTCTAATTAGTTAAGATCCACAATCCTTGGTAGCATAATCTTGGACAATAGCGCCCCAAACCCCTATTTACCTCCAACAGAATCATTGCCCTACTGCAGCGCGCCGTGATGTGACTATTCTGGAGTGCAGCGAGGCCGAACATGCAGACACCGCAAGCGCCGCTCCTTCGGCGAGGCCTCAGCCCACGCACACCGTTGTCGTCCAGTCCAGCAGGGTGCTTTTGCCGAGTCGGCTGTTGTGCCGGGCGCGTGTGTGATAGCTTGCTACATGCTACTGCTGCGTACGTGTGCTTGCTTGGTGGGTGTTTGCTGTGCTAGCTGTCATGCGCACTTGCGTTGTGTTGGATAGGAAAGGAGATGACTGCAAGTCATAGGCGCTTACTTGTCTTGTAAAACTACACAAGTTTTCCATTTTTCATCAAATCTTTCCAAGCATTCTTATCAGAAGCAAGCGAAGCGTCAACATCCTGCAGCCAAAGTAGAATCTGTACTCAAGGCAAGGTAAATAAACAACAGTAGATTGTCCGCACTTAATGCAAACTGAAGAACATGGGTTGATATTTGACCAATATATGAAGCCAACTGAAGAACATGGGTTGAGATTTCACCAATATACGAAGCCAACTTGTCTTCTAACACTAATAGAAAGAAACGAAAAAATTATGACTCCACGAACATATCATTAGGTTGACCTTTCCTTGACACTTTCAATACATAGTTAGAGCATAAAAACCTGAGCTTTAGGACTGTCCTCTGTAGCATGGTGAAGGGTTCAATAACACGTCCCAGGCCCAGGTAGGCGAGCGACAATAGTGTGGACGTGGCCCAGCCTCGCCCCGAAAGCAGCACAGATTGAGAAAAGCCTCCTTCCAAAGCAGCATCATACTCCTTCAATGATTCGATGTGAAGCAAACACCAGTTACAATGAACCAGGGTGCTCGGCTCCATTCCAATTCTATGTACTTGACGTCGAGGTTATCAAAATAAACATCATAACTTTTGCATTTTTGCTAAAGAAAGCCATTTTATATTTATAAGTACCTCTGAAATTATGCAATGGCCTCAGCTATCTGTCCAAGAGAATTGACCATGATGCAACAATACTCATGCAACGGTATGCATAAACTCTAGACTCCAACCTATGAGTGGAAGGCAAATCTAAATAAAGCTGAATACAACATAGTATTAAATTTTATGCAGATTAATCCACTTGCATTTGAAAGAAAGAAATTAAGACCAAGGAAAAAAATCAAACTTTAGCATTCAAATTTACATCACAAATACTAAAGTTTTCATTGCCGATTGACACTTTATCCCTTCCTCTTTCTTATCCACGGTCCATCTTCTACCTGCTACATCTCTCCCACCTCCTCCCCCAGGAGATACACTGACATTTTTTTAGGCGCTAACTCTAGTATAACACGACTTCGAGTATAACCTTCAGCCCTGTGCATGAATCAAATACCGTATTAGCTTCAAATTGGAATAGTAAATAACTACGAATTTCCCATGTTTATGCAAATCGAACATCAAATCTGCTCGTTCACAAAACATCTGTTTCATAGAGAGTTACCTTATAAACCTCGCTCTGGAATTACATAGAGAGTTACCTTGATCCTAAATGGCGGCTTACAGTTACAATATGCACGACAAAAGTTATTAAGAAAATTGCGTTATTTACTTGCTCGCATCAATTTAAACTGCCAGTTGCTGTAGCTATTTTCAAAAAGGAAAGAAGATGGCAAAATAATACAAAGTTCCATCCTATAACCATAAGTAAACTCAGTCGTAAATCAAAGATAACTACTACAGGAGCTGATCCGTGCTTTCATTCTCATATGTGACAGTCTGTTATAATTAACCAGTTCCCCATATTATAACAACCATTGCATTGTAATACTGTAACTCTAATGAACAAAAGAAAACATTTTATCGGAAGCAAGGAGCAATTATGACAATACTGCAAATAGTGGACTATCCATGTATTCATCTTGACATAAAACATCTAATAATCTTGAAAAAGCTAAATATAGGATGCATAAGCTACTCGATGGGGGCATAGCTACTCCATGACCTGATCCACCCTTTCAACATCAGAGTGTTATGTACCACAATCACAACCAGCAGTAGGAAAATAAGACCAAAGACATATTACTGTAGATTGCAGAGAACCAAATACCATGATTTCAATCCTCCTTGTCTACATACCTCAAGTGGAAAACCGGCCTACGAAGTTGCGGTGAACCGTAGAACACTGTCAGACGAGTTTAGTTCACTCCTGGCCCTACATCATGTAACATTTTGATCTCTCTATGCTTCAGTTTGGGAAGACCAGTGATAACAAAAACTGATCCCCACCATGCAGCGACAAAGGCAATATTGTAGCTCTGATTTGAAGGCCACACTATAACCGAATCTTGCAGTATAATTCAGAAAGAGTTTAGAGAATTGCAAGAGTTGCGCTGGAATGGACTCTATCAAATTGCACAATCAGAACAATTTGCTCAAAAACTATGTGGTAAAAACGAAAATGCATAAAAACTGCTTGCTTAAATGTTGGTGCACCCATTGGCATTTAAATAAAATGCTAGTATATTATGGAGTCGGACCTCATCATCATGAACTACTGGAACAACACGCCAAAGAAGTGGTTCCCCTCAAACCTTTTTTTTTCTTAGCATGAAACTGAACAATCGTGAAAGCCTGAAACGTGAATAATTACGTACAAAATTAGAACTGAATTTACGCAAGATAGTGTGAATTCTGGATGAAACAAGCAAGTCAAACACCATGTGAATCAATAGCGGAATCCATGTGAAATTCTCAAGGGAACTAACTAACTTACTGGTGCAAATCCCCTTGGCGCATCACTTGGACCAGATAGAGCTGCAATCAAGACAAGCGCTAGTCACAATTCTGCATTTATCGACAGGTCCATTGGAGGAACAAGAAAAAACTCAGGGGAAAGGGGACTGACCAGGAAACAAATTGGGCCTGGAGTCGTCGGAATTGCACGAGCTTGGCCTCGAGGATGAGTCGCCGCAGCTTCTTGAGGTCGCAGAAAGAGGGAGTCGAAAGAGAGAGAGAAAGGCCGGGCCTGCAGGTCGCCATTGAGGTCCTGCCTAGGACAGGTCCATTGGAGGAACAAGAAAAAACTCAGGGAAAAGGGGACTGACCAGGAAACAAATTGGGCCTGGAGTCGTCAGAATTGCACGAGCTTGGCCTCGAGGATGAGTCGCCGCAGCTTCTTGAGGTCGCAAAAAGAGGGAGTCGAAAGAGAGAGAGAGAGAGGCCGGGCCTGCAGGTCGTCATTGAGGTCCTGCCTGGGGCAGATTCCGGTCGAGGATCCTTCCTTCTTATGACAGCCAAGTCCAATCCGGGTCGGGCACTCCATGGCTTTGTGTTGGAGAAGAACACGGACCCTAACTCGATCCAGGACTCCCATCTCGATCCAAATCAGAGAAGCAGGTGAACAAGAGGTTGGAGATTGAGGAGGCTGTGGGTGGCGCCAGAGAGGATTAGGGGCAGATGTGGAGGGGAAGGAGGAAGGGCGGCAGACGGCTGGAGAAGAAGACCGGCGGGCGGCGGCGGACGGCCGGAGAAGAAGACCGAGGGCGACGGCGGGCAGAGGCCGGCGAGGAGAGCATACATCGAAGGAAGCCATCCGTCACTTTAAAAAGGACAGCGGGCTGAATATACTAAAGTACAGGGCGTTGTTTGCAAAAACGAAACGTTTTTCCATGGCTACTCGGGCCAAGGCCCAACTGGATCATAGCCCAGCTAAGCGACCAAGAAAGATAGTATTGCAGATACAAAATTTAGTACCACCTTGAATTATTAAGAACAGTAAAACTGAGCCTAATCCCTGCTCTCTCATGAACTAGGCATTTCTGGCCGTTTGATTGCGTTTGTTAAACGTTTCTGGTCGTTCGATCCAAAGTTAGCGCTAAGTTAGCAGCAAACTGGGCCTAACGTTGCCTGGGCAGCTACTCCCATAGCTATTTTGGACTCCGGTGGTTAACTGGGCCACTTTTCCTGCTCGGCCCAAGGCAGAAAAGGCCCTCTCCTACATGCGTTCCCGTTCGACACAGGAACGGATCAACGGCGGGCGAGAGGATGCGACCGCTCGACACAGGAACGAATCGATGACGGCTGAGAGGATGCGATCGCTCGACAGGAACGAATCGGCGGCGACTGAGAGGATGCGTCGCGAGGTCGACAGGGGGCGGATGCGGCGTCCTCTCGATTCTGGCGAAGTGGGCGACCTGCGGTGGGATCCAGCCTACGCGCGTCGCTCGCGAGGGAATCCAGTGCGAGGGGATCGAGCGGAAGCGCTGGATGCGGGCGCGCCTGGACCCTAGCGACGGTGAGTGGTCCGGTGGTCAGCCCCGGTGGTAGAGTTCGATGTCCACGGTTGTCTGCTTAATCGAAGACTCCACAAAGGTACGGAAAGCTGGGGGCGCCCCGCCTACCCTGCCCTGGCGCTCGTGTAGCGCCTCGCATTGTTCGTGCATTCTTCAAAGTTTGCCATGTTCCCCCAGGTTTGACAGGTGTAGTGAATTCCAATTTATGTGTGTTATTTTTGCTATATTTGCAGCGCTACTTGGGATTGCACAGAATGTGATGTTGGCCAGTTACCTACATATGCTCTGTGTCAGGTTCTCCCCTCTTCTTCCCCTGGTAGTAACGCAGTACCATCTAGGAGCTATGCTGCTCCGGTAGTTCGCCCCTTGATGTGCATATTTCCCTTCCCCACTACAATCCCTTCGCGCTCAATGTTTGTACCGATGCTAATTTCTGCTCTTAATTTGTGGCAGTTATTGACGCCCAAGTGCTCGGGACTGGTTCTGGCTTGTTTAACATATTTCTCGGGGTGTTTCTGGGGTTTTTTTGTTCCTGAATTCTGAAACCTGGAATCCCAATGGCTGCTGGCAGGTTAGTTAAGTGGAATGTCATACTACATAACCCTAGCAGCACACCCTTCCTTTCCCAATCTCGGACAAACCTAGCCGCACCAGTGAAGGCAGAGCGAGCAGTTGGGCAGCGGCAACGGTGAATCATCCACCTCCCAGCGGCGTTGATCATCACAATGGCGACCTCGCGCACTCCCTTCCCGACCTTGACCTTGAAGAACGGCTTCCCCTACATCACTTTCGTGTTCATGTACGATTTCCTTATTCCAATAAACAATCACCCCTGATGCCATCTCGATCTCAAATTTGCACAGGTGTTGCTATATTGGATGTGGTAAATTGATTTTGGTCAGATCTTGGAGATAGGAAGGGGGAGGGGTTGTGGCGGCGGGCAAACACAACTGACAGAGGTTACTCGAGTATGTTTTTAAGTTATCCCTATACTAGATCAATTAGATGAGGTCGAAGAGAACCTTGCAGATTCGTATTCATCACTCCAAAAGTTGTACTTACTTGAATATTGATTCTTAGTTTTTCATGTGCAAGGCATGGTGCTCTCCGCTGGTTCTACACCTACTTCTACACTTCTCCGCTTGTTCTACACTTCTACTTCTACACTTCTACTTCTACTTCATGTTACAAGACAAGTAGAAGTGTTTTTTTACCTAACAGGTAGAACCGATTTTTTCTTGCCTCCTCAGTTTATTATTTTTGGACAAGCACACCAGTTCAGGATTCATGCAGTAAAAATTTAGTGTCTCTCGGACTACATGGTCCTGTTATAAAGCCTACCTTTATTAGCACCTGATCACTTGCATATGACTGAAACTACTATCGTTAGCAAATATTTTTAGGTATCATTGTCATGCAGTATGAAACAATTGGAACGAACAGATGAGGTTAACTATATTTCCAATATGTTACTTACTGATCAAAAATACGGACACACTAAATGGCATTTGCCGCTAATCATGTGAGTGCCAGTATGACATATTTTATGCTTCACTAGGTATCTCAACTATGTAAAATCGGATAAATTTCCCTAAAACAAGCAAAATCACACGATTATGCCGGTACTAATTTACTTATTTTAATATTCTGCCTATCTTGACGTAAGTATCTAATTTTACCCCACCAATAGCGTGCACATAGGTATAGGGGCACTTACACATGCACACACATACACTGAGACTCAATTACATTAGAATTGGTCTAAATTTTTATTTGCCTAGCTTCAAAGATGTAGCAAAGACACGTAAGTAATAGTGATTGAGAATTTTCAATTATGGTGATTTTAGGTAAGTATCAAAGATGAGGTGTATTTGGTACTAAGTTTCTGCCCATATTCAGTAAGAGAAAATTTTGTTGAGTATTAAAACCATTATTATGTAACTTTATAGATGAGCTATTTTATTTGTACCAAGTAGATACATCTGCAGTTAATAGTCCACCATATGACGCTTCAGTTCATCGCTGTTTGGTTCATTATTATTTTTTCTATTGCTTTGTGGAAGAATAAACAATGCCTAATGGATTTCCCCAATTTTATTCACCTCTTTACAGACTAGCTGCTAATGGATTTTGTGTGTTCCAAAGGCAATTGGTTGGGTTCAGTTCAATTCCTAGAAATGACAGGAGAGATGCAAGTCCATCAGATTGTGCACTTCAAGGTTTGCTTCTTATGCTCGGTGCAGATGTGATGTAGTTAGAGATTAGTTATGTGCAGCAGCGTTTGTACATTTTTAAAAGTGGCTTGCTTTCTACTGTATTCCATTTGACATGAGAACAAATATAAAAGCAGATTTTCAGCCTTCTATCTCAATTCTCATTGCAATGTTTATCAGAATGGCACATGTTCCTATTTGGGGATATTTTGAAAGACCAATCTTCTTACTGTTTGTAAAACCGTACTATGTCCCTGCTCTGGCAAACTGACAATGAGTATGATGCTACATCTTCTATATTTCACCAAACAGTAATTGTGTGTTTTATATTGAACTGGACATTTTAATAGGTTGTATTCTTTCTCTTTGAAGTTTGTCTTTGCTGCCACGTCTAAACTTGATCTGTCCATGTGTGGCAATTATACCGCATGATTAAAACACTATTTTGCCTACAATTGCGCCAATCACTAACATTATGACGCTAAAATGGACGGGCGCAACAACGCGCGCCTTTCATGATCTAGTATGTTTTAAATTCCAACTGAAAGCGTAAAATCACGGGAAGAAGCATATTGTGATGATGAACCCACCGAGTCAATCCGTGCTTTATTATTAGGGATAGATATCCAAGGGTGCTTTCAGGTTTGTGAGGCATGTGCCATCAAAGTTACGCATTGTGTATTTAAATTTTTAAACATCCCCAATATTCCTACATATATTTGGCCACTTCCAGGTGGTTCTTGACTTCTGGCCCCTTTCATCGATCTTCGATGACGCGCCCAACCGTGAGCCCGCGTGGTCAAAGTTGTGCATTGGAATTTTGAACATCATAGACCACCCTTTTCACTCATATATATTTGGGCCACATGCTGGTGTGGCCGTCTTCTGACCCTCTCTAACATTATTTTTTGCTGCAAAGACTCTGATGATGCTCAACAGACACGGGTATAATATCTTAACCGTGTGCAATACAAGTGCACTGTGAATCACCACGCCTGCGCAAGCGCGAGCAAAGGTGGAGGTACTGGCTCAACTGTGTGCGATGCAAGTGCGCTATAAAATCACCACGACCGCGCAAGCGCGAGCATAGGGTGGAGGTACTGGCTTAACTGTGTGCGATGCAAGTGCGCTGTAAAACCACCACCTAAGCAAGCTAAAGGCTGGTAAGTTTATTTGGAAATTAGGACGAACCGTGTACGATAGACCAGCTAGCTCGAAATATAAAAACAAACTACCTGCCTTGAGCGTTGCAAAAATCAGCGGTTCCGCGCCACTTTTCCTTATTATCATACACGCATATTGTTATTGGACCTTGCGGTCTCTTGGGCACTCCCGCCCCGCATCAATTCCTTTACCCAAATTTTAGTAGCCGCCGTACTTCAACCATCGCCCACACTCCTCCAGCACCGACCTTATAGTAAAATTGCAGTAGCCGAGGCATTTGAACCGTCGCCGTCCCTCGTCCACCACCATCTCCACCCACCATTACTAGAATTTTCAGTAGTCGCGGCGTATCCTCAAACACCCCCCTCAACAGTCCCCCACCCCCCCTCCCCCTCGAACCCTAGCTCATGGCCATGCTGCAGCAGCGCCGCCGCCAACCCCTCCCGGTCTACCCATTCCTCCTAGTTTAGATAATAAAGTTCATGTTACCCAGCGATTCCCATACCGTCGCCCCACTTCCCTGAGTTTTTAGATGAGGCCTGCGGTGTCCCTCCACGCCAGATCCACATCCCCTGCTCCAGAATGTCGCAGCCTAAGCTCGACCACGTATCTCGGGGAGCCCGATGAGCGTTTTCGGCCAAGAAGAGGTTTATCATGGCCTCTCCGGCGGACGTTGGCGAGGTGGCCGCCGTTCGCCCCAACCTGTCGATCCCGGAACAACACGTAACCACGGAAGCCGGGGAAGACGTTGACTACATTGCCATGCCGAAGCTTCATGTCAGCGGGCTACCATATTACTGTATCTCGGGAAAGCTGGCTACGACATCAAGCTCGTCCACAACAACAGCTTCATGCGGGCCATGTCACAGGTTAAGTGGTCCATCCCAACCCCTCTGGTTCAACCATCATCTATCTCTTCGACGGCCCTGCCGCTGATCTCCTCCGCCAAGCGGTCAAGGATTTGCGAGCTTTATACGCCATTGAGCCCATTTTGTCATTTCTGAAGGACACTTTCTACGGCGGCGGCGGCTTGGGATCCTCAATTGCCAAGTCAGATCTCATCGACCACGACCACGACCACGAGGAGGGCACCCACGAAGGTTCTTCCAAGGTGAAACAGCCCATCTGTGACATCAGAGAGTGCACCATGGGTCTGTGCTCTTCCAATTGGAAGGATCCCGTCCATGAAATGTGAGGCAACATTCTATCAGCAAATCTTACCTTTTCTAGCTTGCCAACATGTACCCTTTGTTGTAGTAGCATTTTCCGTGCGGTGCTTTAACTGTACCGTGTTTAATTATTTCAGTTATGCAAAAATGTATTGTTCAATAGGGCTATGTGATGCTTAAGTATGAATTGTCCACTTCAGTTTCACGAATGGCCATATTTGGTTGTTTCTAGTGAGTAGATGCCTTGTTTATCTGTATTTGGTTGTTAGGTTGGTTGGAGTGAGCATTTTTCCAGTTATCGAGCAGATGCCTTGTTTATATGTATTTGGTTCTTAGTTTGGTTGCAGTGAGCATTTGTCCAGTTATCAAGCAGATGCCTTGTTTATCTATATTTGGTTGTTAGGTTGCTTTTTTTTAGCATTTATCCAGTTATCAAGAGATGCCTTGTTTATCTGTATCTGCTTGTTAGGTTGGTTGCAGTGAGCATTTGTCCAGTTTTCAAGCATATGCCCTGTTTATCTGTATTTTCTTGTTAGGTTGGTTGTAGTGAGACTATGTCTAGTTTCCAATGGCTATATTTGGTTGTTATACTGGTCATATACCTAATTTATTTCAGTCACTCACAATGTGTTGTTCATCATGTGCAAGTCGGAACTGTGCCGCTCGACTACATCAATACCAGTTTGAACGGCTATATTTGGTTCCAGTTATTCCTGGTGTAGTTAACACATGCCCTTTATTTCAGTTTTGCACATTTATCTAGTGTGATGTTTAAGAAGTACCTACGTTCTATTCATTTTTGACAATACCAGTTTGAATTACAATATTTGATGGCTGTTAAGCCTGCTGTCGGTAACATTGCCTTCCATTTTATATCTGCTTTAACAGCATGCTGAAACCAACACATTCAAGCTATCATTTGGAGATGATGTTGTTTACCTTTGCTATATTTGTTTGATGTTAAGGTTGTTGTACTTATCATGCCTTTCCACTACTTATGCAGGACAACAACAGGAGTGGCCACCATTTTCCACCGAGGTTAGCTTCATCCCTCGGCTTGTACTCCCCCGTCTTTCCATAAGGTAGTGCATATAGATTCAGGCCTGGACACTTGTTAGCTTCTAATATTGACTTGTTGCTTGTAGGTACATATGCCCTTGGCAAGGATCCACGCATCGACCCTTTTTGCGTATGGGGCAATGAGATATTCATGAACAAGCATCAAGTGAGGAAACTGATAATGATTATTAGCAAAAAGATACGAATGGTGGTAAGAAAATTATTTGTTTATGCTCTATCCAACACAACAATGAGTTGTAGGATGGTAACTACAAATTCTGCAACCTTCACTTTTTACTGCCCATAATGAGTTGTTAGACAACAATGTCTAAATCTTTTTCGTTCGCAGTGGTTCCCGAAGTAGTTCACTCAATATTACCTCGCAAAGTACATGATTGGTGGACACGCAATGAAGGTTAACGTATTTCATCCAGACTACAATGAGCATCGAGAAGTCGTAATGAAGACATTGAAGGATGGATGGGCGGTGATGCGGAGCATCCCACGATCATCCCCATGCATCGACAATCGTCTCATCAAGAGCCAGGAGGACCCATGACACGAGCTAGAGCTAGAGCTCTCGAGAATGAGGTGACTTCCTTCCTTAGTGACATCACATATGATCCACTCGAGACATGGCTACTACCTAAGTCCGATATGCTATGCATCATTAGGTGTCAAGAGGAGCATTCCGAAGATGCACGTGAAGACGGACGAGCCGCCAAGTCCACGGATGAAGAGGACCACGGAAGCGGACAAGTGCACCCTCCAGGCCCCGGACATCCGGCCAAGGACCCGGACATCCGGCCCCTGGAGACGCCAGCACCACCACCGAAGCCCAGCCAGAAACTCTACAGGGCCCGGACATCCGGCCTCCATGCCCCGGACATCCGGCCCCCCAGCCCGGATATCCGGCACCTGGCCCGGAAATCCGGCACCCAGCAACCGAATCGGCAGAAGTGGCCGCACCAGCCCGGACATCCGGCCGGATAGCCCGGACATCCGGCGCCTCGCGAAGGCCCGGACATCCGGCCCGACGCCCGGACATCCGGCCTCCCCTGCCTGCGTGCAGTGTATCCGGGACGAGTCCCATGTACCCCTTCGCCCCCTAGACTATATATACTCCATCCCCTTCCTCTTTCTAAGGTAGCACTAGATTAGCTCATATTTTGTGTGAGAGCCTTTGCTCATCCACTTGGCTACTTCTCCTCGGAGATCAGGACCTCTACAGAGAAGATCCCCCAAGCGGATTCAAGAACCCCTACTAGGGTGGATCCCATCAAGGCCTCCTCACGGAGAAGAACGGCTACCGTTTGTATCTTTCCTTTGTTGATCTTGAATCTTGTGCCACTTTATGTGATCGGTGATCTAGCACTTGTGTAATTGATCTCTTGTTGGTTAAGTGGTTTCTCTCTCGTTTTCCCCGCGTTTCCCTCTTGTTCTTCCGCGTGTTCTTCGTGATTCACCGTAGGATCCGCTCCAACGTGAAAGATCATCCACGTAGGGTTCCGCCCTACATCATCTTGGTATCATGAGCCACGTTGATCACGTTTTTGGAGCCCCTACCCCTCTTGTTCTAGCTTGATTTTGTTGTTTTTGTCCTAATTCCGAAAATTCCCCACAAAAATAGCCCCAAATTTTTTTTGTGATTCGTTGGTGTGATGAAGTTTTGTTGGATTTGATCCGCGGATTTCGTGTGTTGCAGGTAGATCTAGCATTCCCCCACCATTTCCACAATTTCCATCCACAAAATCGCCCGAATTTTGCCCCGGATTTGACCTCTCCACGCGGTGTTCATCAAGTTCGTCCACGGAACCAGAGCCCGGACATCCGGCCCGAACAGCCCGGACATACGGCACCCCGGACATCCGGCCCGACCAGCCCGGACATCCGGCGCCCCGGACATCCGGCTTCCTGCCCGGAAATCCGACTCCTGGCAGCATCAATCCCCATCCACCACCCCTTTTCCGCCTAACTCTTGCCAAACTTTGTCCCGTGCCCACATACACTTCCATATACCTCCACCACTTCCGCATAGCACCACCATAGCCTTTCCCACTACCAATTCCGACAATGTTGCCAAATTTTGCTTTGAGAATTTGAGTTGGGGTTTCCGTATCCTTTTGTGTTTCGGCTATCTAGGTACGGTTCAACATCAACATCACCACCGCTCATCTTCGCCAAGGACGGTAACATCGTCGACATCTTTGTCATTACTTGCAATTGCATTGATAACCATCATAGCCCATCTTTTGCGTTGCTTACCCATCGAGACTAGCCATTGAGTATTGCCGGCAACGTGACTTGTGCACATTAGTGATCATAGTCCATAGCATACCATACCAAAAGTGGTGCATATCTTAGCATCAACTTGTGTGTCACAAAGTTGTCATCGCATACACGATTGCTATCTTGGTTCGTGAAGTTTTGCACGAGAAAAGAGCTCAACAGAGAAAGAGCCAATCAAGCTTTTAAGCAAAGAGAGAAAGATAAGCAAAGAGCTTATGAGCAAGAACCATAGCATCATACAACATTAAGATTGTCATACTTGATCATCTTGGATCAACACATCGAAACACCATACATATAGCATACTTGGGATAGAAGTCGTTGCATTTTTGCTTAGTAGGTTGTGCACAAGTTCATATCCGCCTATTGTGCAATCGTGCTAGCGTCTCTCTAGTGTTGTGCAACAAGAGCATCTTGGTGAATTCCACATTTTGGCTCATCCTTGGTTGCATAACCCCATATTATCTATTTGCGTGTGTATTTTCGTGTACCATATCTTGCTATTGGTCTACTTGTTGCATTTGCAAATTTGTGAATCATTTCCAACATTATTGAGTCTCACTTACAATTGCATCAAATTTTGTGCCACCATCCTAACCGAACTCCACCATAAGATTTTATTTGTGTAGGTGTGAGAACCGACAAGAATCGGTACCAATAGTGCTATTTCATTGTCCGCATTTGAGTGAACTTGATTCATCATCAACATCGGTCAAAGGTACATTGGTATAAGTTCTTCTCCTTCTACCACTCACATTTTGCTTGGAATGATGGATAGGCCAAGTACCTCTACCAACCCACTCTTCATCGAGCAAGACGATGACATGTCATCATACGTCACCAAGAGCCACCTCTTTGGCGCACAACGTGCGTTGCACCAAGAACAACAAGCAATGAGCGACCGCATCGACAACCTCGCCACCGACTTGCGACTCTCCGAGCAACGTACAAGGGACTACTTCGACAACAAGTTCGACGCTCACAAGCAAGAGAATGATGCAAGAATGGACGAGATACGCGCTTTGATGAGCAACCGGCATCATTCAACTTCTTCATCATCAAGACGGAGCCGCTCGAGTCGACACTCAGACGACACCTTCTACGACTCAAGTACACCTACTTCGAACACTCTTCGTCGTGCCGCTCGTCAAGACCGTCATGCATCTCGCAACCCGCTACATGACAAGAATTCACAAGAGCAAGTTGATGATCAAGTTCCTCGTCCTCAATCAAACCAAGAGGCTTTTGCTCAAGCTCAAGAACGACAACATCTTTGTCGCCAACAAGAGGAAGAACGAGCGCGTCTTCACCAAGACGAACAAGACGCCAAGGCTCAACGTCTTCAACAACAACAACGTGAGGCGCAAGCTCTTGAGGCGCAACGTGCCCTTCAAGAATCAAGTAGAGCCTTCGCCAACCGCAATCGCAAACGGCGCAATCAAGAGGAAGCCCTTCGAGAAGAAATCCAAGAGAGGAACTACCAACCTCATGTACAACGTCAAGTTCCTCAAGCCCCTCCACAAGCTCGTCAAGCTCCACCCCAACCTCAAGTTCAACAAGGGCAAGTTGATCATGGTCTTCCTCCACGCCAAGAGCAACATGAAGACGATTACAATCCACGTCAAGGACGTCATCATCAACATCGCCAACAACACAATGAAGAGCAACGCTACGGCAAGCTAAAATTCACCATGCCCAAGTTCAATGGAAGCAATGACCCCGAAGATTACCTCTCATGGGCATTGAAGGTTGACAAAATCTTCCGGTTGCACAACTACGATGAAGCGAAGAAAATCGCTATGGCATCACTTGAGTTCCAAGAATATGTGCTCATATGGTGGGAACAAATCATTGAGCGACGACAAGCAAGAGGTGAACCTCCAATCACCACTTGGGCTCAAATGAAGGATGTCATGCGAGCACGTTTTGTGCCAACCTACTACAACCGCGACCTCTTCAAGAAACTCCAACTACTCAAGCAAGGAACAAAGAGTGTTGAAGAATACTACAAGGAAATGGAGATAGCCATGATTCGAGCCAATGTCAAAGAAGATGATGAGCAAACTATGGCACGTTTCTTGAATGGACTCAATCATCCCATCAAGAAGATCGCCGACTTCCAACCATACTCAACCCTCATTGAGCTCGTGCATCAAGCTACAAAGGCGGAACGCCAAGTGCAAGATGACTTCAAGTACGCCAAGTACTCATCCAAGACCTAAGGCTTCTCCAACAACCAAGCTTCAACGACTCCTCCAACATCTACATCAACCAAACCTTCTACAAACAACGACGACAAGTCGATTTACAAGAGAAAGTTGACAAGTTCAAGTCGTCCTCCTCCTACTACAAGCAACTTCAAGCCGCATGCTTCATCATCTACTCCGACCAATGAGACCATCAAAACAAGCTCCTTCAAGTGTTTCACTTGCAGCGGCCGAGGCCACAAGTCCTACGAATGCACCAACAAGCGCACCATGATCCTCAACGACGACGGCACCTATGACTCAATGAGTGATGAGGAGATGGAAGCCCTTGAGCAAGTGGCCATGCACCGGCAAGTGAACGAAGATGAAGATGATCAAGTCTTTTGTGATGAGGATTCGAGCCCCGCTCTCGTTGTCTCCAAGGTCTTGACTCTTCAACATCAACAAGAACACGACCAAAGATGCCACATCTTCCACACAAAGGCCGGCATCAACGGAAGGTCCGTCAAGGTCATCATCGATGGAGGTAGTTGCCACAACTTGGCAAGTGAAGAACTATGTTCCAAACTTCAATTGGTCAAGAGGAAGCACCCGCATCCCTACAAGGTTCAATGGCTAAGTGACTCCGACACTATACGAGTCGAGCATACGGTCCAAGTCTCCTTCAAAATCGGTGCTTATGAAGACACGTTGGAATGTGATGTGGTCCCAATGACCGTTTGCCACCTACTTCTAGGTCGACCATGGCAATTCGACCGTGGTGTCATCCACAATGGACGCACCAATCACTATAGCTTCAAGATGAAAGGGAAGGAATATGTGCTACGACCTATGTCTCCTACTCAAGTGATAGCCGACAAGCAAGCCACACATCATAGAGACAAGAGTGAGAAAGTGATCCACCCAAAAGTGAGTGAGAGCCACAAGCCAAACTTGAGCGCCTCTTCGCCTAGAGAGAAAAACCTCATCCTATTTGCCACCAAAAGTGAGATGAGAGAAGTGTGTGAGAACCCATCGAGTGTGATGCACTTTGTCCTTGTGTGCAAGGATGGAGAACCAAAAACTAACACCATTCACGAGCTACCTTTGGTGTTTCAATCTCTTTGCAGGAATTTCAAGATGTTTTCCCGATGAGCTACCTCCGGGTCTACCTCCTCTTCGAGGCATTGAGCATCGAATCGACCTCATCCCCGGAGCGCCTCTACCAAACAAAGCTCCATACCGAGTCAATCCCGAAGAAACCAAGGAGATTCAATGGCAAGTACAACAACTAATCGACAACGGTCATGTACGTGAAAGCTTAAGCCCTTGTGTCGTTCCCGTTATACTCGTGCCTGAGCCCGATGGAAGTTTTCGCTTGTGTTCCGATTGTAGACCTATAAATGCTATCACCGTCCGATATAGGCATCCCATTCCTCGCTTAGATGATATGCTTGATGAACTTAGTGGAGCCAACTTTTTCTCTAAAATTGACCTTAAAAGTGGCTATTATCAAATCCGCATACAAGAGGGTGATGAATGGAAAACTGCTTTCAAAACCAAATTTGGTTTATATGAATGGTTAGTGATGCCTATGGGTCTTTCGGAGGCTCCCGGTACTTTCGTGCGTCTTATGCATCATGTGCTTCGTCCTTACATTGGAGTATTTGTTGTGGTTTACTTTGATGATATTCTTGTGTTTAGCGAAACAATGAAAGAGCACATCAATCATGTAAAATCTGTGTTGCAAACTCTTCTCAAGGAAAGCCTTGATGCAAACTTGAAAAAATGCACTTTTGGAGTTGACAAAGTGGTATTCTTGGGTTTTGTAGTATCCTCAAAGGGTGTCCATGTTGATGAATCTAAAATTGAAGCAATTAAAACTTGGCCCCAACCCACCAATTTGCAACAAGTGCGAAGTTTTCTTGGTCTTGCGGGTTTTTATCGTCGCTTTGTGAAAGATTTTAGCACAATTGCCGCTCCTTTGCATGCCTTGAGTAAGAAGAATACTCCCTTTGTTTGGGGAACTTTGCAATCAACCGCTTTTGATGAGCTCAAGTCTTTGCTTACTCATGCTCCGATTCTCGCTTTGCCCAATTTTGACAAAACTTTTGAGGTTCATTGTGATGCAAGTGGTACCGGAATTGGCGGAGTTTTGATGCAAGAAAAACGAGCCATTGCTTATTTTAGTGAAAAACTATCCTGTGCTCAACTTAATTATCCCATCTATGACAAAGAATTGTATGCTTTAGTGCGTGTGCTACATGTTTGGGAACATTACCTTAGACCTCATGAGTTTGTCATCCATACCGATCATGAAACGCTTAAGTACCTCAAAGGTCAAACTAAATTAAACAAGCGTCATGCAAAATGGAGTGAATTCATTGAATCTTTTCCTTATGTGATAAAGTACATTAAGGGTAAAGAAAATGTAGTTGCCGACGCGCTTTCACGCATATGCATGCTTGTCACTCAACTTGAGTTGAATGTTATTGGTTTTGAGCATATAAAAGACTTGTATGAGCATGATCCATCTTTGGCTTCTCCTTATGCTAAGTGTTTGACGCATACTTCTTGGGAACAATATTACATCAAGGATGGTTATCTTATGAGAGCTAACAAACTTTGCATTCCCGAGTCTTCTCTTCGTTTGCTCCTTTTGCAAGAGGCTCATGGAGGCGGACTCATGGGACACTTTGGACGCGACAAGACATTCGCCACGCCTCCAACAACTACTTTTGGCCCAAGATGTTCATGACGCCTCACGCTTCACCACCCGATGCTATACATGTCGCAAAGCTAAGTCTAAAGCTCAATCTCATGGTCTTTACATGCCTCTTCCTATTCCCTATCAACCATGGGAAGACATTAGTATGGATTTTGTACTTGGTTTGCCTAGGACTCAAAATGGCAAGGATTCCGTATTTGTTGTTGTGGATAGATTTTCTAAGATGGCACATTTCATTCCTTGCAACAAGATAGACGATGCTTCACATGTTGCAAATCTCTTTGTAGGGAAATCCTGCGACTCCATGGCGCATACAAAGACAATCGTCTCCGATCGTGACGCCAAGTTCTTGAGTTACTTTTGGAAGACCCTATGCGCCAAGCTCGAATCAAGCTCTTGTTCTCCTCGCATACCATCCTCAAACCGACGGCCAAACGGAGGTGACGAACCGCACACTATCCACTCTACTTCGTGTCTTGATCAAGAAGAACATCAAGGAGTGGGAAGCATGTCTACTCATCGCCGAGTACGCCTACAACCGTGCAAGACATTCAACTACCGGCAAGTCCCCCTTTGAGGTCGTCTACGGTTTCAACCCGTTGTCACCATTGGACATTCTACCACTTCCTCTCCAAGAGCGCACCGACATGGATGCGAGTGCACGAGCAAGCTACATCAAGAAGATGCACGAAGATACAAGGCACACCATCGAGCGCGAAGTACAACGACAAGCAACCAAGCTCAACACCAACAAGCAACGCATCGTCTTCAACATTGGTGATCTAGTGTGGCTACACCTCCGCAAGGACCGCTTCCCCAAAGAACGCAAGTCCAAGCTTCTACCTCGAGCCGATGGACCCTTCAAGGTGCTAGCACGCTACAACGACAATGCTTACAAGATCGACCTACCTCGCAACAAATACAACGTGAGCGACATCTTCAACGTCAAGGACCTCGCACCATTCCATGGAGATGAAGCTTTTGATCCGAGGTCGGATCTCTCCCAAGGGGGGGGGGGGATGATGCGGAGCATCCCACGATCATCCCCATGCATCGACAATCGTCTCATCAAGAGCCAAGAGGACCCATGACACGAGCTAGAGCTAGAGCTCTCGAGAATGAGGTGACTTCCTTCCTTAGTGACATCACATATGATCCACTCGAGACATGGCTACTACCTAAGTCCGATATGCTATGCATCATAAGGTGTCAAGAGGAGCATTCCGAAGATGCACGTGAAGACGGACGAGCCGCCAAGTCCACGGATGAAGAGGACCACGGAAGCGGACAAGTGCACCCTCCAGGCCCCGGACATCCGGCCAAGGACCCGGACATCCGGCCCCTGAGACGCCAAGACCACCACCAAGCCCGGGCCGAAACTCTCACAGGCCTGGACATCCGCCTCCATGCCCGACATCCGCCCCCAGCCGGAAATTCGCACCCAACAACCGAATCGGCAGAATCGTCGCACCAGCTCGGACATCCGCCGGATAGCCCGACATCCGGCGCCTCATGAGGCCGGACATCCGCCCGACGCCGGACATCCGGCCTCCCCGTCAAGGCGTGCAGGTGTATCCGGGGCGAGTCCCATGTACCCTTCGCCCCTAGACTATATATACTCCATCCCTTCCTCTTTCTAAGGTAGCACTAGATTAGCTCATATTTTGTGTGAGAGCCTTTGCTCATCCACTTGGCTACTTCTCCTCGGAGATCGGGACCTCTCGGAGAAGATCCCCAAGCGGATTCAAGACCCCTTCTAGGGTGGACCCCATCAAGGCCTCCTCACGGAGAAGAACGGCTACCGCTTGTATCTTTCCTTTGTTGATCTTGAATCTTGTGCCACTTTATGTGATCGGTGATCTAGCACTTGTGTAATTGATCTCTTGTTGGTTAAGTGGTTTCTCTCTCGTTTTCCCCGCGTTTCCCTCTTGTTCTTCCGCGTGTTCTTCGTGATTCACCGTAGGATCCGCTCCAACGTGAAAGATCATCCACGTAGGGTTCCGCCCTACATCAGGCGGCCATCACAAGGGTTGGCCTAGAGTCGTGCAGCATTACTCATGGAGGAGGGAACAATATGGGCATTCCACTTCACCTTCTCTAGCAACCGAATGTCTTTCGCCTCTCTCTTCTGAATTTCAAGATAACAAGCGTGCTTCATCATTCTTTACTTGGTGCTTCAGTAGTTCTTCAAGATATGTACTGCGCATCGAATTATGCATTGGTGGTTGAACCTATATTTGTATAAACATGGTTGGATATGAAATAAGTGATTGCCTACTTTCAAATTCAAAACATGTGATTTTTAAATTAGGGATTACACTGCACATGGTTTGTGAAAGCAAAATGTTTGCGATAGACGTGGAGATCAGAAATGTTTCTAGGATCCACTACGTGCGCGATCAATCTCCACTGCACACATGACCTTCTCTTAAAAACTATTTGCGTTAGGCCACCTTGCGCAAATGTTTACCACATAAAAACTGCGTGTGATGAACAACCTTCGCCACACAGTTTCTTCTACGCACCGTGTGTGATGCATTCAATAATGCAAACGATAAAATTGTTAATATCGTGTGCAATGGCAACGCTATCACAAACGATTTAACGGGGAAAATTGTGTCTGATGTACCTGTGAACGGAAATGTTTTCCTTGGAGTGATTGTGTGGGATGTACATACGAACTGAAATGTTTAGCAGGGACTGACTATGTGGGATGTACTTGCGACCGGAAACAATTTCGCCTGCATAATTGTATTTTTTAGCTCTACTGTACGTATTTCCATATTTGAGCGCTCGCCGGTCGCACACGACCTCATTTTGCCGAGCGTGTGTGCCAGGAGGGAATATCCCCGACGGTTGCTGGATCGTGTGGGAAGGACCCCCTTATCACCGTCACTCACTTGGCGACGGTTCCAAACGCCGTTGCGGAAAGGGGTTAAAAACCGTTTGTATAGCACCGATGGGTACCAGTGTTAGACTATAACAGTATGGTAGCGCACGGTTTTATTAAAGATGATAAGGACAAGAGACTCATCTACAACCTGGTATTTAGCTAGGATACTTGTCAGATTATTACTTTGCCCGCACCTTCTTTGTTCGATATTCATTCAGACAGGTACCTCATTTTTCCCGAGGACATTTAAGCATACTGGGAACAGACGTGATCCCCAGTTCCTGAGCCAGAACCATCACCTAATCCATATGAGGATTCTATTTATCAATGGGAGCCACAGGAGCTCACTAACCAGTGGAACCCTCAGGATCCTCCTCAGGACCCAGGAGAGGGCTACTTTGATCCATGGTCCTAGACCAACTTAGGCAAAAGCCTAAGCTTGGGGAGCACGTATTTCTCACCGACATTACAGTCATGTTCACACACTCATTCCAGTTGTCGGTGTTCATACTTTTTCATTGTATTATCCATGCTAGTTTATTTTCTTTTCCGGCTTTCTTCTTGTGTGTTTGAAAAACTTTGAGAAAATCCAAAAAATTAGTTGTAGCTTCTTTTCAGTTTTCCTATCTTTGCTTAGTAGTAGTATTAAAGAAAACCCAAAAAGATGTATCGTTCTTCTTTTGCTTGTTGGGAGCTTTCTCGTGTAAATAGTTTTTGTCGTTCTTGTTTTACTTTCTTCAGAAAAACAAAAACTCCAAAAATATTTTAGTGTGTTTCTTTGAAATTCTTGTTCCTTTCTTTGGGTCGAGAAGAGAAGACCACGATGAAAATGTTTAGTGGCTCTCATTTGCATTATTGTTGATCTAACAAAGAGCCCATATTACCTTGTCTTCTCCTTTGACTAAATGTTTGCATATTCTAGCTGAGTCCAATGCATGTGCACTATTATTACTATCCACACCATTCGGTCGTGCAAGTGAAAGGCAATAATGATGATATTTGATGAAATGATTGAGATGAGGAAAAGTTGGTATGAACTCGACCTATTTTGTTTTTGTAAATATGATTAGTTCGTCGTTCTTGATTCAGCCCATTATGAATGAAACATGTTTGCAATGACAATTAAAGATTATAGTTACTCATGCCATGCTTAATTAGCTAGGAGTTTATAATGGTTTACCTTGCGGGCGAACATGCTTTTAAAATGGTTGTGATGTAGTATGATAGGATGGTATCCTCCTTTGAATGATTCGAGTGGCTTGACTTGGCACATGTTCATACATGTAGTTGAAACAAAATCAACATAGCCTCCACGATATCTATGTTCATGGTGATTTATATCCTATTCATGCTTGCACTCGATGTTGGTTAATCTCAATGCATGTTTATGACTGTTGTCGCTTTCTAGTTGGTCGCTCCTCAATCTTTTGCTAGACTTCACTTGTACTAAGCGGGAATACTGCTTGTGCATCCACTTACATAAACCCAAAGTTGTTCCATATGAGTCCACCATACCGACCTATTTGTGGTATTTACCTGCCGTTTCAACTAAATTTGCATGTGCCAAACTCTAAACCATCAAATAATAATCTGTTTTGTATGCCCGAATCGCTCATGTAGCGACTGGGGGGCTGTCAGTATCTTCCGTGCTAGGTGGGTTATTCTCACAATGAGTATTGATTCACTTGTCATTCACGAGAAAGTGGCTGGTATTCGGGATGCCCAGTTCCATGCTCAAATCAAATCAAAATTTAATTTCAAAGAAAACTCCCCCAGGAATGTTGTTGGTATGGAAGGTACCCGTTGTTTCGGACAAGCCGTGGAGTGTGCTTGTTGGTGGGGGGGGGGGTAAAAACTTTACGATTTTGTTTGGGAACCGCCTATAACGTATCTAGCATGGAAGATACCGAGATCTCTTGGCTGTTATGTTGGCAGTGAAAGCATACCGCTCAAAATTATGTTCATCTCTGTTTCAAAAAGCTCGAGCTCTGGCACCTCTGCAAATCCCGGCTTCCCTCTGCGGAGGGCCTATCTATTTACTTTTATTGATGAGTCATCATCCTCTTATAAAAAGCACTAGTTAGAGAGCACCACTGTCATTTCTATGCGTTGTGATTAATTAATATTGAGTATGACTATGACTCGATCTCTTTACCATGAACTACAATGTCTAGTCAGTCCTTGATCTTCAGGGGTGCTCTGCATCTATGTTTTGCGGTCTCAGAAAGGGCTAGCGAGATACCATTTTGTTATATCATATCATGCCTGTTTTAAAAAAGTGTTGTCATCCGAGATTTATTATTATTGCTCGCTAGTTGATTATGCCATTGATATGAGTAAATGTGAGACCTAATTGTTATTGTGAATATGGTTAGTTTGTAATCTCTGCTAAAAACCTGAGTGCTGGCTATACATATTTGTAACAACAAGATCAAACAGAGTTTGTAAAAGTTTTTTTTATCACTTTCATTTTGTCAACTGAATTGCTTGAGGACAAGCAATGCATTAAACTTGGGGGGAGTTGATACGTCTCTGTTGTATCTACTTTTCCAAACTCTTTTGCCCTTGTTTTGGACTCTAATTTGCATGATTTGAATGGAACTAACCCAGACTGACGCTATTTTTGGAAGAATTGCCTTGGTGTTATTTTTGTGCAGAAATAAAAGTTCTCGGAATGACCTGAAAATTTACGGAGAATATTTTTGGAATATATAAAAAATACCGGCGAAAGAATCAACCAGAGGGGACCCAACACGTGGCCACAAGGGGGGCGCCCTACCCCTCTGGGCACGCCCCCTGGCTTGTGGGTCCCCTAGGCCTCCTCCGACCCTAACTCCAACTCTATATATTCACATCCGTGTAGAAAAAAAAATCAAAGAGAAGGATTCATTGCGTTTTACGATACGAAGCCGCCGCTACCTCCCATTCTTCACGGGGAGGGCTGATCTGGAGTCCGTTCGGGGCTCCGGGGAGGGGGATTCCCGCCATCATTGTCGGTGTCAAAACCGGCGGATCTCGGGTAGGGGGTCCCGAACTGTGCGTCTAGGCGGATGGTAACAGGAGACAAGGGACACGATGTTTTTACCCAGGTTCGGGCCCTCTCGATGGAGGTAATACCCTACTCCTGCTTGATTAATATTGATGATATGGGTAGTACAAGAGTAGATCTACCACGAGATCAAGGAGGCTAAACCCTAGAAGCTAGCCTATGGTATGATTGTTGTTCGTCCCACGGACTAAAACCCTCCGGTTTATATAGACACCAGATAGGTTAGGGTTACATGTAGTCGGTTACAATGGTAGGAGATCTACATATCCAGACGCCAAGCTTGCCTTCCACGCCAAGGAAAGTCCCATCCGGACACGGGACGAAGTCTTCAATCTTGTATCTTCATAGTCTTGGAGTCCGGCCGTGACGATAGTCCGGCTATCCGGGCACCCCTTAGTCCGAGAGAATAATTTTTTGCACAGATCTGCTGACGTATTCCGTGGCGTGACATCACACCACGGCCAGGCCTTTATATGAATCGTTTTTTATTGTTCCACCTTAGCGCGTTTAGCGAGGCGGTTTCCTTGGCACGTCTTATCAAAGCATAGATCGTGCCCCCTTATTCCGTGATTCTCATCAATACGGATGTGGGTAACCCATCTGCGCCATTGATTACGGCGCTTGGGAGATAAGCGAGTTTTACCAGGCTGGTGGGGGATGCATAGCTTCGTCCGTCCATATAAGGAGATAAGGATCCACCTTTTCACCCACGCCTTCTTCCTCCTTTGCTCATCCTTTCTCGCAAGACTTTCGAGCTCCAGCGCCTAAGTCCGCACATCCCACCTCAACCTTCTCCAACCATGTCCGGAGCGGGAGGCAGGTGGATGGCCTCCTCCGTCACGGAGGGGCACATCACAAGACTGTGGGAGGCCGGATATTTGTCCGGCGACATCACAGACAAAGCTGCCCGGACGCGGGCAGCTCATTCCAACCCCTGTGCCCCATGAGAGGGTGGTGTTTCTCCCCACTTCCTCCATGGACTAGGTTTTCCACTTCACCCATTTGTCCGGGGGCTCATGTTCTACTACGGCCTGGACTTCCACGACCTGGCCCCGAATTTTATCCTCAACATCTCGGCGTTTATCGTCGTGTGCGAGGCCTTCCTCTGCATCCAGCCCCACTTCGGCCTATGGCTGAAGATCTTCAATGTCAGCCCGAAGGTAGTGGGCGGCCGTCAAGCGGAGTGCGGAGGCGCCATGGTCGGCAAGATGGCCAAAGTCCTATGGCTCGAGGGCGCCTTTGTGGAGACAATAAAGGGGTGGCAATCGGGGTGGTTCTACATCACCGAGCCACGCGACCCCGAATGGGTGGTGGCCCCTGAATTCAGATCTGGCTTCCCCACACGGCTCTCGTCATGGAAAGAGACGGGCGTGATGTGGGGTAATTCGGACGAGCTATCCGGACTCCAAACATGCGTCCGAAACCTGGTGGACAAGAATCTCGTGCTTGTCGACGTAATCCGTGTGATGCTCATACGGATTCTCCCATGCCAACAACGGGCCTTTAATTTGTGGGAGTTCGATCCAGCACAACACCGAACCTTGAGCCGGCTCTTCGACACTATGTACGAAGATGCCTGGAAGGTCCTGTTCAAGGGCGCTGAAGCCCCAACATCCGCCAACAAAGATCGCGGATACAGCTCGCGGCGTCAAGCCGGCGAGGTAAGTTATTTTACCCTTTACGGACTCTTTTTCATAGATTGACTCTATGTGGGATCTAAAACTCCCTAATCTTTGACAGATCGATCAAGACGTCCGGACAGATTAACTGTCCGGCCTTTTTGTCGGAAGACCCAGCGGACGCCAGATTGACGGGGCTGCTGGCTCCGTACCCCATGTGGTGCCGGAGAAGAAGGCCAAGAAGGAGGCCACGGAACTCAAGGAGCTCCCGACACCAGTGCCGTCAGATTCTCAAGCGAATCTTCTCCCGAGGACGAGGAGGAGGAAAGAAGCTTCTCCCCAGCCGGGGAGGAGAGGAAAGGAAGGCCGCCTAACCGGGAGGCCGAGGGTCCAAGAAGGAAGAACCTTCCTCCGGACTTCTCCACCAACGCCGACAACGACGAGGAGGATTGGCCAACAAGGGCCAAGCCTCTGGCGAGATCGTAAGTGTCCGGATACCCATGGCTTTTTATCATTGCATAGTGTTCTCTAATGCCGTATAATCATGCAGCCCGCCTAAGGGCGAAGTTCGCCACTTGCCGAGCGGGTCCTCGAGTTCGCCGGAAATGGAGAGTACTTCACTTCCGACCGCCTCACCACCTCACGCCATGGACAACGCCGAGGTGGTGCCCCAAGGGGGCCTGGTCAAGAGGAGGTGGCGCAGAGGCGCCACAAGGCAACCTCCCTGACTCAGCGCGTGGGGGCAAGACCCGGGGCTCTCTAAGCCCGACCCTTGTCCAGACTCCATGCCGAACCTTCAGCGGTTCCGAGTCCGCAAGCGGTCCCTTCAGAAGAAGGTAAGATGCCGTGTCCTCCGGCCCAACCGAGGCACCGGATAGCATCGGAGGCGCTTAACAGCGCCTCCATCAGGAGGAGCACCGCCTTTATTATGAGTGCGGTGATCCGGACAGTCGATCCGCCAAGAGCGGGCTGACTGAAGCCTGTACCAGCCTTCTAACAGCTTTGAGGTAAGTTTAGAATATGTAAAATATTACCGCATAGATAGTAGCCTCGATGCTTAGTTCGTGTTCGGAAAGAAAAGCCGACTAAGGATCTAAAAAGATATACGCAGGAGTCTAACATAAGTATGTCAATATGGGAATGTAGGCTGCGCCACGACCTATGCTTTGCCTTGGCTGCGGAGGTCAATGCATTGAAGCGAGCCTCGAGCGGTCCGAGAACGAGCTCGCCAAGCCAAGAAGCAGCTCGAGGACAAGGAAGGTAAGTAGTACCTTATTAAAGAAATACCTTATAGAAAGGTTTCGTTGCAAAAATAACAGAATAACATGGGTACTGCAGGGCCACGAATGAGGTGGCGACCACAAGGAAGCGGTGTCCGTGGTCGAAAACAAAGCGGCTGCGGAACGACCGAGCGAGAGATGGGGAGGCGCAGCTGGCTACAGACGGCAAGAGCTCCAAGCTCTCATGGAAAACACGAGAGTTTGGAGCGTGACTCAAGACTCGAGAGTCCAAGCTCGCCTCGGCTCTTGAGAGTGCCAAAGCTGCTAAGGCCTAGGCCCAAAAGCCCTCCAAGAAATTGAATCATTAAAGAAGATAGCAGCGGTAAGGCATTCTTTATGCAAAGCAAGCATGTGAAAGTGAATTACCTATTACTTACCCGGATTCGAGCTCTCCAGAGCATTCGCAGATTTGCCCGTGGTGTGTCGATGTCGCCGCATTCTACCGCGCCAAGGAGGGGAGCTCGATGGAAAAGGTGTTCGGTCTCAAGATGTCGAGCCCGGACATCCGGTGCCCCTGAGCGACCAACTGAAGCAGCTGGTCGAGCTCCACAAGGTCGCCGAACAGGCCATGAAGGGTCTTATAGCGCGGTTGTGGCCATTGGAAGCCATGCCTGGGAGCTACTTCGGTTTAGTGCAGCGGCTGGTGGATGCCTGTCCACGGATTGAAGTCATCAAGCGCCCATCTGCATTGAAGGTGTCGTGCTGGCCCTTGCCCATTGTCGGTGTCAAACCGCGGATCTCGGTAGGGGGTCCCGAATGTGCGTCTAGGCGGATGGTAACAGGAGACAAGGGACACGATGTTTTACCGAGGTTCGGGACCTCTCGATGGAGGTAATACCCTACTCCTGCTTGATTAATATTGATGATATGGGTAGTACAAGAGTAGATATACCACGAGATCAAGGAGGCTAAACCCTAGAAGCTAGCCTATGGTATGATTGTTGTTCGTCCCCACGGACTAAAACCCTCCGGTTTATATAGACACCGGATAGGGTTAGGGTTACAGTAGTCGGTTACAATGGTAGGAGATCTACATATCCGTACGCCAAGCTTGCCTTCCACGCCAAGGAAAGTCCCATCCGAACACGGACGAAGTCTTCAATCTTGTATCTTCATAGTCTTGGAGTCCGGCCGTGACAATAGTCCGCTATCCGGACACCCTTAGTCCGGACTCCTCAAGAGCCCCTGAACCAGGCTTCAATGATGATGAGTCCGGCGCGTTGATTGTCTTCGGCATTGCGAGGTGGGTTCCTCCTCCGAATACTTCATGGAAGGTTTTGAACACAAGGATAGTGTCCGGCTCTGCAAAACAAGTTCCACATAACACCGTAGAGAGAATAATTTTTTGCACAGATCTGCTGACGTATTCCGTGGCGTGACATCACACCACGGCCAGGCCTTTATATGAGTCATTTTTTATTGTTCCACCTCAGCGTGTTTAGCGAGGCGGTTTCCTTGGCACGTCTTATCAAAGCATAGATCGTGCCCCCCTATTCCGGGATTCTCATCAATACGAACGTGGGTAACCCATCCGCGTCATTGATTACGGCGCTTGGGAAATAAGCGGGTTTTACCAGGCTGGTGGGGGACGCATAGCTTCGTCCGTATATATAAGGGGATAAGGATCCACCTTTTCACCTACGCCTTCTTCCTCCTTTGCTTATCCATTTCACAAGACTCGAGCTCCAGCGCCCAAGTCCGCACATCCCACCTCAACCTTTCTCCAATCATGTCGAGCGGGGAGGCAGGTGGATGGCCTCCTCCGCCACGGAGGGGCACATCGCAAGATCTGCGGGAGGCCGGATACTTGTCCGCAACATCGCCAAGCCTGAGCTTCCCGACGAGGGGCAGCTCATTCCGACCCACGGCCCCGTGAGAGGGTGGTGTTCCTCCCCCACTTCCTCCGCGGACTAGGTTTTCCTCTTCACCCATTTGTCCGGGGGCTCATGTTCTACTACGGCCTGGACTTCCATGACTTGGCCCCGGATTTCATCCTCAACATCTCGGCGTTTATCGTCGTGTGCGAGGCTTTCCTCTGCATCCAGCCCCACTTCGGTTATGGCTGAAGATCTTCAACGTCTAGCCGAAGGTAGTGGGCGGCCGTCAAGCGGAGTGCGGAGGCGCCATGGTTGGCAAGATGGCCAAAGTCCCATGTCTCGAAGGCGCCTTCGTGGAGACAATAAAGGGGTGGCAATCGGGGTGGTTCTACATCACCGAGCCCCGCAATACCAAATGGGTGGCGGTCCCCGAATTCAGATCTGGCTTCCCCACACGGCTCTCGTCTTGGAAAGAGACGGGCCTGACATGGGGGAATTCGGACGAGACATCCGGACTTCAAACATGCGTCCGAAACCTGGTGGCCAAAGAATCTTAGGCTTGTCGACGTAATCCAGGTGATGCTCATCTGCTGGATTCTCCCATGCCAACAACGGGCTTTTAACTTGTGGGAGTTCGATCCGGCACAGCACCAAACCTTGAGCCGGCTCTTCGACACTACGTACGAAGACGCCTGGAAGGTGCTGTTCAAGGGCGCTGAAGCCCCAGCATCCGCTGCCAAAGATCGCGGATACAGCTCGCAGCGTCCAGCCGGCGAGGTAAGTTATTTTACCCTTTACGGGACTCTTTTTTCATAGATTGACTCTACGTGGGATCTAAAACTCCCTAATCTTTGACATGATCGGTTGAAGACGCCCGGACAGATTAACTGTCCGCCACTTTGCCGAAGACCTGTGGACGCACGATTGACGGGGCTGCTGGCTCCGGCGCCCGTCGTGGTGCCGAGAAGAAGGCCAAGAAGGAGGCCACGGAACTCAAGGAGCTCCCGCCGCCAGTGCTTGTCCGATTCAAGCGGAATCTTCTCCTCAAGACGAGGAGGAAGAAGAAGAAGCTCCTCCCCGGTGAGGGGAGGAGAAGAAAAGGAAGGCCGCCCTAACCGGGAGGCCGGAGGGTCCAAGAAGGGAAGAACCCTTCCTCCGGACTTCTCCACCAACGTCGACGATGACGATGAGGATTGGCCTACAAGGGCCAAGCCCCTGGCGAGATCATAAGTGTTCGGATACCCATGGCTTTTTTGTTATTGCAGAGTGTTCTCTAACGTCGAACAACCATGCAGCCCGCCAAGGGCGAAGTTCGCCGATTCATCGAGTAGGTCCTGGGCTCGCCGGAAATGGAGAGTACTGCTTCGACCGCCTCCTCGCCTCACGCTATGGGCGACGCCACAAGGGCCCCCAAGGGGGCTTGGTCAAGAGGAGGTAGCGAGGAGGTGCCACAGGCGACCTCCCTGACTCAGCGCTGGGGGCAAGACCCCAGGGGCTCTAAGCCCGACCTCGTCCGGACTCCATGCCGAACCATCAGCGGTTCCAAGTCCGCAGCGGATCCTTCGCAAGAAGGGTAAGACGCCGTGTCCTCCATCCAACCGGAGGCACCGGACAACTTCTGGAGGCGCTTAACAGCGCTTCCATCGAGGAGGAACACCGCACCGCTATGAGTGCGGTGATTCAGACAGATTCAGTCCGCCAAGAGCGGATCGACCAAGCTCTGTACCAGCCTTCTAACAGGCTTTGAGGTAAGTTTTTAGAATATTTAAAAATATAACCGCATAGACAGTAGTTCTCGATGCTTAGTTCGTGTTCGAAAGAAAAGCCGGACTAAGGATCTAAAAAGATATACGCAGGAGTCTAACATAAGTATGTCAATATGGGAATGCAGGCTGCGCTGCTGACCTCTGCCGCATTGACTGCGGAGGTCAATGTGTTGAAGCAGACCTCGAGCGGTCCGAGAACGAGCTCGGACAAGCCAAGAAGGAGCTCGAGGCTAAGGAAGGTAAGTAACACCTTATTAAAGAAATACCTTATAGAAAAGGTTTTGGTTGCGAAAAATAACAGGAATAACATGGGTACTGCAGGGGCCACGAACGAGGTGGCGACCCTGAGGGAAGCGGTGTCCGTGGCCGAAAACAAAGCGGCTGCGGGACGCACCGAGCGAGAGAAAGGGGAGGCGCAGCTGGCGGAGGTGCGGCAAGAGCTCCAGATTCTCGTGAAAAAACACGAGGGTTTGGAGCGTGACTCGAAGACCCGAGAGTCCGAGCTTGCCTCGGCTCTTGAGAGTGCCAAAGCTGCTAAGGCCGAGGCCCAAAAAGCCCTCCAAGAAATTGAAGCACTAAAGAAGATAGCGGCGGTAAGGCATTCTTTATGCAAAGCAAGAATGTAAAAGTCAATTACCACACTTACCCAGATTCGAGCTCTCGGGATCATTTGCAGATTTGCCCGAGGTCGTCGATGTCTTGCCGCATTCTACCGCGCCAGGAGGGAGCTCCACGGAGAAGGTGTTCTAGTCTCAAGATGTTTGAGGCCGACCATCCGGTGCCTCGAGCGACCAGCTGAAGCAGCTGGTCGAGCTCCATAAGGTCGCCGAACAGGCCATGAAGGGCCTTATAGCGCGGTTGTGGCCATTGGAGGCCATGCTCGGGAGCTACTTCGGCCTGGTACAACGGCTGGTGGATGCCTGTCCGCGGCTTGAAGTCATCAAGCGCTGCGTATGCATTGAAGGTGTCCGTCGGGCCCTTGCCCGTGCTAAAGTGCACTGGGGCAAGCTGGATGCGGAGAGGCTTGTGACGGACGGGCCACCGAAGGGCCATGAGCATCGCACGCCAAATGTACTATGAGGGCCTCTGAAGGGTGCCCGCCAATAGCGGATGAGTGCTCCAAAGATGTAATTTTGAATAAACTCGCATTTGTTATCCTGTCTGCTGAAAACTTGTTCATATGCGCTAAGCAACGCTTATTAATTTAAAATATTACCTTCAGGCGGCCGCTTATCAAATTTGAGAGATGGCAAGTCATTGGCTTCAACCCCATGCCATGAGTGCTGGGGTGTTCGGATAAACTTGAGCACTCTTGTTCCCATTCTTGGGTCCATCTAGGAGGCGCCAACACAACGAACAAGGCAACCAGACTTATAATGCTTGAACACTCTCACTTAGCCATAGAATTCTATAATTTTAAATTTCGGCGAAGCCCCTAGTATTCGGAAGACCGAGTTCGGGGCGCTATCCACGCCTTGGCTGGACAATTCCGGTTCCTCGCTCCAAGCGGCATAATTCTTTAGGGACCCAAAAAAACCTCTCGAACAGCGACCGACTCTCGCCCTATCATGACGGTCAGTTTTAGCTTTCTCCATTGAGGTGCTCGACCCAGCATAACTGGGGCACAATCGCAGTGGTTCTCCCGGTGCTACCTTAGCCGATATAGCGGAACGTAAGGCACCAAAACACGGGAGCCGGGCAAACCCAAATATTGACCCAAGACATGATTCGGAGCCAATTCATAGAATGCTATAAGTTCGGGGTGCCGCACTTGTGAAAGTGTTCGGACTTATCACACCATAATTTTGGGATACTTAAGCCCCTGGTGTATTGGCCGTATCAAAGTGTACGGTTGCAACATGTTGTGAAATGAACACATGTATATATAAAGGAAGTAGAGGAATAATAAGCAAAAGCTATGTATTGTTTATTCAAAAAGGTACTACAATGGAAGCAGAACGATACAAATAGTGCGATAAGCAAGGGATGGGACTATCTAACATGTCCCCCTCCAGGGGTAAGCTGCTGGATGATATGTAAAACAGGTATAATGCTCGTAATAGAGACCACCAACACTGACGTGGCTTTCGCTTCCCTAGCTGTTGCATCGTGAGTTCGGCGATTCGAGTGCCGGACAGACTTCTCAAAGACGGAGTCCTGAAAGTAAAAAAAGGAAGAAAAGAAAAAGAAAAAGAAGTGACACAAACGGAGCCCCAGTGCGGTCGAGCCGCTTCTTGGCGTCTTGTTGTCTTGCCCTCCCCATATGCCCATGGTATCTCCAGAGCGTAATTATGTACGCGTAATACTACCTTCACAATTTCGCGAGGGCCGGGTTGGGGCGGATTGCTACTGTGCTTGAATCGTGCTGTGGTCTTGTTGCAGGTTACTCCGCACGCTTGGCGTGTCCGGACGCTTAGTGGTCGGACTCGAGAATTGCCGTGAGAGGCTGCTTTGCACCTCCCCACGAGGGCCGCCAGATGCTCCTCCGCTCGGAGAGAGCGCTCGGTGTTTCCATTGACCGTGATTACTCCTCGAGGGCCTGGCATCTTGAGCTTGAGGTATGCGTGGTGCGGCACCGCATTGAACTTTGCAAATGCGGTTCGTCCGAGCAATGCATGATAGCCGCTATGGAATGGGACGATGTCGAAGATTAACTCTTCACTTCGAAGTTATCCGAGATCCGAAGACCACTTCGAGTGTGGTGAGCCTGTACAATTGGCCTCTACACCCAAATGACGCCTTTAAAGGTTGTCTTTGTAGGTTTAATCCTTGAGGGTCTATGCCCATTTTATGCGACCGTATCCCGATAAAGCAGGTTCAGTTACTACCGCCGTCCATCGGGACTCGGTGAGGTGAAATCCGTCAATAATTGGGTCAAGAACCAATGCGGCGAAGCCGCCGTGACGGGTGCTAGTGGGGTGGTCCTTCGATCGAAAGTGATCAGCAGAAGACCATGGGTTGAACTTTGGGGCGATGGCTCCATCGCATATACGCCCCGTAGTGCATGCTTCCGCCCCTTTTGGGTATGTGGGTTGCGATATCATGTTCACCGTCCGCACTTGTGTGGGAAAACCTTCGTCCTCTATTGTTCGGCGGTCGGGCTCTTCCTTGTCATCGCTATGCAGCCCCTTGTCGTTGAGTTCGCACTTAACTTGCTCGCTTGCTTGAACACCCAACAATCCTGTTGGTGTGATTGGCTGGTTTTCGGGGTGCCATGTATTTGGCACAAGCGATCGAGTATGCGGTCCAAGTTGGATGGGCCCTGGTATTTCTTTTGAATGGCTTCTTCCGCTGACCGGTTTAGAGCCTCTGAATCTGCATTGACGGCAGATCTTCAGATATCGCCAGCACGCGGCGCTTTGTTCTTGTTGCGACGTGACCTGCCATTGCTGTCCTTGGTATCCGGACTATCGTGATGTTTGGCCAAGTTGTTGCTTGAGCTAGCTAGCTGTCCTCTCCCGCACAAAAGCGAGTCATGAGGGTTGTGAGGGCTGCCATAGATTTCGCTTTTCCTGTCCTAGGTGCCGGGCAAGCCACTCGTCATGGATGTTATGTTTGAAGGCTGCAAGGGCCTCTGCATCCGGACAGTCAATGATTTGATTTTTCTTTGTTAGGAACCGAGTCCAGAATTGTCTGGACGATTCTTCTGGCTGCTGAATTATGTGGCTAAGGTCATCGGCGTTTGGTGGTCGCACATATGTGCCCTAGAAGTTATCAAGGAATGCGGCTTCCAGGTCCTCCCAACAACCAATTGATTCTGCTGGCAAGCTATTGAGCCAGTGTCGAGCTGGTCCTTTAAGCTTGAGTGGGAGGTATTTGATGGCATGTAGATCATCACCGCGGGCCATGTGGATATGGAGGAGATAATCTTCGATCCAGACCGTGGGATCTGTGGTACCATCGTATGATTCGATGTTTACGGGCTTGAAGCCCTCGGGGATTTGATGATCCATTACTTCATCTATGAAGCATAGTGGGTGTCTTGGCGCCTCAGATTGGGCTATATCACGGCGTAGCTCATATGAGCTTTGTCTCATCGTGTTCGCCCGCCGGTTTTGCTGTGTCCGGCGCGATGGTAATCATCCCGCATTGCTGGGCGCCCACGCGATCCGTAGATCGATCTTGTATGTTTTGCCTTATCCTCCAATATATCTTGCAAGTCCGGCGCGTTTTCCCATGCCTTGGTACTTCTTGAGCGGCGTCGGGGTGTGGCTTGAGCGGAGGGCCGAGAGGCTTCTCTGTCGCGGCCACGAGGTGGCCGGTCTGCCATGTCGTGCGCCGGTGACTTGGGTCCTTCCTCCTCTAGTCGAGGCAACGGCCTGCGTTTGGGGTAGCTTTTGGAGGGGCGTTCGAGTTCATACTCTTCGGCTGCAAGGACTTCATCCATCCGCCGCCTAGCAGGTCTTGATCAGCTCTAAGTCGTTGCTGCATTTTCTTGAGGCTGCTTGCCGTGGCTATAAGCCTGCGTTTGAAATGCTCCTGTTCGGCGGGATCCTCCGGCACGACAAACTCATCGTCGTCGAGGCTTGCCTCATCTTCGGAGGGAGGCGATAATTGTCGCCCTCAACCTCTCTTTTCTGCCAGACCGTCGGCGGGCTTGCTTCTCCTCCTCCCGCGCCGAGTCCTGCCGAGGGGGTTCTCTTCGCACCGTCCGGGTGTTATTATCTCCGTGCGGAATCACCGCTTTTATTGTGGCGGGATTTAGGCGGCGCCACGACGCCGGCGCTTTGGCTGTTTCTTGGAGGGTCATCCTCCGTTGTTCCATCGCCGTTCCCATCTTTTGGGATGTCCACCATATATATGTCATATGACGAGGTGGCCTTCCAAAGCCTCAGAGGCGCTGGTCTCGGTCGCCTCCGGCATCGCCGCCCATACAAATCGATGTCTTGGAGTCGTAGTCTAGCATGTCGGTTAAATCATCGACAGTGGCTACAAAGTGGGTGGTGGGTGGGCGTTGAATTTCTTCATCGTCCGCATCCCAACCTTCCTGTCCGTAGTCCGGCCAGGGCTCTCCGGATAAAGAGAGAGACTTTAGTGAATTCAGGATGTCGCCAAAGGGCGAGTGCTGAAAGATGTCTGCGGCCGTGAACTCCATAACGGGCACCCAATCGGATTCGATTGGCAAGGGCGCGGAGGGTTCGGAGTCCGAAAAGGAGTCCGGCACCCTGGAGTCGAGGTCTTCGCAAGTGACAGGGATGGAGTTCGGCTCGATCGCCGTAGAGATTGTAGCCCCCAAGGCGCTGTCCAACCACTCGTCCTCGATCAGGGAATCCGGCTCCGGATTAAGGGTCGGAGCGGATATTGGTGTGGCCTCCAGGGCAATGTTCGGTTGCAGAGCTAGATCATGCCCATCGAGACAGTGCGGCGCGCTTGGCTGCAGCTCGAATCCGTCGAAGATCAAGTCTCCGCGGATATCGTCCGTATAGTTTCAACTTCCAAATCTGACCTGATGGCCAGGGGCGTAGCTTTCGATCTGCTCCAGATGGCCAAGCGAATTGGCCAGCGGTGCAAAGCCGCCGACCACGAAGATCTGTCCGGGGAGAAAAGTCTCACCTTGGACCGCGTCGTTGTTGATGATCGAAGGAGCCATCGGGCCTATCGGTGACGACACAGAGGAACTCTCAATGAAAGCACCAATGTCGGTGTCAAAACCTGCGGATCTCGGGTAGGGGGTCCCGAACTATGCGACTAGGCGGATGGTAACAGGAGACAAGGGACACGATGTTTTTACCCAGGTTCGGGCCCTCTCGATGGAGGTAATACCCTACTCCTGCTTGATTAATATTGATGATATGGGTAGTAATAGAGTAGATCTACCACGAGATCAAGGAGGCTAAACCCTACAAGCTAGCCTATGGTATGATTGTTGTTTGTCCTACGGACTAAAACCCTCCGGTTTATATAGACACCAGATAGGGTTAGGGTTACATAGAGTCGGTTACAATTGTAGGAGATCTACATATCCGTATCGCCAAGCTTGCCTTCCACGCCAAGGAAAGTCCCATCCGGACACGGGACGAAGTATTCAATCTTGTATCTTCATAGTCTTGGAGTCCGGCCGTGATGATAGTCCGGCTATCCGGACACCCCTTAGTCCGGGACTCCCTCACCCGCGCTAAAGTGCACTGGGGCAAGCTGGATGCGGAGAAGCTTGTGACGGGCGGGCCACCGAAGGGCAAGGAGCATCGCACGCCCGAAATGTACTATGAGGGCCTCCTGAAGGGTGCCCGCCGAATAGCGGATGAGTGCTCCAAAGATGTAATTTTTGAATAGACTCGCATTTGTGATCCTGTACGCTGAAAACTTGTTCATATGCGCTAAGAAACGCTTGTTAATATAAAATATTACCTTCTTTGCGGCCGTTTATCAAATTTGAGAGATGGCAAGTCATGGGCTTCAGCCCCCATGCCACGTGTGCTGGGGTGTTCGGGATAAACTTGAGCACTCTTGTTCCCATTCTTGGGTTCATCTAGGGAGGCGCTCAACACAACGAACTAGGCAACCGGACTTATAATGCTTGAACACTCTCACTTAGCCATAGAATTCTATAATTTTAAATTTCGGCGAAGCCCCTAGTATTCGAAGACCGAGTTCGGGCGCTATCCACGCCTTTGGCGGACAATTCGGTTCCTCGCTCTAAGCGGCATAAGTCTTTAGGGACCCGAAAAACCTCGAACAGCGATCGCTCTCGCCCTATCATGACGGTCAGTTTTAGCTTTCCATCGAGGTGCTCGACCCAGCTCAACTGGGCACAATCGCAGATGGTTCTCCGGTGCTACCTTAGCCGATATAACGGAACGTAAGGTACCAAAACACGGGAGCCGGGCAAACCCAACTATTGACCCAAGACATGATTCGGAGCCGATTCATATAATGCTATAAGTTCGGGGTGCCGCACTTGTGAAAGTGTTCGGACTTATCACACCATAATTTTGGGGTAATTAAGCCCCTGGTGTATTGGCCGTACCAAAGTGTACGGGTGCGTAATGTCATGAAATGAACATATATATAGATAAAGAAAAGAGTGCAATAATAGGCAAAAGCTATGTATTGTTTATATCAAAAAGGTACTGCAATGAAAGCAGAACGATACAAATAGTGCGATAAGCAAGGGATGGGACTATCTAACATGTCCCCCTCCAGGGGTAAGCTGCGGGATGGTATGTAAAACACGTATAATGCTCGTAATAGAGACCACCAACACTCGACGTGGCTTTCGCTTCCCTGCTGTTGCATCGTGAGTTCGGCGATTCTAGTGCCGACAGGACTTCTAGAAAACGGAGTCCCGAAAGTGAGAAAAAGGAAAAAAGAAAAAGAATGACACAATCGGGAGCCCCTGGTGCGGTCGAGCCGCATTCTTGGCGTGCCGTGGTCGTGCCCCTCCCCATATGCCCATGGTATCTCCAGAGCGTAATTATGTACGCGTAATACTAGCTTCGCAATTTGGCGAGGGCTGGGGTTGGGGCCGGATTGTTACGCGTGCTTGAATCGTGCCAGGCGGTCTTGTTGTAGGTTACTCCGGGCGCGCTTGACAGTGTCCGCACGCTTAGTGGCCGGACTCGAGAATTGCTGTGAGAGGCTGCTTTGTACCTCCGCCGCGAGGGCCGCCGTGTGCTCCTCCGTTCGGAGAGAGCGTTCGGTGTTTCCATTGACCGTTATTACTCCTCGAGGGCCTGGCATCTTGAGCTTGAGGTATGCATAGTGCGGCACCGCATTGAACTTTGCAAATGCGGTTCGTCCGAGCGATGCATGATAGCCGCTGCGAACGGGACGATGTCAAGATTAACTCTTCAATTCGGAAGTTATTCGGGATCCAAGACCACTTCGAGTGTAACGAGCCCGCATAATTGGCCTCTACACCGGTATGACGCCTTTAAAGGTCGTCTTTGTAGGTTTAATCCTTGAGGGTCTATGACCATTTTGCGACCGTATCCCGATAAAGCAGGTTCAGGCTGCTACCGCCGTCCATCGAGTCGGTGAGGTGAAATCCGTCGATAATTGGGTCAAGGACCAATGCGCGAAACCGCCGTGATTTAATGCTAGTGGGTGGTCCTTCGATCGAAGGTGATCGGGCAGGAAGACCATGGGTTGAACTTGGGCGATGGCTCCATCGCATATACGCCCCTTAGCGCACGCTTCGCTCCCTTTTGGGTATATGGGTTGCGTATATCATGTTCACCGTCCGCACTTGTGTGGGAAAACCCTTCATCCTCTATTGTTCGTGGCCGGGCTCTTCCTCGTCATCACTATGCAGCCCCTTGTCGTTGAGTTCGCACTTAACTTGCTCGCTTGCTTGAACACCCAACAATCCCTGTTGGTGTGATTGGCTGGTTTTTCGGGGTGCCATGTATCCGCACAAGCGATCGAGTATTCGGTCCAAGTTGGGCGGCCCTGGTATTTCTTTTGAATGGCTTCTTCCGCGACCGGTTTAGAGCCTCTGAATCCGCATTAACGGCCGATCTTCAGCATTATCACCGCACGCGGCGCTTGTTCTTGTTGCGACGCGACCTGCCATTGCTGTCCTTGGTATCCGAACTATCGTGGTGTTTGGCCAAGTTGTTGCTTCGAGCTAGCCAGCTGTCCTCTGCCGCACAAAAGCGGGTCATGAGTGTTGTGAGGGCTGCCATGGATTTCGCTTTTCCTGTCCTAGGTGCCGGCAAGCCATTCGCCGGATGTTATGTTTGAAGGCTGCAAGGGCCTCGCATCCGGACGATCAACTATTTGATTTTTCTTTGTTAGGAACCGTGTCCGTAATTGTCCGCCGATTCTTCCGGCTGCTGAATTATGTGGCTAAGGTCATCGGCGTCTGGTGGTCGCACATATGTGCCCCGGAAGTTATCAAGGAATGCGGCTTCGTGTCCTCCCAACAACCAATTGATTCTGGCGGCAAGCTGTTGAGCCAATGCCGAGCTGGTCCTTTAAGCTTGAGTGGGAGGTATTTGATGGCATGTAGATCATCACTGCGGGCCATGTGGATATGGAAGAGATAGTCCTCGATCCGCACCGCAGGATCTGTGGTACCATCGTATGATTCGATGTTTACGGGTTTGAAGCCCTCGGGATTTGATGATCCATTACTTCATCTGTGAAGCATAGTGGGTGTCTTGGCGCCTCAGATTGGGCAATATCACGATGTAGCTCATATGAGCTTTGTCTCATCGTGTTCGCCCACCGGTTTGTCAGATCCGCGCGACGGTAATCATCCCGTCGTTGGCCCACGCGATCCATAGATCGATCTTGTATGTTTTTCCTTATCCTCCAATATACCTCGCAAGTCCGCGCGTTTTCCGTGCCATGGTACTTTTTGAGCGGCGCCGGGTGTGGCTTGAGCGGAGGGCCGAGAGGCTTCTTTGTCGCGCCACGGGTGGCCGGTCTGCCATGTCGTCTTGCGCTGGTGACTTGGGTGCTTCCTCCTCGATCGAGGCAACGGCCTGCGTTTGGGGTAGCTTTTGAGGGGCGTTCGAGTTCATACTCTTGGCTGCAAGGACTTCATCCATCCGCTCGCCTAGCAGTCTAGGTCAGCTCTAAGCTGTTGCTGCTTTTTCTTGAGGCTGCTTGCCGTTGCTATGAGCCTGCGTTTGAAATGCTCCTATTCGGCGGGATACTCAGGCACGACAAATTCGTCGTCGTCGAGGCTTGCCTCATCTTCGGAGGGAGGCGCATAATTATCGTCCTCGACCTCTCTTTCTGCCGCACTATAGTGCGGACTTGCTTCTCCCTCCTCCTGCGCCGAGTCCTGCTGGAGGGGGTTGTCTTCGGTACTGTCCGGGTTGTTATTATCTCCCGTGCCGGAATCACCGTTTTTGCTGTTGCGGGATTTAGAGCACCGCCACTGACGTCGGCGCTTCGGTTGCTTTTTGGAGGGGTCATCCTCCGTTGTTCCATCGCCGTTCCCATCTTTTGGGATATCCACCATGTATATGTCGTATGATGAGGTGGCCTTCCAGTGCCCTGTAGGCGCTGGGTCTTGGTCGTCCCCGGCATCGTCGTCCATACCGTCGATGTCTTCGGAGTCGAAGTCGAGCATGTCGGTTAAATCATCGACAGTGGCTACAGAGTGGGTGGTGGGTGGGCGTTGAATTTCTTCGTCGTCCGTATCCCAACCTTCCTGTCCGTAGTCCGGGCAGGGCTCTCCGGATAAAGAGAGAGACTTTAGTGAATTCAGGATGTCGCTAAAGGGCGAGTGCTGAAAGATGTCTGCGGCAGTGAACTCCATGACCGGCGCCCAATCGGATTCGATTGGCAGGGGCGCGGAGGGTTCGGAGTCCGGAGAGGAGTCCGCACCACAGAGTCAAGGTCTTCGCAGCGACAGGGATGGAGTTCGGCTCAATCGCCGTAGAGATCGTAGCCCCCGAGGCGGTGTCCAACCACTCATCCTCGATCGGGGAATCCGGCTCCAGATTAAGGGTCGGAGCGGATGCTGGTGCGGCCTCCAGGGCACTGTTCGGCTGCAGAGCTAGATCATGCCTATCGAGACAGTGCGGCACGCTTGGCTGCGGTTGGAATCCGTCGAAGATCAAGTCTCCGCGGATATCGGCCGTATAGTTCAAACTTCCAAATCTGACCTGATGGCCAGGGGCGTAGCTTTCAATTTGCTCCATATGGCCAAGCGAATTGGCCCGCTGTGCAAAGCCGCCGAATACGAAGATCTGTCCGGGGAGAAAAGTCTCACCCTAGACCACGTCGTTGTTGATGATCGAAGGAGCCATCGGGCCTATCGGTGATGACACAGAGGAACTCTCAATGAAAGCACCAATGTCGGTGTCAAACCGGCGGATCTCGGGTAGGGGGTCCCGAACTGTGCGTCTAGGCGGATGGTAACAGGAGACAAGGGACACAATGTTTTTACCCAGGTTCGGGCCCTCTCGATGGAGGTAATACCCTACTCCTGCTTGATTAATATTGATGATATGGGTAGTACAAGAGTAGATCTACCACGAGATCAAGGAGGCTAAACCCTAGAAGCTAGCCTATGGTATGATTGTTGTTCGCCCCACGGACTAAAACCCTCCGGTTTATATAGACACCGGATAGGTTAGGGTTACACAGAGTCGGTTACAATGGTAGGAGATCTACATATCCATATCGCCAAGCTTGCCTTCCACGCCAAGGAAAGTCCCATCCGGACACGGGACGAAGTCTTCAATCTTGTATCTTCATAGTCTTGGAGTCCGGCCGTGATGATAGTTCGGTTCGGACACCCCCTAGTCCAGGACTCCCTCAATCATCATCACCAACCTTCCTCCATCACCAATTTCATGATGCTCACTACCTGCGTGAGTAATTCCATCATAGGCCTGCTGGACGGTGATGGGTTGGATGAGATTTATCATGTAATCGAGTTAGTTTTGTTAGGGTTTGATCCCTAGTATCCACTATGTTCTGAGATTGATGTTGCTATGACTTTGCTATGCTTAATGCTTGTCACTAGGGCCCGAGTGCCATGATTGCAGATCTGAACCTATTATGTTTTGATGAATATATTTGTGTTCTAGATCCTATCTTGCAAGTTGTAGACAAATATTACGAGTTATGATCCGCATACCCCAAGGTGACAATAATTGGGATTCTTTCCGATGATTACCGTAGTTTGAGGAGTTCATGTATTCACTAAGTGCTAATGCTTTGTTTCGGTTCTCTATTAAAAGAAGGCCTTAATATCCCTTAGTTTCCATTAGGACCCCGCTGCCATGGGAGGGTAGGACAAAAGATGCCATGCAAGTTCTTTTCCATAAGCACATATGACTATATACGGAATACATCACTACTGCAGGATGGTCCAAACGCGACACTACGATCAGAGACCCTTCGACGAAACTATGTGCGATGCCATAATCGCAAACGGTGGTGTAAAACACCCGTCAAAAAAGGTGCAAAATATTTGTGATGATAGATGCATCAAACACGGTTCAGAATTTAGTTGCATGTGCGATGCAGGGCATACGGTTCAGCTCAATGAACTGTTTGTGATGAGGAGGCACAAAAGAAACGGGCAGCTAGATGAAGGCGTGTGCGATATATAGCATACGGTTCACTGGGATGAACTATGCGTGATTAGGCAACACAATGGAAACGGTTCAACTGAACAAGATGTGTGTGATATGCGGCAAACAGGTCCGTAATCTGAAATGTGTGCGAAGACCAATAATAACACAGACGATTGCTGCTAATAAGCAGCGTGAATTGCTCTGTCTACAGTATAATAACATGTGTGTGTGTGTGTGTGTGTATATATATATATATATATATATATATATATATATAACTGAAATAAACATCCAATTACATAAGTGACTATATAGATCATTCGCACACACCTCAATAAACAATTGCATGCATTCTAAAGTAGGAGAAACGATCGTCTAGTCATCTACTTCTTGTGACGCTCCCGCCACTGCTACGTGGCTCGATCCCTCGTCTGGGTCAGGAAGAAGACAGTTCCTCATGTCAACGATCCTCCTGTACATCTCGTAGCTTGTGTATGCGTCCATGGCTGCGTACTTGACATGTTGTTCATCCAGTCTCTTATGCTACACACTGTGCCAGGCGTTCTTTTCCTTATTGCTCTCTTGCTTCATCTTTTCATAGTAGGGGTCGATGATGGCCGAGGCGAGGTCAACCAGGGAGTTTAGTTTGCTTTTGTCGGTGTGCTTATTGTGACGTGTGAGACGAGGGATGAAGGTAAATGGTCGTAGGAATAAAAGGGGGCCGGACGGCGTGGATTCTCGGCGCGTCCGCATGGCAGTTTTTGCAGTAGGTAACTGCATCATCGCACCGCGCCTGGCGCAACCGGTTGCACACGAACGTGCGTGATCGTGCGCCGGCCCAAAACACTGGCAGCGCGCGTGGAGGGACGAGGGCAGAGCACCCGAAGGGACGCGAGAGCAGAGCGTGCGCGGCGGGACACGAGCAGAGCGTGCCACGGCCGCCTGAACCGCAAGCAACCACACGTATGGAGCAGTTGAACACGCAGCAAATGGTCGCCTACAAGCCGGCCGATAGTTGCCTCGCTGCATAGAGAGCGGCCGTGTGGTGCCACCTCCGTCTACTCTATAGTATCCTTTATATTCCGTGCCATACTTTGCCCTCAAATTTAACCAACAAAATGTTAATGCATGTTTCAAAAATTATATAATTGGAGACTATGTTCAAATACAAATCCAACTATATAATCTTTGGCGACATGCATTAGTATTCTATTAGTTAAATCATACTTATAAACCAGGACGGTGGTATAGTTGGTAATTAAATCGCAAACGTTTTTTTATTAACCGTATGTGTACGTGGCCTTTCGTCCTCCTCTCACACGTCTTGTCACCCCGTTGCCGCAGACGTCTTACAGCGCAAGCTTGCGCAGCGCGCCGGGGCATTCTTTTTGCCAAACGGTGATGCCAATGAATCATCGGTGAGCCTCTTCCCCCGCAACCTCGCAGATTCCCGTGCATGCTTCCGCCCGACTCGGTGAAACCCCCCAAAATCCCAATGCTTACCGACCTGCTATAAAAACCCTCACGGCCGGCGAGTCCTGCGTCGCATTTTCCCCTCCATCCCTGTAGCTTATCTCGTCTGCTTCTCCCACATTCGCCAATGGCACCGGTCCGTCGTCGTCGCTCAGCCACTCCGCCGTCATTAGAGGACATCTCCAGCTGGGAGGCGACACCGCGGCGGCGCAGTCCCCGACGTAGTGTAGTGCTGTGGCGTCCCTGTTGGGTGTGTGCGGAACACCCACCACATGCTCCGCCGCCGGTGCCCGTCGGCAGCTTGTTGCCAGACGCCATTGCCGCCACACCACCGTCGAAAGCTAGGGCCATCGCCCGCTCTGCCGCCGCGGCCCGAAGGCGGGAGATGGCCGTCATGGCCGCCACCCCATTGCCGGCCACTGTGGCCATCATCCGCTCCGCTACCGTGGCCCAAAGGCGGGAGGTGGTGGTCATGGCCGCCACCCCGTCGTCGGCAGTCGTGGCTGCCAGCCCACCGTCGACTGCCGGGGTCATCACCTACTCCGCCACCGCCACCCGAAGGCGGGAGGCAGACGTGGATGCCCGCACGTGTGACAGCGACCTTGCGTTCTACACCGAGTTCCTGCGGGATGAGGAGGAGCACCTCGTCGAGCATGCAAAGAGCCTTACCGCCACAGTGGCAGCAACACATGTCGCCTCAGAGGCGAGGAATCAGGAGATCTACGAGGAGAACCACCGCTTCAAGAGGGGTCGTCTTGAGCGGCAGAGGGCGTTCGAGATGAGCGTCGCTGAAGCTGCATTAGCGGCAGGCACCGCATTGTGGTTGCCCAGCTCGTCGGTAGGCTCCTCCTCCACCGCCTCTTACTGAGCGCGTTCGGCAGAGGAGAGGCTGCCGGAAGTAGTACAAAGCCCCTCTGCAGTAGTAGTAGTATTTAGGGGCATTTTGTTCAGTTCATCTGACTATAGATGTGGTGGAACTGTACAACGTACTTAAAATTAGCTAGTATATATAGTTGAAATAGCTATTTCAGTACGTGGTTGGCAACAACTGGGGAAAAGTTTGATCGGTTCAGGTGTCGAGTTGAACTGTTTGTATAAATTAAGAATGACTGCTTAATCTATGAATGAAATCTATGATTAATTACTGAATTTTAGTTGCAAAAATTAGATACTGCTAGTGATTTTTAGCTTCATATTTTGACAAATCGCAGTGTTACAAGGATTGACAAATCTTACCAAATTGTTTGTACGTGGTTCCACACGGGTCATCCAAAACAACCGTTTGTGTTGAAGGGATGCACAAATCCTGCGTTGCTCTCACTTGGCATACGGGTGTTCTATCTAAAATGTTTGTGATTAAGAGCTGCAGAAATCCCGCTCGGCACATTTTCTCTTGGCTTCCTGGGGAAGCTGTCGGTTTGCATACGGGAGAGAATGCGAGCATGGCGGGCGGTCATGGAAGTCAAAGGGCTTGCTTCCCAGTGAGCCTGCGCAGCTTACAGCTCGCTAGCTTCCTGGTGAGCCTGCGCACTCAAGGACAGCTTGCACGCCTCTCGGTCAGTCTGCGCACCGGACGGCGCTCGCACGCCTCCCATTCAGTCAAGGTCAAGCAGCTGTCCGCATGGCACCTCCTACAACCATTAAAACCAAGACACGTGACATCACGTGAATGGTTAACATAATTTTGGATTTATTAGAATTTAAAAACCAGGCATCTCAATGTTTTGCCGGCAATCAATGGTGCCCCGGTGTTTGAAGTACATTCCCATTTCTTGCATGGGACCTAAGCATGCACCCAAGGACACATATTTGATTTTTTAACCAATTTATATGCACTTGAGCATGTGCATGTAGTTAGGATTTGAATTGTGCGCATAAAATGCATTGAAAACTCAGTTAATGCATAAAAATGTCCAAACGAACCCCGAAAAATCACAAAAAGTCACACAACACTCCTGTTGTTCTATGTTCACACGAGAAAAAAATTTGAAAGCAATAAGAGGCAATGGATATCGTTTCGTCCACAAAGGTGGGATGTCCCTTACCGAAAACCATCATGCTAGTTGTGAGAAGCTCCGGTTTGTGAGAAGCATACACCCAAACCTGCCCCAAATGGGACAAAATTTGTACCACGACATGTTGACGCCGCTCTATGATAGCATGCCAAGTTTCATGAATTTCAGACGAGTTTTGTATTTACTAGAATTTAAAAACAAGGCATCTCAATGTTTTGCCGGCAATCAACGGTGCCCCGGTGTTTGAAATTCATTCCCATTTCTTGCATGGGACCTAAGCATGCACCCAAGGACACATATTTTATTTTTCAACAAATTTATATGCACTGGAGCATGTGCATGTAGTTAAAATTTGAATTATGCACATAAAATGCATTGAAAACTCAGTTAATGCATAAAAATGTCCAAATGAACCCCGAAAAATCACGAAAAGTCACACAACACTCCTGTTGTTCTATGTTGACACGAGAAAAAAATTTGAAAGCAATAAGAGGCAATGGATATCGTTTCGTCCACAAATGTGGGATGTTCCCTACCGAAAACCATCATGCTTGTTGTGAGAAGCTCCGGTTTGGGGGAAACATATACCCAAACCTGCCCCATGAGACAATATTTTTACCACGACATGTTGATGCCGCTCCATGATAGCATGCCAAGTTTCATGAATTTCAGACGAGTTTTGGATTTACTAGAATTTAAAAACCAGGCATCCCAACGTTTTGCCAGCAATCAACGATGCCCCGGTGTTTGAAATTCATTCCCATTTCTTGCATGGGGCCTAAGCATGCACCCAAGGACACATATTTGATTTTTCAACCAATTTATATGCACTGCAGCATGTGCATGTAGTTCAAATTTGAATTGTGCACATAAAATGCATTGAAAACTCAGTTAATGCATGAAAATGTCCAAGCGAACCCCGCAAAATCACACAACACTCCTGTTGTTCTATGTTGACACGAGAATTTTTTTTGAAAGCAATAAGAGGCAATGGATATTGTTTCGTCCACAAAGGTGGGACGTTCCCTACCGAAAACCATCATGCTTGTTGTGAGAAGCTCCGGTTTATGAGAAGCATATACTCAAACCTTCCCCAAATGGGACAAAATTTGTACCACTGCATGTTGATGCTGCTCCATGATAGCATGCCAAGTTTCATGAATTTCAGACGAGTTTTGGATTTACTAGAATTTAAAAACCAGGCATCTCAATGTTTTTCCGGAAATCAACGGTGCCCCGGTGATTTAAATTCATTCCCACTTCATGCATGGGACCTAAGCATGCACCCAAGGACACATATTTGATTTTTCAACCAATTTGTATGCACTGGAGCATGTGCATGTAGTTAAAATTTGAATTATGCACATAAAATGCATTGAAAACTCAGCTAATGCATAAAAATGTACAAACGAACCCCGAAAAATCAATAAAAGTCATACAACACTCCTGTTGTTCTATGTTCACACGAGAAAAAAATTGAAAGCAATAAGAGGCAATGGATATCGTTTCGTCCACAAAGGTGGAATGTTCCTTACCGAAAACCATCATGCTAGTTGTGAGAAGCTCCGGTTTGTGAGAAGCATACACCCAAACCTACCCCAAATGGGACAAAATTTGTACCACAGCATGTTGATGCCGCTCTATGATAGCATGCCAAGATTCATGAATTTCAGACGGGTTTTGGATTTACTAGAATTTAAAAACCAGGCATCTCAATGTTTTGCCGGCAATCAACGGTGCCCCGGTGTTTGAAATTCATTCCCATTTCTTGCATGGGACCTAAGCATGCACCCAAGGACACATATTTGATTTTTCAACAAATTTATATGCACTGGAGCCTGTGCATGTAGTTAAAATTTGAATTATGCACATAAAATGCATTGAAAACTCAGTTAATGCATAAAAATGTCCAAACGAACCCCGAAAAATCACAAAAAGTCACACAACACTCCTGTTGTTCTATGTTGACACGAGAAAAAAATTTGAAAGCAATAATAGGCAATGGATATCGTTTCATCCACAAAGGTGGGACGTTCCCTACCGAAAACAATCATGCTTGTTGTGAGAAGCTCCGGTTTGCGAGAAGCATATACCCAAACCTGCCCCAAATGGGACAATATTTTTACCACGACATGTTGATGCCGCTCCATGATAGCATGCCAAGTTTCATGAATTTCAGACGAGTTTTGGATTTACTAGAATTTAAAAACCAGGCATCTCAACATTTTTCCGGCAATCAACGGTGCCCCGGTGTTTGAAATTCATTCCCATTTCTTGCATGGGGCCTAAGCATGCACCCAAGGACACATATTTGATTTTTCAACCAATTTATATGCACTGGAGCATGTGCATGTAGTTAAAATTTGAATTATGCACATAAAATGCATTGAAAACTCAGTTAATGCATAAAAATGTCCAAACAAACCACAAAAAATCACAAAAAGTCACACAACACTCCTGTTGTTCTATGTTGACACGAGAAAAAAATTGAAAGCAATAAGAGGCAATAGATATCATTTCATCCACAAAGTTGGGACGTTCCTACCGAAAACCATCATGCTTGTTGTGAGAAGCTCCGGTTTGTGAGAAGCACATACCCAAACCTGCCCCAAATGGGACAAAGTTTTTACCACGGCATGTTGATGCCGCTCCATGATAGCATGCCAAGTTTCATGAATTTCAGACGAGTTTTTGATTTACTAGAATTGAAAAACCAGGCATCTCAATGTTTTGCCGGCAATCAACGGTACCCCGGTGTTTGAAATTCATTCCCATTTCTTGCATGGGACCTAAGCATGCACCTAAGGACATATATTTGATTTTTCAACCAATTTATATGCACTGGAGCATGTGCATGTAGTTCAAATTTGAATTATGCACATAAAATGCATTGAAAACTCAGTTAATGTATAAAAATGTCCAAACGAACCCCGAAAAATCACAAAAGTTCACACAATACTCCTGTTGTTCTATATTGACACGAGAAAAAAAATTGAAAGCAATAAGAGGCAATGGATATCGTTTCGTCCACAAAGGCAGGACGTTCCCTACCGTAAACCATCATGCTTGTTGTGAGAAGCTCCGGTTTGTGAGAAGCATATACCCAAACCTGCCCCAAATGGGACAAAATTTGTACCATGACATGTTGATGCCGCTGCATGATAGCATGCCATGTTTCACGAATTTCAGACGAGTTTTGGATTTACTAGAATTTAAAAACCAGTCATCTCAATGTTTTGCCGGTAATCAATGGTGCCCCGGTGTTTGAAATTCATTCCCATTTCTTGCATGGGACCTAAGCATGCACCCAAGGACACATATTTAGTTTTTCAACCAATTTATATGCACTGGAGCATGTGCATGTAGTTCAAATTTGAATTATGCACATAAAATTCATTGAAAACTCAGTTAATGCAAAAAATGTCCAAACGAACCCCGAAAAATCACAAAAAGTCACACAACACTCCTGTTGTTCTATGTTGACACGAGAAAAAAAAATTAAAGCACTAAGAGGCAATGGATATCGTTTCGTCCACAAAGTTGGGACGTTCCCTACTGAAAACCATCATGCTTGTGGTGAGAAGCTCCGGTTTGTGAGAAGCATATACCCAAACCTGCCCCAAATGGGACAAAATTTGTACCACGCCATGTTCATGCCACTCCGTGATGGCATGCCAAGTTTCATGAATTTCAGACGAGTTTTGGATTTACTAGAATTTAAAAACCAGGCATCTTAATGTTTTGGCGGCAATCAACGGTGCCCCGGTGTTTGAAATTCATTCCGATTTCTTACATGGGACCTAAGCATGCACCTAAGGACACATATTTGATTTTTCAACCAATTTATATGCACTGGAGCATGTGCATGTATTTCAAATTTGAATTATGCACATAAAATGCATTGAAAACTCAGTTAATGCATAAAAATGTCCAAACGAACCCCAAAAAATCACAGAACACTCCTGTTGTTCTATGTTGACCCAAGAAAAAAATTGAAAGCAATAAGAGGCAATGGATATCGTCTTGTCCACAAAGGTGGGACGCTCCCTACCGAAAACCATCATGCTTGTTGTGAGAAGTTCCGGTTTGTGAGAAGCATATACCCAAACCTGCCCCAAATGGGACAAAATTTGTACCACGGCATATTGATGCTGCTCCATGATAGCATGCCAAGTTTCATGAATTTCAGACGAGCTTTGGATTTACTAGAATTTAAAAACCAGGCATCTCAATGTTTTGCCGGCAGTCAACGGTGCCCCGGTGTTTGAAATTCATTCCCATTTCTTGCATGGGACATAAGCATGCACCCAAGGACACATATTTGTTTTTTCAACCAATTTATATGCACTGGAGCATGTGCATGTAGTTCAAATTTGAATTATGCACATAAAATGCATTGAAAACTCAGTTAATGCATAAAAATGTCCAAACGAACCCCGAAAAATCACGCAACACTCATGTTGTTCTACGTTGAAACGAGAATTTGTTTTGAAAGCAATAAGAGGCAATGGATATCATTTTGTCTCCAAAGGTTGGACGTTCCCTACCGTAAACCATCATGCTTGTTGTGAGAACCTCTGGTTTGTGAGAAGCATATACCCAAACTTGCCCCAAATGGGACAAAATTTGTTCCACGGCATGTTGATGCCGCTCCATGATAGCATGCCAAGTTTCATGAATTTCAGACGAGTTTTGGATTTACTAGAATTTAAAAACTAGGCATCTCAATGTTTTGTCGGCAATCAACGGTGCCCCGGTGTTTGAAATTCATTCCCATTTCTTGCATGGGACCTAAGGATGCACCCAAGGGCACATATTTGATTTTCAACCAATTTATATGCACTGGAGCATGTGCATGTAGTTCAAATTTGAATTTTTCACCGGAAATGGCTAGAAAACCAATTTAATGTATAAAATGTTCAAACGAACCTTGAATAATTCCAATTCTTTTACAACACACATATAGCTGCATGATCAGTCCAGATAAAAGGTCTAGCAATTCAAACACCGTCCATTACCGTTGTGACCCCATTATGTAATTCAAATCAAGATGAAAAATCAAGTAGATCGCACACAGTTTATTATCAGCAACCGTGTGACATGTAGTACAAAATATCTTGGAGCACCGTCAGTGTATAGTACGCCTATGGCTTACGCGAGAAGGTGCGTCGGCTATAGTCCATAGCCGGCGTCTCAAACACACTAGCTCGCTCCCCAAATATCATTTCACTGTTCAATCGTCGCCGGTGAAAGATGGGCACGTGGAGCCGCGTCGTGAGGGCAACTTTGGTAGCCCACTCCGCCGGGAGCGCGGCCGCAGCCGCCATGTGCGTGCTAACAAGGTGCACAAGCGCGGCCGCAATTTGCGACCGGGCGGCAAAGGCAGCCCAAACGGCCACTGTTGCTTCTCAGGTGGCGGCAGCAACATCTGCCTCAGGGATAGCAACTGGCGAGAGCGGCACAACAGCTGTCCGTTTCGCAGCGGCGGCCTTAGCCCTGATGGAGGCCGCCCATGCCCAGCTCCTGGCGGTCACTGCACAAATCAAACGAAGCTTCTCTAACAACGGTCGGCAACTCACAGCCGAAGATTTGGCAATCGCCGAGAGCGTTCGAGCAGCCGTCCGTTCCTCCACCGCATACTGTAACATCCCAAAATTCTAAATTTTGGAATGTTTTAAACAAATAGATAGATTTGATTTATTGTTTGACTATTGACTGAAAGTGAGTGAGTTTGAAACTTTCTGAAAGTGAAATGAGAAGGAATAAAAGGACTTTCCCAAACTTTCATTTTGCTTTTACGATCTTCGGGAATTCAAATTCTTTTCATCACAAAACCCTGGAGAGAAGATGACATGAATTCTTCCATTTATTTAAGTGACAAGGAGTGTTGAAAATATTTGAATTTCATTTGAGAATATTTCCAATTCTGAAACTTTATGCAAACTCAATGATTTTCACGAGCGAAGATAAAATGACTTCTTCAAAACATATCAAATATGAAATATGAGCCTGCGCACTCAAGGACAGCTTGCACGCCTCTCGGTCAGCCTGCGCACCGGACGGCGCTCGCACGCCTCCCATTCAGTCAAGGTCAAGCACCTGTCCTCACGGCACCTCCTACAACCATTAAAACCAAGACACGTGACGTCACGTGAATGGTTAACAGAATTTTGGATTTATTAGAATTTAAAAACCAGGCATCTCAATGTTTTGCCGGCAATCAATGGTGCCCCGGTGTTTGAAGTACATTCCCATTTCTTGCATGGGACCTAAGCATGCACCCAAGGACACATATTTGATTTTTTAACCAATTTATATGCACTGGAGCATGTGCATGTAGTTAAGATTTGAATTGTGTGCATAAAATGCATAAAAAACTCAGTTAATGCATAAAAATGTCCAAACGAACCCCGAAAAATCACAAAAAGTCACACAACACTCCTGTTGTTCTATGTTCACACGAGAAAAAAATTTGAAAGCAATAAGAGGCAATGGATATCGTTTCGTCCACAAAGGTGGGATGTTCCTTACCGAAAACCATCATGCTAGTTGTGAGAAGCTCCGGTTTGTGAGAAGCATACACCCAAACCCGCCCCAAATGGGACAAAATTTGTACCACGACATGTTGATGCCGCTCTATGATAGCATGCCAAGTTTCAAGAATTTCAGACGAGTTTTGGATTTACTAGAATTTAAAAACCAGGCATCTCAATGTTTTGCCGGCAATCAACGGTGCCCCAGTGTTTTAAATTCATTCCCATTTCTTGCATGGGACCTAAGCATGCACCCAAGGACACATATTTTATTTTTCAACAAATTTATATGCACTTGAGCATGTGCATGTAGTTAAAATTTGAATTATGCACATAAAATGCATTGAAAACTCAGTTAATGCATAAAAATGTCCAAACGAACCCCGAAAAATCACGAAAAGTCACACAACACTCCTGTTGTTCTATCTTGACACGAGAAAAAAATTTGAAAGCAATAAGAGGCAATGGATATCGTTTCGTCCACAAAGGTGGGACGTTCCCTACCGAAAACAATCATGCTTGTTGTGAGAAGCTCCGGTTTGGGAGAAACATATACCCAAACCTGCCCCAAATGAGATAATATTTTTACCACGACATGTTGATGCCGCTCCATGATAGCATGCCAATTTTCATGAATTTCAGACGAGTTTTGGATTTACTAGAATTTAAAAACCAGGCATCCCAACGTTTTGCCACCAATCAACGAGGCCCCGGTGTTTGAAATTCATTCCCATTTCTTGCATGGGGCCTAAGCATGCACCCAAGGACACATATTTGGTTTTTCAACCAATTTATATGCACTGCAGCATGTGCATGTAGTTCAAATTTGAATTGTGCACATAAAATGCATTGAAAACTCAGTTAATGCATAAAAATGTCCAAACGAACCCCGAAAAATCACACAACACTCCTGTTGTTCTATGTTGACACGAGAATTTTTTTTGAAAGCAATAAGAGGCAATGGATATTGTTTCGTCCACAAAGGTGGGACGTTCCCTACCGAAAACCATCATGCTTGTTGTGAGAAGCTCCGGTTTATGAGAAGCATATACTCAAACCTGCCCCAAATGGGACAAAATTTGTACCACTACATGTTGATGCCGCTCCATGATAGCATGTCAGGTTTCATGAATTTCAGACGAGTTTTGGATTTACTAGAATTGAAAAACCAGGCATCTCAATGTTTTGCCGGAAATCAACGGTGCCCCGATGTTTTAAATTCATTCCCATTTCATGCATGGGACCTAAGAATGCACCCAAGGACACATATTTGATTTTTCAACCAATTTATATGCACTGGAGCATGTGCATGTAGTTAAAATTTGAATTATGCACATAAAATGCATTGAAAACTTAGTTTATGCATAAAAATGAACAAATGAACCCCGAAAAATCACAAAAAGTCACACAACACTCCTGTTGTTCTATGTTGACACGAGAAAAAAAAATTGAAAGCAATAAGAGGCAATGGATATCGTTTCATCAACAAAGGTGGGATGTTCCTTACCGAAAACCATCATGCTAGTTGTGAGAAGCTCCAATTTGTGAGAAGCATACACCCAAACCTGCCTCAAATGGGACAAAGTTTGTACCACGGCATGTTGATGCCGCTCTATGATAGCATGCCAAATTTCATGAATTTCAGACGAGTTTTGTATTTACTAGAATTTAAAAACCAGGCATCTCAATGTTTTGCCGGCAATCAACGGTGCCCCGGTGTTTGAAATTCATTCCCATTTCTTGCATGGGACCTAAGCATGCACCCAAGGACACATATTTTATTTTTCAACAAATTTATATGCACTGGAGCATGTGCATGTAGTTAAAATTTGAATTATGCACATAAAATGCATTGAAAACTCAGTTAATGCATAAAAATGTCCAAACGAACCCCGAAAAATCACGAAAAGTCACACAACACTCCTGTTGTTCTATGTTGACACGAGAAAAAAATTTGAAAGCAATAAGAGGCAATGGATATCGTTTCGTCCACAAAGGTGGGACGTTCCCTACCGAAAACCATCATGCTTGTTGTGAGAAGCTCCGGTTTGGGAGAAACATGTACCCAAACCTGCCCCATGAGACAATATTTTTACCACGACATGTTGATGCCGCTCCATGATAGCATGCCAAGTTTCATGAATTTCAGACGAGTTTTGGATTTACTAGAATTAAAAAACCAGGCATCCCAACGTTTTGCCAGCAATCAACGATGCCCCGGTGTTTGAAATTCATTCCCATTTCTTGCATGGGGCCTAAGCATGCACCCAAGGACACATATTTGATTTTTCAACCAATTTATATGCACTGCAGCATGTGCATGTAATTCAAATTTGAATTGTGCACATAAAATGCATTGAAAACTCAGTTAATGCATAAAAATGTCCAAGCGAACCCCGAAAAATCACACAACACTCCTGTTGTTCTATGTTGACATGAGAAATTTTTTTGAAAGCAATAAGAGGCAATGGATATTGTTTCGTCCACAAAGGTGGGACGTTCCCTACCGAAAGCCATCATGCTTGTTGTGAGAAGATCCGGTTTGTGAGAAGCATATACCCAAACCTGCCCCAAATGGGACAAAATTTGTACCACGGCATGTTGATGCCGCTCCATGATAGCATGCCAAGTTTCATGAATTTCAGACGAATTTTTGATTTACTAGAATTTAAAAACCAGGCATCTCAATGTTTTGCCGGCAATCAACGGTACCCCGGTGTTTGAAATTCATTCCCATTTCTTGCATGGGACCTAAGCATGCACCTAAGGACATATATTTGATTTTTCAACCAATTTACATGCACTGGAGCATGGGCATGTAGGTCAAATTTGAATTATGCACATAAAATGCATTGAAAACTCAGTTAATGTATAAAAATGTCCAAACGAACCCCGAATAATCACAAAAAATCACACAACACTCCTGTTGTTCTATGTTGACACGAGAAAAAAATTGAAAGCAATAAGAGGCAATGGATATCGTTTCGTCCACAAAGGCAGGACGTTCCCTACCGTAAACCATCATGCTTGTTGTGAGAAGCTCCGGTTTGTGAGAAGCATATACCCAAACCTGCCCCAAATGGGACAAAATTTTTACCACGACATGTTGATGCCGCTGCATGAAAGCATGCCAAGTTTCATGAATTTCAGGCGAGTTTTGGATTTACTAGAATTTAAAAACCAGGCATCTCAATGTTTTGCCGGTAATCAATGGTGCCCCGGTGTTTGAAATTCATTCCCATTTCTTGCATGGGACCTAAGCATGCACCCAAGGACACATATTTAGTTTTTCAACCAATTTATATGCACTGGAGCATGTGCATGTAGTTCAAATTTGAATTATGCACATAAAATGCATTGAAAACTCAGTTAATGCATAAAAATGTCCAAACGAACCCCGAAAAATCACAAAAAGTCACACAACACTCCTGTTGTTCTATGTTGACACGAGAAAAAAAATTAAAGCACTAAGAGGCAATGGATATCGTTTCGTCCACAAAGTTGGGACGTTCCCTACTGAAAACCATCATGCTTGTGGTGAGAAGCTCTGGTTTGTGAGAAGCATATACCCAAACCTGCCCCAAATGGGACAAAATTTGTACCACGGCATGTTCATGCCACTCCGTGATGGCATGCCAAGTTTCATGAATTTCAGACGAGTTTTGGATTTACTAGAATTTAAAAACCAGGCATCTTAATGTTTTGGCGGCAATCAACGGTGCCCCGGTGTTTGAAATTCATTCCGATTTCTTACATGGGACCTAAGCATGCACCTAAGGACACATATTTGATTTTTCAACCAATTTATATGCACTGGAGCATGTGCATGTATTTCAAATTTGAATTATGCACATAAAATGCATTGAAAACTCAGTTAATGCATAAAAATGTCCAAACGAACCCCAAAAAATCACAGAACACTCCTGTTGTTCTATGTTGACCCAAGAAAAAAATTGAAAGCAATAAGAGGCAATGAATATCGTCTTGTCCCCAAAGGTGGGACGCTCCCTACCGAAAACCATCATGCTTGTTGTGAGAAGTTCCGGTTTGTGAGAAGCATATACCCAAACCTGCCCCAAATGGGACAAAATTTGTGCCACGGCCTATTGATGCCGCTCCATGATAGCATGCCAAGTTTCATGAATTTCAGATGAGCTTTGGATTTACTAGAATTTAAAAACCAGGCATCTCAATGTTTTGCCGGCAGTCAACGGTGCCCCGGTGTTTGAAATTCATTCCCATTTCTTGCATGGGACATAAGCATGCACCCAAGGACACAGATTTGTTTTTTCAACCAATTTATATGCACTGGAGCATGTGCATGTAGTTCAAATTTGAATTATGCACATAAAATGCATTGAAAACTCAGTTAATGCATAAAAAATGTCCAAACGAACCCCGAAAAATCACGCAACACTCGTGTTGTTCTACGTTGAAACGAGAATTTGTTTTGAAAGCAATAAGAGGCAATGTATATCATTTTGTCTCCAAAGGTTGGACGTTCCCTACCGTAAACCATCATGCTTGTTGTGAGAACCTCTGGTTTGTGAGAAGCATATAACCAAATTTGCCCCAAATGGGACAAAATTTGTACCACGGCATGTTGATGCCGCTCCATGATAGCATGCCAAGTTTCATGAATTTCAGACGAGTTTTGGATTTACTAGAATTTTAAAACTAGGCATCTCAATGTTTTGTCGGCAATCAACGGTGCCCCGGTGTTTGAAATTCATTCCCATTTCTTGCATGGGACCTAAGCATGCACCCAAGGGCACATATTTGATTTTCAACCAATTTATACGCACTGGAGCATGTGCATGTAGTTCAAATTTGAATTTTTCATCGGAAATTGCTAGAAAACCAATTTAATGTATAAAATGTTCAAACGAACCTTGAATAATTCCAATTCTTTTACAACACACATATAGGTGCATGATCAATCTAGATAAAAGGTCTAGCAATTCAAACACCGTCCATTGCCGTTGTGACCCCATTGTGTAATTCAAATCAAGATGAAAACTCAGGTAGATCGCACAGAGTTTATTATCAGCAACCGTGTGACATGTAGTACAAAATATCTTGGAGCACCGTCAGTGTATAGTACGCCTGTGGCTTACGCGAGAAGGTGCGTCGGCTATAGTCCACAGCCGGCGTCTCAAACACACTAGCTCGCTCCCCAAATATCATTTCACTGTTCAATCGTCGCCGGTGAAAGATGGGCACGTGGAGCCGCGTCGTGAGGGCAACTTTGGTAGCCCACTCTGGCGGGAGCGCGGCCGCAGCCGCCATGCGCGTGCTAACAAGGTGCATGAGCGCGGCCGCAATTTGCGACCGGGTGGCAAAGGCAGCCCAAACGGCCACTGTTGCTTCTCAGGTGGCGGCAGCAACATCTGCCTCAGGGATAGCAACTGGCGAGAGCGGCACAACAGCTGTCCGTTCCGCAGCGGCGGCCTTAGCCCTGATGGAGGCCGCCCACGACCATGTCGAGGCCGCCCATGCCCAGCTCCTGGCGGTCACTGCACAAATCAAACGAAGCTTCTCTAACAATGGTCGGCAACCCACACCCGAAGAGCTGGCAATCGCCGAGAGCGTTCGAGCAGCCGTCCGTTCCTCCGCCGCATAATGTAACATCCCAAAATTCTAAATTTTGGAATGTTTTAAACAAATAGATAGATTTGATTTATTGTTGACTATTGACTGAAAGTGGGTGAGTTTGAAACTTTCTGAAAGTTAAATGAGAGGGAATAAAAGGACTTTCCCAAACTTTATTTTTCTTTTACGATCTTCGGGAATTCAAATTCTTTTCATCACAAAACCCTGGAGAGAAGATGACATGACTTCTTCCATTTATTTAAATGACAAGGGGTGTTGAAAATGTTTGAATTTCATTTGAGAATATTTCCAATTCTGAAACTTTATGCAACTCAATGATTTTCACGAGCGAAGATAAAATGACTTCTTCAAAACATATGAAATATGAGTTGGGAGTTTCCAAGAATTAAATTCAAAGTTCTTTTGAATTTATTTTCAATTTGGAGTTCTTTGAGTTTTATTCAAATTATTTTTCTCCAAAAATAAAATATATGGAAACTAGGGTAACATGATTCCCTACATCAGAAAATTGGAGAGAAATTAATTTGAAGTCATTTTGGTATTTTTAAAATGATTTTTGTTGGATTTTATTGGACCAGAAGCACTCTTTGCTTTATTTGAATTTGTGTGAATTTTATATAATGCTATAGAAATGTTCATGTTGTAGGAAATCTTTTTCTGAAAATTTTGATATATTATATGCCTATATAATATTTTCATTTTTTTTCTCTCTTGGTTAAAAAAAAAACTTCCCTCGAACTGGGCCGGCCCAGCTCCCAGCCAGGCCGCGGCCCAGCTCCGCGCCGCCTTGCCGGTCGTCCCCGACAGGGACTCCTCCCAGTGCGGCGCCGCCCCGCCACCGGCCGCCGCCTCCCCTTGCCCCTCCTCCACGCCTCCCGAGGCCACCCCTCCTCCTTAAATGCCGGGCCACCCCGGACCCAGTCCGTCTCCTCGTTTTCGCCGCCACCGCCGCCCCTCACCAGATCCGCCGCCGCCGCCTTCGGTTGCCATCACCGCCGCCAGCAGTTCTATGCCACCGCCGCCGCCTCCCTCTCCCCTCGCCCGCCCGCACCTTGCCCGATGTCAAGCATGGAGCAGCCGCCACCGCGCCACCCGACGTCGCCCCACTTTTCGCGGACACCGCCGCCGTCCCAACGCCAAGGCGGATGTTCGTCGCCGGCGGATCCGTTCGCCGCCGGTTTATTTTCCCGAGCCGGTAAAATCTATAAAAACGCCCGGTTTTCTAATTTTTGATCGGTTTTATTTTAATAGATCGGTTTTCTACAGAAAACCTAGATCTGTTTTTTTATGTTCAGTTATGTAGTGAGCGTTCACTAGTTAGGCTCCTGGAGCGAACGGTTTTCGTCGGTTTTGTCTCTCATGGCGAGCGATTCGCTTCGATAGGATTTTTTTTATTCCGGCCAGGGACCTATCTGTGATGAATTCCTTTACAGATTAGTCCCTGATTTTTAAACGACCATAACTTTTTGCTCGTTAGTCGGAATTCAACAAAACCAACGCCCACTTCTTCATTATGATCCCCTCTATCCAGTAATCCAACTTAAACGTGTTTTTGGAAGTTTTAAAATTTGAATTCAAACAAATTTGTATTTAAACTTCGTTTGATCATAACTTGAGTTTCGTAACTCTGATTTAGTTGATTCTTTTTGCAGATTAAAGCTCTTGACCTAAACTTTCTGATAAGGCCAAATTCACATAATTTTGGTACTGTTAGAAATTGTTTTATCTTGCAAGAGTTATTTGCTTGGTTTGATGTTTTCCGAATTGTTTTCTTCGTTCCTTCCGATCTTTTGAGTGATTGCTTATGTGTGGTTACTATTGATTGCTTACGATAGATTGACCGGAGTGTGACGAGTAGACCTATCAAGAGTTTTGAGTGAGAATCATCTTCATCAACTTTGCAGGCAAGTAACACTTTGATCATACTCTTCTCATACCTAGTTTTTATGCATTAGATCTATTCCTCAAACACTTGCATGATTAGGATCTAATTAAACTGTGGGATGGGAAGTAGTTGAGGTAGTACCTATTACCTGTTTTATTATCAAACCCTTGGGAGTTACTTGTACGTTTGCTTATTATGCCATGCTATGCTAGTAGACGTGGATTGGGTGAGTGAATTCCATGACAGATGTGAGATTGTTATTTAATGGTTTATTTAAGGTGGCAACTTAAACACACATCTAGGTGGATTGAGGCACCTGGTTTCTATCAGGATTTGCCTGTATTTCTTCGGACCGCCACCCAGGCTCAAAGGGATCATGAGATTATTCAAACTAGAAACTTCCGTGTGCAGCCACAAGCCATTATGGGCTCTGGCATAGTTGACTAAGTTGTGCGAACTCTTACGGGTAGACTAGCAGATGTAGGGGAAAGTAGGTGTACCCGTCTACCCACAAGTAAGGTGCTAGTGCTTCTGAAAGACTATGTCTCGGTCATCCGTTTCTCAAACACCATGTAGTGCGAGAAATCAAACGGAGGCGATCGAGTCTTGTGGGGAAAAGTGCGCAAACCTCTGCAGAGTGTATAAACTAATCATGATTAGCCGTGTCCCCGGTTATGGACATCTTCAGTATCTAGTTCTTGGATTATCCTGTTGATCTCATCACATTACTTAATATTATTTGTTTGGGTTTAATGAGTACTTTTAATTGGGATTGAGGATGCTGTCAACCATTCTCAATGTTCAACCACCACCATGATAGTTAAATAAATTTATTCCTTTGCAGTAGGGAAAAATTGGCTTTTCGCAAAAACTGTAACCATAGAGCTTTCCACCAGCCATATATGCATGTAGTATAGGCTTATTCCTTCATTATCGTCTATGTGTTACATTGCCAAAGATATTCCATGTCTTGACCCGTTTTTGGGCTGCAACTTTTCATGTTGCGAGACTTTTCGAACGCAGTAAGTGATACATTAGGGTTACGATTTCTACACTCAACTTTGCCGTTGGTGTTGATGGGAATCCACAACCTTGTTGCTTCCGCTATATTTTTGGATTGAGGTAATAGTATTTACGTTACTTTATACATGTGATTTACCTCTGTTATAAATCCTTGAGTCTTGTGTGTCAACATACCGATCCGTGGATGACACAAAAGCACAGAGACTTGATCCATTCGGGCCGGGTCACTACAAGATGGTATCAGAGCACATGTTGACTGTAGGACGTGACCCTAGAAACTGACAAGACCATAGGAAAGATTTTTCGCTACAACTTCATTTTCAAAAAGATCTTTTACCTCTCTTCTCTTCTGAGCTTATTCAAACATTTCCCTTTTAGCGAGACCATACCCCTTTTCCCTTTTGATCACTCGAAGATTCAACCGATGATACCACTCCAAGGAGACAAGATATCAGACAACTAAGATCATTTGGAATGAAGAGGATTTTACCGTGTAAATGGAAACTACAACGGTTGAAGACTCCGAAGACTAGGAGAATTTGAAGGCTTTGAAGAATTCCTAGATTTTATGACCTAGGAAGGTTACGCTTATGGAATTGATAGATTATGGAAGTAATCAATACCCGAGATTAAGGTGTATTGGAGTAAGACCAGGATCTGGAGCATTACATCAAGGATTTTAAGATGGACTTGCAGGAAGCCATATTTGACAAGGAAGCAGTTCGTGAAGAACTCAGGACCTAGAAGCTGAAAGTAGCCAAGCTAGAGAGGCAAAACCTTGAGACATCAAAGATTCGTCAGGACTGAAGGACAGTAGGACCATGGTTCATGTCAAGGAAGTTGAAACCAGAAGTTTGGAATGCAACTCCAGAAATATTAAAGGACGCCGCGAGAGACTTCGCGTCAACAGAGATGATCTGGCAAAAGAACTTGAGAAGGACAATCACGATCGGAATAAAGCCATACATGACCAAGACTTGAAGAGTTTGACGACATTGACTTTTAGAAGACCAAACCCCTGTTATATACCTGCGTTAGATGCGACGATTGTGAGCTGTCATTTGTTTGATGTTTTTCCGACAGCCACAAATAAAATCTGTCTTTTCAAAACTTTTGTTTGTCTTGTGTGTATCCCTCTCTATCTATCTTATCTCACCCCAAAACCCATGGACCCATTAGAGGATGAATGGAGATGAGCTTGTATTTTCTGGACCGATGAGTCAATTGGAGATGGACTGATGAATTCAGAACATGGAGGATCACATGGAGAATAACCCTATAGCCGGAAAGGATATGGCCCAGCATGCTCTTCAGTGCTTTGAAAGAGGTGCTGCTATTTGGTGGAGGATGTACCAAACCATCAATGGATTGCAAAGAGTAAACACTTGGGAAGAATTTAAATTGACTTTGCTAAAGTCTCGGTTTGTGTCCCAGAAGTTGAAGCCTTATGGAAAGGATATGAAGAAACCTTGTGCATGCAAGCTTTGTGGAGAAATAGGACACAACCATAAAGAAAACAAAGACGAATACCCTCATAAGCAGAGGATTACCAAAGGAGTTAGCCGAGGATTTTCAGGGAACTTCGGTTGGAGATTGTTCCCAAAGGTTTTGTTGCAGCAATGGAAGTTCAGTCTACATTGTTGGGAAAGATACGTGAAGCTCAGGAGGATGAAAAAGAGATTGTTGAGATAAAAGAGAGGATAAGCAAAGGAAAGGCCAAAGGTTTTCGTAAGGATGAGCACGACACCTTATGGTTTGAGGACCGTGTTCATATACCCAATAATGCAGAGATCAGGAAGTTAATACTTCAGGAGGCTCATGACTCACCATACTCGATTCGCCCTGGAAAACCAAGATTTATTTGGATTTGAAGGAGCGTTTCTGGTGGATTGGTATGATGAAGGATATTGCGGAGTATGTAGTTGTAGGTGATGTATGCCAGAGAGAGTAAGAGCAGAGCATCAGAAGCCAGCAGGATTACTACAGCCTATGCCGATAGCCAAATGGAAGTAGGATAAGCTTGGCATGGATTTCATTACCGGATTTCGCTGAACCCGAACGGGACATGATTCTATCTGGGTATTAGTTGATTCTCTTGACCAAAGTGGCTCACTTTATCCCAGTGAAAACCACTTATACAAGTGAGAAGTTGGCCAAGAGATATATGGCCAGGAACGTATGTCTACATGGAGTTCTGAGGACCATTGTATCAGATAGAGGAACCCAGTTTACCTCAAAGTTTTGGAATCAGCTGCACCAGACTTCGGGTACTAGGCTAGAGTTCAAGACAGCCTTTCATCCATGAGCATGATGGATAGACCGAGAGAGTCAATCCGATTCTGGAGGACATGTTGAGAGTGTGTGCGCTAGATTATGGATCTAGTAGGGATGATAATCTACCTTACGCGGAGTTCTCATTCAACAACAGCTACCAAGTCAGTTTGAAGATAGTCCCTTTTTAAGCTTTGTATGGAAAAAGGAGCCAGACACCGTTGATGTGGGACGAAGTTGGAGACCGTCAGTTGTTTGGATTAAATGTGATCAAGGAGTCATAAGAGAATGTTAAGTTGATTCGAGATAGACTGAAGGTAGCTCAGTCCAGGCAGAAGAGTTATGCATAGTCAAAAACGCAAGGAGGTAGTCTATGAAATTGGAGACAGAGCATGTCTTCATGTGTTCCCTCTGCGAGGAGTTAAATGATTTGGAGTTAAGGGAAAGTTAGCCCCGAGATTTGTAGGACCATACCGAGTTTTGGATCGTATGGAAGAAGTGGCTAACAAGTTGGAGTCACCCGAAGGACTGTCAGAAGTTCATGATGTGTTTCACGTTTCCCAGTTGAAGAAGTGCCATGCAGAGATGGCCAAAATTACCCTGTAAGGACGCTTGACCCTGGAAAGGATAATGATGTCCCATGAAGTGGAGTATGGACTTCATAAGTATAAGTTTTTATCTCGGTATGTGGGATATCCCACGAGGATGAAGAGATGAATTACTATTGGATATAAAGGAGGTGTGATGTTGGAAATATGGATAAATGGAAATTCCATGCTGATTCTGAGTAATCGTGTCCTAGTTTGGTGCCAATAGAAGGAAGGAAGACAGTACAATTGGATGGATTTAAGAATACTAGGAAGTTGGAAGTTGAAATAATGATCAGAAGCCCAAGGATAAGTTCAAGGACTACAAGTGAAGAGATGGGCCATACCCCACAGGCCCCAGGACCTGCCAAGAAGCAAGCACATTCTTGCTGAAGGAAAAACCCTGGCAGAAGTTACGATTTTATCGATAGACGATTCTATAGGTGTTTACGCAAAACCCGAGAGTTGTTAAGGAACGATAGATGTTTGTTTGGCTTGGAGAATCAATGGATTTATCCGAACTTGGTTCGTCGACAAGAGAAAATTCTGCAATGCTTGTGAGGATGACCGAGTGTTAGAATGCGAGATTCGCTAAACCATGTACAAAGTAATGATTTGGGTGCGGGATGGATTGATCACCATACCGACTTACTCTTATTATTCGCTTTGCTATATGGGATGGTAAATCTGAGTGACCTACCTATAGTAGAGTGACGACGATCAAAACCTTGTTTAAACCTTAGAATGGTATAGGTATTTTTTCCCTTGTACACGGCAGTTGTTGCCAACCGTAGGTTATACGGTGAGGTTCAACCCAGACCCATTTCCTGCAGGACAAACCATAAATCGCTGACCACCATGAGATATCGATAGTTGTTTAGTATTGGCGCCAGACCTATCAGCTATGAAGACCCAATTTCGGGATAACCTTACCAAGATGAAAGGACAAAAGAATTGAGGAAAAGGTTATGCCACTACCGGAAGAGCCCAGAGAAGGAATTATCCTTACGATCTGAGAAGACCGACACTGTAAGTATTAAGGATGGAGTATATGAGTTTTGATGGAACCGTAGCAATGTTTCTAAGGGTGGTAGCACCCGAGACCTCCGGAGACGATCGATGGATTTTGAGAAGAACCCCAAACCCTAACCTATTTCTTTCTAGCCTCTCCGAATCTCGAGGACGAGATTCATTTTAAGGGTGGTAGTTTGTAACATCCCAAAATTCTAAATTTTGGAATGTTATAAACAAATAGATAGATTTGATTTATTGTTTGACCATTGACTGAAAGTGAGTGAGTTTGAAACTTTCTGAAAGTTAAATGAGAGGGAATAAAAGGACTTTCCCAAACTTTCATTTTGCTTTTATGATCTTCGGGAATTCAAATTCTTTTCATCACAAAACCCTGGAGAGAAGATGACATGACTTCTTCCATTTATTTAAATGACAAGGGGCGTTGAAAATATTTGAATTTCATTTGAGAATATTTCCAATTCTGAAACTTTATGCAACTCAATGATTTTCACGAGCGAAGATAAAATGACTTCTTCAAAACATATGAAATATGAGTTGGGAGTTTCAAAGAATTAATTTCAAAGTTCTTTTGAATTTATTTTCAATTTGGAGTTATTTGAGTTTTATTCAAATTATTTTCTCCAAAAATAAAATATATGGAAAATAGGGTAACATGATTCCCTACATCAGAAAATTGAGAGAAATTAATTTGAAGTCATTTTGGTATTTTTAAAATGATTTTGTTGGATTTTATTGGACCGAAGCACTCTTTGCTTTATTTGAATTTGTGTGAATTTTATTTAATGCTATAGAAATGTCCATGTTGTAGGAAATCTTTTTCTGAAAATTTTGATATATTATATGCCTATATAATATTTTCATTTTATTTTGTTTTATTTTTTTCTCTGTTGGTTTAAAAAACTTCCCTCGAATCGGGCCGCCCGGCTCTCAGCCAGAGCCGCGCCCAGCTCACGCCGCCTTGCCTGTCGTCCCGACCGACTCCTCCCGAGTCCGCGCCGCCCGCCACCGCCGCCGCCTCCCTTGCCCCTCCTCCACGCCTCCCGAGGCCACCCCTCCTCCTTAAATACCGGGCCACCCCGGACCACGTCCCTCTCCTCGTTTTCGCCGCCGCCGCCGGCCCTCACCAGATCCACCGCCGCCGCCTTCGGTTGCCGTCACCGCCGCCCTTGTTATATACCCACCGCCGCCGCCGCTCTCCCTCGCGCCGCCGCCCGCACCTTGCCCGATGCAGCGTGGAGCCGCCGCCACCGCGCCACCCAGACGTCGCCAAGATTTCGCGGACACCGCCGCCGTCCCAACGCCCGCGCCGGATGTTCGTCGCCGGCCGGATCCGTCCGCCGCCGGTTTATTTTCCCCGAGCCGGTAAAATCTATAAAACCGCCCGGTTTTCTAATTTTTGATCGGTTTTATTTTAATAGATCGGTTTTCTACAGAAAACCTAGATCTATTTTTTATGTTCAGTTATTTAGTGAGCGTTCACTAGTTAGGCTTCTGGAGCGAACGGTTTTCGTCGGTTTTGTCTCTGTAGCGAACGATTCGTTCGATAGGACTTTTTTTATTCCGGCCAGGGACCTATCTGTGATGAATTCCTTTACAGATTAGTCCCTGATTTTTAAACGACCATAACTTTTTGCTCGTTAGTCGGAATTCAACGGAACCAACGCCCACTTCTTCGTTATGATCCCCTCTATCCAGTAATCCAACTTAAACGTGTTTTTGGAAGTTTTAAAATTTGAATTCAAACAGATTTGTATTTAAACTTCGTTTGATCATAACTTGAGTTTCGTAACTCTGATTTAGTTGATTCTTTTTGCAAATTAAAGCTCTTGATCTAAACTTTCTGATAAGGCCAAATTCACATAATTTTGGTACTGTTAGAAATTGTTTTATCTTGCAAGAGTTATTTGCTTGGTTTGATGTTTTCCGAATTGTTTTCTTCGTTCCTTCCGATCTTTTGAGTGATTGCTTATGTGTGGTTACTATTGATTGCTTACGATAGATTGACCGGAGTGTGACGAGTAGACCTATCAAGAGTTTTGAGTGAGAATCATCTTCATCAACTTTGCAGGCAAGTAACACTTTGATCATACTCTTCTCATACCTAGTTTTTATGCATTAGATCTATTCCTCAAACACTTGCATGATTAGGATCTAATTAAACTGTGGGATGGGAAGTAGTTGAGGTAGTACCTATTACCTGTTTTATTATCAAACCCTTGGGAGTTACTTGTACGTTTGCTTATTATGCCATGCTATGCTAGTAGACGTGGATTGGGTGAGTGAATTCCATGACAGATGTGAGATTGTTATTTAATGGTTTATTTAAGGTGGCAACTTAAACACACATCTAGGTGGATTGAGGCACCTGGTTTCTATCAGGATTTGCCTGTATTTCTTCGGACCGCCACCCAGGCTCAAAGGGATCATGAGATTATTCAAACTAGAAACTTCCGTGTGCAGCCACAAGCCATTATGGGCTCTGGCATAGTTGACTAAGTTGTGCGAACTCTTACGGGTAGACTAGCAGATGTAGGGGAAAGTAGGTGTACCGGTCTACCCACAAGTAAGGTGCTAGTGCTTCTGAAAGACTATGTCTCGGTCATCCGTTTCTCAAACACCATGTAGTGCGAGAAATCAAACGGAGGCGATCGAGTCTTGTGGAGAAAAGTGCGCAAACCTCTGCAGAGTGTTAAACTAATCATGATTAGCCGTGTCCCCGGTTATGGACATCTTGAGTATCTAGTTCTAGGATTATCCTGTTGATCTCATCACGTTACTTAATATTATTTGTTTGGGTTTAATGAGTACTTTTAATTGGGATTGAGGATGCTGTCAACCATTCTCAATGTTCAACAACCACCATGATAGTTAAATAAATTTATTCCTTTGCAGTAGAGAAAAATTGGCTTTTCGCAAAAACTGTAACCATAGAGCTTTCCATCAGCCATATAGGCATGTAGTATAGGCTTATTCCTTCATTACTGTCTATTTGTTACATTGCCAGCATATTCCATGTGCTGACCCGTTTTCTGGCTGCAACTTTTCATGTTGCAGACTTTTCAGACGACGAGTAAGTGATACGTTAGGGTTACGATTTCTACACTCAACTTTGCCGTTGGTGTTGATGGGAATCCACAACCTTGTTGCTTCCGCTATATTTTTGGATTGAGGTAATAGTATTTACGTTACTTTATACATGTGATTTACCTCTGTTATAAATCCTTCGAGTACTTTGTGTGTCAGCATACCGATCCAGGGATGACACGAAAGCACAGAGACTTGATCCATTCGGGTCGGGTCGCTACACATACCTTGCTACAATGGAGCCCGTCCAAGCCCAGATCGCGTCCGCCCATGCCCAGCTCGTGGTAGACTTTTCCAAAGAGATGGCGGATGCGGACGGCAAGATGCTTGCCGAGTATGGTGTGATGGATGCCATGGAGCCCCTTCCCCAGGAGACCGTCGGGCGTGAGTTGGACATGGAGGCGGCGGCGGAGATCGACAAGCACCGGCCGTAGTGGGGCTCTATGTTTTGTTTAATTAAGAGTGCCGGTCTTTAATTTGGTAGAGTAATGTTTAGGTCAGCTAGCTCTGTTTAATTGCTGAACTTGCTCGATTAAGAAGTGTGGGTGTGCTGTAGTCTCCTTTGTGTACCCAAATTATGCAATGATGTGGATGACCACTGTAACCATGGAAATTCGAACCAAAACTTTTGACGTTCAAACTCATCACACACGGGTTAAGCTATCTAAATCGTTTGTGATGTCCACATATCGTACACAGTTCTGAATAAGGGACCGTGTCCGATGACACTTTGCGCGCCAGTTTTTTGGCTGAAGCGATTCCAAATTTTGGGCTTCAAATATCTACCTCCCCGCCCCCTCCCCCTTACCAAAAGCCACATTTCCCCTCATTCCGCCTTCCTTTCCAAGTTGAAACCTTCACTCCTTGCTTACAGCGCCGCCGCCTCCTCACCGGCAACCCTCCTTCACGCTGCTTGGCCTCCTCTATCCAGGCAGGTAATCCAAACCCGACCCCCATCCTCCTCCTCCTTCCACATCCCACATGCCCCGACCTCCGGTGTGAGCGCGACACCTTCCACCCAAATCACCGACCCCTCCACCAAATAAGCGTCGGCCTAAGCCATGGTGCATGCAGTATAGCCAGGACCTCAAGGAGCATTTGGCAGCGGAGAAGCAAATCGCGACCGCACGCGCGGATGAGGTCGCGATGGCTGCCATTCGTGCCGACCCCAAGATCTTGGAGGAGCACCTTGCCAATTGCTAGCTACGCCGGTTAAGCATGCTCGGTTTACCCGTTGTGTGTGCTGCTCCTGCCTTTCCTTCACAAAATCTAGTGAATTGTGCTATCTAATTTCACCATGCAATCTGTTGCTCTAGTGTATATGTTCTATATGTCGTGAAGTGTGGTGCTCACTTATTAACTATTTTGTTAATTAGTTGTCATCTTCAGTTAACTGTTTGGTTCAATTCTGCAAATGTGATGTTCAATTCTTCAGGCTGCAATTTTGTATTGTCTTCCATGTGAGAAATAGATCGAATTTATCTTTACAAAATTTTGGGTGCATTCTGTTATTGTATACCATGCGAGGAATAAATTGAATTTGGCTGTAGTAAATACATGAGAAACAAATACAATTGCTACAATTGGCTATAGTTAACTGTTTGGTTAACTCTCTGATCTTCTATTAGGAGTATGTTATATTGTGCAATGTGGTGCTCAGTTAATGTTTGGTTCATTTGTTGTGGTGCTTGGTTAACTGCTTGGTTCAATGTTGTATTGTGCAATGTAGTGCTCAATTAATGTTTGGTTCATTTGTTGTGGTGTTTAGTTAACTGCTTGGTTCAATTCTGCAATGCGATGTCCAATTGTCGTGGGTAGGATTTTGTATGGTTGTGCATGTGAGGAATAAATCGAATTTGGCTGCAGTTAATACATGAGAAACATATACAAGTGCTATATTTCCTAGTTCTTAATCATGCTTGGTTTGGGTAAATGGGTTTTCCATGTGGCTTCAATTAATCTGATGAATCTGCAATGTGCTTATTTTTCATCAACATATTTTACTGATAGCATGCGAACCCTTACTTAACCTGATGACTAACTACCCTATATGTGTTGCAGGGAAACAATGGGAAGCACTGAGGTTTACAATCGATTTAGCACGTGCATGGTCCGTTGTCTAATAGCACATTATTGTGCAATTGCAGGAACCATTATAATATTTTGGTTTTTAACAATTTGGTCTTGCACATGTAGGTCCTGCTGTCAGAGGTTTTGACCCACTGTTCGACCCTTTTTGCATATGGGGAAATGAGTTGTCCATGAATATCAATCAAATCAAGAAACTTAGAAAGATTCTTAGGATAAAGAAATTAGCGACAAAAAACAACAAGATCTTTGTCTACACAATGAAGAAGACATCAATTCACTACAATATGGTACTAACTATTATACCTTGCCTTTTTTAATTCCTCTGCCCCATTTCCAATATAGAGAAGATATTTATGCACATCCTTGTTTTCAGGCCTTTCCAAAGCAGTTCACTGATGATTACCTCTCAAACCACCTCTATGGTCAGGAGGCGAGGAAGGTTTTCATACAACACCCATGGTTAAATATTGAAGTGTCCCTGAAGAGGTCGAAGGAAGGACCGTCAATCATCCACAGGCACTGGCCTAAAGTTGCAAAGACCTTCAACATGAATGAAGGCTCAACATTCGCCTTTCGCTTCAGCAGTTTTCCAGATGAGATGCATCTGTCTATATACTGTCTATGATGCTAATTTTGAAAGGTTCTACATGTTGTATGTGGAACTTGCTGCTGGTGCAGTTGTGTAATGGGGTAGCTGAGTGCTGAAGCTATATCATGTTGTACTCTGATGTATTTCAATTATGAAATTCTGCTTCCTTAATATGGAAATGAAATATATTGTGTGCTTAATATGAATGTCAATTAGATTAATAATAGGGCAATTAGCCTGCTAATTGGGTTTTGATATTGCAAACGGTTGTTGGAAAAATACCGTGGGCGATGACCTCAGGCAACGCACAGAGTTTCTAGGAATAAACCGTGTTGGATCAATGAACAATCACACACGACTTTCTCTTTAAAACTATTTGCGTTAGGCCACCTTGCGCAAACGTTTACCACATAAAAACCGCGTGTCATGGAAAGCCTTTGCCACACAGTTTCTTCTACGGAGCATGTGTGCTACATTCAATAACGCAAATGATTTAACAGGAAAAATTGTGTGTGATGTACCTGTGAACGGGAACGTTTTCCTTGGAACGACTGTGTGGGATGTGCATACGAATGGAAACGTTTAGCGGGGACTGACTGTGTGGGTTGTTCTTGCGACCTTAAACAATTTCGCCGTATAATTGTATTTTTTTATCTGTACTATACGTATTTCCGTATTTGAGCACTCGCCGGTCGCACACGACCTCATTTTGCCGAACGTGTGTGCCAGGAGGGCATATCCCCGACGGTTTCTGGGTCGTGTGGGAAGGACCCCCCTATCGCCCACACTCACTTGGAGACGGTTCCAGATGCCGTCCTGGAAAGGGGTTTTAAGCCGTTTGTTTAGGACAGACGCGCACCAGTGCATGCCTACATTATATTGATGAATTGGAGCTAGTTCTGTGTCACCCTAGGTTATAACTGTTGCATGATGAATGCCATCCGACACAATTATCATCACTAACGCATTGCCTACGAGCTTTTCACATATTGATCTTTGCTAATTTACTTTTGTTGCTACTACTGTCACAATCACTACAAAACTGCCACTTTTACTTTTGCCACCGTTACCGTTACTTCCATGCTACTTCGCTACTAATTTTTTTGCTACAGATATTAAGTCTTTCAGGTGTGGTTGAATTGACAACTCAGCTGCTAATACTTGAGAATATTCTTTGGCTCCCCTTGTGTTGAATCAATAAATTTGGGTTGAATACTCTACCCTCGAGAACTGTTGCGATCCCCTATACTTGTGGGTTATCACCAACCCGGTTGCGCGATGTCCAGAAGCTCACCGACTGCTTGGCCTCGGTCAGCCGGTTTCTTAGCCGGCTGGGCGAGAGGAACTTGCCCCTATATCAGCTGATGAAGAAGACGTCGCCGTTCGAGCAGAACGACCAGGCAGATGAAGTGTTCCGGGATCTCAAGTGCATGCTCTCCACCGCACCCGTCCTGGCCGCGCTGGCTAATAAGGAGCCGTTGTTGCTATATATTGCTCCCACCTCCCGTCGTTCAGCATGGTGCTGGTGGTCGAGCGACCAAAGAAGGGCAGCATCTAGTCCGTCCAGCACTCAGTCTACTACCTGAGCGAGGTGCTTTCCGCCTCCAAGCAGAACTACCCGCACTACCAAAAGATGTGCTACGGCGTGTACTTTACCGCCAAGAAGCTGAAGCAGTACTTTCAAGAGCATGTCGTCATCGTGGTCAGCACGACCCCCATCAGCGAGATCATGGGCTACCGGGATGCCTCTAGCCAGGTTGCCAAATGGGCCATCGAGCTGGCTGACCATACCATCCTATACGAGCCCCGCACCATGATCAAGTCACCAGTGCTCGCCGACTTCCTCGTCGATTGGACGGAGACCCAGTAGCTGCCGTCATCACCAGATTCAACGCACTCGCGCATGCATTTTGACGCTCCAAGATGTGTTCCGGCTTGGGAGCCGGCATCGTGTTGTCTTCTCCGAAGGGCGACCTGCTGCGGTATGCACTCCAGATCCACCTCGCCGCCTCCAACAACGTCGCCAAGTACGAAGCCCTTGTGCACGGCCTCCGGCTTGCCAAGGAACTCGGTGTGCGGCACATCCTATGCTATCGCGACTCGGATCTGGTGGTGCAGCAGTGTTCCGGTGAGTGGGACGCCCGTGATGCCAACATGGCCCGCTATCGCTTCCTGGTTGAGAAGCTCTCTGGCAACTTCAACGACTGTGAATTCCTTCACGTCCTGCACGCGAAGAACGAAGCCGTCGACACGCTAGCCAAGATTTGCTCATCTCGGCAGACCATACCGTCCGACGTGTCCCTCGAGCACTTGCACAAGCCGTCTGTCAAGCCATCTCCGGATTCAGAGTCCATCTTCATCCCGGATGACCCTGCTGTGTCCCTCCCCAACCCGGACTCGGGGGCTACCGGTCCAAGCTCGGGGGCTGCTGTCCCCAAGTCAGTCCTGGGGGTTGCGGATCCCAGCCCAAGGACTGTTGATCCCAGCTCGGGGGCTGCCTTGTCGAGCCCGGCGACCATCAACACTGGACCGGGGGCGGCTGAACCCGGCCCGAGGGCTACTGCGCTCAACTCAGCCGCCACTGTCCCTGACTCGGGGGCTGCCGCCACCGGCTCAAGGTTGCGCCCCGCAACCCGTCTTGATGGCCGTATTCACCGTGGTGACGGCTCCATCATGAGCCCAGCTAATCCTAGCTTTCCTGGAGAGCGGAGTGCTCCCCATGGATGAGACCGAAGCTCGGCGGGTGCAGCACCGGGCGTCCGCCTACAGCAGCATCAACAACGAGCTTGTCAAGCGCAGTGCTACAGGCGTGTTCCAATTCTGCATCGAGCAAGACAACAACGTAGAAATCCTCCTCAACATACACCAGGGCGAGTGCGGGCACCATGCGGCCTCCAGGTCCCTGGTGGCTAAGGCCTTTCGCCATGGTTTCTACCAGCCCACGGCCTTCAAAGACACCGAGTCGCTCGTCCTCAAGTGCGAGGGTTGCCAACGCTTTGGCAAGCGTAGCCACCAGCCGGCTTCAACCCTACAAACCATGCCGATCACTTGGCCCTTTGCGGTCTGGGGGCTCGACATGGTGGGACCCTTCAAGACCGCTTGGGCGGCATGATGAACTTGCTGGTGGTGGTCGACAAGTTCACCAAGTGGATCGAAGCACGACCGATCAAGAAGCTGAATGGGCCTACGACCGTCCGGTTCGTCAAAGACATCGCCATGCGCTACGATGTTCTGCAAAGCATTATCACAGACAACAGCACCAACTTCGCCAAAGGCGCTCTGGCGCAATACTGCTCAGTCTCCGGCATCTGGCTTGACCTGGCCTCCATCGCTCATCCTCAATCCAACGGATAGGTCGAGCGGGGCAACAGGCTGATCCTTTCCAGCATCAAGCCGCGACTCGTCGATCCCCTCATCCGCTCACCCGGTAGCTGGCTTGATGAGCTGGCGGCCTTCCTCTAGAGTCTCCGGACAACGCCAAACTGGTCGACATGGTGGACCCCATTCTTCCTCGTCTACAGAGTAGAAGCCGCCATCCCGACCGACATTGAGTTCGACTCACCGTGACTCGCAATGTACACAGAAGACCAAGCCAAGGAAGCCCGCAAAGACGGCATCGACCTACTCGAAGAAGCACGCCTTTTGGCCCTTAGCCGATCCGCCATCTATCAGCAAGGCCTGAGGCATTACCACAACAAAAGGATCAAGCCCCTCGCGTTCCGCAAGGGAGACCTTGTCCTCTGACCTATCCAATAGGAAGCCGGCCAGCACAAGTTGGCCTCCCCATGGGAGGGCCCCTTCATCGTCAGCAATGCCTTGTGCGACCGCAATGCCTACTACCTCATCGACGCGCGCAAGCCGAACAAATGCAAGATAGACACTTTCAGTGAAGAGACAAGTTGGCCCTAGAATGCAGAGCTCCTCCGCCCATTTTACAGTTAACTGTCTGCACGTATGTATCGCTACCTTCTGTAATTCGATGAAAGACAATGGGACTCCCGAATGACACTCGGGGGCTACCTTTTCCTATTAAACTACCATGGCTCGCACATCCTTATGATCTTCTACCCTCCGCCGCCCGGTCGGTCCGTCCGGCTCGGTGGCTCGGGGTGTAGCTGGTTGACCACAACCCGTTGTCCTCCTTAGTGCATCCCGGCGTGTCCGAGTTGCCAAGCCCTCCCACTTCGCCCCAAGCTGCAGTCCGGCTTCGGCTACAAGCTGGCAAGAACAATGGGCCAAAGTGTCGGTGCACCAAAAAACTGCTAAGTTGGATTCGCCGGATTGATCAGTCCGACCTCACCACAATAAGACGCCGCACAATCGACTGCACGTCGGACGGCTTCGCCGGCCGCCGGCCGGCCGGCCCAGTGGGTGTTTTGCTCGCACTCAATGTTCGAAATGCCTAAGTACTGCGCGTTCTTTCCCAAGGCCGAACTCCTTGTCACAGACCGGAACCTGGCTATTCGACTCGCCGGGGGAGGCCCAAAGAAGAAACAAGCAAGAAAAAAGCTTAGAGAACAAAGAACAAAGGCGCAAACACTCGCAAAATTTTTTAAATTACAGAAATATGCGCCCAAGGCCAGAGTTCATTTCATTCACCATACACCCCAGTGGGTGGGTGGCCCTGTCACTTAACAAAATGCAAAAAAAGTAAAGCATGACGGCTTCAGGTGACTCCCGCGCCAGGTTGCGCAGCTGCCGGCAACGTTGGCCTCCGAGTTCACCGAGGCGTCGGTATCTTCCAACCCGGCCTCATCGTCCGCATAAGGGCCCGACTCCTCGGAGCTACCCATTGTATCGTCAAGCGCCAAGCCAAAGTCATCAAGCGGCACTACCCCGCCATCTTCGGGTGCTCCACCTCGAGCTCGTTGTATGAGGCGAACGAGGCCTGGTAGCTGGCCCATGCGGTGATCCGGCCTGCCTCCGCTTACAGCCGGGGCTCCGTGCCGGCTCACTGGGCCGCCAGCTGGTCCAGCTTCAGACCTGGATACCACGACATGACGAACCACAGCTCCAAGTCGGCTTCGGCTCGGGCCGCGAAGACGCGCCAAGCATGAAGCCGCGCTGGCCCGGCCTCCAGCCAGCGCGCCAGCTACGAGAAGCTCGTGTGCGCAACGCCACCGGGCCAAATGGCCTCCGTCATCCTCAACCCGGACTCGGACTGCCGCGCTGTCTGCTCGTCCAGGGCCTTCAGGCGAGCATCGGTGGCGTGCATGATCTCCGGAAAACTCCAAGCGGTGTGCGAATCGCCTTCGGTGCCCGCATCCGCTTGCGTCGACCGGTGGTCGCGCACGGCCTCATCCGCCCTCCCCTGTGTTTCCGGGAAGTATTCTGTTGAGCGAAGAAGCAAGACATTTAGCCACAAAATAAACAAATCTGGCTTACAACCCGACGGAACCAACGAAGAAGCACTTACTGGTGAAGGCCTCTTCTAGGTGATGCGCTTCACCAAACATATCGTGTCGCTCCAAGTCCCCGGCACGGTCACGCGCCTCAGGCGCCTTCTCCAGCTCGACGCACTTGTCGACGGCTGCCTTCAGCTCGCCATCCTTGGCGGCGGCCGTCTTCTTTTGCTCGTCCTTGAGGCGGAGGAGCTCTGCGTGGTGGGCCTCCACCATCTTGGCGGCCTCTGTCTTCAGGCGCCCCACCTCGGCCAGGAGCTGGCTCTTGTCGCCGGCCAGCTGGTCACGCTGCTGGCCGGCTTCGGCGAGTGCCAGCTGGTCCTCCGCCACCTTGGCGACTTACGCCTTCAGCCGTCCCACCTTGGCCCGGAGCCTGCCGGCGTCAGCGACCGCGTGATCGCGCTGCTGGCCGGCTTTGGCCAGCCGGGTTCGGAGACCCGGCACCTCACCGTAGCAAAAATTCATAGTCAAGACGACAGAAGAAAAGACAAAATATTTTCAAATTCGACCCAACTACTACGTAGTTGGCCCAAATCTCAGGGGCTACACCCAGTGGGTGCGCTAGTGCGCCCCCACTAAGAGCACGCGAGGCGTACCTTCAGCAAGGCGGAGCGCCTCCTCCTTGGCGGCAAGTCACGCCATGATCTACTGATGCTTCTCCGGAAGCCGGTTGTGGACACCGACTCAGAGGGCATCCAGATGCTGCACAAAAGCAAGGATCAGCACAAGAGACTTATCAAGATTCAACCCAACTACTACGTAGTTGGCCCGAACCTCGGGGGCTACACCCAGTGGGTGCACTGGCGCGCCCCCACTAGTCGGCTGCAGATAAAAAGCCAAAGGAAGAAAACTCACGATCACTGAGCACTCCAGCTCCTGCGCCCGCTCCATCTCGGTCTGGGCGAAGGCCTGAATCCGGTCCGTGCCCCTGCGGAGGTGCCGGCGCATGGCGTCCATTGATGCCTCCTCCCGTGTCAGCGGCCCAAAGACGGCTCGGCAGGACCCGGCCCAAACTTGTTGCGACCCGGTGGTAGGATGACCACCCAACGCCGCTTGTGGCTGCCTGGTCACCAAGTCGTGCTCGCCGCCCGCCGTCCCCTTGCCGGCTGGCCTCGACTTCGGGTCACCGGCCGGTGTCCCCTCCGATGCTCTGTCCGGTGTCGCCTGCGGCGTCCCTCCCGGGGCAGACCCCCCTCCATCAACCTCCACCCGCTCGACCACGTCGTTCCGGGGTGGGGTGTCATCGTCAATCTCCACGACCTCCCGGTCGTCCACCACCATCTCCACCCGTCCATCCGGGCCGCGCCCCTCCTCCGCCAGCGGCACGATGACCGTTTTCGTCGGCTCCATGCCCGCCGACATCTCTGGCCATGCTGGCTCCCCGGCGGTCCTTCCCCTCGCCTCTGCGGCCCAGGCCCAGGCCTGGGCGAGGCCGCCTCCAGCTCCTCCTCAGCCTTGTTCCAGGCCCGCCAGGCACATCGCTCTGCATCCTACGGGTCCAGGCCAAGGTCCTCCTCTGCTGAGCCCTCTGCCAGATTGATGGCGCTGCTCTGGGTCCTCCGGTATGAGAAGCCGCCCCCGGACGCGGCATCCGTCGCTGCCAACGCCAACTCCAGCGGCGTCCTGGATCACTCTAAGGAAAGCATAAGAAAAGACCGACTCGGCAGCATGCCGAAGTCAGCAAGGGGACATTCCCGATGGCCTTCAGTACGGCCTGTCTCAATGGCAACGACGGTATGGCGCGATGCCTCTTCTTGGTGGCAGGCTTGCCGCCCGCGGCTGGGCCCTCCACCGCGGGCTTCCTGGCTGGCTTCGGCGCCATGTCCTCCTTCTCGTGCGGCCGACTTGCCGCGGCCGGCACACAGGACGAACTGACATCGGTCGTCCTCTTCGGCCGCCTTCGGGGGTCGATGTCGCCGTCCCCTCCCCTCGGCGGTGCTGCACTAACCGCGTGTGTCAGGATCTCCACGTCATCGTCCGACCAATCTCGCAAGAGATCCGGACGTGGAGACATACCCGCGAGGCACGGATCGCCGGCTTCGGCATCAGCCGTCTCCGGGTTCTCGGCGAAGGACTCCGCCCCCTCCGAGAGAGCCTGCTCAATGACCTATACCTGCATCCTCGTCCCATCATGCGTTTGCCAGATTGCGTTCAGCAACACCTCCTGCGTCGCATCAGGAAAAAGGAGAAGCTAGGACATTGCAAAAAATGAACACCAAGGATTCACCACGGGCGGCGGGTTCTCGGCGCTATAGGGCGCATTGCCGAAGCACCAGTCCGGGTTGGAGATGGCATTCACCCGGTCAGCCACCTGCTCCAGTGGCAGCCTCTCGGACCGAAGGGAATATGCCCTAGAGGCAATAATAAAGTTGTTATTTATATTTCCTTATATCATGATAAATGTTTATTATTCATGCTAGAATTGTATTAACCGGAAACATAGTACATGTGTGAATACATAGACAAAACAGAGTGTCCCAAGTATGCGTCTACTAGACTAGCTCATTAATTAAAGATGGTTAAGTTTCCTAACCATAGACATGTGTTTTCATTTGATGAACGGGGTCACATCATTAGAGAATGATGTGATGGACAAGACCCACCCATTAGCTTAGCATAATGATTGTTAAGTTTTATTGCTATTGCTTTCTTCATGACTTATACATATTCCTTTGACTATGAGATTATGCAACTCCCGAATACCGGAGGAACACCTTGTGTGCTATCAAACGTCACAATGTAACTGGGTGATTATAAATATGCTCTACAGGTGTCTCCGAAGGTGTTTGTTGGGTTGGCATAGATAGAGATTAGCATTTGTCACTCCGGGTATCGGAGAGGTATCTCTAGGCCCTCTCGGTAATGCACATCACTATAAGCCTTGCCAGCAATGTGACTAATGAGTTAGTTGCGGGATAATGCATTACGAAACAAGTAAAGAGACTTACCGGTAATGAGATTGAACTAGGTATAAGGACACCGACGATCGAATCTCGGGCAACTAACATACCGATGACAAAGGGAATGTCGTATGTTGTTATTCGGTTTGACCGATAAAGATCTTTGTAGAATATGTAGGAGCCAATATGAGCATCCAGGTTCCGCTATTGGTTATTGACCCGAGATGTGTCTCGGTCATGTCTACATAGTTCTCGAACCCGTAGGGTCTGCACGCTTAACGTTCGATGACGATTTGTATTATGAGTAATGTATTTTGGTGACCAAAGTTTGTTCGGAGTCCCGAATGAGATCACGGATATGACGAGGAGTCTCGAAATGGTCGAGAGGTAAAGATTGATATATTGGAAGGTTATATACGGACACTGGAATGGTTCCGGTAAGGTTCGGGGATTTATCGGAGTACCGGGAGGCTATCGGAACCCCCCCCCCCCCAGGAAAGTTAATGGGCCTATTGGGCCACAGTGGAGGAGAGGAGGCAGGTCACGGGAGGTGGCATGCACCCCCCTTGCCCAATCGCGCGGCCCCCCTCTTTCCTTCTCCCTCTCCCTCCTTTTCCATTTCCCCCTCTCTGTTGGTTGGAAAGGGGGGCCGAATCCTACTAGGACAAATTCCTAGTAGGACTCCCCCCTCTTGGCGCGCCCCCCTTGAGCCAGCCTCCTCCTCCCCCTCCTTTATATACGTGGGCAAGGGCACCCCCAAGACACAATAGTTGTTTCTTAGCCGTGTGCGTGTGCCCCCCCTCCACAGTTTACCCCCCTGCAGATCACATCACCAACACCGTCACCACGCCGTCGTGCTGACAGAACTCTCCCTTGACCCTCTACTGGATCAAGAGCTCGAGGGACGTCATCGAGCTGAACGTGTGCTGAACACGGAGGTTCCGTATGTTCGGTACTTGGATCGGTTGGATCGTGAAGACGTTCGACTACATTAACCGCGTTAACATAACGCTTCCGCTTTCGGTCTACGAGGGTACATGGACACACTCTCCCCGTCTCGTTGCTATGCATCTCCTAGATAGATCTTTCGTGATCATAGGAATTTTTTTGAAATTGCATGTTACGTTCCCCAACTGGGGCATCCGAGCCAGGTCCATGCGTAGATGATACGCATAAGTAGAACACAAAGTGTTGTGGGCGATAATAGTCATACTGCTTACCACCAACGTCTTACTTTGATTCGGCGGTATTGTTGGATGAAGCGGCCCGAATCGACATTACATGGCCGCATTCATGAGACTTGTTCTACCGACGTGCTTTGCACACAGGTGGCTAGGGGGTGTCTGTTTCTCCAACTTTAGTTGAATCCAGTTTGACTACGGCCGGTCCTTGTTGAAGGTTAAAATAGCACACTTGACGAAAAATCATTGTCGTTTTGATGCGTAGGAAAGAACGGTTCTTGCTAGAAGCCTGTAGCAGCCACGTAAAACTTGCAACAATGAAGTAGAGGACTTCTAACTTGTTTTTGCAGGGCATGTTGTGATATGATATGGTCAAGACGTGATGAGATATAAATTGTTGTATGAGATGATCATGTTTTGTAAAAGTTATCGGCAACTAGCAAGAGCCTTATGGTTGTCACTTTATTGTATGAAATGCAATGGCCATGTAATTGCTTTACTTTATCACTAAGCGGCAGCGATAGTCGTGGAAGCAATAGTTGGTGAGACGACAACGACGCTACGATGGAGATCAAGGTGTCAAGCCAGTGACGATGGAGATCATGACGGTGTTTTGGACATGGAGATCAAAGGCACAAGAAGATGATGGCCATATCATGTCACATATTTTGATTCCATGTGATGTTTATCCTTTATGCATCTTATTTTGCTTAGTACGGCGGTAGCATTATAAGATGATTCCTCACTAAATTTCAAGGTATAAGTGTTCTCCCTGAGTATGCACTGTTGCTACAGTTCGTCGTGCCGAGACACCACGTGATGTTCGGGTGTGATAAGCTCTACGTTCTTATACAACGGGTGCAAGCCAGTTTTGCACATGCAGAATACTCGGGTTAAACTTGACGAGCCTAGCATATGCAGATATTGCCTTGGAACACTGAGACCGAAAGGTCGAACGTGAATCATATAGTAGATATGATCAACATAGTGATGTTCACCATGGAAAACTACTCCATCTCACATGATGATCAGACATGGTTTAGTTGATATGGATCACGTGATCATTTAGATGACTAGAGGGATGTCTATCTAAGTGTTAGTTCTTAAGTAATATGATTAATTGAACTTCAAGTGTTGACGGTTAACAAGACCACTAGTTTCAAGAAAAAGGGCAAGGGAAAGAAAGGGAACTTCAAGAATGACAAGCAAGTTGTCACTCCCGTGAAGAAGCCCAAAGATAGACCCGAGCCTGAAACTGAGTGCTTCTACTTCAAAGGAAATGGTCACTGGAAGCGGAACTACCCCAAATACTTGGTGGATAAGAAGGATGGCAAAGTGAACAAAGGTATATTTGATATACATGTTATTGATGTGTACTTTACTAGTGTTCATAGTAGCCCCTCGGTATTTGATACCGGTTCAGTTGCAAAGATTTGTAACTCGAATGAGGAGTTGCAAAATGAACAGATACTAGTTGAGGGCGAGGTGATGATGTGTGTTGGAAGTGATTCCAAGGTTGATAAGATCACCATCGCACACCCCCTTTACCTTCGGGATTAGTGTTGAACCTAAAATAAATGTTATTTGGTGTTTGCGTTGAGCATGAATATGATTGGATCATGTTTATTGCAATACGGTTATTCATTGAAGTCAAAGAATAATTGTTATTCTGTTTACATGAATAAAACCTTCTGTGGTCATACACCCAAGGTAAATGGTTTATTGAATCTCGATCGTAGTGATACACATATTCATAATATTGATGCCAAAAGATGCAAAGTTGATAATGATAGTGCAACATACTAGTGGCACTGCGTTTAGGTCATATAGGTGTAAAGCGCATGAAGAAACTCCATGCGGATGGACTTTTGGAATCACTTGATTATGAATCATTTGATGCTTGCGAACCATGCCTCATGAGCAAGATGACTTAGACTCCGTTCTCCAGAACAATGGAGCAAGTCACTGACTTATTGAAAATAAAACATACGGATGTATGCGGTCCGATGAGTGTTGAGGCTCGCTGTAACACCCCCAGTGTCATGCTATAGTAACCCTCTATGATTAAGCTAATCATTCTACTGAACAGTGCTTGATCACATTGGAATCTTATCTCATTTCAAATTCCAACTCAAATTGAAATTCAACTATGAGGTGAAATATAAGTTGTCTAAATCCAGGAACTAAAAAGTTCATAATTTTGTAAATAATCCATTGTGAATTATGTTCAGGGTGGCAACATCATCTAAAGTACCTGGATGACTCTATCATCTTGAAAACAGAGCCAACATCACCTTCTCGACTCTTTCAAGGCAATGCAAAAATCCAAATGGAATTATATTGCTTCCAAACTTGTTGTGGCAGTGCGGTATATTGCATCATAATTATTTGGTCAGATTGGACATTTTCCAAAAATGTTTTGGTGGCCAAACAATTTGCAATCAGGAAGAAAATGGCAATGCAGAAAAGGAAAAAGAAAAGCTGCAAAAAAAGGGGAAAAGAAGAAGGGGTGGGAGAGCCCTGGCCTCCCCTTGGGCCACGGCCCGCCTCGGCCAGCCGGACGGCCCACAGCCCCTGCCCCCTTTGGACCCCAACCAGCCCGGCCGGCCCAACCTCCCCGGTCGCTCTCCCCTCCCTCCTGTTCCCCTGGTGCGTGTCGCTACAGGGGCACGTCCCCGCCTGACCACCTCGCTGGCGCAAACGCCGGGAGGGGATTAGGCCGCCACGAGCGCGCCTCGGGCTCACTCCCCCGCTCCCCACTTGCCCCGCTCCACCTCTCCCTCTCCCCACCAGATTCCTTCTCGCCTTCCCCCCTCGTTCCCCGTCCACCACCGAGCGCCACCGTCGCCATGGCTGCGCCATAGCCGCGGCCACCGGCCACCCCGCGCCTCGCCAACACGTCCACGAGACGCGCCGACGACCTCTACCTCGACTACGCCTCGCCATCGAGCTCGAGGAGCACCGCAGGCCACGCATCGAGTCGTCTTCTTCCTCGACGGCCGCCGGCGATCCCCTTCCTCCCCGGCAAGCTCTGCTGCTCCTAAGCCACCAAGGGTCTTTCTTGACCGCTCGGTGAGCTCCACTCCGTCCTCTCCCCTCTCCTTACTCGCCTCACTGCGCCCCTAGCCATAGCTACCGTCCTGGCCGTAGCACACCTCCGCCGCCGTGCTCGTCACCATTGTCCTCGTCGATGTCGTGCTCACCCGACCTCTCCACCGTGCTCTGGTACTCGCCAGGACTCCGTTGAGCCTCCCCAGTAGTCCACCCGTGCCCTCCAGCCGCAGTTCGCGCGAGGGCCGAACTCCGGCATCCGTTCCGCCGCTCGCCGCCGTAGCTTCCGGCCGTTTACGGCCGCACCGCTCCCGTAGATGGATGCGGCATTGAACGCTCGTCCAAACGAGCCTAAGCACGCCCCGAACGGAGCGTCGTAGCGTTCTTCCGGCCAAGTCCGGCGAGCTCCGCCGCGTTTTTGGTCGCCGGAGTTGTCTCTGGCGCCGACACCGACGTGGCGCAGTGGGCCCTGCCTTTTTGTCACTGCCAGTGGGGCCTAGGGACCCTAGTTGATCGGGTTGACCACCAACCTGCCGACTGGCAACCCCAGACCAGCCACCAAAGGCCCCTCCCCTAATTAATGTGAATTAATTAAATTAGTTTAGTTAACCTAAATTAGACACCGGCAGTGGGCCCAGAGTTTTACTAACTAAATTTTGATTAGTTTGAACCTGTTTAACCCACTTGCCTATGACAGGTGGGTCCCCATGTCGATTTGACCACCAACCGAACTGTTGGCTGCGATGTCATTCATACGCCATCTTGACGCCATATTCCTTTTCGCTTAAATTAAGTAATTCCAGAAATTTTTAAATCTTTAGAAATTCATAGAAATTAAACCGTAACTTGATGGAAATGTTTTCTATATGAAAGTTGCTCAAAACCCAACGAATCCGAATCGCGGTCCGTTCATCATCACATGCCCTAGCATGCTGAACATGGAACATTCCCCCTCCGGTCATCTGTCGACATTAGTCCGAACCGGAAAACATTCCCTGTTGACTTCCCCTTCGCGGTATCGTAGCACCGTTAGAACACGCACTAGCTCTATCTGTTGTCCTGTTATGCTCTTGCTTGCTATGTATTTACTGTTTCTCCCCCTCTTCTCTCCGGTAGACCCGAGACGCGCCCGATGCCAATCGTGATCGACTACGCCGACGATGACCCTTCTTCTTGTCTCGAGCAACCAGGCAAGCCCCTTTGATCATCCCGATATCGCCCATTCCATTCTCTCATGCTTGCATTAGATTTTGCTACTGTTATTGTTTGCTCCTATTCTGCTGCATAGCCTGTTTATTGTAACCTGCTATTGTTACCTACCTGCTTATCCTAAACTTCTTAGTATAGGTTGGTTAGTGACCCATCAATGACCCCCACCTTGTCCTTGTTGCCCCTGCTTCATCATTGAAGACCCGATCAACGGGATCGAAGACCAGGCCCGACACCGCACATCACTTTCCCCTTAGTTGTTTGACACTACTGGGTTACTATCGAGTACCGAGGGTGAGACCTCTTCAGAACTTCTGGTTTTAACCCTATAGTGTAGTCATTCGGTCATGGTCATCGAGGGTGATTTCCTCTTTAACCACTTATGATACGACTCTGTCGTGCAACCCCTCAAGTGTGGACCTCGAGGGTGAATCCTCTTATGTACAACTTGATGATTACATCGAGTGGAATTCACCGGGGGTGATTCCTCGGGCTTTCCCCTTGATGTTTAGACACACAGTTACTATGATTACTATGACTTTACATCGAGCCATGTTACTAAAGACGGGTCGACCACGAAGGTGCCCGCAGAGCTTAATTGCAGTGATGTGGAGTCGGGTTGACTCGGAGGGTGCCCGCGAGATAATTACGAGGCGTGGCCAGGCATTCCTAGCCCTTGCCGCAAGTCCTCGAGACGGGGCAACGGGGTCACATCTTTCGTGAGTCTCTGCTTGTTACCGCGTTCCTAATCCACTACGATTTGGATATTTGATCCGAGGGGCCTCTGGCCTGATAGCACTAACCATCACGTGGGCATAATATGGGCGTTCTGCGTCGTATACATCAAAGCGGCTTAATAGACGTCGGCGATCGAAAGGGCGCGCGCGGGTTGGACCGGTAAGCTCCTGCCTTTTTAGGAAGGTAGCTAGGTCTGCTCACCGCCGCGTTAGAACGTCAGCAGGAGTTCGGGGAGATGGCCCATGACCCCTGGGGGCATAGGTTTAGTCCGGCGTGCTGGCCTCTCTATTAAGCCTAGGTCGGGTTGCGGCGTATTGTTTGGCCGAGGCCGGGCATGACCCAGGAAAGTGTGTCCGGCCAGAGTTAAGCGAGCGTGGTGGGTAAGTTGGTGCACCCCTGCAGGGAAGAAAACATCTATCGATAGCCTGTCCTATGGTAACGGACACTTGGAGTTGTATCCCGATCGATTCGATACAACTAGAACTGGATAGTTGTGATGAGAATTGGATGGTGATGAGTAATGGATTGTGATGATAACTGGATAGTATGGCTCTGGGATTTCTTTCTCGCAGGGAGTCGAGAAAGGATCTCCGGCCGAGATTGGTAACACCACTGCTAGTTTACTTTATGCTACCCTACTCCCTCCTATTTGCTGCACGATGGTGGTTTCCAGAAGATGCTAGTCTTCGATAGGACTAGGCCTTCTCTCTATTCTGGCATTTCTGCAGCCCAGTCCACATATACAACCTTCCTTTGATAATGTTGCATATGTAGTGTAGATCCTTGCTTGCGAGTACTTTGGATGAGTACTCACGGTTGCTTTGCTCCCCCTTTTCCCTCTTTTCTTCTTATTTCTGGTTGATGCAACCAGATGTCGGAGCCCAGGAGCCAGATGCCAACCATCGATGCCTACTACTACGTGACGACCGCCGACGACCAGGGGTAGTTAGGAGGCTCCCAGGCAGGAGGCCTTGCCTTTTCGATCGATGTTTCTTTTGTGCTAGCCTTCTTAAGGCAAACTTGTCTCACTCATGTCTGTACTCAGATATTGTTGCTTCCGCTGACTCTTGTGTTTTAGAGCTTATGTATTCGAGCCCTTGAGGCCCCTGGCTTGTAACATAAAGCTCGTATTATTTTATTTTGTGTCTAGAGTTGTGTTGTGATATCTTCCCGTGAGTCCTTGATCTGGATCGTACACATTTGCGTGTATGGTTAGTGTACGATTGAATCGAGGGCGTCACAAGTTGGTATCAGAGCCGACTGCCTGTAGGTAGCCCCTTTCCAACTCTTTGGCCGAAATTGAGTCTAGTCACTAAAAACTTATACTAACATGGCTGTGTGGCTTACAGGCCCACGTCGCCATCGGGTGGTATTAGTATCTTTTATTCCTCGTCTATACTCTGGGATTCTGATCTCTCTTCTATTCGGGTTAAAGGATTTACTAACTCTGACATTAGGTTCTCGTAACCACTTCATCCCGGAGAGCCCCTTCACTACAGATGGTCGCTTGCTTCGCCACAAGATTCTGCAGATACTCCTTGATGTTTCTCGAGACTCTATGCCCACTGCTTTGCAGTTCCTGACCATCGATAATCCCCGTGAATAACATCCTTGCCGTTAGTATCTTCATCCCCAGATGTTCATATGCTTTCCAAAAATTCTTTTAAATGCTATTCGATCTCCCGAAGATCCTCTGCAGCCTATTGCTCCCGAAAGTCTTGTCATCCTGCTTTATGGATACCTCCATATGTATCCCAATTTTCATTGCATTCCTTGTCACTGTCTTTCCGAGTCTATTGATTCAATATGAATAAGAATAATCCCGATCTTCTGTTGATTCCTAGAATTCATCTTTCCGGCTCAGACATCATTCTGGATATGAGTTGATTCTCAGTAAATCAATCCTTGATTGATTGGCCATCTAATTCTAATCAATATATTCATCTTTTTATCAGAGCCTCTGCCTCGGATCCCCCGATTTTGTGATCGTAAAACCTTCGTATCCAAGCTTCGGCTTATTCAGGTGTTTCCATAAACCGATCCCTTTGCATCCCTTCTTCGGTTGAGTACCGATACTCACATCGATCCTTTATGACCACGATCTTTTGGTGGATTGCTATCCGCAGCTCCTTCATATTTTAAATCATTGACGACTTTCCTTGATACAAAATGCCTCGCGAATTGTATCATCTACTCAGACGCCAACCTTTGCTTTCGAGCGTGTACTCGCCACTCCTGTTATTGTGTTGTATAGCTTCAGAAAATGTCCCGATGGGTTGAACCTATGCCTTTCCTAAATTCGTGTGAACTCGAAAGAGATGAGTCATACTCTTACGGTGCTTCACCGATAAATCTTTCAGACTACAAATTCTTCAAAACGAGGAGGAATGAAAGTTTATGCATTGAAGAAGTGGGAGTCGACCTTGAACCTTTGTGTTCATGCCCATGGACCCGATGTAGAACTTATCATGGAAGCTGCTCGTAAAAATATTTACCCCTTGTTATAGGTTCATCTTGTATCGGTGGTTTGATCATTCATAACCGTGGTTCCGACCATAGTTTCTTCTTAATTCCCTTTCCCGGACAAGTTAAAATACTTGTCCCCTGCAAGTCATTTCACCTGTCCAACCTCTAATTTGATCTACCTTCAAGTATTGCCTCATGTTATCTCGAGAATAACAAATAACTATGTTCCTTCCTATGAGTCTTCTTCTAGTATTGCTACTCATCGATTTCAAATTTCCCTCTGGTTCTGAGTTGTTAGTCACTCGAGGACACCGATAAGTGAATCGCTTCTGCACTCCAATTCAATAACTCTAAGTAATTTTCATTGCTTACGAGTTTAATAATCCTTCAAGTCATTCCTAGCCTGACCGGCAATATCATTATCATGCTAAATTTTAACTGTGCTACCTGGTCCTTCTTCCCGGAGCACAATTTTCGACGATGAGCTAAGCCTACGTCGATTTTCCTCATCATATCGTTTCGCCTCAAGGATGATTCGAGTTGGTGTTGAATCCTTGGTTCTAGTAGCCTTTCACTTCATTCTTCCTTTTCTGCTCGATGGCATCTTCATAGAGTCTCTCGACAAAATTTGTCGTGATCACCGTCAACACTTTGTCTTCTTCAGAGATGACAATTGAATTCATGGTGAGAAATACCATCCTTGACCTTCGATGATTTAAGTTATCATCGACAACCCCTTGTTTTTTTTCCAACACATGTTTGATCGTATGTCTTGGTTATACCTTGGACTCCTTGCTATTCCTGCAATTGTTCCTTGAGTATTTCTTGTGATCTTCAACTCAAACGCCTACTTGGAACACCATGTTAATGCTACCTAGAAGCATGACTGAGGTATTTCCGAATATTAATAAGAACATTGGAAGCACATTGCCGAATGTTTCTTGATCTATTATCCAAACACTGTTGTATGGGTAATATCATGATTCTTCTCTACGCCCCTTTATCTAAATGCTTTTGAACTTGCTGTCTTATCATGGATATCATGCTCGCTTGTCCTAGGGAAGGACATACCCTAAAATATGCATTTAAACACATTTCCTTTCCATGGTTTTGTTTAACCTTTCTTGTGATCTATATGATCTAAGCAGTAATAGTTCCCGATTATGAAAACACCTCGTGTACAATTTGTCAAGAAGACCTTGTTATTATTGTTGTTGACATTCCGGTAACCACCGATAGACGAGAACCTTGCCTATTGGTCCGCCTCGCTCAACGAAAGGTGAGAATGGTTCTCTTCGTCCCTCGCCTTGGTACCGATTTATTGTTGTCGACAAACCGGCAGGCTACCCTCGACATGCCTTGATATCATGACCGTGCAAAATGAATAGCGCCTTTCCTTCCTTTAACCCACATGGTGGGCCCATAACCCACAGCCCACAGATCGAAACCGACTCTCCTGCATAACCTTGATGCTGAAATATGCTTTACACTTGTCACGAGACACCTTTCGAGAGATGATATATTCCCGATGCTCAACCCCTTTCTCACACTCTGCTCGTATCAATCGCTTGTCCATTCGGTTGAAACTTCCTATTGCACCTTCGCATTTGCTCTCGATGTTTTATTAAGTTTCAACTCGAGATGCTTCGCCTCTTTCCTGAATTGTTCACGGATAATTAACCCTATAAGGGCCGGCTCCCCGGTTACTCTTTACTTCCCCACTTAAATCTCGTGACGAGATTTCGTAGTGGATGAGATTTGTAACACCCCAAAGGTCATGCTACAAGAATCCTCTATGATTAAGCTAATCATTCTACTAAACAGTGCTTGATCACATTGGAATCTTATATCATTTCAAATTCCAACTCAAATTGAAATTCAACTATGAGGTGAAATATAAGTTATCTAAATCCAGGAACTAAAAAGCTCATAATTTTGTAAATAATCCATTGTGAATTATGTTCAGGGTGGCAACATCATCTAAAGTACCTGGATGACTCTATCATCTTGAAAACAGAGCCAACATCACCTTCTTGACTCTTTCAAGGCAATGCAAAAATCCAAATGGAATTATATTGCTTCCAAACTTGTTGTGGCAGTGCGGTATATTGCATCATAATTATTTGGCCAGATTGGACATTTTCCAAAAATGTTTTGGTGGCCAAACAATTTGCAATCAGGAAGAAAATGGCAATGTAGAAAAGGAAAAAGAAAAGCTGCAAAAAAAGGGGAAAAGAAGAAGGGGTGGGAGAGCCTGGCCTCCCTTGGGCCACGGCCCGCCGGCCAGCCGGACGGCCCACAGCCCCTGCCCCCTTTGGACCCCAACCAGCCCAGCCGGCCCAACCTCCCCGGTCGCTCTCCCCTCCCTCCTGTTCCCCTGGTGCGTGTCGCTACAGGGGCACGTCCCCGCCTAACCACCTCGCCGACGCAAATGTCGGGAGGGGATAAGGCCGCTACGAGCGCGCCTCGAGCTCACTCCCCCGCTCCCCACTTGCCCCGCTCCACCTCTCCCTCTCCCCACCAGATTCCTTCTCGCCTTCCCCCCTCGTTCCCCGTCCACCACCGAGCGCCACCGTCGCCATGGCTGCGCCATAGCCGCGGCCACCGACCACCCCGCGCCTCGCCAGCACGTCCACGAGACGCGCCGACGACCTCTACCTCGACTATGCCTCGCCATCGAGCTCGAGGAGCACCGCAGGCCACGGATCGAGTCGTCTTCTTCCTCGACGGCCGCCGGCGATCCCCTTCCTCCCCGGCGAGCTCTGCTGCTCCTAAGCCACCAAGGGTCTTTCTTGACCGCTTGGTGAGCTCCACTCCGTCCTCTCCCCTCTCCTTACTCGCCTCACCGCGCCCCTAGCCATAGCTACCGTCCTGGCCATAGCGCACCTCCGCCGCCGTGCTCGTCACCATCGTCCTCGTCGATGTCGTGCTCACCCGACCTCTAGACCATGCTCTGGTACTCGCCAGGACCCCGTAGAGCCTCCCCCGTAGTCCTCCTGTTCCCTCCAGCCGCAGTTCGCGCGAGGGCCGAACTCCGGCGTCCGCTCCGCCGCTCGCCGCCGTAGCTTCCGGCCGTTTACGGCCGCATCGCCTCAGAGATGGATGCGGCGTTGAACGCTCGTCCAAACGAGCCTAAGCACGCCCCGAACGGAGCGCCGTAGCGTTCTTCCGGCCAAGTCCGGCGAGCTCCGCCGCGTTTTTGGTCGTCGGAGTTGTCTCCGGCGCCGACACCGACGTGGCGCAGTGGGCCCCGCCTTTTTGTCACTGCCAGTGGGGCCTAGGGACCCTAGTTGACTGGGTTGACCAGTCAACCCTGCTGACTGGGGAACCCCCAACCACTAACCAGTGGCCCCCCTCCCCTAATTAACAGGAATTAATTAAATTAGTTTAGTTAACCTAAATTAGACACTGACAGGTGGGCCCAGTAGTTTTACTAACTAAATTTTGATTAGTTTGAACCCTGTTTAACCTACTGTCTATGACAGGCGGGTCCCCCATGTCAGTTTGACCAGTCAACCGAACTGTTGGCTGCTGATGTCATTCATACGCCATGCTGACGTCATATTCCTTTTCTGTTAAATTAAGTAATTCCAGAAATTTGTTTAAATCTTTAGAAATTCATAGAAATTAAACCGTAACTCGGATGGAAATGTTTTCTATATGAAAGTTGCTCGAAAAACCCAACGAATCCGAATACGCGGTCCGTTCATCTGTCACATGCCCCTAGCATGCTGAACATGGAACATTCCTCCGTCATCTGTCTCGACATTAGTCCTAACCGGAAAACATTCCCGGTTGACTTCCCCCTTCGCCGGTATCGTGTAGCACCGCGTTAGAACACGACTAGCTCTATCTGTTGTCCTGTTATGCTCTTGCTTGCTATGTATTTACTGTTTCTTCCCCTCTTCTCTCCGGTAGACCCGAGATCGCCACCGATGCCATGTGAACGACTACGCCGACGACGAATTCTTCTTCTTGTCCGAGTAACCAGGCAAGCCCCCCTTTGATCATCCCGATATCGCCCATTCCATTCTCTCATGCTTGCATAAGATTTTGCTACTGTTATTGTTTTCTCCTATTCTGCTGCATAGCCTGTTTATTGTAACCTGCTATTGTTACCTACCGCTATCCTAAACTGCTTAGTATAGGTTGGTTAGTGACCCATCAATGACCCCCACCTTGTCCTTGTTGCCCTCGCTTCATCATTGAAGACCCGATCAACGGATCAAGACCTGGCCCCGACAATCGCACATCACTTTCCCTTAGTTGTTCGACACTCTTTGGGTTACTATCGAGTACCGAGGGTGAGACCTCTTCAAAGACTTCCGTGCTAACCCTATAGTGTAGTTATTCGGTCGTGGTCATCGAGGGTGATTTCCTCTTTAACCACTTATGATACGATCTGTGCAACAACCCTCAAGTGTGGACCTCGAGGGTGAATCCTCTTACATACACCTTGATGATTATATCGAGTGGAATTCACCGGGGTGATTCCTCGGCTTTCCCTTGATGTTTAGACACACAGCTACTATGATTACTATGACTTTACACCGAGCCATGTTACTAAAGACGGTCGACCTCGAAGGTGCCAGCGAGCTTAATTGCAGTGATGTGGAGTCGGTTGACCGGAGGGTGCCCGCGAGATAATTACGAGGCGTGGCCGGGCATTCCTAGCCCTTGCCGCAAGTCCTCGAGACGGGCAACGGGTCACATCTTTCGTGAGTCTCTCGCTGTTACCGCTGCTCCTAATCCACTATGATTTGGATATTTGATCCGAGGGGCCTTTGGCCCGATAGCACTAACCATCACGTGGGCATAGTATGGGCGTTCTGCGTCGATACATCAGCCGAAGCTTAATAGACGCTCGGCGATCGAGCGGCGCGCCGAGTTGGACTGGTAAGCCTCGCCTTTTTAGGAAGGTAGCTAGGTTCCGCCACCGCCGCTGTCAAGAACGCAAGTGCAGAGTTCCCGGGAGATGGCCCATGACCCCAAGGGCATAGGTTTAGTCCGGCGTGGCTGGCCTCTATTAAGCCTAGGTCGGGTTGCGGCGTATTGTTTGGCCGAGGCGGGCATGACCCAGAAAGTGTGTCCGCCAGAGTTAAGCGGCGTGGTGGGTAAGTTGGTGCACCCTCGCAGGAAGAAAACATCTATCGATAGCCTGTCCCACGGTAACGACACTTGGAGTTGTATCCCGATCGATACAACTAGAACTGGATACTTGTGATGAGAATTGGATGGTGATGAGTAATGGATTGTGATGATAATCGGATAGTATGGCTCGGATTTCTTTCTCGCAGGGAGTCGAGAAAGGATCTCCGCCGAGATTGATAACATCATCGCTACTTTACTTTATGCTACTCTACTCCCTCCTATTTGCTGCACGATGGTGGTTTCCGAAGATGCTAGTCTTCGATAGGACTAGGCCTTCTCTCTATTCTCGCATTTCAGAGCCCACCCACATATACATCCTTCCTTTGATAATGTTGCATATGTAGTGTAGATCCTTGCTTAAGTAGTACTTTGATGAGTACTCACGGTTGCTTTGCTCCCCCTTTTCCCTCTTTTCTTCTTCTTTCCGGTTGATGCAACCAGATGTCGGAGCCCAGGAGCCAGATGCCAACCGTCGATGCATACTACTACGTGAAGACCGCCGACGACCAGGGGTAGTTAGGAGGCTCCCAGGCAGGAGGCCTTGCCTTTTCGATCGATGTTGATTTTGTGCTAGCCTTCTTAAGGCAAACTTGTCTAACTCATGTCTGTACTCAGATATTGTTGCTTCCGCTAACTCTTGTGTTTTCGAGCTTATGTATTCGAGCCCTCGAGGCCACTGGCTTGTAACATAAAGCTTGTATTATTTTATTTTGTGTCTAGAGTTGTGTTGTGATATCTTCCCGTGAGTCCTTGATCTTGATCGTACACATTTGCGTGTATGATTAGTGTACGATTGAATCGAGGGCGTCACACTCGCGGTGGGTATCGTTATTTTATGACCTTCATAGATGATTTGAGCAAATATGGGTATATCTACTTAATGAAACATAAGTATGAAACATTTGAAAAGTTCAAAGAATTTCAGAGTGAAGTGGAGAATCATTATAATAGAAAATAAAGTTTCTACGATCTGATCGCAGAGACAAATATTTGAGTTACGAGTTTGGTCTTCATTTAAAACAATGTGGAATAGTTTCACAACTCACGCCACCTGGAACACCACAGCGTAATGGTGTGTCCGAACATCGTAACCGCACTTTATTAGATATGTTGCGATCTATGATGTCTCTTACCAATTTACCACTATCATTTTGGGGTTATGCATTAGAGACAGCTGCATTCACATTAAATAGGGCACCGTCTAAATCCGTTAAGACGACACCATATGAACTGTGGTTTAGGAAGAAACATAAACTGTCGTTTCTTAAAGTTTGGGGCTATGATTCTTATGTGAAAAAGCTTCAACCTGATAAGCTCGAACCCAAATCGGAGAAAAATGTCTTCATAGGATACCCAAAAGAAACTGTTGGGTACACCTTCTATCACAGATCCGAAGGCAAGATCTTTGTTCTAAGAATGGATCCTTTCTAGAGAAGGAGTTTCTCTCGAAAGAAGTAAGTGGGAGGAAAGTAGAACTTGATGAGGTAGTTGTACCTTCTCCCGAATTGGAAAGTGGTTCATCATAGAACTCAGTTCCAGTGATGCCTACACCAATTAGTGAGGAAGTTAATGATGATGATCATGAAACTTTAGATCAAGTTACTACCGAACCTCGTTGGTCAACCAGAGTACGTTCCGCATCAGACTAGTACAGTAATCCGATTCTGGAAGTCATGTTACTAGACAATGACGAACCTACAAACTATGAGGAAGCGATGATGAGCCCAGATTTCGCGAAATGGCTTGAGGCCATGAAATCTGAGATGGGATCCATGTATAAGAACAAAGTGTGGACTTTGGTTGACTTGCCCAATGATTGGCAAGCCATAGAGAATAAACGGATCTTCAAGAGGAAGACAGATGCTGATAGTAGTGTTACTATCTACAAAGCTCGAATTGTCGCAAAAGGTTTTTGACAAGTTCAAGGTGTTGACTACGATGAGATTTTCTCACTCGTATCGACGCTTAAAGTCTGTCCTAATCATGATAGCAATTGCCGCATTTTATGAAATCTGGCAAATAGATTTCAAAACTGCATTACTTAATGGATTTATTAAAGAAGAGTTGTATATGATGCAACCAGAAGGTTTTCTCAATCCAAAAGGTGCTAACAAAGTGTGCAAGCTCTAGCGATCCATCTATGGACTGGTGCAAGCATCTCGGAGTTGGAATATACGCTTTGATGAGTTGATCAAAGCATATAGTTTTATACAGACTTGCGGTGAAGCCTGTATTTACAAGAAAGTGAGTGGGAGCACTACAACCTTTCTGATAAGTATATGTGAATGACATATTGTTGATCGGAAATGATGTAGAATTTCTGTAAAGCATAAAGGAGCATTTGAAAGGATTTTTTCAAAGAAAGACCTCGGTGAAGCTACTTACATATTGGGCATCAAGATCTATAAAGATATATCAAGACGCTTGATAAGACTTTCAATGAATACATACCTTGACAAGATTTTGAAGGAGTTCAAAATGGATCAAGTCAAAGAAGGAGTTCTTGCCTGAGTTGTAAGGTGTGAAGTTGAGTAAGACTCAAACCCCGACCACGGCAGAAAATAAAAAGAGAATGAAAGTAATTACCTATGCCTTAGTCATAGGTTATATGAAGTATGCTATGCTGTGTACCAGACCTATTGTGTACCTTGACATGAGTTTGGCAAGGGGGTACGATAGTAATTCAGGAGTGGATCGCTGGACAACGGTCAAAGTTATCCTTAGTTACCTAAGAAGACTAAGGAAATATTTCTCGGTTATGGAGGTGATAAAGAGTTCGTCATAATGAATTACGTCGATGCAAGCTTTTACATCAATCCAGATGACTCTAAGTCTCAGTATGGATACATATTGAAAGCGGGAGCAATTAGCTAGAGTAGCTCCATGCAGAGCATTGTATACATAGAAACTTTGCAAGATAAATACGGATCTGAATATGGCAGACCCATTGACTAAACATCTCTCACAAGCAAAACATGATCACACCTTAGTACTCTTTGGGTGTTAATCACATGGCGATATGAACTAGATTACTAACTCTAGTAAACCCTCTGGGTGTTAGTCACATGGCGATGTGAACTATGGGTGTTAATCACATGGTGATGTGAATTATTGGTGTTAAATCACATGACGATGTGAACTAGATTGTTGACTCTAGTGCAAGTGGGAGACTGAAGGAAATATGCCCTAGAGTCAATAATAAAGTTGTTATTTATATTTCCTTATATCATGATAAATGTTTATTATTCATGCTAGAATTTATTAACCGGAAACTTAGTACATGTGTGAATACATAGACAAAACAGAGTGTCCCTAGCATGCCTCTACTAGACTAGCTCGTTAATCAAAGGTGGTTAAGTTTCCTAACCATAGACATGTGTTGTCATTTGATGAATGAGATCACATCATTAGAGAATGATGTGATGGAAGCTTAGCATAATGATCGTTAAGTTTTATTGCTATTGCTTTTTCATGACTTATACATATTCCTTTGACTATGAGATGACACAACTCCTGAATACCGGAGGAACACCTTGTGTGCTATAAAACATCACAACGTAACTGGGTGATTATAAAGATGCTCGACTGGTGTCTCTGAAGGTGTTTGTTGGGTTGGCATAGATCGATATTAGAATTTGTCACTCCGAGTATCGGAGAGGTATCTCTGGGCCCTCTCGGTAATGCACATCACTATAAGCCTTGCAAGCAATGTGACTAATGAGTTAGTTGCGGGATGATCCATTACGAAACGAGTAAAGAGACTTACCGGTAACGAGATTGAACTAGGTATAAGGATATCGACGATCAAATCTCGGGCAAGTAACATACCGATGACAAAGGAATGACGTATGTTGTTATGCGGTTTGACCGATAATGATCTTCGTAGAATATGTAGGAGCCAACATGAGCATCAGGTTCCGCTATTGGTTATTGACCTGAGATGTGTCTCGGTCATGTCTACATAGTTCTCGAACTCGTAGGGTCCACACGCTTAACGTTTGATGATGATTTGTATTATGAGTTATGTGTTTTGGTGACGAAGTTTGTTCGGAGTCCCGGATGAGATCATGGACATGACGAGGAGTCTCAGAATGGGCGAGAGGTAAAGACTGATATATTGGAAGGTTATATACGGACACCGAAATGGTTCCGATAAGGTTCGGGGATTTATTGGAGTACCGGGAGGCTACCGGAACCCCCCGGGAGAGTTAATGGGCCTATTTGGCCATAGTGGAAGAGAGGAGGCAGGCCACGGGAGGTGGCGCGCACCCCCCTGCCCAATCCGAATTGGACAAGGCGAGGGGGCGCGGCCCCCCTCTTTCCTTCTCCCTCTCCCTCCTTTTCCCTTTCCCCCTCTCCGTTGGAAGGAAAGGGGGGGGGGCAATCCTACTAGGAACGAAGTCCTAGTAGGACTCCCGCCACTTGGCGCGCCCCCCTTGGGCCGGCCTCCTCCTCCCCCCTCCTTTATATACGTGGGCAAGGGGGCACCCCAATGACAGAACAGTTGTTTCTTAGCCGTGTGCAGTGCCCCCCTCCACAGTTTACTCCTCCGGTCAAAGCGTCATAGTGCTTAGGCGAAGCCCTGCGCGGATCACATCTCCAACACCGTCACCACGCCGTCATGCTGACGGAACTCTCCCTCGACCCTCTACTGGATCAAGAGCTCGAGGGACGTCATCGAGCTGAATGTGTGCTGAACACAGAGGTGCCGTACGTTCGGTACTTGGATCGGTTGGATCGTGAAGTTGTTCGACTACATTAACCTCGTTCACATAACATTTTCGCTTTCGGTCTACGAGTGTACGTGGACACACTCTCCCCATCTCATTGCTATGCATCTCCTAGATAGATCTTGCGTGATCGTAGGATTTTTTTTGAAATTGCATGCTACATTCCCCAACACGGACTATATCCGGGTGGGATCCCGGCGATCGCCCATCTGGCCAATGATGTGCACCCGGTGTTGCAGCAGTAGCACACGGCGTGCGATGAAGGCGGTGACGAGATCCGTCCCCTTGAGCCCCTCCCATGTTGTCATCTCCCATATCCAGTCGCATAAGTTCTACACCTCCTGCGACGGGTTCTTGGGTGCGTGGCCCCAGTTCTTCTTGGCAAGCGGCTGCTCATCGAACAACGGGGGCACGTTGATGGCGTCAGCGTTCCCGCCTATGTTGCGCACGTAGAAGAAGGCATTCTACCACCTCTTGGTAGAATTATCGATGGGCATCTTGGGGAATATCCCGCCCGGCCGAATCAAAACTATGGCGGCCCCGCAGCCGGACATGCCCCCGGCCTCTGGTCCCTGTTGCTTGAGGAAGAAGAGCCGACTCCAGAGCTCCACGTCTAGCTCCACCCCCAAGTAGCCCTCGCAGAGGGTGACAAAGCCGGAGATCTGCAGCACAACGTTCGCACCAAGATGGTGCGGCTGTAGCCCAAAGAAAGAGAGAAAGTTGCAGAAGAAAGCACTCACGGGGAGGCCGAGCCCACGTTGGAAATGGTTGTAGAAAACCACGCGCTCGTCGTTTTGCGGCTGCGGCTCCACCTCCTCTCGGGGCGCGCCTGCGACGACATCCGCCGCCGACAACAGTCGCCGGGTCTCGCGGAGACGCCGGATGTCGGTGTCGGTAACGATGGATCCATCTCATGAGCCTTTCGGCGGTGCCATCTGCGGTGCTAGGCAAGGATGCGAGGTGCGGAGGCGCGAAGGAAGCTAGCGCGGCCGGCGGACGGTTCGGGCGACGCCTGGCGCTCCGATGGACGGCGAGGTCAGGAGACTGTGCGGAGAGAAGAAGGATGGGGAGATGGGTGCGTGTGTGAGCATTTCCGGCGCCCCCTCCGTCCGGTTTTATAACCACGGCCGAACGTGGGGAAGTGGGATCGGTTGCGCCCGCTTTTCCACTTCCCCGTGCTATGTGGGCACGATTACCCCATGAATTCACTGCGTCGAAAAGTGCAACTGTCCGCGGCCGCCACAATAAATCCCCACGTTGGGGCCGAGGGTGCGGCATGGCGGGCCCCAGCCCACTGTTACGTCTCGTCACGCGCGTGGCCTGTCAGGGCCTCTTCAGCTACTATTCCCCGCGTGGCGCCCGCATCGGGTCGTGGGACGCGCGTCCCTTCCCCTTCAAGATTCGACGGACTCCTCGGTTTCCTTCCCGTGCTGACATGCCGCGATCCGGCTTCTAAAATCCGTCCCAAAGTGGGTGTTGCCAGACCCGGTGGCCACAAGCTTTATCAGCACCATCCGCCTTCTTAGGGGGTGAAACTGCAATGTCCCCCCTGCTTGAAGCCGGCGAGCCTTCAGAGCTTCGAGGACTACTATCGGGGAATGGACCCCGGACAGGCAACGGAACCCAGATCCCTTTTCAAAACCATCGGGGCCAGCAATGCCCGTCAATTCGGCTTGCCCTTGGTCAGATTCCCAGCGCAACCTGACCAAGTTCTGCAACCCGGCCAAGCCCGCTGGCGCACCGGCCGGTTCCAGCAAGTCAAGCCTTCACCAACGTACAAGCACAATCATAATGCGCCCCTCAACCCAGCCACTGGTCAGCTCCCATCTTGTCCAAGGAATACGATGGAACAAGTCCCCGTGAAGGGATGAGCAAGGCAACAGTGGCCCACCTACCCCGCTGACCAGTGGGAGCGTGGCAATAGTGGACCACCTATCCCACTGACCAGGGTGGGCATGGCTACAGTGCATCCCGTCCCACTGACGCAAGATGACGGTGACCGGGCGACGCGCCACTGTAGCCGAGCCGGCTCAACCACTCCGTGACGCATGACAAGATGGGGAACAATGCCTTCTAGCGCATGAGGCTCACGCCCGGAGAACCCGACATACCCTGGTACCCGGCGGACCCCAGCGCCAGCTTCCCAGACGCTGACATCCCGGCCCCACGCCCATGTAACTTTGCCGTTGTAACCCTATGGGGTTGAACTATAAACCCCCCCAAGAAGCCTCCATGCACGGGGAGGGAGCACACACGATCAGATCATCAGTAGAACACACACACACCAGGAGAAGGAACAACCTATGCTCTGGCCTGTCTTCCTTCCTCCCCAAAATAGCTCTAGGAGCAAGCTTGTATCATCCACATCCAAACCACACTCGGCACGACTAGGGGTGTTATCTCTTAGGAGAGCCCCGAACCTGGGTATGTCTTGCGTCCCTCGCTCGCTCATGCCGACCTCGCATATGGAGCCCACCGGTGCCCTCAAGCCTGTTCCTCTCTTTAGCCATCCTTTGGCATCTGCCATGTGCCCACCATGACATAAACCTAAATAATTGTTATTTAGTGCCTGCGTTGAGCATGAACATTATATCTAGATCTTGTTTAATGCGAGATGGTTACTCATTTAAATCATGGAATAATGATTATTCTATTTATATGGGTAACATCTTTTATGGTCATGCACACATTGTGAGGGGTTTATTCTTATTGAATCTCGATAGTGATGATACACATGTTCATAATATTGATGCCAAAAGATGTTGAGTTGATAATGATAGTACCACTTTCTTGTGGCACTGCCTCTTGGGTCATATTGGTATAAAGCGCATGAAGAAACTCCATGGTAATGGATTTTGGAGTCACTTTATTTTGAATCACTTGACACATGAGAACCATGCCTCATGGGCAAGATGACTAAAACCCCGTTTTCCAAAACAATGGAATGGGCAAGTGACTTGTTGGAAATCTTACATAGAGATGTGTGCGGTCCGATGAGTGTGGACGTGCATGGTGGATATCATTACTTTCTCACCTTCACCGATGATTTGAGTAGATATGGGTATATTTACTTAATGAAGCATAAATATGAAATGTTTGAAAAGTTCAAGCAATTTCAGAGTGAAGTTGAGAATCATTGTAACAAGAAGATTAAATTCCTCCGATCTGATCAAGGGGGAGAGTATCTGAGTTATGAGTTTGGCAATCACTTAAGACAATGTGGAATTGTTTCACAACTGACGGCGCCTGGAATAGCACAGCGTAACGGTGTACACTACTGCAGGATGCTGCTAACGCGACACTACGATCAGAGACCCTTCGACGAAACTGTGTGCGATGCAATAATCGCAAACAATGGTGTAAAATAACCGTCAAAAAGGTGCAAAACGTTTGCGATGGCAGAGCCATCAAACACGGTTCAGATTTTAGTTGAATGTGCGATCCAGGGCATACGGTTCAGTCTAATGAACTATCTGTTGGGGAACGTAGTAATTTCAAAAAAAAATCCTACGCACACGCAAGATCATGGTGATGCATAGCAACGAGAGGGGAGAGTGTTGTCTACGTACCCTCGTAGACCGTAAGCAGAAGCATTATGACAACGCGGATGATGTAGTCGTACGTCTTCACGATCCGATCGATCCAAGTACCGAACACACGGCACCTCCGAGTTCAGCACACGTTCAGCTCGGTGACGTCCCACGAACTTACGATCCAGCAGAGCTTCGAGGGAGAGTTCCGTCAGCACGACGGCGTGATGATGGTGATGATGATGCTACCAACGCAGGGCTTTGCCTAAGCACCGCTACGATATGACCGAGATGGATTATGATGGAGGGGGCACCACACACGGCTAAAAGATCAACTGATCAACTTGTATGTCTATGGGGTGCCCCCCTCCCCCGTATATAAAGGAGTGGAGGAGGGGGAGGAGGCCAACCTCCTAGGCACGCCCCAAGGGGAGTCCTACTCCCACCGAGAGTAGGACTCCAACCCTTCCAAGAGTAACAGTAGGAGGGAAGGAAGGAGGAGAGAGGGGGAAGGAAAAAGGGGGGCGCCGCCCCCCTTCCTTGTCCAATTCAGACTAGAGGGGGAGGGGGCGCGCGGCCTGCCCTGGCCGCCCCTCCTCTTCTCCACTAAGGCTCAATAGGCCCATTACACTCCCCGGGGGGTTCCGGTAACCCCTGTATCTGCATTTGTCCGAACTTACCTGGAACCCTTCCGAAGTCCAAACATTGTCATCCAATATATCGATCTTTATGTCTCGACCATTTCGGGACTCCTCGTCATGTCCGTGATCATATTCGGGACTCCAAACTACCTTCGGTACATCAAAACACATAAACTCATAATACCAATCGTCACCGAACGTTAAGCGTGCGGACCCTACGGGTTCGAGAACACGTTGACATGACCGAGACACGTCTCCGGTCAATAACCAATAGCAGAACCTGGATGCTCATATTGGCTCCTATATATTCTACGAAGATCTTTATCAGTCAAACCGCATAACAACATACGCTGTTCCCTTTGTCATCGGTATGATACTTGCCCGGGATTCGATCGTCGGTATCTCAATACCTAGTTCAATCCTGTTCATCGCAAGTCTCTTTACTCGTTTCGTAATACATCATCCCGCAACTAACTCATTAGTTGCATTGCTTGCAAGGCTTATAGTGATGTGCATTACCGAGAGGGCCCAGAGATACCTCTCCGACAAAATCCTAATCTCGATCTATGCCAACTCAAGAAGTACCATTGGAGACACCTGTAGAGCACCTTTATAATCACCCAGTTACGTTGTGACGTTTGGTAGCACACAAAGTGTTCCTCCGGTATTCGGGAGTTTCATGATCTCATAGTCATAGGAACATGTATAAGTCATGAAGAAAGCAATAGCAATATACTAAACGATCAAATGCTAAGCTAATGGAATGGGTCAAGTCAATCACATCATTCTCTAATGATGTGATCCCGTTAATCAAATGACAACTCATGTCTATGGCTAGGAAACTTAACCATCTTTGATTCAACGAGCTAGTCAAGTAGAGGCATACTAGTGACACTCTGTTTGTCTATGTATTCACACATGTACTAAGTTTCTGGTTAATACAATTCTAGCATGAATAATAAACATTTATCATGATATAAGGAAATATAAATAACAACTTTATTGTTGCCTCTAGGGCATATTTTTTTCACTGTTTGCGATGAGCCAAAACAAAAGAAACAGGTAGCCTGATGAAGGCGTGTGCGATATAGAGCATAAGGTTCACTCGAATGAACTGTTTGTGATTAGGCAACACAAAAGAAAGGGTCAGCCAGATCAAGGTGTGTGTGATTGAGGGCATACGCTTCAGAAGGATTAACTATTTTCGATTAGGCAACAGAACAGAAACCGGTCAGCCAGATCAAAGTGTCGGTGATTGATGGCATACACTTTACATGGATGAGCTGTTTGCGATTAGCCACAACAACTGAAACAGTTAGATAGATCAACGTGTGTGCGCTAGACGGGCACACACATCTATTATATATAAAAAGTATTTGACGGGTTAACCAATAAAAAGAGAAATAAGCTAGAAATTACCACAATAATTAGAATGGCTCCGGTTTGTAAGAAGATTGTACCAAAACTTGACCCAAGTTGGACTAGTTTTTTTACCACAACATGTTGGTGCTATGACGTAACACCATGCCAAGTTTCATTCGTTTGAGGCGAGTTTTGGATTTATAGTAATTTTAAAACCAGGTTTCTCAATGTTTACTATCGAGTTGGCACCGCCCTGGATAAGCTTTTTCCTCATGGGTCCCAAATGATAAATCCAAATATGTGACTACCATGTAGCTTTTCTTATAAAGAATTACAACCCTTGGTGTGCAAGCTAAAATTAAGTTTGAGGGTGCTGGTGGGCAATAAAAACTTGTGGTTCTGTAATGAACAAAGACCTCAAGGATCCCGCGAGAGTGATGTTCTTCACCTATGTTGTGAATGCTTATAATATTTATGTCTTAATTAAAGAAATGGCAAGCCATTAGCCCAGTATGAAAGAAAATATGGGTCAAAGCCGAGTTGAAAAGGGCAACAATATCTAACTCCAGCTAACAAACAATACAAAAGCATGAGGATTAATTGCTCATCAGGTTTAGACAAAATCCAGATTGAACAGGACAATGACATCTAACTCAACCAAAGTTTTCGACAGTCACAATCAAATGGATCAGTCTGATCCATAAAATCAGGATCAACGGCCAGAAATTCTACTAGTCCATGATGACAAGTTGTTGTAAATAGAAGCCGAGCACGATCAGAAGCCCTTAGGTCCAAATGAAACTTATTTTTTATGTTGTTCAACACCTGTAGCCGTAAGAAATTTCTTGTTGAAAAACTTAATCCTCACGGACAATAGTGCCCTCGCATTCAACATGAAGAATGTGACAAAGCTAGTGTTTGCATTGTTGGACGCATATCCTTCCATTGTTACTGTCTTCAAACGAATGCCGTGAGATCTGAGAAAATCCCGGTGCTTCTTGAACCATCGATTGGTTATACCTTTTTTCCATGTGTTAGTGCCTAAATAGAGATGAAGACTGAAAGCAGTTAATGTCAAAAAAAGATTATGTTGAAAGTGTGATAGCTGAACGATTAATTATAGTACATTATATATGGGCTTACGATGTGCGTGAAATAATTACCTTCGTATACAAATTCTCCAGACATGGAAAGCATTGCAGCAAGGCATAATGATGTTGAGATCAAAACACCACATAGTGATATATAAGATCTTGACAGAATCCACCACCACTGATAGGATGGATAAGCGCTTCATTGAGCATAGAACATAATATTAGCACTGTAAGTGTACTCCAAGATGATACTTAACTAATGCGCACAAATGAAAAATGCAAATTACAAAAGTTTACGTTGTTGGATGACGGGTTCCGGCAAAACCCTCAAGGTTCGAACACTGGGGTGCGCACGAAGATCTCCCCCTACCTATCCACATCCTAGCTTCGCTAAGATCTCAAGGGCTACTAGACGAACTCACAACACAAGGGACACAAGATTTATACTGGTTCGGGCCACCGTTATGGTGTAATACCCTACTCCAGTCACAACAAAAAAAAGACACATCCGTGACATTTTGGGCTGAACGAAAATCTTTTCTGTCATACTTATGACACTTCTATGACAATAATTGTGACAAAACACAGTATCATCATAGATGTGGTGGGGTCCTACTTCTATGACAAAAAATCATGACAAAAATGGGCTTTTCGTCCTGGGCGGGCCGGAGACGCAGCTGCATGACATTCTTTGGACCGTCCATGACGGAAAAAACCGTGATAGAAGCGAGGGCGCGGAAAATATCGGGGACTCCCTGGTTACGGTGGGTGGCCGGGAGCCGAGCGATGCACGTTTCTCTCATACGTACGCGCGTGTGTGCAAGGCGTTGGGCTCTAATCGAACCCGATTGACAGACCGCAGTTACGCGTTCTTGAACCCGCAATCGATCGATGGTGTTAATCGAACCCGATCGAGCGATTCGCCGCTCTCGCTGCTAATCGAAGCCGATCGATGCTGCCTCTGGATGAGCGATGGCGTTGCGGTGGGGTTTGGATGAACAGTTCACGGTGGGGGTGGATGAACAGGACCCGTCTTTGTTGCCTCTGGATGAATAGTACCCCGATCGATCGAGCTGGTTGGGGCTGGATGAACAGGACCCGTGGAGGGCAGGATGAATGTGACCACCCCGTGGAGGCGGGATGAATAGTAGATGGTGGAGGCGGGATGAGCGGTAGCCCGTGGAGGGTGGTTGAGCAGGGGAGCCCGTGGAGAGGGCTGGTTGAATAGTAGCCCGGTGGAGTAGCGCCACGTGGAGGCTGGATGAACAGGAGCCTGTGGATGAGCATCGCGGTGGAGGCCGGAGGAGGTCGACGGTGGATGAGCGATGAGCCCGTGGAGGCCGGAGGGGGTCGGCGGTGGAGATGAACAGTATCTGTGGAGTCCTGTTTTGGCACGCCACACCCCTCCCGATGAACAGGACCCCCGTTTCGACCGTAGCACTCCAACACAAGTCCGTTTCCTCCATTTTGCGGTACGCCACACCCCTCCCGATCAACAGGACCCCTGTTTTGACTGTAGGAGGTCCGTTTCCTCCGTTTTGCGGTACGCCAGACCCCTCCCGATGACTAGGATCCCGTTTCAAATGTGGACAGTCGAACACAAGGCCGTTTCCTCCGTTCTGCGGTACGCCAGGCCTCGTTTCCATCGGCTGTTCTGTCCAAGCCCTCTCGATGAACACAATGACACATTCCGTTCCGACCCAGCCGGTTGGCTCCCCATGAACACGACGACGACGCTGTTTCTCCATTCCGACCCAGCCATGTACACGAGCCCTGGCCGTACGTATGCGCGAGTAGGCGTTTGAGACCCTGCCCGTATGTACGTACGTGGCCTTATTTTCTTTCTTGCACCCTGGGCGCTGTACGTACGTGTACATGCTACGTGCGGGCCTCTACTACACCACGTGCGCGCCTCTACAACGGCCAGTATGTACGTACACGTTCATGACCAGAATGACAACGCTTCGACCAGGTGGGTCCCGACTGTCAGGCACTTCCTTGCGTGCGAAGATGTAGCTGGTGGGTCCCAGCAGTCAGGGGGGCGAATCATATTTTTTGTTTTTGCCCGAACGCACTTCCTTGCGTGCGAAGATGTAGCTGGTGGGTCCCAGCAGTCAGGGGGGCGAATCATTTTTTTGCCCGGATGCACTTCCTTGCGTGCAAAGATGTAGCTGGTAGGTCCCATCAGTTAGGGGGAAACGTTTTTTTCGTGAAATACAGTTGCCCGTCCCGTGGGTCCTTGCTGTCAGGTGGAGGAATAATTATTTTTCGTGTAATAAGGAGGCACTTCCTTGCGGCTGCCATGGACCCAGCTGTCAGCATCTCCACGACAGTACTCTTCCGATGGAAGTCGTTCCTTGACCATGTTGGCCATGCCGCGCCGAGAGCACCAGGGCGGTGGACGACGGCAAGGCCTAGGAAGGGGAAGATGCGGAGCCGGGGAAGACGTAGCAGTGGATGCCCACGCGGAGAGGAGTACGAGGGTTCACTGGTTTGGCTGCGGTGTGAGGCTGCCGTCGCCGCAGAATAACAGGGGGTGTGGGTGAGTAGAGGGATGCCCTGGACAATGGTGGGAGTAGTAGGGGGTGAGGGAGTCCTGGCTTAGGGGGTCCTCGGACAGCCGGACTATATACTTTGGCCGGACTGTTGGACTATGAAGATATAAGATTGAAGACTTCGTCCCGTGTCCGGGTGGGACTCTCCTTTGCGTGGAAGGCAAGCTTGGCAATTCGGATATGTAGATCTCCTCCCTTGTAACCGACTCTGTGTAACCCTAGCCTCCTCCGGTGTCTATATAAACCGGAGGGTTTAGTCCACAGGAGGACAACAATCATAATCATAGGCTAGCTCCTAGGGTTTAGCCTCTACGATCTCGTGGTAGATCAACTCTTGTAATACTCATATCATCAAGATCAATCAAGCAGGAAGTAGGGTATTACCTCCATCGAGAGGGCCCGAACCTGGGTAAACATCGTGTCCCCTGCCTCCTGTTACCATCCGCCTTAGACGCACAATTCGGGACCCCCTACCCGAGATCCACCGGTTTTTATACCGACATTGGTGCTTTCATTGAGAGTTCCACTGTGCTGTCACAATAAAGGCTCGATGGCTCCTTCGATCATTGGCAATGATGCGATCCAGGGTGATGTTTTTCTCCCCGGACAGATCTTCGTATTCGGCGGCTTTGTACTGCGGGCAAACTTGCTTGGCCATCTGTAGCAGATCAAGAGCTACACCCCTGGCCGTCAGGTCAGGTTTGGAAACTTAAACTACAGTGCCGACATCCGCGGAGACTTGATCTTCGACGGATTCGAGCCCATGTCAAAAGCGCCAGCATCCACGATTTAGCATGACTTAGCTCTGCCGTCGGACGGTGTTCGGGAGATCACACCTGTGGCTACCGGCCCTCAATCTGGAGCAGATCGCGCCATCCGAGGACGGGTGGATGGACCCCGCCACGGAGGCCGCACACTCAACAGCGATAGAGCCGAATACTGACTCCACCTCCTATAAGACATGTGTTGTCGGACCCTTGGATTCGTCCCCAACCACGGGCTCCGAACCGCCTGCGTCCGTGCCTATCGAATCTGATTGGGCACCGATCATTGAGTTTTCCTCCACGGATATCTTTCAGCACTCGCCCCTGGGCGACGTGCTGAATTCATTAAGGTCCCTCTCCTTGTCAGGAGGCCCTTGGCTGAACTATGTCCGGCTCGAGTGGGAAGCGGACGACGAAGAAATTCGTTCCCTGCCCACCACCCACTTAATAGCCACTGACGACGACTTAACCGGCATGCTTGATTTTGGCTCCGAAGACGTCGATGGTATGGACGACGACGCAGGAGAAGAACAGGAATCACCGCCCATGGGGCACTGGACTGCCTCCTCATATATGATATATACATGGTGGACACCCCCAAAGAAAGCGACGACAATAAGGCAACGGAGGATAATCACCTTGAGAAGCAATCTAAGCACCGGCGTCATCAGCGCTTCTCTAAGCCCCTCCATAGCAAAAGCAGCAATACCGGCACAAGAGACAATAACGCTGCGGATAGTACCGAAGACGAAGACAATCCCGTCCAGCCAGGCTTCGAGCGGGAGGAAGGGCAAGCCAGCCCTAAGGAACATGCAGCAGACGGAGAATCAGAGGATGACAATTACATGCCTCTCTCCGAAGACGAGGCGAGCCTCGGTGACAAATAATTTATCGTGCCTGAGGATCCCGTCGAGCAGGAGCGCTTCAGGTGCCGGCTTATAGCCACAGCAAAAAGCCTGAAGAAAAAGCAACAACAGCTTCAAGCTGACCAAGATCTGCTAGAGGATAGATGGACTGAGGTCCTGGTGGCAAAGGAATACGAACTCGAGCGCCCAACCAAAGGTTACCCAAAGCGTAGGTTGCTACCCCAACTCGAGGAGGAAGCATTAGAGCCTACACTTCCAGCGTATGATGCGGCTTACTAGCCAGCTCGTGACCGAGACAAAGTGGCATATCAGCCCGAAGTCCAGCCTGCACCCCGTCGCCAGTCAAACAAAAACACCAAGGCCCGGGGCAACACGCAGGACCTGCGAGACGTATTGGAAAACAAAGCGGGACATACAAGATCGATCTACGGATCACGGGGACGCGCCCCAACGCGTGACGATGACCGTCACGCCAGATATACTAAAAGCAAATGCGGCCGGGCCGAATACAGCAGACAAGACTCGTATGAACTGCGTCGTGACATAGCCGGGCACAGAGGCGCCGCACACCCCCTATGCTTCACTGACGAAGTAATGGATCACGAATTCCCAGAAGGTTTTAAACCCGTGAACATTGAATCATATTATGGTACAACAGACCCAGCAGTATGGATTGAAGATTTCCTCCTCCACATCCACATGGCCTGAAGTGACGATATACATGCCATCAAGTACCTCCCACTAAACTCAAAGGGCCAGCTTGGCATTGGCTGAATAGCCTGTTGGTAAACTCCATTGGCAGTTGGGAGAATTTGGAAGACGCATTAATTGACAACTTCCAGGGCACTTATGTGCGACCACCGGATGCCGATGACTTGAGTCACATAACCCAACAGCCAGGAGAATCAGCCAGGAGAATCAGCCAGGAAATTCTGGACTCGGTTCCTAACTAAAAAGAACCAAATTGTCGATTGTCCGGATGCCGAGGCCTTAGCGGCATTTAAGCATAAAATCCGCGACGAGTGGCTCGCCCGACACCTCGGCCAAGAGAAGCCGAAGTCCATGGCAGCCCTCATGACACTCATGACCCGCTTTTGTGCGGGCGAGGACAGCTGGCTGTCTCGCAGCAACAACACATCAAGAAATCCTGGCAATTCAGATGCCAAAGATAGCAAAGGCAGGCCACGTCGCAACAAACACAAGCGCCGCAACAACAGCGACAATGCCGAAGACACGGCAGTTAACGCCGGATTCAGTGGCTCTAAATCTAGTCAGCGGAAAAAGCCGTTCAGAAGAAGCAATCCAGGCCCGTCCAGTTTGGACCACATACTCGATCGCTCGTGTCAAATTCATGGCACCCCTGATAAACCAGCCAAGCACACTAACAGAGAGTGCTGGGTGTTCAAACAGGCCGGCAAGTTAAATGCTGAAAACAAGGAAAAGGGGCTGCATAGCGACGACGAGGAGGAGCCCTGGCCGCCGAACACTGGAGGACGGAAGAAATTTCCTCCCGAAGTGAAAACAGTGAACATGATATACGCAACCCATATTCCCAAGCGGGAATGGAAGCGTGCACTAAGGGACATCTATGCGATGGAGCCAGTCGCCCCAAAGTTCAACCCATGGTTTTCTTACCCGATCACTTTTGATCACAGGGACCATCCCACCAGTATCCGTCATGGCGGTTCTGCCGCATTGGTCCTTGACCCCATCATTGACGGATTTCACCTCACTCGAGTCCTCATGGACGGAGGCAGCATCCTGAACCTGCTCTATCAGGATACAGTGTGCAAAATGGGTATTGACCCCTCGAGGATCAAACCCACAAAAACCACCTTTAAAGGTGTCATACCAGGTGTAGAGGCCTGTTGCACGGGCTCAATCACACTGGAAGTGGTCTTCGGATCTCCGGAAAACTTCCGAAGCGAGGAGTTAATCTTCGATATCGTACCCTTCCGCAGTGGCTATCACACACTGCTCGGACGAACCACATTCGCCAGATTCAATGCGGTACCGCATTATGCATACCTCAAGCTCAAAATGCCAGGACCTCGCGGGGTTATAACAGTTAATGGAAACACAGAACGCTCGCTCCGTACGGAGGAGCACACTGCGGCCCTCTTAGCAGAAGTGCAGAGCAGCCTTCTGAGGCAAACCGCCAATTCGGCGGAAAAAAACCCGGACACCTTCAAGCGAGTCCGGAGTACCCTACAACAGGATCGCCAGGCACGTTCAGAGTTCGCCTAGCAATTCGGCCTCCATCCTAGTCCCAGTCAAGCGGTGAAATTTATGCCGCACGTACATAATTATGCACTCAAGATACCGTGGGCATAGGCGGAGGCACGACTATGGCATGGCCCACAATGCGGCTCAACCGCCTCAGGACCCGTATATCTTTAACATTTTCTTCCTTTCAGGCCCTTATTCTCTGAAGGCCCTCTCCGATCGCCTGATTATCGGACCCGTCATGGGAAAGAAACACCAAGGAAGCAAGAAGCTTTGATGTACAAGGGAATCCTCAGGTGGTCTCTGATAACGATAGATATACTTGTTTTACATACCCACACGCAGCTTGCCCTTGGATAGGACATGTCAAATAGTCCTATTTTTACTTATTGCACTACTTGTATACATATGCTTTGATGTATCATTTAAATAACGATGTACATCATTAGCTCATTATTGCATTCCTTCATCTTTTTTCCCTTGTCTGCTTATTTACGACAAATTGCACCCGTACATTCCGATATGTCCAGTGCGCCAGGGGCTTTAGTGTACCCCATAACACGGCATGAAAAGTCTGAACACTTTCGACAGTGCGGCACCTCGAACTTATAGCATTATATGCATCAACTCCGAATCATGTCTTGGGTCAATAGTTGGGTTTGCCCGGCTCCCATGTTTTGGTACCGTATGTTCCGCTATATCGGCTAAGGTAGCATTGGGAGAACTACTGCGATTGTGTCCCGGTTCTTCTGGACGAGCACCTAAGTAGAGAAAGCCGAAAACTAACTGTCATGATGCGGCGAGAGCTGGTCGCTGTTCGAGAGGTCTCAAATCCTGAAAGAATTTTTCCGCTTCGGGCGAGGAGTCGACCTTGTCCGATTTAGGCGTACATAGCGCCCCAAGTCCGGACTTCCGAATACTAGGGGCTTCGCCGAAATTTAAAATTGTAGACTTCTATGGCTAAGTGAGAGTGATAAAGCTTTATAGCCCGATTGCCTGGTTCGTTGTGCTGAACACCTCCTTCAAAGGACCCAAAACTGGGATAAAGAGTGCTCAGGTTTATCCCGAACACCTCAGTACTAGTTACAGGGGGGCAGAAGCTGACGACTAGCCAACTCTCAGATTTTATAAACGGCCGCACAGAAGGTAATATTTTAAATCAACAAGCATTATATCGCGCACATGAGTACATTCATTCAAATATTACATCCTTAGCACATTCCTCCGCCACAAGGCGAGCACCCTTCAGGACACTGTCATAATACTTTTCGGGGTGGCGATGCTCCTTGCCCTCCGGTGGCCCCTCCTTCACCAGCTTTTCGGCGTCCATCTTCGCCCAGTGCACTTTCACCAGGGCAAAGGCCATGCGCGCACCTTCAATGCAGACGGACCGCTTTATGACTTCAAACTGTGGGCAGGAATTCACAAGCCGCTTTACTAGGCCGAAGTAGCTGCCAGGCAGGGGCTCGCCAGGCCACATCCGGACTACGAGACCCTTCATGGCCAGTTCGGCCGCCTTGTGAAGCTCGACCAGTTTCTTCAACTGGTCACTCAAGGGCATCGGATGTTTAGTCCTAGTATACTAAGACCAGAACAACTTCTCTGTTGAGCTCCCTTCCTCAGCCCGGTAGAACTCCGCGGCATCCGATACGCTGCTGGGTAGATCTGCGAACGCTCCTGGAGAGCTCCGAATTTGGGCAAGTAAAAGGAAAGTTTCCTTCACATGCTTGCTTTGCATAATGAATGCCTTACCCGCCGCTATCTTCTTGACCGCCTGAATTTCCTGGAGGGCCTTTTAGGCTTCGGCCTTGGCATTTTGTGTGTTCTCGAGGGCCTTCGCAAGCTCGGACCCGTGCGTCTTCTAGTCACGCTCCAAGGACTCGTATTTCTTGACAAAATCCTGGAGCTCTTTCTGAACCTCGCCGACTCGGGCCTCTTGCTTCTCTCATGCGGTGCGCTCCTTGGCCGCTTTGTTTTCGGCCTCGGACATCGCCTTCTTCAGGGTCGCCACTTCGGTCGTGGCCCCTAGCGAAATTCATGACGATCCTATGATCTAGCAACCTCCTTCCTTTTTCTTTATCAGTATACAGACTGGGTATCACTTACCTTTGTTCTCTTCGAGCTGCCTCTTGGTAAGGCCGAGCTCTTCCTCGAACCGCTCAAGGTCCGCTTGGTCTGAGATCTCTCCAGCGATCTGGCCAGCGGCCAGCAATGGCTTGCTTATTCAGATAGACATATTATGATTAGACTCCTGTGATTGTCATTTGATCCTCTGTTCGGCCTTTCTTCGCGAACACCAAACAGATCATCAGGGGCTACTGTCTATGCTGTAACATTTTCTCATAATTTGATTACTTACCTCAAAGCCTGTTAGGAGGCTGGCACAGGCTTCAGTGAGTCTGCTTTTGGCGGACCGAACCTTCTCGACCACCGCACTCATGATAGTGCGGTACTCTTCGTCAATGGAAGCGTCGCGAAGCGCTTCCAGCTAGTTGTTTGATGCCTCTGGATAGACAAAGGCCATCGGCATAGACCGCTAGCCCCCCTTAGCGAGGGGTCGCCTGACAGAGTCCGGAACCACTAGAGGTTCCGACGCAGTATTCGGCTGGGGGCCAAACTTGCTACCCCCGTCATTAGAGCCCATGGGAGTCTTGCCCCCCATGCTCCGAGCGCCTGGGATGTCGCCTCGCGGTGCCTCCAGAACTATCTCCCCTTGGTTCAGTGCCCTTTGGGACAACACCTCAACGTCGTCCGTAGGGCGGGGGGAGGTGGCGGTCGGGAGTGAATCGCTGTTCATCGCCGACTAGCCCAAAGACTCATTCGAGGAGGATACATCGATATGGGTTTTGGAGCGACTGCATGATCATGTTTGGCATGATAAGAAGCAATAAAGCAAAACATACCAGAACTATTATGGTATCCCGATACTTACAACTTCGCCAGGGGCTTGTCCCTGGGAAACCACTCCTCGTCGCTGTAAGCGGCTGTTGTGGAGTAGTTCGGAAGGCGGGTCCTTCCCTTCTTGGACCCTTCGGCCTTCCCAGATGGGGCGGCCTTCCTTTTCTTGTCTCCCCCGGCTGGGGGTGGGGGGAGAACTTTCCTCTTCCTCCTCCTCGTTTTTGTGGGAAGAGGGCGCCTCGGTGTTATCGGACGATGAGTCCGATACAACCTTGCGCCAGAGACCTTTCCTGGTCCCCGCGGCCTTCTTCTTGGCCATATTCTCCGGCGCCTCATAGGGCGCCGGAACCAGCATCTCCGTTAAGAGAGCCCTTGCTGGATCTTTGGGCAGTGGGGCCGGACAATCGATCCGCTCCGCTGTCGCAACCCAGTCCTGTTAAATGGCGTGGAGGCTTAGATCCCTCACATGATTATACTGGGGAAAAGAACATCTTATGAGATATAAAGAGCTTACCGGATCGGCAGGATGCTTTGCACTGAGTCCCGATCCTCGGTAAGGGGAGGAGGTACCTCGACGGCCTTGAACAGCACCTTCCAGACGTCTTGGTGCGTCGTGTCGTAAAGCTCTCGCAGCATCTGGTGCTTGGCCGGGTCGAACTCCCACATATTGAACGCCCGTATTTGACACAGAAGTATCCCGCGGAAGAGCATGACCTGGACCACGTTGACAAGCTTGATTTTCTTGCTTATCATGTTTTTAACCCAGTTCTGGAGTCCGGTCAGCTCCACCGATGAGCCCCAAGATAGGCCCTTCTCTTTCCAGGAGGTGAACCGCATGTGGATGCTGGATCGAAATTCGGGGGCCGCCACCCAGTTGGTGTCGCGCGGCTCGGTGATGTAGAACCACCCCGATTGCCACCCCTTCACGGTCTCCACATAGGAGCCTTCGAGCCAGGTGACGTTGGGCATTTTGCCCACCATCGCACCTCTGCACTCCGCTTGCTGGCCGACCACCACCTTCGGTTTCACGTTGAAGGTCTTCAGCCACGGGCCGAAGTGGGGCTTGATGCGGAGGAAGGCCTCACATACGACGATAAACACCGAGATGTTGAGGATGAAATTGGGGGCCAGATCATGGAAGTCCAGCCCGTAGTAGAACATGAGCCCGCGGGCAAATGGGTGGAGGGGAAATCCCAGCCCGCGGACGAAGTGGGTAAGGAATACAACCCTCTCGTGGGGTTACGGGTAGGGCGTTACGCCCGCGTCTAGGACCCGGTCTTGCGATGTCGTGGCGGTGTCGGCTCCCGAACTTCGTAATGTTCTCCTCCGTAACGGAGGAGACCGTCCACTTGCCTCCCGCTCCGGACATGTTTGGAATGGCTTTGCGGAGAAAATGGGAACTTGGGCGCTGGAGCTCGAGTGCGCAAGAATGGATGGGCAGGGAAGAAGAAGGCGTGGGTGAAAAAGAGGAGTCCTTGCCCCTTTATACGGGTAGTGGAAACTGTGCGCCTCCCCACTTGCCTGGTAAAACTCGCTTATTCCCCAAGCGTCGTGATTGATGGCGCGATTGGGTTAACCACACCCGTATTGATGAGAATCCCGTGATAAGGGGACACGATCTCTGCTTCGACAAGACGTGCCAAGAAAGCCGCCTCGCAATATGTGCAGTAGCTGGTTGAGAAAAACGGTTCCAGTAATGACCGGGCCGTGGCGTGATGTCACGCTATGAAATTTGTTAGCGGATTAGAATTGTGGGATATTGTACTCTCAACGGTGGTGTGTGAAATTTGTTTTGCAGAGCCAGACACGATCCTTGTGTTCAAAATCTTCTATGGAGTATTCGGAGGAGGAACCCGCCTTGCAATGTCGAAGACAATCTGCGCGCCGGACTCGTCGTCATTGAAGCCTGGTTCAGGGGCTACTGAGGGAGTCCTGGATTAGGGGGGTCCTCGGACAGCCGGACTATATACTTTGCCGAACTGTTGGACTATGAAGATACAAGATTGAAGACTTCGTCCCGTGTCCGGGTGGGACTCTCCTTTGCGTGGGAGGCAAGCTTGGAAATTCGGATATATAGATCTCCTCCCTTGTAACCGACTCTGTGTAACCCTAGCCCCCTCCGGTGTCTATATAAACCGGAGGGTTAAGTCTGTAGGAGGACAACAGTCATAATTATAGGCTAGCTCCGAGGGTTTAGCCTCTACGATCTCGTGGTAGATCAACTCTTGTAATACTCATATCATCAAGATCAATCAAGCAGGAAGTAGGGTATTACCTCCATCGAGAGGCCCCAACCTGGGTAAACATTGTGTCCCCCGCCTCCTGTTACCATCCGCCTTAGACCCACAGTTCGGGACACCCTACCCGAGATCCGCCGGTTTTAACACCGACAGGGGGCGGTGAGGCCTGCACGGGAGGCGGGAGCAGGCGGCCCCGCCGACGCTGGAATTGGCGGCTGTAGTAAGAAGATCAGAGATTGAAGAAACACGACGGCTGTTGGATTGACATCCAACGGTTACGTCTGCTAGAATCGTTTGTTGACGTATATAATAACTAAAAAAATCTTGCATACGCGTCAACTTAATAGGCCCATAAGTCAGACCATTTCCTCATTTTTTAATAATTTATATATAGCTCATTGCGATTTCTTATGCAATTTATTGTAGTCCATTTTTTGGTTGGCCAGGGCCAATTTCGCATGTTTCTGTGGGTTCCAAACTATTTTTAATACCGAAATGTCGAGCCAGATTTAAAGTACTTTGAAGATATATTTAAATTAGGTTTATCCCCATTGAAATAGGAATCTGAAAATGTGAAAAAATTCAGAAATGATAAAGTAATTGCCAATTTGTCATCTGTTTTTATATTTACAACCCATTTCATATTACTTTCAAGATTTGCAGACGTGTTGAAAGAGTTGCAGCCCATCAGGGCGTAGAAAAATAAGTAGGCCTGGATTGGGTATTCTTCAGAAAAAATAAACTAGGCTCATTTTCACAAAGAAAAAATAGCTGGGTTGGTCACATGGTGAACATGAAATATAAACCTGGGCTAGACGGGCCACAGCCCAGTTCAAACCCTGCTCCGTCTCAACAATAACAAAAAAATACTGCTCGAGCTGCTACGTCCCAGGTGTCAACCGATCTTGTGCTGTTCTCTTGTCTATTGACTATATACGCTCACAATGTCGTGGGTCCCAAATGTCAAGAAAACACTAGGAGGAAGCATTTTATTTTTCCATACGCTGACATGGTGGGCCCTAATGTCATCCTCTCCACGTACTTCTGCCGATTCCTGTTGTTTGTTTACCATGTTGACAAGGGAGAGGGCGGCGTCGCGGCGAGCGGACCAAAGCGCGCCGAGGACGATGGCGAGGCCTCGGACGTCGGCATTAACAATTTAGGAGACGGTGGGCGGCGTCGTCTTGAGGCGCAGCCAACCGTGGGGCGGCGGAGGCGGCGGCCCACGGGCGCTGGTTTGGTTTTGGTGGTGGAGGAAGACAGATGAAGAAACACGACAGACTGTAAAAGCAGCAGGAGTACTTAACAACCTTAATTTAAACCAGTAGAGGCACTTAACAACCATAGCTGAAAGCAGTATGAGTACTTATACAGGTTCAACCGTACAAAGCACGCCTCGAACAGAGCTACTTTGCTACAGTTAACCAAGGGTGAGGCCGCCAAGCCCCAGGACAAGGCCCAGGCGCCACCCCGCGCATCCACAACCTTCTGAAAGCGGCTTCATCTCGCAATGTGGTCAATAAATAGGATATTCGCTTTAGATCCATGGAAAAGCAAGAACATAATCTTCTGTCCTATTCTCCAAGATGGACGAGCCTTCATTATTTGAGACCACCCATGAATAAGTATCTTTTCACCTCCAAGGGGAATGGAGTAGGTCGACATAAACATCATGTTGTGACCAAGCGCAAGTCTGACCCGACCATAGTCAGGCATCTGTATAGGAACAGTAGAACTGGGCAGTTTCTATTTCAAGAAGATCACAACTGTAAAACTGTGTATAAGCAATAGTTTATGAACAACATATATAACAGAAAACAGCTCGTACCATAAGTTTCTCGACACAGTTGGACCTTTTCAACGAGTGCAGCAGTGGCACACATATCCCACGTGGCCTTCCACCATTGAAACACCCCACAAGGACCTCAAGACGATCAATAAAGTGTAGGAACTTGTGGATGTCGTCCCAGTCAACTTCAATGCCATCAGTAACAGCCGAGTTTTTATAGAATAAAAAACGAGCAGCCTGCTTAACTCTGAAAAAACCTACATGTTCCACCAATTATAAGAAAATATTAGTTACAAGTAGCATCTTCGTGAGAGATTCGTTGCTACTTCTAAAGTTAAATTGTGATCAGTTAGACATAATAGGTGGATTAAGAAGTAATCGAGGCAACAAGCAAGAATCAGATACAAAACTAACATGGATGAACAATTGGAATGATGTCGGGGTGGAAGATCGCAGTGAAGATGAGACCAGGTTCTGCTATTTCCGTCAACATTAGTGCGCCAACTTTCAGTCCGTAACACTTGAGAAAGTTTATCCAAGTTCGGCCATAAAAAAAGCAGCGATCTTCTTGGTTCATGAACCCAACTCGAAACTTATATCCATGGCTTGTCTTCACTGTTACCATTAAACTGGTGTATTCAGTTATGGCAAGGCCGAGCATCTTGAGTACATGTGTTCTGGCAGAGCAAGGAATGCACTGCAGGAAAATAATATGAGAACACAATGTATTCCCTATATCCAAATCTAGAAATACTTTCCTCCTTCACGTCAGTGTTGACCATGGTACTAGTATCTTTTATCCAAATATAGCAATCCAAATTTCCAAATTAGTCGACATGATGTTCAAAAAACACCACCCTCCCGGATAGAAAAGAGGATTCTAGGAACATACTGTGCGCGTTTTAAAATCATGTGTTAGGATGAGAAGGAACAAGTGTGGCGTCTCACCGAGGGTGCAGAAACCTGTAGGGTCCTCGCACTTTGGGCACTGCAAATGAAACACACTAGATTCAGTAGGAAGAAAACTGCATCAACGGCGGCGGCTGCCATCCTAGGAGTACCCGCGACCAAGGGACTTGGATTTATCGGGGATGGATGAAGAATTCGTACCTGGTTCTTGATCCGGAGCATCCTATGATCATCCCCATGTACACTCGAGCCTACGCCATTGGACCTAAGGTGAATTCGCTCCTTTCTGAATCTTCTCCTTTCCATTCATGCGAGACATGGTTGCTACCTAATGCGAGGACACTACATATGCTTAGGCACCAAGGAGACCCTCTCGGAGATGCTCGGAACAATGGACAAGTCCCCAAGTACAAGGATCAAGGAGCACGCCGAGAGGAACCGGAGATAGGCTACAGGACCCGGACATCCGGCCCTGGCCTGGAAATCCGGCCCTTGAAGATGTCAACAACAGCAGCAGCCCAGCCACCGAAGTGCCACAGGGCCCGGACATCTGGCCCCTCCCGCAAGCCCGGACATCTGGCCCCAGCCCGGAAATCCGGCGCCCATCACAGAACGCACCCGAAGCTGAACCCCGTCAGCCCGGACATCCGGCTCTTCGTGAGCCGCCGGACATCCGGCCCCCAGCCCGGACATCCGACACCTGCCTGTGCGCAGAGAATGGGCCAAGGGCCCATGTATCCCCCCTCTCACTTACCCCTTCGTGGGCTAACACTATATATAGACCCCCACCTCCTCCTAGTTAGGGTTAGCATTGGTTTAGCTCATATGTGAGATAGAGCTTTGCTCATCCATTACGGATCTACTCCACGAGAGAGACCGCGGCCCCTCTACGAAGAAGATCCCCTTGGATTCAAGACCCCCTCTTGGGTGGCCCCATCAAGACCTCCTCACGGAGAAGAACCGGTTACCTTTGTATCGTCCCTTGTTGACTTTGGATCTTGTATCTCCCCTTGTGTTTCGAGGATCTAGCATATGTGTGACTATATCTTGTTAGTTTAGTGATTTCTCTTGTGTTTTCCCTCGTTTTCCCCTCGTGTTCTTCGTGTTCCTAGTTGGGATCCGCTCCTTTCATGAAAGATCGGCCGTATAGGATTCCACCCTACATCATCTTGGTATCAGAGCTTAGGTTTATCATGAATTTGGAGCCTCTCCGTAGTGTTTTCTAGCCTAGTTTTGTTGATTTCGTCCTAAATTCGAAAATCCCCACCAAAAAATAGCCCCCAATTTTTTTGTGATTTGTTAGTTTGATGATGTTTTGTTGATTTTGATCTGTGGATTCGTTGTGTCTTGAGTAGATCTAGCTTTTCCCCAAATTTCCCCACTTTCCATCCACGAAATCTATGCAATTTTGCCCCCGAAATCATCAATTTCCGCCCCCAAAATCGAGTTCCTCGAGTTCATCCTCGGATTTGGAGCCCGGACATCCGGACCGTAGCCCCGGACATCTGGCCCCCCAGACATCCGGTCCGTGGCCCGGACATCCGGCTCCTGGAGCGCATTTTCGCGCAGCGTTCTGGACATCAGGTCCCAGATATCCGGCCCCGACCCCGGATGTCCGACCCCTGGAGCATCAGCCTCCCGTGTTTCACCGTCTTGACCGTAACTTTCATATCCGGAGTTCGATTTTCGCGTTCTTTAGCTCGTTGAGTAGCTATTGACATCCTCTATCCATCTAGATAAGTTAAATCACCATTTGACTCCATCAAAATTTTGGAACTTTGGCATCTTTGGCTAGGGCTTCCACCATAACTTCCGCAAAACCACCACCGACTTCCGCAACCTAACCAATTTTGTTCCTTATAGAATTTGTGGTTGTTTGAGTTGTGATTCGAGTCTCCTAAGATGTTTAGGCTACTTAGGGATGATTGCTTCTTCATCAACCATCACCATAACTTCTGCATAGGCTTGCCCACCATACACTTCCGCCAACCCAACTTAACCTAATTTTGTTTGTGTTGTGAGTTGTGTCTCTTAAGGTGTTTCGGCTACTTAGGGACCGTGCTTCCAACTTCGAAACCGTGTATAGTCCATCCACTTTACCCTCGATTTCCGCATTGCGTCTCAAAACCCATCATTGCATTTCCGCAATCCCTTTGAGTTTCCGCAAAACCACCACCGCATTCCCGCTACCACCATTTGACATTTGACATTTGAGATTTTGAGTTCGTGGTTTTTACGTTTCCTAAGGTGTTTCGGCTACTTAGGGACGAGTCTCCATCATCTTGGTATCTCCATCAAGATCAGCGCAAGTCATCATCGCCTCGAGGTCGTCATCGACATTGACCACTTCATCATCATCCGTCCTTGGCGTACAAACGAGAAACCCTCGACGGTAAGCTCTATATCATCTTGGTATCATGGTATCCCTCCATTGTATATTCCGTTGCAATTGCATTGATAACCCCTAGACCATTTTGTGTCACTTGCCCATTGAGACTAGCCATTTGTGTATTGCCAGCAACGTTACTTGTGCACATTAGTGATCTACACCTTCCATTGCATACATACCATATCATATTGGTATCATCATATCATATCTTGTGTCACAAGTTTGTTCCCGCATATACACAATTGTTATCTTGGTTTGTGCATTTTGCAAAGTGGCCATACAAAAAAAAGAATAAGCTTTTAAGCAAAGAAAAAGAGTGAACAAAGAGCTTGTAAGCAAGAACCATAGCATCATACCACATTGCATATAAGATTATCAAATCCGATCATCTTGGATCATCTTGAGAAACACCAGGAACCATACATACATAGCATACTTGGGATAGAAGTTTATCCATTTTGCATATCATAGGTTATGCACAAGTTTCGTATCCGCCTATAGAGCAATCGTGCTAGCGTCTCTCTTGAGTTGTGCAACACGAGCGTTTTCCGTGGACTCCATATTTTGTGCTCATTCCTTGGTTGCATGACCCCATTTATCTATCCGTGTGTGTGTTTCCGTGTGCCATTCTTTGCTATTGGTCTACTTGTTTCACTTGCGAATTTATGAATCTCTTTCAACATTATTGACTCTTGCTAGCATTTTGCATCAAATTTTTGTGCCACTATCCTCACCGAGCTCCACCATAAGCCTTATTTGTGTAGGTGTGAGAAACCGAAAAGAATTGGTACCAATTGTGCTATTTCCTTGTTACACATTGAGTGATCATTGATCCATCTTCAACATCGGTCAAGGTACATTTGGTATAGTTCTTCTCTTTCTCCCACTCATATTTGCTCGAGTCTTGTGATGGATAGGCAAGGCATTTCATCTCCGGTCTTCGACAACAACGACGGCGCGAACAACTACATCACCAAAATGTCCATCTTCGATATACAACGACAAATGCAAGGCGCACAATCTACCTTGCGAGAGCGCCTCGACAACCTCGCCATCGACATACACCACTCCGAAGCAAGGAAAAGGGACTACATCGACACCAAGTTGGGCGAGCTAAAGGATCAACTACGAGACATGGTGGCCGACTACATGTCTTCTTCCCCTTCATCATCCTCAAGGCGGCGAGCAAGTCGATCATATTCGGAGCGCCCACGCGATGCAAGCGCAAGTTGTCCACGTCCACATATACATGGCGACCACCATCACATTCGTGATCAACATCGTCATGAAGGGCAAGTCACCTCCAAGCATCATGTGCACGACGACGATGAATGACATCTACTACGAGCTCAAGTGCGACAACGACACCATCATCATGAAGATGCTCCACAAGCGCAAATGTACAAGTCCCAACAAGCTCTAATTCACGCCAAGTCCAAGCTTCATGAGCACAAGAGAAGGCCGCGAGACGAGCACCACCAAGACGAAGCTACAGCTACAACAACCACTTCGGCATCTTCGCCAAGTGCTATCCAGGCATCTTCGCCTTTGGACATACGACATCTTCGCCTACTTCCCGTGAGTTCACCTACATCGACATCTTCAACAACAAGGCAACCACCTACAAGTGAGGACGACACTTCCATCTTTGGAAGTCCCTCAAGGAAGATGGACGAGCATGGGAAATTCCCTTCGGTCATGGAGACGAGCTACGAGGTGCCACATCATATGGGCCTCCAACAACAAGACGGCGACAAGAAGGTCGAGCAAGGGCCATCCCCTTCGACAACGGCGACGAGCATGAACCTCTTCAACAACATGAAGACGTCGCCCATTTTGGACTCATACTCCAAGTCAAGATACGAGACCGCACATGGAGACATTTGCACCAACATCTCTCCGACACCCACATATGAAGAGATGCCCCAGTTGCTGTGTGAGGAGAGCCACCACCACATGAGTGACATGAGTGACTCCACCATATGTGAAATTGAGAGCATTTCCTATGAGAGGATGAGTGTGACCACCACTAGATCGACACGTGAGAGCATGCCACACATCCTATGTGAGGTTGAAAGCCATTTGAGTGACTCCACCAACTATATGAGTGAGAGCATCATACCGGGAGTGAGTGAGCCACAACACTGAGTGAGTGTGGTAGTTGACACGGCACATGAGGCCACTATGATTTCTAATGACTTAACCTCTACTCCTAGTGTGTTTTCTTCTTTGGTGCTAGATCTCCTATATGACGACATGCCTATCCTCGAAGAGTCCATACCTCCAATGGGAACACCGATGGCCATGGTGGAAGAAGATGCACCCCCCACATGGTTCCATCAAGATGAAGATGATCACGACTTGGTCTTCGACACCTCACCTACAACACATGAGCGATGCTCCAAAGGTAACATAGGTGACAATGCTTCTCTTGTCCCACTAGTAGACTATCTCACCAATGATTGCTTGCATGATGTTGATCCACCTATTCCCATGCTTCATGCTAGTGCGACTTCTTCATGTCATGACTTACCCGTTTATGATGAATATGATGATGAGCATGTTGAGTTGCCTAGTTGTGATGCTATGCTCCATAGGATATCATGTGAAAATTCTATTAGTCACTTCATGTTTGACAATCCATTGAACTTGTCATATGCTATGAGTGAGATCTCCCATATTACATCATTTCAATCTCAACATAGAAACTATGCATGCCCCATTAAAAAAATCCCATTTGCACTTATGGCATAGATGACGAGATGATGGTCATTGGTTTTTGTTTCTCATGTGATGATATTGCTATGCTTCCCTTACATGATTTGCGCAATTCATCTACTATACCATGCCATGATCACAATGTTCCAAATATGCATTGTTTTGGATGTTGTCAATATTCTCCATGTGATGTTTCCATTAATGCTAATGAGGTGACCCCCATAGTTCCCTCATACATATTAGGTGATTTTGATGCATTCCATACTTTGCATGATTCTCATAATTGCGTGCACCATATGCATTCCATGAATAATAATGCTCTACATATTTCTTGTGATGCTTTACACAATTTGAGTCTCCATTATGCTATACATAATAACAAACCTCTCATGATGGATGAAATGTTTCTATATCACGCATCTCATTTATTTGAGCATTGGATATTTTGTGCTAACCAACACAAGCACGTGCACATCATGATGGACGATGTGTACATATACCATGCACACACAATTTTCCCTTTGCCTTTGTTTTGTGTAGGTGCTAACGTATACTCGTCAACCTGTCAATCCCAAGAGTTGACGAAACGGGCTCTTGAGAGCAACGACGATTTGGGATCCCGTGGACTATCCTTACCACCGTTCCATTTGCGCAAGGACTACGCGCATCTCTTCTACTTGGTTCTCACACGACTTTGGGCTATTTACCATTTGTTACCTTATGCCCATTCTATCGTGTTCACTTTGCATGTTATGCTTGCTTCTATGCCTTTGCCATGCAATTGTGACCCTTGCGTGCGTCTACCCATGATTCACCATTATGCTACTCCTATGTGTATTTGCATGTTTGATGGAGATCCTTGTTGCTATTGCCATGTTTATCATGTGCCTCATGCTATTGATGTTTGTTGTGTTGGGAGAGTCATATTGTTCAATTGCTATTTACATAAGACTTCTTGCCAATACAATGATGATACTTTCCTCATATCTTGCTTTCATGCTTGTGCTATGTCATGTGAATTATTCATGCCCACTATTTGCACACATGAAATGCTTGACATGATTCCTTCTAGTACGTTGCCTCTTTACACTACTAGCTTGTTTGACTTGATCGCTACGATTGCTTGCTTTGATGCATCACCCATGTTCCATTCTTACTCGCTTTCTTGGGTTGATGACATATATGTTCATGCCTCTCACATGATATATCTTGACCATTGTCTCTTGTGTGCATTAATTGCATCTCTCATATCACCTTGTATTGAGTGCCAACTTGCTATGCTTATTGATCATGGAGACTTGGACATATTACTTGTGAAGCATGCTTGCTTACTTGAGCCTATTGTCTTTGGTTGTAGTTGCATCATATGCTTTCATACCATACCACACCTTGTTCTTTCTTATGATAAGAATGATGAGAACACTTGTTGGGTATCTTACCACTCGAATGATAGATGTTACATTTTCACTAACCTCATTTGTTTTTCAAGTGTTTGTCATGTTCTTTCATTTTGAGAAATTCACAAGGCGGTACCATCGCGAGACTTATTTGTTATGTGAAGGTGTACATGATGTGCAACACCAACAATTTCGTCATCCTCATAAAGGTGAACTCCTTCCCTTTGCCATCCTCAAATATGCATATTGGATGGGTCATTCTTTCATTCTTGTCTCCTTCTTGTCTACATGATACATCTATTGGATGGAGGACCGTCATTGGAGATCGACTCTATGGACCTTCACATTGAGGAGCGCTCGGACTTAGTGGATGCACCACCGGACCAACACTTCTACCACGACATTGAGCTATGGTACAACACCACCCATAACAAATTTGCATCTTATGCATGGATTGACTCATATTATGATTGCCTTGTTGCATCTTGTGTTTCTATATCATCCATGATATATGAGCTTCTACATTTCCTTAGAAAATTTGTTGTGATCTTTCTTGATGGCATATTCATACATCATGATCATATTGCCTACCATCAATTGCATGATAACTTATTCATATTGAGCATCCATTGCCATATTCATGCTATTGATAAACCATCTCACTATGACATCATTTTGCACCGTGGTTGCATTGATCACATTCATAATACATTTGTGTGCACAATGAATGCTTTTGCTCCCATGAATGCTTTACATTTCATTCCATATCATCTTGCTAAGCTTCATGTGCTTTGTCACAAACAATCTTGCCTCACGGACTCATTCCTACATGATGGACACCTTGTGTGTGCTAACCATTGTATTTACAAGTGTTGTTTGTGTTTGCTCTTTTTGCATGTGTACCACTCCGGAGACACCTTGGAGTATATGGATTGTGCCATGTTTTCCACTTCATCCAACTACAAGTCCGTCCACAACAACCATTTCCATGGTGATGAGGTTTTCGATCCGAGGTCGGATATTTCCCAAGGGAGGGGAGATGATGCGGAGCATCATACGATCATCCCCATGTACACTCGAGCCTACGCCATTGGACCTAAGGTGAACTCGCTCCTTTCTGAATCTTCTCCTTTCCATTCATGTGAGACATGGTTGCTACCTAATGCAAGGACACTACATATGCTTAGGCACCAAGGAGACCCTCTCGGAGATGCTCGGAACAATGGACAAGTCCCCAAGTACAAGGATGAAGGAGCACGGCAAGAGGAACCGGAGATAGGCTACAGGACCCGGACATCCGGCCCTGGCCCGGACATCCGGCCCGTGAAGATGTCAACAACAGTAGCAGCCCAGCCACCGAAGTGCCACAGGGCCCGGACATCCAGCCAGGCCCCGGACATCCGGCCCTTCCCGCAAGCCCGGACATCCGGCCCCAGCCCGGAAATCCGGCGCCCAACACAGAACGCACCCGAAGCTGAACCCCGTTAGCCCGGACATCCGGCCAGAGGCCCGGACATCTGGCTCTTCGCAAGCCGCTGGACATCCGGCACCTGCCTGTGCGTAGAGAACGGGCCAAGGGCCCATGTATCCCCCCTCTCACTTACCCCTTCGTGGGCTAACACTATATATAGACCCCCACCTCCTCCTAGTTAGGGTTAGCATTTGTTTAGCTCATATGTGAGATAGAGCTTTGCTCATCCATTACGTATCTACTCCACGAGAGAGACCCGACCCCTCTACGGAGAAGACCCCCTTGGATTCAAGACCCCCTCTTGGGTGGCCCCATCAAGACCTCCTCATGGAGAAGAACCGGTTACCTTTGTATCGTCCCTTGTTGACTTTGGATCTTGTATCTCTCCGTGTGTTTCGACGATCTAGCATATGTGTGACTATATCTTGTTGGTTTAGTGATTTCTCTTGTGTTTTCCCTTGTTTTCTCCTCGTGTTCTTCATGTTCCTAGTTGGGATCCGCTCCTTTCGTGAAAGATCGGCCGTATAGGGTTCCACCCTACATCAGTTCTCCATGGAGTGAAATATTGCCGCTTCGTCCGTCCAGCTTACCGCTAAAGCTGGAAAGGTGGAGGTTTTTGTGATTTGACAATGTTGGAAATATGCCCTAGAGGCAATAATAAATTGGTTATTATTATATTTCCTTGTTCATGATAATCGTTTATTATCCATGCTATAATTGTATTGATAGGAAACTCAGATACATGTGTGGATACATAGACAACACCATGTCCTTAGTAAGCATCTAGTTGACTAGCTCGTTGATCAACAGATGGTCACGGTTTCCTGACCATGGACATTGGATGTCGTTGTTAACGGGATCACATCATTTGGAGAATGATGTGATGGACAAGACCCAATCCTAAGCCTAGCACAAAGATCGTGTAGTTCGTGTGCTAAAGCTTTTCTAATGTCAAGTATCTTTTCCTTAGACCATGAGATTGTGCAACTCCGGATACCGTAGGAATGCTTTGGGTGTACCAAACGTCACAACATAACTGGGTGGCTATAAAGGTGCACTACGGGTATCTCCGAAAGTGTCATTGGGTTGGCACGAATCGAGGCGGGATTTGTCACTCTGTGTAAACGGAGAGGTCTCTCTGGGCCCACTCGGTAGGACATCATCATAATGTGCACAATGTGACCAAGGGGTTGATCACGGGATGATGTGTTACGGAACGAGTAAAGAGACTTGCCGGTAACGAGATTGAACAAGGTATCGGTATACCGACGATCGAATCTCGGGCAAGTACAATACCGTTAGACAAAAGGAATTGTAAGTGGGATCGATTGAGTCCTTGACATCGTGGTTCATCCGATGAGATCATCGTGGAACATGTGGGAGCCAACATGGGTATCCAGGTCCAGCTGTTGGTTATTGACCGGAGAATGTCTCGGTCATGTCTGCATGGTTCTCGAACCCGTAGGGTCTACACACTTAAGGTTCGATGACGCTAGGGTTATAGGGAATAGATATACGTGGTTACTGAATGTTGTTTGGAGTCCCGGATGAGATCCCGGACGTCACGAGGAGTTCCGGAATGGTCCGGAGGTAAAGATTTATATATGGGAAGCCCTATTTTGGCCACCGGAAAAAGTTCGGGATTTTTCGGTATTGTACCGGAAGGTTCTAGAAGGTTCGGAGTGGGGCCCACCTGCATGGGGGACCCACATGAACGTGGGTAGTGGGGGCAAGGCCCCACACCCTTGGTCAAGCGCACCAAGATCCCCCTTAGAAGGAATAAGATCATATCCGAAGGATAAGATCAAGATCCTAAAGGGGATAACAATCGGTGGGGAAAGGAAAGGATGGGATTTCTTTCCTCCCACCTTTATACGCCCCAATGGACTTGGAGGGCAGAAATAATCCCCTCCACCCCTATATATAGTGGGGAGGCGCATGGGAGCTGCACCCTTGCCCTGGCGCAGCCCTCCCCTCTCCCAAGTCCTCCTCCTCTCCCGCGGTGCTTGGCGAAGCCCTGCAGGATTGCCACGCTCCTCCATCACCACCACACCGTCGTGCTGCTGCTGGATGGAGTCTTCCCAACCTCTCCCTCTCTCCTTGCTGGATCAAGGCATGGGAGACGTCACCGTATTGTACGTGTGTTGAACGCGGAGGTGCCGTCCGTTCGGCACTAGGATCTCCGGTGATTTGGATCATGACGAGTACGACTCCTTCAACCCCGTTCTCTTGGACGCTTCCGCTTAGCGATCTAAAGGGTATGTAGATGCACTCTCCTTCCCCTCGTTGCTAGTTTCTCCATAGATAGATCTTGGTGACACGTAGGAAATTTTTTAATTTCCGCTACGTTCCCCAACAGACAGCTCATTGGGCATTAATGCGGCGCTACGACCGGGGTGTGTCTACCGTGCAGTTGTGCACTCTAATTTGGTGCATATGGCATGTGGACCCCGTTGCTGAATGCCCCACATATCAGCGCAAGGAAGTAGAAACACTACTAGGGAAAAGGCTAGCAGCAGTGCGGGTTTTAGGTGTATCAGTAGCGCGGGGAGTGGCGCTACTAATAAGGCGCTACAACTAACACATAGCAGTAGCGCGTGCCTACCAGCGCTACTGCTACACAAGTGTAGCGATGGCGGCTTTAGTGGAAGCTCGCTACTGCTAGTAGCTCTAGCGCGCTCTGGCTGGACGCGCTACTGCTATCGCGGCGCTGCTGCTAACACTCGCTACTGCTAATTTTAGTAGTTTTTTGTTTTTTCGGCATATTTGTTTTGTATTTGAACATGCTTTATAGAAGAATCTTTAGCACATACAAATGTCATCATGATACACATACAAATGCCTGCGATACCACAAATGTAATCATAGCATATACATACAAATAGTCTCATCATAATCATCATCCAACACAAAAGTGGTCTCTCGTCATCATCTCGAAAATAGCGATACAAGTCTCGATTACTTGCAAATACATCGTCATCCATCTAAACAATGATATATGCGAGAAGAGCTATCACTTTGAGTACATGAGTTCGTATCCCTCTGTCACATTAGCGTGAACCTAAACTAACTACTGCCTGTCGCTCGGAAACCGGTACACCAAGGCCTAACACTCCGGCCACTTGTCGTATATATATTCCTGGCATAGCACTTATTCACCATCGATGATCTATGCACCTGCATCGTTACATGAGTCGATGATATGCAACATATATATATAGTTGAGCAACAGAAAGAGACAGACTTGGCAAAAATAGAAACAACATATCATAAACATAAATAACAAAGTTCATCGTACCCCAAAATGCCCTAATTAGAGTGATTTTCGCTAGTCGAGGAGGAGGACGGTTTAATTACATCACAAATAAAGTTTCACCGTGCATAACTCAAAGTTTTATCATACAGAAAGTATGGACTAAATGGACACATTGTCATATATCGAAAATCACTCCAACATGTCGTTCCATCCATCCATGTCAGGGAGATAGTCCCCGAGCCTAGTGAAAGGCTTCACGTCAAGACGCTGAGTGGCTACCCATGTTCGGATGTCTTCCCGCGACATTTGTCCTTCTTCGTAGAACATCCCTGTTTTTCCGACGACCTCCTTCATGATGATTTGGGCAAGTTCGCGCTGGATGTGATAGAACTCGGCTCGAAGTGCGGGACGGTGAAATCCGCCAAAGTGCAGGATGCCCGGACTCATGCTTCGCGTCCTCCTTGGCCCATTTGGACCTCTTTCCGCCCGTAACCACGGCTTCGAGGTGGTGGCTCCCAATGTTCCTCTCTTGAAGCCCCTTCATGTACTTAGACTTTTTTGGCAGCTTCCCTCGCAAGCCTCCTTGAATATTTGAAACTGCTCTTCCGTGATTGTCGGATTATCCTTTACAATCTCGGAGTAAGGTTCCTTCTTATCGACGATCTTTGCTTTCACTCGAGTTTTCGAGGCGACCAGCGTCGCTAAACTTAGTCATGGCGTGTTTGTTTATCTTCTTCATTGCGGGTCCTCATCGGATCTTCATAATCCTTCTCATTCCGGCCCGGGAACAAGAATATCTGGTGAAACTTCTTTAGGAGGGAGCTCCTCATATTTTCTATCTTCTGTAGTTTCTCATCGTTGATGGTGGTGGTTGTCCGTATGATGCAGCCTATTTGATTGCCGTAGCATCGACGTGCTTCCTCGGGCGCCTTTGGCTCAAAATTGCCGTCGTCCACCTCCGTGACCACCAGTCTAGTAGTCCTGAGTTTGTTAGGAAGCCCTTGCCTCTTTGCTTTCGGTTCTCTGATGCAGCTCCGCTCCCGAGGCAGCGCCGGTCTCGGTCTCGATCTGGTCTCGGCGCGGTTTGAGTCTCGGCGCGGCTCGATCTCGGCACCGGTCTGCGTGTCGGTCTTAGTCCCGATGCCACGGTGGGCCCAGCAACAACATCGGTTGATCGTCGGTAAGGCTAAAAATTAAATGCGCCGCCCGGTGAGCGTCGTCATAATCACCGAACCCTGTCCTTCATTGTTGCTAGCCATGTTTCCTATGATTAAATCTAGTCAATTACTTCTAGACCTAATAAAATGAATAATGACATAAAAAGGCCTATTGTTTTGCAGGAGCGTTGACTCCTTCACAGTGCGGCAAATCCGGGCACTCGATATGTCCTAGTTTGTAGCACAAGTCATGCGAAATTCACGAGAAAATTTCGCATGACCTTTGCTAAAAAGTGGACAAATTGAGAACCTGAAATTTCTTTGGAGCGAAATGAATCAACATTCCGGCAAAACATATATAAACCACTCAGCTTCATTTAAACAACAAAGCCACTTGGGCACAATCGAACCACTTCAATGAAAAGATATATAACATGACCACTTCAATGAAAAGATATAATCAACAATAAAAGTCTAGGAAGGGATCATCTTTAAAATAAAACCTGCCTAAATAACCTAGATAATTAACCTAATTAAACTAGTTAACCTGACTAGTTCTCTGTCAAAGTCCTAACTAAATTTTTGCCTAAATAACCTAGATAATTAACCTATGCATGAGAGAGAGAGGAGGGGTGGGGGCTTACAGAGGATGGCTCTGGTGGTGGCGAGGAGGCAGGCGTCTCCGATGGCGGCGAGGAGGCGATTGTGGCGAGGAGGATCGGCTGGCGTCGGCGGCTCGGTGGCGTTGATGAGGCAGCGGCTCCGTGGCGTTGGGGGCGGCTCCGGTGGCGTCGGCAATGCGCAGCTCTGTGTAGCTCTGGGCGTCGGCGTCGGCAGGAGACGGCGAAATGAAGCGACGGCGAATCGGGAGATGGCGGCGGGTGGGTCAAGATTTGAGGGCAAGTGGTGGCGGGGAAGCGGTTTTTGGTTAAGTCAAAATTAAGCGGTATACGTTTACATAAAGCGTGCTATAGCTATGTAATTTTCTCCTTTTTATTTCCTTTTACTGTTTCTATGGCGGGGTCTAGGAAGCAGCGCTGCAGCTATGTTAGCTATAAGCGCCTCTTACGAACCTGCCTTCTGCTATGCCTTTCTCTGTTTTTAAGCTTTTCATTTATTTTGCTTTACATTTTATTTATTTTCTTTCTCCTTTTCTGTTTCTTTCATTTTCATTTACTTTTCTATTTGTTTTTATTTTATTTTATTTCCATTAGCAGTAGCGCTCTTCTTGGGAAACATCTTTTACTCATGCCCTAGCGGTAGCGCTTCCTCAAGCCGCTCTTCGCTATCGTAGCCTATCGTTCCACCAATGGGAATATCGGTAGTAGCGCTTTTACGGCCACACGCTCTTGCTACAATTATATCTGCAGTAGTTTTTTTTTTCAACCGCTCTGCTATCTAGCACTAACGCCCTTTTTTTGACCCGCGCTGTTGCTAAATTTCTGTGTATAAGGTTTTCCCTAGTAGTGAAAGACAGGAGTAACTAGTTATTACAAGAAAATATATTTTTGACAAAGAGATATTCCCTCTGTAAAGAAATATAAAGATCTTTTATGTCACAACTTTATACATAAGAAAAATCAAGGGGAATATATATAACATATATAATTATAAAAATAGAGTTTTTTAACACGGTATAGATGAGTTGGTGATGATGGTGTGCCTGTCATCCTGCAATATAGGCCGTCCGATTTATATCTGACGGATAGGAAGGAAACTATAGCAATTTTGCAAAAAGGTACCCACACACCTCTCCGCATTTGCAAATAAGGCCTTCCCTCGTTCATCCATTTCTCTCACAAGATAAAATACTCATACAAATGCATCTTGATGTTACGTGCGACGCACGGGCATTATGGGGGTTCAGCTGAGAAATACTCAGAGAGGCTCACGGTTCTGGACTTTGGCCATAGGCCGGTGGGCCTGCATGTTTGGGGGCCCATGTGTTCTACCTCAGTGATTTTCATATTGCAAGCGGTCGGTACGACGCTGGTTTTAGATGTTGTCGCAAGACGAATACACAAAATTGAATAAAGCACAACAGCTGTTGGAATGAAATCAAACGACAGTTCCTAACCTGCAATTGGAGTTGCAATTCTATCAATGATACTGTCGTACTACTTATACACACAGGACACTTGTTTCACCATGCCAGAGTATTACATCAAAATCTCTCGGCGGATAGATCAGTTAAATCGATCTTGAAGAATTTCAAAGTTGATTTGGACCAGCTCTCCTTGCCGAGAAAGTTTGATTCTGACATCATCCCCTACCGCAAGATATGATTTAGATTTGAACCTTGACCATCCTTTAGCATCAATCATCATGCGACCATCCTTTGTACTTACGGTATATTGAGGAGGTTCATTCACACCAAGGCTACGCATGGTAAGAGAAACTTGGCCGCTGTCGCCCGGATTGTTGAACGACTCCCTCGTTGCTCTAGGAATTCTTTGTTTGCAAACAAGAAGACATACCCAAACAGTTAGATCGACATAGTGAATCATGCAAAACAACATGGAAATAAAAAAGAACGAAACACTTGGGCGGCCAATGCTTACCAAGAAGGTGGACATCTCGGTTTTTGTAAGGACTTTGGTATATGAAGTGCGAACTGCAACCCAGTCTGTTGCCAGTGCAACTGTTCGTTCGGTTGCCGCTGCACGGGCTAGAGCAGATGGAAGTGCAAGTGTTGGTGCAGGTGCCGAAGCCGATGCTGCTGCCGAAGATGGTGCTCCTTGTAGAGCTGGTGCGATGTCGGGCGGTGCGGTGTCGATGCGATCCTCCGGTAGATCAGCTGATCCGCGACATGGTCGGTGCCCAATCCTCACCGGATCGGGCGAGTTGTTGCCGCTTGTCGATGCTAGAAACAGCTGCGGTGCTTGATCCGTTGCTAAAGGTGGTACCGATGTGCGAGACAGCGGCGATCGTGTCTGATGCGGTATGATCAGCTTTCTAACTTGACTAGGCTTCGTGACCGTGATCCAGTTTTTTCTTCATTTCTTTTAAGCGAGAAGGACTAATTGTGGCGTTTTGTTAAACCAAACTGCAGTTCATCATAGGGATTCAGCTTGTACTCGGACAACGGATGATCAATTTTTCGATAATATAAGTGATGGACAATTCCTTCATTCTTGACACGACATAAGAAGTGAAACCTGCAAAAATAGCCATCGTAGAGCAAACCAAACGGTTTATTCTGTGATGAATGTCACATGGCAAAACCTGCATCGTAAAATTGCAGGAAAAGAAAGAAAACATGACATTAAATCAATAATATTTAGACAGTAAATCAATAAGATTTACTTGATGTTACACGAGTGAATCCTTACCAGGAAATCACTATGTTGAAGTAATAAACAGAAGATTGATCGTCCAACTACGGGTGACATGCAGGGGCCCCGCCTACTCCCACAAGCAGGACAATCCAAAGGTCGTGACAAATCGTATGGACCGAACATCCATGGGACTGGAAATCCTGGTGGGTGAGATAAACCCTGCAATGCATACAGATATTGGAGTGTAACCATAATTGATAAACCATCCTCACAAAAAATATGATCTGGATACTTCAAAATTTACAGACTGAATTGAGTGGATAGACATTAACATAGACCGTTCTCGGGACTGACCACACACCAAAAGCGGCAGTACTAATAAACAATACAGGGTTCACAAACACAAATCAAGTCTTGAACAATAGTACTTACTACGAGACAAGCAAAGTTGCACTAATTAAACTCTGCAGACTATTCTTGCCAGCGACCTCACGGATGAACCCGCATAACCCGACTAGGCCATGGACTTTGTGAGAGATGTCTACATGCACCATCACCATCTTGTCAACCTTGGAGAACCTAACAGAGTGGTCTTTCCACTCATAAACATGATCATGAAGACACGCCGCATCAGATTTGTTGGGAAGCTTTACAAGAACCACACCCTTCGTAATCGAAGGCACAGCCAGGAAATTGTTGCGGTCAAGTACGGACTCGAGAACACGCCTGACAACAATGCTACAGGAAAACACTAGTTCAGGACACGTGGCGACAAGGACACAGCAGCTGGATAGTTTAGCAGTAGAACTCATCCTCAGATCTTCCAGTTCACACGGCATGACTTTGAGAACTTCATCTCCACCGCGGACCTGGTTCTAATTCAAACAGAAACCATATTTTTTTACTACCTCCGTTCAGAAATATAAGATGATTTTCGATATTATACTGCATATATGACTACATATACGCACATAAATGAGTGAACAAAGACACTAGAAGATGTCTTCAAAGGCATGAGAGCAGAGGGATTACTTGCAATATCCATAACACAAGTTACTGAGGCAAATATGCCCTCTTCAAAGGTAGCATTGATGTTCATAAAGTACTCCCTCCATCCCAAAATTCTTGTCTTAGATTTTTCTAGATACGGATGTATCAAGTCACATTTTAGAATTAGATACATCCGTATCTAGACAAATCTAAGACAAGAAATTTGGGACAGAGGGAGTAGTTGAAAGTAATCTATAAGAAATCAGTGTCAACCTCTCGCATGTTTTGGTCAAAAGAGGAATTTAGAACCGTCATTTGGCACACAAAAATCACATGCAAGATCACCCAGAAAGTTGTACTACTAGTACTAGTACTGCGTGTTAGATGAAAAAACACGATCAAGATCGAGAAAAAGATCGTCAAGAAGAGATATTACCTGGACTTGCTTAATGAGGGATCCCGGAGAGGGGGGCTTGGACAGGGCGATGGCTTTGAGCTTGTCTGCGGTAGTCTCGGCGGGGTGCTTGCACTTCTTCGTACCATGAGCCTCGATGGTTTTGGCCAGAGCCATAGACATCAGTTCGGCCGGTGCTCCAGCGTCCATCAAGAAACTTTCAAAGAGAAATAAAAGAAAAGAAACCATAATCACAAACCCAAAATAAGAAAAGAGAGGGAGTTATAGGATCAGTCTCGGGGTTGCAAGACCGGGCCTTGGCCAGAATCAACACCATTGATGCGCTCACCTTTCCTTCTTTGGGAGAGAAGAACAATGGCAGAAGCAGGTTGGGGTTTTCTTGAAGAAATGAGGAACAAGATGAGGGAGAAGCGAGGGTTGGGTAGAGAGGAAGCTGAGAGAGAAGAGTGAAATGATGGTTGCCGTCCGTCCAACTTCTTCTTTGGAAAGGAGGGGGTTTTGTGATTTGACGGCTCATTGGGCATTACTGTGGCGCTTCGATCGGGGTATTTTACCGTCACTCTACTACGGAGTAATTTAGTGCATGGCTGGTGGACCCCGATGCTGGTTGTCCCACACGTTGGTGAAAGTGAGTAATTTAGTGCATGGCTGGAGAAGGATCCGCACGGTAGAGCGTGTCCACTGTTTTTCTCAAGAAAAAAAGATTACAACAAGCGTTTCCACTCTTACGACAAAGGAATGCAAAACACGGCAGCCACTTGAACATACACAGTGCTCCTACTACTAGGCATGTGCAGTGGTTCATACATCAGTACTACATAATCTTGTTGCTAGTGTAGTAAGATATGACGACGACAAATGATGGTGTGCGCATGTCAACTATATGAACAGTAATGTAGTAACATAGTACGGCTTTCTCGATTGTCCGGTCGAGAATGAACGGTGAGATCAATGTTAACAGAACTAGGTCTACAGCGCTCGGAGAGTACGGTGCTATAGTACTCCATGAAACATGAACCATATGAAGCACGAATAGTGTTAGGCAGGGTGTATGAAGGGTGCACGGGATGGGAGCAAAAGTTCCCTTCTCGACCCACTTTTGGGTGTTTGGCAGAGTGTATGAAGGGTGCATGAGTCCACACTACTAGGTTAACACAAATACACGAAGAGGAAACAACTACTCCGTCTAGGTGTGTAAGTCATCTTACGTTGTGCACTGCGACCAAGGCAGAGAGGAAAACGAGAAAACTTAATGTCTTTTTGCTAATTAATAGCAATGCATGCAATGAACTAACCACTGCATGTCATGTTTATTAGTCTCAAGTCATTGAAATCATGCAAGGCCCACATCTCTTATTGGTTGATATGTCACAAAACAAGAAACGGGGAGGGAGTTAATGTACCATGCCTAAGTGTTTTGGGATTATTTGGTTTTCGTAAGGTGACTTACACACTATATTGAGATGAGAATGCAACCAAACACACCGACACGCTTTGTGCTACAGTGACTGATCTGCACCGTGAGTTTGATCCAACGGTCATGTTGCGCCGTGACATGGACATGCCCATGCAGAGGGCGCCTAAACACCACCGAAGTCCCTCTGCTTCTCGAGGCGCACGACGTTGGTGATGCAGGGGGTGAAACGGCTGAAAGGCAATGCAATCTACGGGAAGGCGGAGGGAGCCAGCCAAGGAGCGGGGAATCTTTTGTTTTTCACCATGGTAAAACACCAGTCGACGACTTCTCACATTAGGGAGAAGTGGGTTTTACAGGCGGAGCCATCGTGACTAATTGCTGCCGCGCCTGCTCCCGTCAATCAAAAAATTAAAAATCCTGCCGCGCCTGCTCCAGTCAATAAAAAAATTAAAAATCTTGCCGCACTCAAACACCAGAGCAATGCCGCGGTGGATGTTTAAATTTACCTACCGGCAAGTAGATAAAAAAGGGGTGAAAAAACAAATGTGGTGGCGGCTTAGCTAATCGGTCGAACTAGCCCAACTAGCTAGCCACCGTGCTTCACTGATGTACTCGGCGGGAAAAGTGGTCTTTTGTGATTTGACGACTCATTTTTTTACTTTCTTCGGTGAAAATGCGCGGTAGGGCGTCCCACGTCAGGAAGAATATATGCGTGCACCACCCGGGAGGACTCCGAAACCGCACGGTAGGGTGTGCCATGTCTCGGCACGGAGGAAAAATGTGCGTGTAAAAATTTACTGTATCAGACGTAGTACCTATGGTTCGACCTCGAGACCCATCCAGTCGGTCGAGAACACCCCACTAGCCACACAGCTTCCTCATGCTAACATGGCACGGAGGATAGGTGTGGTTAGCTCCGTCTCAACCAGCCACAACGTCTCTTGTTCTAGGCGATTCTTCTATTTTCCAAGCTTTTTTTAGTTGTAATAACACCACGGCAAGCTAGCGCCGTTCTTCGTGTGTGCCCGTGCAAAGGTTAGACGATGGAGAGAAGAGAGATCGCAGACACAGGACCCACCGATAAGTGAGTCAATGGTCATGCACGTAGACGAGGCACTCCCTCTACTCTACTCAGCGTAATACTGTATAAAATCAAGTTATGGGACAAAGCCAACAACCGTTGTTGTTTCAGGCTATCGACTTACACTTTGTAGTCCAGGTTACCAGTTCGAATCTCGTCTTTTAGATTTGTTAGTTTTAGGTCCAAATTTGATTAATGACAAGTGGGACCCCCGTGTGTTGTTCCGATATTTCAGTGTAGGATGGTTTTCCTTAACAAACACTTTGCGCGGTTAGACAAGTAACAACACAAGTTGCACGTATTTTTCAAGTTTACGAACAAAAATGACAGCGACATAGAATATCACATCCACCCAGCTTAGATGCTATGGTGATACGAGTTTTACACCGTTGGAAGTGAGATCCAATGGCTTGGGAGTAGTCTTTGTAATTACGCGCAATTTCCAAACTCTCCAAAGGTTTTTTTTGCAAATAAAACATTCAGGCCTCGTGTGTGCCACTGCATCTTGGATCCAACGGCTCCCCATTGCTCATATTAGGTGCTCCTCATAGCTTAATTACCCGCTACGGTGATATGAGCATCTAGGTCGTATGACCAGTGATCAGATGGCACATGCGTCGTACTTGTACTTTCTGTGCAATTCCCAAACTCTCTCAGCCGTATATTGCAAAAACATTCAAACCTCCTACTTTGGGCGTTAGATCTCCGTGAACTCGTATCACCATAGAATCTCTGATCTTGGGAGCACCTCATATTCTCCCATGCGAGAAAACATAAGGTGCTCTCGCAGCTTGGATCTACGGTGATCGAGCTTCGAGGTTGTTTGATCTGAGATCAATGGCATCTGAGTAGTCTTTGTGCTTATGGCGATGGCGAACTCTTTGGGGACTTTTCGCAAAAACCATTTGAACCACCGAGGAGGCATTGGGTCACAAATCCAACGGCTCCGAAGAGCTTGTATCACCAAAGCATCTAAGGTGTGGTAGCACATGATATTCTTACATACAGGAGAATATGATGTCCTCCTTCATCTTAGATGCTACGATGATCTGACTTGAGTCATTGATCTGAGATCCAAGGGCATCTGGCGATCTTTGTGCTTATAAGCGGTGGCGAACTCTTTGGGGGCTTTTATGCAAAAACCATTGAACCACAGCGGAGGCGTTGGGTCACAAATCCAACGGCTCCGAAGAGCTTGTATCACCAAAGCATCTAAGGTGTGGTAGCACATGATATTCTTACATACATGAGAATATGATGTCCTCCTTCATCTTAGATGCTACGGTGATACTAGCTTCGTGGTCGTTGGATATGGGATCCAAGGGCATCTGAGTAGTTTTTGTACAAATTGTGTGCAATTCTCAAACTCATCAAGGTTTCCTGTAAAAATATTAAGACATCATGTGAGCTGCTATATCTAAGATCTACAAGCTCTAAGCAACTCGTATCGGCATATAGCATCTAAGGTATGGGGGCACATGATGTTCTCCCGGGGAGAGGGGTGGGGGTGCACAACCAATTGGTGCTTGGGAGGGTGGGGACAAATATAATCTAAACAACCCTAAACAGAGCTTCGCAATTTTATCTAAGGTCGAGGGGGTGACCCCCGACAATCATAGCTCCGCCTAATTAAACACAACATTTGCATGTACTGTAGTATTAGACTTAATATTCATGTTTTAGTTTCATGTTCGTTTTAAATATTGAATTGAGGACCATGCATGTCTTACAGTTTACTCCTTAGTTCCTAAATATTAGTCTTTTAGAGATTTCAAGTGGTGGCACATACGGATGTATCTGAAATATTTTAGAGTGTAGATTCACTCATTTTGCTCCGTATGTAGTAAACTTTTGAAATCTCTAAAGACTAATATTAGGAACAGAAAATATTTTTAATTCGTGTTATACATGCATGGTTTGGAAAAATAGATGCACTATACTTATTGGATTGTTGTTGTGTTCGTGTGTGGGTGTCATTTGCATTGAAAAACTTAGCAGGGATACCATGAAATGTGAAATCCACGTTGAGATCACTATATCACAAACTCACTCTAATTCAACAACTCGTCATAAATCAATTACCACGTTGAGATTAGTATTTGCAAGGAAAATACGGGCATTGTAATACACATTGATTAGTTCAGCAACTTAAAAGGTTCCTTTCGTATTCTCGAATGGTAGGACCCAACGGCATACCAGCCAGACCTTGGCTCGTGTTGATCCTAAAAAAATAAAAAACAAAAAAACCGGGCTCGTGTCCTTCTGGTGGCGTGCGTGGTATGCACATTAGGCAACCCCAACCAGTCGAGCCTTCGCGTTTCGAGTCGAAATATCTGGCGGCCAAAATTCCAGCCCTAGGAAATTCCCCTCATGTCCCCGGCCCATAATGACTACCGATGAACAACGGAGCGATGCTTTAGTAACTAGACAACGTTGTGTTCTAAAAAAAAGTAACTAGACAATGTTACCTACCGTGCTGAGCAGGATTCAATTCCCTCGGTCACCGCTCGCCAAGGTCACCCGTCAACTGCATTGCCTAGTAGTAGTACTACTATTACACCAGGATGAGCACAGAATTGAGCCCGTTTGTTCGTGCCTAGTACTTGAGTTAATATATCAGGCAATGCACTGGTACGGAGGGATTATCCTTTTGCTCTGCATATATAACTTGTCTGAAGTCTAACTAAGCAAAAGGTTTGACCAAATCCTTGCTTAAGAAATACAACAGGATAGATGTATGGCTTGAAAATTTATTGCATGATGCAGGTTATGATATTGTTTCGAATCCTGGATCTTAAATTTCAGAAAATCCAAAAGTGACCATAAATTCTTGAAACTGAGCATGGTCACGTGATATGGCACAAATATTACTTCGTAATTTTTTTCTTCAATTTGAGACAAGCTGCTTATGACAAGTTGTACAAATGAAGAGCCAAGGTATTTGGCACGTTCGGATTGCCATGCTTAAAATCCGAACGTTTATCATTTCCGTTTATTTTAGATCGATCGTCGTATAATTTAAAGTTGGAGTCAGACTGAAGGAAATCTATGGTTTTACCGATTGAATGTTCTGCTAGAGCCGTATCAAATTAAATATAAAACATCATCAAGCCACATGTATTCCTTGTCATCCAACGACCTAGACTGCTTCAATGTCGAGCGCTCAACACGTTTAGCGTGCAGTTAATTTCATGCCAAAAATAGTGCTAATCACATAATAACACGCAAATAATATCCAACTTAATATCCGCATGCACTTAATATACTTCCAAGTAAACGTGCATTGCACGTACACACTGACTAGTGCTGCTAGCACATGAAACTGATGCCGTAACTTATGGATGCGTCCAGATATGGTAAACGGCAACATCGCCCGCGAGTTCTTCATGTATGCCCGTGCGTCTAAACGCAGAAGGGGAAGAGAGAGAGAGCACACATGGAACCCACCAGTAAGTGAAGGCGAATAGTACTAAAAATAATATTACATGTTATCAATTAAATAGGCTGTGGTAATATAAAAACATTATGTGAACAAAGGGAGGTACAACAAACATTACTGTTCTACGTACGTTGCCTATTGACGTGCGGCTTGAAGGCCCTGGTCGCATGTTCGATCCTCGTCCTTTATTTTTTAATTTTTATATGGGTCCAAATTTGTTTCATGACATGTGGGCCCCTCGGTGTGTAGTTTGTAGCACTTTAATTTGTGGGTCCAAATTTGTTCCATTCCAAGTGGACTACTATCGGTGTGTAGTTTGTAGCTTATTTATAATAATTAAAGAGAACAACAGAGTTTTTTTGCAATAATACCATGGTGCGACGTTGAAGCCGAGAAAGGACGTGCGAGAGAGCGATGACCGAGCCAGAGGGAAATCAACTAGGGGAGTTGCGGGGCTTGCAACGGTGTTTCGAGTAGTTGTGGGCCGAATGCTACGAAAATATAATCTAAACCGACCGGAATAAATGCCTACACAAATTAATCCAAGGTTGGAGTGCCCCTCGCAATGTAAATAGCTCCGGCTTTGCGAGGGACGGAGAGGTAGATTCAATGTGTGGAAGATACGGCGTGAGAAAGCGAGGTCAATCGAGAGACATATAGATAGAGAGACAAAGTGAGTGTGCTTCGATATTCATGGAACAAATATATATGCTCTGGAGAGATATTGTCCGATTGAGCTTTTGGCAAGGGTGAGGGCTGTAAGATAGAGCTTGAGAGATGATCTAGTCACAGACGTGTAGATATATTTTGTGCGTGGGAGGAAGCAAGGTCGATCGATCACATAGGGTCGTCGTGCGATCGAAAGAGTGAGACGGTTGGAGAGAGTGACCTAGATAGACAATGTGCGTGAGAGAGTATACAATGTGAATAAGTCGAACTGGGCTCAAACATGGTGATATATCGTTTTTGTCCGAGAAAGAGCGAGGTCAATCGAGACATACAAAGAAAGAGAGAGAGAGGGAGAGAGAGAGAGAGAGGGAGAGAGAGAGGGAGAAAAAAAGAGAGAGAGAGAGAGAGAGAGAGAGAGAGAGAGAGCGAGCATGGCCCGCCATGAGGTTGAAAGAGTGGGGGCGGCTTTGATGGACTGACCTAGATAGACAATCTATGTGAGAGAGTACAGAGTGTGTCGATCGAGGCCCGAACAGGGAGATATATCATTTGTGTGTGAAAGAAAACAAGGTTAAACGAGACTCAGATAAAGAGACCGAGATTGAGCGAGTGTGGCCTGCCGTGCGGAAGAAAGAGTGAGACAGTCTTGAGGGAGTGACCTAGATAGACAACGTGCGTGCATGCGCACGAGAGGTTGGGGGGCTAGATAGGCAATGCATGTATTTAGTGCGAGAGGGTGAGAGGGAGAGGGAGAGAGAGAGAGCTCGGTATGGGGTGCAATGGCAGGTGTGTGAGGTAAATACATTTCGTAACAGAGTGGAAAAGGGGGTTGTGTAGTTGAGAGAGTTAGAGATCGAAACATGGAGAGAAAGAATGGATGTGTGTTGGAAACCAATAGCTTCCTAAGGTGGTTAGGAGAGGAAGATTGACCGATACAGGAAGTATGTAGCGTGTGTGGGGGGGGGGCTAAAAACAAAATTTTAATGTAGATATTACAAGACTTAATATCGATGTTTCAATTTGGTGTACATTGTAAGATTTGAACTGAGGACCATGCATATGGGTAATTATTTGACATTGACTCGATTTGTTGTGCTATTGTGTAGGTCATATGTTTGAATCCATCCAAAAGTGTTCTCACTACCATGGTGTTCATCAATACATATGAATTTGTATTAAAAAAGTAGCGTGGATACAGTGAAATGCGAAATCCACGTTAGAATTGGAGATCGCTATGTGACACACACTCTAATACACGTTAGCATGGATACCGTTTCAATCTTTTTTTCAAATAACTCCTCATTAATTAATTTATAGTATCTCGTTTCGAATGACTAATTATTGCAAGGAAAACATGGGCATGGTAATACATACAGATTCGTTTGCAAATGAAAGAAGATTCATTTGCATTCTCAAATGTAGGCACACCAGGGCCGTGTCTTGGTGGTCGCGTGTGTCGGACGGACGTGTAGCACCCAGCCACCCACCCAAAAAAGGACGACAACAAAATAAGTTCGCACTTCCATGTTTCGGATTGAAATATCTGGCGGCCCCAATTCTAGCCCTGCAAAATCTCCCTTCTCCACCATGCCCTTCCGCGCCCAAATTGCTCAAATCCCTAATTCGCCGCCAACCCAAGCAAAGTTCGAATCGCCCCTCGTCTCGTCTCTTTCCCCACCTACATGCGGACGGCGGCGAGCGAAGGCGCGATCGCACTTCACCACCACACCGGAGCTACCTCATCTACGCCCTCGTCCACCGCATCGGGTGGTCCACCGACAACGTCTATCGCCGCAACTGACGTGCCTCACAGACACCGACTTCCACCGCATCAGGTGCGCTTCACCGACGCCGTCTCCCAGCTCATCGGGGCTACTTCACCAAGCACATCATCGCGCCTCCGCCCCCCGAGGCCGCTGGGGCATCACCAACGGTCTTGTCCACCGCATCGTAGCGCTATGCTGCCACTCAAGATGTGCATCCGTGCGCGGCCAGCCAACGCCAGTGCATCACCCTCAACGGCTCTGAAGTGACCCGCACTCTAGCTAGGCGAGCATGCCCAAACGCCGGCCCGAACTAGGTATCCACACATCACTCCCTTCATTGTTCCGACGATGTTTGGATATCCTTTCACTGCTCTCTTAGCTTACACGCCTATCCAACTCTGACTTTAACTCTTATTTCTTCTGGAGATATCATCTGAAACAAGCAAATCCATTTTTTAGCGAAGCATGACGGCGCTACGGGATCTGGTACACATCCTGCACGCCCGTATAACCTTGTAAGTATCTGTCCTCGGTACAACATCATGGTCGATTCCTCTTATTTGATCAGCCATTCTTCGTGTCAAAAATGCAGAGGGGGGTGCAAGGAGCACAAGGCATGCACATCCAAGCAAGTGGTAACATGGACTTGTACATGGAACATCCCAAGCATAGCGAGCTGCGATGAGCACAGCCTAACGAGCTAGCGTAAGTCCCTGCATTTCATTTAATTAATCTTGGCATTCGTGTATGATTTGTGTGCGATGGCGGATCCACGAATTCAAGTTACCAGGGGCGAACATTTAACTTAAAAAATATGAAGGCACTTGCACTTCGTAAATCAACATAACTTGAGAAATGTGAAGCTACATGCACTTTGAAAACCAGCTAATGATCCAAAGTAGTTCAGATTATAAACACTAAATGATGCAAGCACCAAAAAACACAAAATGCAATATGGTGTAGAAGGACTACAAACATGGTCTGTACCTGCTTGAATTATTCGTTCTCTGGCTGAAAATATCGAAGTGTAATTGCACCTATAACCTGTGCGCAAACTGCATATCAATATATCTATCCTGGACAAGTATGGCAGTAGTTTCAAACAACAAATTAGAAAAGTATTTATGCTACATTGTTATGATACGGTGACTTTCTGGTAGATGGCCTCGACGTTTCCTCAAGCCGTGAAAATGCACTATAATTTGCTTGTCATCAATGCCTGCAAATCTCTATGTCTCTCTCAACATGGCATATCATCATTAGACACTAAATCCTTCAATGTGAGCTTGCAAAATTCTTGCATTAGATGCCTCATTAGACACTATATGTTCATCACCAGGAGCATGTAAAATGTTTGCATCAAATCCTTCATTAGCAGTCTGTTCATTAGACACTTCAGGCTCAAGAACAACATGAGCTTGGATGTTTGCACCGGAAACTTGACTAGATACATCAGATTCGATCGATTCGGTATTGATTGGGGAGTTATAAAATAAGTAGAAATTGGTTTCATTTTCTCATAGATTCCCTATATACAAGCAGTTTTACAACACCGTCGGGTTTAACTATTGGCCAGAAATTGAAGAGTTGAATTAGATATAATCAGGGTTGTGATGTACCTGCTCATTGCGCATGCTACTCTTGCAAGCTGCGACTATCCGTTTGCGCAAGCTCGATGCCATGCCCATGCTGCCGCTGCTGCCCCCCACGCAGGCTACACCCAGGGTTGGATCTTCATCTTCTTGTCCTTCCGTTCGCTTGAAGCCCGGCGACCGCCCTCCAACGAGGGCGCGAGGAAGTGCTGTGTCGGTCTATCCAGTGGCGGCTAGGTTAGGAGCGAACCAGACTGGAGGCTGGAGCGGATGAATTGGGATTTTTTCTGCTGTCGATCGATATGGGAGGCGCTCGTTTGGGCCGCGAGCCAGCTATAGGGCCTGCCTTGTACTTATGTTATTGGCCTATCCAAATTGAAGCATTTTTCTTCATTTTTTACATTGCCTGCTCATGCGTTGGGATGAACAAAACTAGCCTGGGCCAACCTGGACGACTCAAACTAGGTGGACACTTTCGAGCCACCCGAGGCGGCCGCCCACCCCAGCCCCTATGGTGGCGTCACCCCTTTTTTCGTGTATGATAGGGGTAGTGAAAAATATTCCAGTGGCGCTTTTGATTTACCCACAGAATGGTTGAATTGCTTGTTTCTATGAACTGAGTTTGCCAATAATGTGAAGGATGCCAGTCTTTTCATCCTATTGTAGATTGCTTAGATCTTGATATGCCAAAAGTAATCGCATGAAATATCTGATAAAAGCCGATGTGATGTGTGTGGCTACAACTAGTCGACTACACGTCCTCATATAACATATCAAGGGCGCACCATCTTACCAGATTAACCATTCGACTTACCAATGCAGTGTGGGAAGAAAGAAGTATTGGGACTGCGTATCCAAGAAATTGATGCCATGGACTCCTTCATACAACCTTGTAAGTGAAAAAGAAGTTGAAGTGTGCCTGTACAAAGAACTAGCATAAGTTCAGTTACCTGCTTCTCGGAATTTTAGTTAGCCACTTATTGCAAAATTGTTTAATTACGTTGATTGGCTTAATTTAGTTTGCTACTGATTACATAATGCCATAGCCTGTTAATCCTATTATAGACTGCACCTATCTATGTGTTTGATACTTACTGTTAAGAATTACCTATTTGCCTAAACTTAAATAGCTACTTGTTTGTTTAACTACTTTGCTGCTGCAACAACGGTTACAATGATGTTAATAACTACTTTCCAGCATCGAATTGAAACTCTTTAATTCCTTGTTTGTTTAACTGGTTTGCTGTTATAACTCCCAGTTGAGATGTTTTGCTAACTTCAACTTTTCTGAATCCAATCGGAACTTTAATGGCAAAACAGGTTAGCCCAAGATCAAAGAGCGAGGTCCCCGTGGACGTTGTATCATCCCACAGCAGTGGCACCGACCCAATCATGCATTATGAATTGCCAACTGCCGATGCTCTAGAGGCTAACTAGTGGTAGAAAGAGATTCTGCTTCTGCACTTAGAGATGAAGTTGACATGTTGAGGAAGCAAACAACAGAATCAGTAGCTGTACTCAAGACAACCATTAAATATTTGGTGGATTTCAAAACAAAGCAAGCTGAGACTGACCACATTGTTAAGGTCCTGAAGGACAAAAAATTAACTAAATTCCCACTTGGTAAATCATAGGTGAAATGTTCTTTCCATCATTGAATAACCTTTGTGTTGTTTTTTCATGTAATCAATCAAACCATTTGTTTTAGAGATCATGTAATAATTGTTTTTTGTTTTTTGTTTTTTGGTTTGTAATTTTATTTGAGCACAAGTCTGTATTAGTTGATAAGACTCAGAGACATTTCATTTTGATTGCTGTGCCAGACCTACAAATATGCCAATCGGGTTGAATGTGCATTCAACAATAATAGTAGTATAGATGGACCATAAGTGGCACGCATCGGAAATGGCCACGATGCTGTAGTAGCTTGGCTAAAACAAGGATGTTGTTGTAGCAAAGAAAAGTACAGCGGCCTGGCTTATGTATGTTAGTTGATATTATTGATCCATATACTCTATAAGTGTTTATATGTCTGTTAGTTTTGTACATTCTTGGTTGATTCACTCGGTATTTGAATCTTGATACATCACTTGTGTACATATCTAAATGGGAGTACACATTGCTGCGTGTGACATTTGAGTTGGACATGAAGTGTTCCAAATATTCGAATTCACCTTAAACTGGATTCTAGCTTCTGAATTTGAGTATCAGCATTTGTAAACCATAGTCATATATGACAGTGGAATACATCTTTGTCGTCCTTTTGAAGATATATAAAAACACATAGAATGATTTATAAAGATTCGTATAGGAATACAAAATGGATTCGAATTTAGTTGCCAGGGTAAACGTGGATGCTTATTGTCCCAAAATTCGAAAGAAGCGGCAAAATGTCCACTCCCACGTCGGCTGCCCTAAGCCAAGTGTTTGGGAGATGGAAATTACTGTCTACCCATTACACGGACAATCCATCGGCCTGATTTCCACTGCTCTAAATAGGGGTAGGAAAGTAACTTCAATAAGACGTGACACGACCGCCTTTAAGCCCATTCCGACACGGTGGGCGCCAAACATGGGCGACAAAACACATTTGATTCAAGCCCGTCCGAAAGACCTCTATTTCTCCCTCCATTTCCCCATTCATACACGGTGGGCGGCAAAACAAACTCGACTCGGCCGAAATCGATGTAGGCAAATATTTTCAATAGGGGCAGGTTTGTAACTTCACTCAGACGTGACATAACCGCCCTACCTGTCAGCCCCGTTCATACACCGTGGGCGCCAACCATGGGCGCGAACCACCCTCTCCTCGCTCGAAATCGCTCTGGGCAAATATTGGCGAGATGCGAGATTACCGACGTATCCCCAACCGACGAGACGTCCAAATTTTAAACAGGGGGCTAAGTTCGTAACTTTCCCATATTTCAGACAGGCGCGTCCCAAAAACATGGTTCCTCGTACCTATCCCTCCATTTTCCCATTCATACACCATCCGTGCTAGAACACCATCTGAGGGAGTCCTGGATTAGGGGGTATCCAGACAGCCGGACTATATCCTTTGGCCGGACTGTTGAACTATGAAGATACAAGATTGAAGACTTCGTAGCGTGTCCGGATGGGACTCTCCTTTGCGTGGAAGGCAAGCTTGGCAATACGGATATGTAGATCTCCTTCCTTGTAACCGACTCTGTGTAACCCTAGCCCCCTCCGATGTCTATATAAACCGGAGGGTTTAGTCCGTAGGACCGAGAACAACAATCATACCATAGGCTAGCTTCTAGGGTTTAGCCTCTCCGATCTCGTGGTAGATCAACTCTTGTAATACTCATATCATCAAGATCAATCAAGCAGGAGTAGGGTTTTACCTCCATCGAGAGGGCCCGAACCTGGGTAAAAACATCGTGTCCCTTGTCTCCTATTACTATCCGCCTAGACGCATAGTTCGGGACCCCCTACCGAGATCCGCGGTTTGACACCGACATTGGTGCTTTCATTGAGAGTTCCTCCGTCGTCGTCAGGGCTTGATGGCTCGCCGATGATCGATAGCGATGCAGTCCAGGTGAGACTTTTCTCCTGGAGAGATCTTTGTATTGGCGCGGCGCTGCGCGGGCCAACTTCGCTTGGCCATCTTGAGCGAATCGAGAGTTCGCCCCAGCCACCGGTCAGGTTTGGAAGCCTAAACTACACGGACGACATCGCGGAGACTTGATCTTCGACGGATTCGAGCCCCTGCCGAGTGCGCCGCATGGTCACGATGAGCATGATTTAGCTCTGCCGTCGGACAATGTTCAGGAGATCGCACCCGCAACCGCTCCGACCTTCAATTCGGAGCCAATTGCGCCATCCATGGACGGGTGGCTAGACCCCACCACGGAGGCCGCAGTCCCAGCGGCGATTGAGCCGAATACCAACCTTACCCTTCACGAGAGCCGTGACTCCAAACTGCCGGATTCTTCCCCGGCCACGGACTCCGAACCGCCTGCGCCCGTGCCTATCAAGTTCGACTGGGCGCCGATCATGGAGTTCACCTCCGCGGATATATTTCAGCACTCGCCCTTCGATGACATACTGAACTCATTAAGGTCTCTCTCCTTGTCAGGAGAGTCCTGGCCGGACTATGTCCGGCAGGATGGGGATGCGGATGACGAAGAAATTCGCTGCCCACCCACCACCCACTTAGTAGCCACTGTTGACGATTTGACTGACATGCTCGACTTCGACTCCAAAGACATCGACGTTATGGACGGAGATGCACGAGACGAACAGGAACCACTGCCCACAGGGCACTGGACAGCCACCTCATCATATGATATATATATATATATATGGTGGACACACCCAAAGAAGGCAATGGCGACGGGACAGCGGAGACCCCTCCAAGAAGCAACCCAAGCGCCGACATCAGCGGCGCCGCTCTAAGCCTCGCCAAAGCAAAAGCGGTGATACCGGCACAGGAGATAATAGCACTCTGGACAGTGCCGAAGATGACGACAATCCCCTCCAGCAAGATTTAGAGCAGGAGGACGGAGAAGCCAGCCCTCCTGAGAGAGCGGCAGACGGAGAGGCCGAGGATGATAATTACATGCCTCCCTCCGAAGATGAGGCAAGCCTCGACGACGACGAATTTGTCGTGCCTGAGGGTCCCGTCGAGCAAGAGCGCTTCAAGCACCGGCTTATAGCCACGACAAATAGCCTTAAGAAAAAGCAGCAGCAACTTCGAGCTGATCAAGATTTGCTAGCTGACAGATGGACTGAAGTCCTTGCGGCCGAGGAATATGAATTCGAATGCCCCTCCAAGAGTTACCCATAGCGCAGGTTGCTACCACGACTAGAGGAGGAAGCATTAAAACCTACATCTCCGACATATGACGAGGCTGATCAACCACCTCGTGGCCGCGACAGAGCGGCATTCCAGCCAAAGGCTCAGCACGCACCCCGGCGCCACTCAAATAAAAATGTCACAGCACGGGGAAATACGCTAGACCTGCGAGACGTATTGGAGGACAAAGCAAAACACGCAAGATCGATCTACGGATCACGAGGGCGCGCCACCACGCGAGACGATAACTGTCACGCCGGATACAATAAACGTAAATCCGGCCGGGCCAAACATAGTAGACAAGACTCATATGAGCTGCGTCGTGATATAGCCCAGTACAGAGGCGCCGCACACCCCCTATGCTTCACAGACGAAGTAATGGATCACCAAATCCCAGAGGGTTTCAAACCCGTAAATATCGAATCATACGATGATACAACATATCCCGTGGTATGGATCGAGGACTTCCTCCTGCACATCCACATGGCCCACGGTGACGATCTACACGCCATCAAATACCTCCCACTCAAACTCAAAGGACCATCTCAGCATTGGCTCAACAGCCTGTCAGCAGAATCCATTGGCTGTTGGGAAGATCTGGAAGCCGCATTCCTCGACAACTTCCAGGGCACTTATGTGAGACCACCAGATGCCGATGACTTGAGCCACATAATTCAGCAGCCAGAGGAATCAGCCAGGCAATTCTGGACACGGTTCCTAACCAAGAAAAATCAAATTGTCGACTATCCGGATACAGAGGCCCTAGAAGCTTTTAAGCATAACATCCGCGACGAGTGGCTTGCCCGGCACCTTGGCCAGGAAAAGCCGAAATCTATGGCAGCACTCATGACACTCATGACCCGCTTTTGCGCGGGAGAGGACAGCTGGCTGGCTCGCATCAATAACATATCAAAGAACCCTGGTACTTCGGATACCAAGGATAGCAACGGCAGGTCACGTCGCAACAAACACAAGCGCCGCATCAACAACGACAATACCTAAGATACGGCAGTCAATGCCGGATTCAGAGGCTCTAAACCCGGTCAGCGGAAAAAGCCATTCAAAAGAAGTACTCCGGGCCCATCCAGTTTGGACCGTATACTCGACCGCTCGTGTCAAATACATGGCACCCCCGACAAGCCAGCCAACCACACCAACAGGGATTGTTGGGTGTTCAAGCAGGCCGGCAAGTTAAATGCCGAAAACAAGGATAAGGAGCTACTTAGCGATGACGAGGAGGAGCCCCGGCCGCCCGAACACGGAGGACGAAGAGTTCCCCCACAAGTGCGGACGGTGAACATGATATCGCAACCCACATCCCCAAGAGGGAGCGGAAGCGTGCGCTAAGGGACGTATATGCGTTGGAGCCAGTCGCCCCAAAGTTCAACCCATGGTCCTCCTGTCCGATCACCTTCGATCGCAGGGACCACCCCATTAGTATCTGTCATGGCGGATTCGCCGCACTGGTCCTAGACCCAATCATTAACGGATTTCACCTCACTCGAGTCCTTATGGACGACGGCAGCAGCCTGAACCTGCTTTACAAGGACACAGTGCGCAAAATGGGTATAGACCCCTCAAGGATCAAACCCACAAAAAGCGACCTTTAAAGGCGTCATACCGGTGTAGAGGCCCATTGCACAGAGCTCACCACACTAGAAGTGGTCTTGATCCCGGATAATTTCGAGCGGCGAGTTAATCTTGATATAGTCCCGTTCGCAGTGGCTATCATGCCTTTGCTCGGGTGAACCGCATTCAGAAGATTCAATGCGGTACCGCATTATGCATACCTCAAGCTCAAGATGCGGGACCTCGGGGGTCATCACGGGTAATGGAAACACAGGCGCTCTCTCGAGCGGAGGAGCACACTGCGCCCTCGCGGCGAAGCGCCAAAGCAGCCTCTCAAGGCAATTCACCAATTCGGCGATCAAACACCCGGACGCCGTCAAGCGCGCCCGGAGTAATCTGCAACAAGACCGCCTGGCACATTCCGAGCTCGCATAGCAATGCAGCCACCACCCCAGTCCTAGCCAAACGGCAAAATCCGTGCCACGCGTACATAATTACGCATTGAAAATACCATGGGCATAAGTGGGGGGGGGGCAAGACTACGACATGCCCCAAAACGTGGCTCAACTGCACTAGGGGCTTCCCGTTTTGTTATTTTTTTCTCTCTTTCAGGACTCTACTCTCTGGAAACCCCGTCCGGCAGTACAATTGCCATACACACGATACAACAACCAAGAAGGCAGAAAGCTACGTCGCACCATGGAACTCCCAGGTGGTCTCTGATAACGAGCGAAATACCTGCTTTAAGTACCATTCCGCAGCTTGCCATTGGAGGGGACATGTCAAATAGTCCTGTTTTTTGCTTATTGCATTACTTGTATCATTTTGCTTCGATGCACCTTTTTGAATAAACAATGCATAACACTAGTCTATTACTGCATTCACTATTCTTTCTTTTTTTATATACATATGTTCATTCATGACATTCAGCACCCGTACACTCTGGTACGGCCAATACGCCAGGGGCTTAAGCGTACCCCATAATACGGCGTGAGAAGTCCGAACACTTTCAACAGTGCAGCACCCCAAACTTATAGCATTATATGCATCAGCTCCGAATCATGTCTTGGGTCAATAGTTGGGTTTGCCCGGCTCCCATGATTTGGTACCTTACGTTTCGCTATATCGGCTAAGGTAGCACAGGGAGAACTACTGCGATTGTGCCCTGGTTCATCTGGGCAAGCACCTTAGTAGAGAAAGCTAAAACTGACTGTCATGATAAGGCGAGAGCTGGTCGCTGTTCGAGAGGTCTCGAGTCCCTAAAGACTTATGCCGCTTCGAGCGAGGAGTCGGCTTTGTCCGGCTTAGGCGTGTATGGCGTCCCAAATTCGGCCTTCCGAATACTAGGGGCTTCGCCAAAATTTAAAATTGTAGACTTCTATGGCTAAGTGAGAGTGATAAAGCATTATAGTCCGATTGCCTTGTTCGTTGAGCTGAGCACCTCCCTCGAAGGACCCAAGAATGGGAAAAAGAGTGCTCAGATTTATCCCGAACACCCCAGCACTCGTGGCATGGGGGCATAAGCCGTCGACTCACCATCTCTCAGATTTGATAAACAGCCGCACAGAAGGTAATATTTTAAATTCAAACAAGCGTTGCATAGCGCATATGAACAAGTTTTCATAATACAGGATCACACGAGCAAGTTCACTCAAAAATTACATCTTTGGAACACTCATCCGCCATAAGGCGGGCACCCTTCAGGACGCCCTCATAATACATTTTAGGGTGGCGATGCTCCTTGCCCTGCGGCGGTCCCTCCTTCACCAGCTTCTCAGCGTCCATCTTGGCCTAGTGTACTTAAACACGGGCAAGCGCCCTGCGGGCGCCCTCGATGCAGACGGACCGCTTGATGACTTCTAACCGAGGGCAGGCATCCACAAGCCGCCTCACCAGCCCGAAGTAGCTCCCTGGCATGGCATCTCCAGGCCATAGCCAGACTATAAGACCTTTCATGGCCTGTTCGGCCGCCTTATGGAGCTTGAGCAATTGCTTCAGCTGGTCGCTTAAGGGCACCGGGTGTTCGGCCTCAGTATACTGAGACCAGAACACCTTCTCCGTCGAGCTCCCCTCCTCGGCTTGGTAGTGCTTTGCGGCATCCAACACGCTGCGGGGAAAATCTACGAATGCTCCTGGAGAGCTCCGGACTCGGGTAAGTAACAAGTAATTTACTTTCACATGCTTGCTTTGCATAATGAATGTCTTACCCGCCGCTATCTTCTTCATCGCCTCGATTTCCTGGAGGGCCTTTTGGGCTTCAGCCTTGGCATGCTTTGTGCTCTCGAGGGCCGCGGCAAGCTCGGACTCTTACGTCTTTGAGTCAAGCTCCAAAGTCTCGTGCTTCTTCACGAGGGCCTGGAGCTCTTGCTGCACCTCGTTCACCCGTGCCTCTTGTTTCTCCCGCTCGGTGCGCTCTTGGCCGCTTTGTTTTCGCCTCGGACAGCGCTTGCTTTAGGGCCGCCACTTCGGTCGTGGCCCCTGGTATATCCATGATGATCCTATCATTTTGCAACCATATCTTTTTATATATATATATAGACAAGGTATTACTTACCTTTGTTCTCCTAGAGTTGCCACTTGACGAGGCCGAGCTCTTCCTCGGACCGCTTGAGGTTTTGCTTCAGTGCGGCGACCTCCGCAGTCAGAGCGGCAGAGGTCAGCAACAAAGCCTGCACACGCATATAGACATACTTGTATTAGATTCCTGCAGATATTATTCGATCCTCTATTCGGCTTTTCTTCGTGAACACCAAACAGAGCATCAGGGGCTACTGTCTATGCGGTAATATTTTCCTATATTTTAAATACTTATCTCAAAGCTGTTAGAAGGCTGGCATTAGCTTCGATCAGTCCGCTCTTGGCAGATCGAACCTTCTTGATAACCGCACTCATAATAGTGCGGTGCTCCTCGTCGATGGGCGCCGCTAAGCACTTCCAAGAATTGTCCGGTGCCTCCGGATGGACGGAGGTCACCGGCACCGGCGGCTTGCCCCTCTTGGCAGGAGGCCGCCTGCCGGAGTCCGGAACCACTGGAGGTTCCGGTGCAGTGTTCGGCCTAGGGCCGAACTTGGAGCCCTTGGGAGCCTTGCTCCCTTTGCGCCTGGAGTCCGGAAGGTCGCCTTGAGGCGCCTCCGGGACTACCTCCCCTCGGCTCGGAACCCGTTGAGACAATACCGCAACATTGTCCGTAGGGCGAGGAGAGGAGGCGGTCGGAAGTGAATAGCTATTCATATCCGACGAATCCAAGGAACCGCTCGACGAGGATACGTCGATGCGGGCTCGGGGCGGACTGCATGATCATGTTCGGCGTTAGGAGAAGCAGTGCAATAAAGGTATGCTATGAGTTACTCTGGTATCCGAATACTTACGACTTCGCCAGGGGCTTGGCCCTGAGTGACCACTCGTCTCCGCTGTCGATGGTCGTGGTAGAATAGTCCGGAAGGTGAGTCCTTCCCTTCTTGGACCCTCCGGCCTCCCCGGTTGGGGCGGCCTTCCTTTTCTTTTCTCCCCCGGCTGGAGGGGAAGAACCTTCCTCTTCCTCCTTCTCGTTCTCACGGGAGGAGTGCGCCGGGAACTCTTTCGGGTTCCCGTGGCCTTCTTCTTGGCCTTCTTTTCCGGCACCACATATGGTGCCGGGACCAGCATCTCCGTTAAGCGAGCGTCTGCTGGGTATTCGGGCAGAGGAGCTGGGCAGTTGATCTGTTCGGCCGTCTCTTGCCGTTCCTGTCAAAGGTATGGGAGCTTAGATCCCACATATGATTATACTGGGGAAAATGGGTACCCTGTAAGTAATAAAAAGCTTACCGCGCTGGCTTGGCGCTGCGCGCTGAGTCCGCGATCCTCGGTGAGGGGTGGGGGAACCTCGACACTCTTGAACAGCACCCTCCAGACGTCCTTGTGCGTTGTGTCGAAGAGCTCGCTCAGATCCTGGTGCTGGGCCGGGTCGAACTCCCACAAATTGAACACCCGTTGTTGACACGGGAGGATCCGGCGGATGAGCATGACCTGGACTATGTTGACAAGCTTGAGCTTCCTATTTATCATATTTTGGATGCAGGTCTGGAGTCCGGTCAGCTCTATCGGATTACCCAGGCAGGCCCTTCTCTTTCGGGAGGTGAGCCGTGTGGGGATTCGGATCGAATTCGGGGGCCGCCGCCCATTTGGTGTCACGCGGCTCGGTGATGTAGAACCACCCCAATTGCCACTCCTTTATGGTCTCCACATAGGAGCCCTCAAGCCATGTGACGTTGGGCATTTTGCCCACCATGGCGCCTCCGCACTCCGCCTGCTGGCCACCCACCACCTTGATTTGACATTGAAGGTCTTCAATATAAGCGAAGTGGGGCTTGATGCGGAGGAAGGCCTCACACACGACGATAAACGCCGAGATGTTGAGGATGAAGTTCGGGGCCAGATCGTGAAAATCCAGGCCGTAGTAGAACATGAGCCCGCGGACGAATGGGTGAAGGGGAAATCCTAGTCCGCCGAGGAAGTGGGTAAGGAATACTACCCTCTCATGGTGCCTTGGGGTGGGGATGATCTACCCCCCATCTAGGAGCCGTTGTGCGATATCCTCGGATAGGTATCCGGCTCCCCTCAGCTTTTTGACGTCTCCCTCCATGACGGAGGAGACCATCCACTTGCCTCCCACTCCGGACATGTTTGGAGAGGTTTGAGGAGAAGGATGTGGACTTGGGCGCTGGAGCTCGAGTGCGCGAGAATGGATGAGCAAGGAGGAAGAAGGCGTGGCTATAAAAGGGTGAATCCTTATCCCTTTATAAGGGCGGACGAAACTATGCGTCCCCACTAGCCTGGTAAAACTCGCTTATCCCCCAAGCACCGTAATCAATGGCGCGGTTGGGTTACCCACATCCGTATTGATGGGAATCCCGCAATAAGGGGACATGATCTCTGCTTCGACAAGACGTGCCAAGGAAACCGCCTCGCGAAACACGCTGAGGTTGGTTGTAAAAAACGATTCGAATGGTGACCTGGCTGTGGTGTGATGACACACTGTGAAATGCGTCAGCAGATTAGATTTGTGGAAATATTATTCTCTCTATGGTGGTATGTGGAACTTGTTTTGCAGAGCCGGACACGATCCTCGTGTTCAAAATCTTCTATAAGTATTGGAGGAGGAACCCGCTTGCAATGCGAAGACAATCTGCGCGCGGACTTACCGTCATTGAAGCCTGGTTTAGGGACTCTTGAGGACCAAGAGCCATGCTATATAACGATGGCGCACCAGATCTGATGCGCCATTATTGACATATTACTAATGGCGCACTTTGGTGTGAGATCGCCATTACTAGTTTTGAAAAAAATAAAAAATGTTAGCGATGGCGCACTAGGGAAAGTCGCCATTACTAGTTGACATAGTAATGGCGCACATGTACAAAGTCGCCATTACTATGTGTATGACTTTGTCAAACCTTGGTCAAACTTAGTAATGGCGCACTTTGCATAGATCTTGCCATTACTATATCAAACTTAGTAATGGCGCACCTACACAAAGTGCGCCATTACTAAGTTTGACCAAGTCATACATATAGTAATGGCGCACTTTGTACATGTGCGCCATTACTATGTCAACTAGTAATGGTGCACTATCCCCTGGGTGCGCCACTGCTAACAACTCATAACCAAATGCACCCCCCACCCGCCCCGTGGATCGCCTTTTCAGTTTAAAAAAAATAAAAGAAAATGATGGAAATGTCAAAAAATAAAAGAAACTAAGTTTCCCACGTGATATGTGGTCTAGTTGTTGGGAAAATTAATAAATATGAATTTTGACTTTATTTGCAAAATCTCTCTGGAATTTAGTTACATCCGAATTCAACAAGGGGAACCCCGTTGAAGATTTTCAGAATCCCCAAAAACCAAACAGAACGAAATATACGGGGCTTTTAAGATCTAGAGGGGGGAAAATGGAAAAAAAATTCAAACTTAGTAATGGCGCACCATTTGCTAGGTGCGCCACTAGTAACAGACAAAAAATTGGTTTCGATTTTTTTTTGGAATTTTTTTTCAAAATATGGTACATAATATGACCGGGAAGTTTGAAATATTTTTTCAAAATTTCATCACACTCATGAACATGAACAAAGTCCTAGACATCAATAAGGTTTAATAGGATTGATATGATAGATATATCAACAAGCGCCTGTTAAGTGAGGTGGTGCTAGGGTTGGATAGAACTGCGAAGTTAAGTGTGGTCGGGCTGGAGTAGTGTGAGGATGGGTGACCTTCCGGGAAGTTTGACCACGGAGTGTGATTTGACTTGAGATTAAGCATATTGACCCGGGATTAAGCCATAGTGACCCGAGAATAAGAAAAAAACTAAAAAAACTGAAAAAAAATTGAAAAAAAATTCTGAAAAAAAAAATTGACAAAAAATTGTTAGTAATGGCGCATTTCTATGTGGTGCACCGTTACTAAGTCAGATAGTAATGGCGCACTTCTAGGCATAGTAATGGCGCACTATAGGTGCGCCATTAGTACTTGTTACTAGTGGCGTGATAATAGTGGCGCACCTATAGTGCGCCATTAATGGCCAAAATAGGTGCGCCACTAATTAGCCTTTTCCTAGTAGTGTTCGCCGCTCGGGTGTGTATCTCTACAGGGTGCCCACGGTGGGCCGGCCCACCCTGGGATTTTGGGTCGTCCCAGGCCCCGATTCCCCTCTGTTCTGTTGCGCGCTTCCGATCTCTACTCGCCCCCAGCCGCCTGCCTCGCCGGCGACTTGGCGTCCCCGGGCGGCATGACTCTAGGAGGAGACGCCGGACTAACAGGAGGTCAGGAGCCGCTCGCCCAACAACGTCACCACTGCCCGGGCGCGCCGTCGTTCCTACCTTCCCAGTCCGTTCAGGGCTCAGGCGTGCAACACCCACTAAGCCAACCCGATTTATCTTGAGATAAGTCCTCAACACTCAGCAGCCACTCCTCATCACCCATTTTCTAATTGATTCATTACTCAATAGGCAGGACTGTCATTAGGGTTTGTTGTGTGTGCTTAGTGCTACACTTAATGGTTCAGATGTATTTTGGTAATCTTTAGTACCTGTAAAGTTCACAGGGTTTTCAAAATTCCGGCCCTAGGAACAGACACTAGTCATTTTGGATTGTTGGTCGTAGTGACATTGACCCAGATTACTACTACAAGCCAGGTTTGTTGAAAATTTTACTTGTCTTTCTTACTCATTCGATATAATATCCAATTATTCACGTCGATTAGTTGGAAACAATAAGTGCTAGACAAACTTCTTGATTCAGATTTTGGACAGTCTCTTACATGATTACAATTCGCATACTTGTCCTAGTGAGCTCACAAGTAAATGATTGATTCACTACATCTATGCTTGCCTTGTCATATTTGTTGTCAATATTCTTTTAGGGTGGACCACCTGTTTCCAAATCTGCAACCGTAGACATGCGTGAATAGTATTTCTCTATGTGATCTCTTCCATCATGTGTGGGCAACGAACCTTTGCATTGTATAGAAAGAAAGTGTCATTTCCAGCTTTTACATAGGCTTTGATCTTTTACAGGGAATACAATCTGCCTACTTGCTTTGTGTCGCTACCAACACTCCACCCTTGAAGCTAAACATTATGCCACTCATAATTCCTTAGTTTATTTGTTCAAATCTGAATTTCATATAATTCTAATGTTCCTACTTCAGTTTTGAAATGTGTATGCACTGTTATAGAGACATAAGGGGTTTGTATTTACGTGTGTGAGTGCAGTCAAATACGGTTGGGGGTGAACTTTGCATATGCAGGGGTTTATAGGAGACACTCTTGAGTTGAATCCATAATGCATTCCATAGATAATCTGACTACTTTTATGTTTTCATGAATCTCAGATTCTGAACAACATCATAATGATTATGAGCTTGCGTGCATGAAAAGAATAAAGCGAGAACAATACCATGGCTGTCAAACTTGGCATTAAGGGACTGAAATCAAGTCGGATGCAATGCAATGCAAGCGCTCTCCACCTCTGATTCATGCTCGAAATATGATCCTAACAGTGATTACGAGCTAGAGGAGACCTAAGTCAATGTAGCTCCCTAGTGGAGGAGTCGAGGAAGATGCCCAATCTTATTAACCCATCAAGGTGCTTGCTTTAACTTTCCAAGGTTATATTTGTCGCAAATATCTTGCAACTGATGCTTTGCATTGCTTCTACTTTGTTGAACTGCCATTAGCTTAGTTTACACATCGTGTATGTGAATACGGCCCGCCTATCCATTTTCAGTACATATTCCATCTGTCATCATACCATATTTATCCATTCAAATGATGTTCTTGTGTATCAGACGTTCAAAAGGAAGAGGGCGATTGCTGATCGTGGAGGAGCGCAAGCAAAGTATTTGGAAAAGGTAGTGGCACCTGATAAATCAAATAGCCCATCAGGTGTAGTTGCATTATCACCTGACTCACAAAACACCCCAACTCTAGCAGACTCTAGCCCTACTACACTGGTCATTTATGATGCCCCAACTCAGCAGACCCCAACTGCAACAAACATTATGATTATGCCAGTTGACATAGCACCAGCTCTATGACGCAAAACCCCCATTCCACCAAAGAGTACACCAAATCCAGTTGCCAAATCCCTTTTTGCACCAGAGAGAGCCCCAATTGCAGCAAATAGGACCCCTGTTCCATTTATTCCTATTTTAGAAGACAAAGCTTATATTGTTGTCAGGAACTTTGTGCGCATCTTTTCTTCATGGAAAGATTATACCGCAGACACAGAACAATTTCCAGTCTACCTCCGCAACCTACGCGTAAGTAATGTACTAATGTTATTCATGGTCATTACTGCATATGTTTCTGCTGGCAGTAGACACAAGATTTCATTGTTTTAAATAGGCGAGGACCAAATTGGATTGTGAAGACGAGCAAGGGTTGTTTGCGCTTTTCAAGCACTCGTTGATGAAGTATCGTTCGTACCTGAGGCAAGCGCACTTCGATGGCAAGCCTCTAAACAAAATTTCTATAGTCTCCGGTGCTACATTTATCCGACGATGACTGGAATAATCTTGTTACACATTGGTCTCGGCTGCAGCGAAAGGTACTATCTATGATCACATCACAATTTGAACTACATTTCTGCATTTGCCTTAATGTCTCACTTGTACGAAAACTGTTAGCAAGAGAACATTCGTTCTCAAGGGACCACAGAATCTCGCAACTATACTACACACTGCATTGCTCTTGTGAGTACCTCTTTCCCTGTATGACCATACTTACTTTCATAGCTGTTTGATTATGTAGCATCACTGCACATGTTAGCCTCGTTATCGTCCATTTGGTGGACATTATAAGATCTGTATGGACTCTTACATAAATATAGAATCAACCCAATGCTTTGGAAGAGGTTTAGCTCTGCGGTCCTGTTGTAAGGACTGAACGTCGTCTATGACTGTACTTACATTAACAGCTACTCCCTCCGTCCCATAATATAAGAACGTTTTGTACAGTACACCAGTGTTCAAAACACTCTTTTATTATGGGAAGAGGGATTGGTTCATTGTGTAGCATTCTGCATCTTATCACCCTGGCCCAGCATTTACTAAAAAAGATCGGATCTATATTTAATCTTACCAAAAAGTAGAATACACAGACAATGCCAGTGCAGAAGTGTAGCCCATTGCTCTTGTCAGTACATTTTGTCTTGTAATGCTTGTACTTCCAGGGATTGGTAGTTGATTATGTAGCATCAATCTGCATCTTATCTTCATTATCCTCTATCCCTTCTAGTATTATCTTATCTATAATTACTCTCTACAAAATGTAGAGTACAGGCAATGCTTATGAAGAAGATTCTGTGCTGAAATTCTTGAATTATCCTTCCCTTGACATGGAGAAGGGCATTATAAAGCCGGTGTTAACTGTTAATGTAAGTCATTCCTTCTAAAGCCTTTATCCTCAACTGCTGTTTAATTTGCTCATACTCCCTATCGTTTCTTGCTGTTTAGTTTGTTGTTTCTACCAAAATGCATGTTACTTAAGAACCGTAAGTTCTAAGTTTTACTTGTAAAACCAAATTCCTTATTCATACCATGCAGATTACTCAATACTCCCTCCCTATATGTATGCTTGTTTTTGTGGATCTATAATCCAGTGTGTGGTGAAGCAGCCCACGTTTGCACCTTGTCATCTCCTGTTTTATCTTATTGATGTGGCTGATGATATGAACAACATGCCATGCACATTAACCAAAATAGATACAATGATTTTCTTTGCCCTTCATCTATGCTTGTTATGTTGACATGGTAATCTAGTAGTGTGGTGAAGCTCCCCACATTATGAACAATGCCAAATTATGCTATTGATATTTTGAACTTACTCTTTATTTTCTAATTTGAAATTGGATGGAATTGACAGCACAGTTATCATCTTTGTTTATACACGTGCAAAACCTGTCATCTCTCTGCTTTGTTTCAGGGTGATATGCCTGATGGCATGCACAAGTCTGCTGAACATTGTGTGGCAAACCCAACATATATTGCAGCAAAGAAGGCAAAACATCCTGAAGATAGCGAGACAACCCCAAAGTCTTGTCTTGATGCAGTGTTCAAGTTACTTGAGACTAGCAGTCAGACAAGATCACATAACTCGTTGCCTGAATCAGTTCGACTTCTTCAGTCCCAAGTTCTAGCAGAAAGGCATTCTGCCACTCAACTTCGACTTGAAGTCCTATCTCTAAGAAAGATTGCGGAGAACACCAATGAGAACCTCATCGCTAAACAGCTACACCTGGAAGCTATGACCGATATGCTAGGCCGGTCTCACAGCCTTGCTCAGCAGCTTGCGCAGCAGTTCCCGCGCAAGGCAAACCTTTCTTGAACTGTCTTGGAAGTGGTCTCGGTTCAGTATTATTTTGTTACGCTGCAATGGTGCCCAGTTTTTGTAATCTGCTTCTTCGTTGCACTTTATGATCACTGGTGGCGAACTTCGATGCCCAGTGGATGTAATATACCATAAATCCTTTATTATATAGTGTAGGTTTATTCTTAGTTACTATGCCATAATTTCTTTATTGTATAGAGTAGGTTTGTTCTTAATTCCTACTAGTTACTGCCATCATTCGCTATCTGAAAAAAACAGATGTAGTCGACCGGGCCAAAACATTCGCCTCTAATGGGCCTGGTGTTTAGCGGGCCACAATTGGGTCGGCCTGCATTATTCTTAGGCCCGAATGATTGGGGCCTTCACACTTTGCGCGAGGCCCACAACTTACACCAGCCTATATTTTAGTTGGGCCTTTTGTGGACCCAACGCTAAGTTTGGCCCGGGTAGCGTTGGGCCATTAACAGGCTGAATATTGTACTGGCCTGTTACGGCCCAGATGAAACCATGGGCCTTTAGCAGGCCGAAATGCATATTGGGCCTCAATTTTCACTAGTCGTCGACGGACCTTCAGCAGGCTGAAATGTAAACCGGGCCTTTTTGGCCCCAGTTATATCACGGGCAGTTACCAGGCCGAAACATATCTCGGGCCTTAGTTGGCCCACTGATATCATGGGCCTTTAAGAGGCCAAAAGCTTAGTACAGACATCAACGTGCCGAATTATGCGACAGGCCTTTAACAGGCCCAAAGTCACGTTGGGCTTAATTGTTGCCACCTTTATCACGGGCCGTTAGTGGGCCCGATGTCCCGTCGGACCATATATGGCCCATGGGCAGCACGGGCCATTCTCAGGCCGAAAGTCACACCGGGCTGAAATGGGCCCATGTCTACATCGGGCCTCTAATAGGCCGAAAGTCACTAGGCTGTAATTGGGCCCAAATATTCGGCGAACAATTAACGGGCCAGATCTGGCTTCGGGCCGTAAATGGGCCCAAATATTCGGCGAACAATTAACGGGCCAGATCTGGCTTCGAACCGTAAATGGGCCTTTATTAAGCAGGCCGTTATTGGGCTGGCCCACTAGTACCTGAGTAAGTACAACGGGCCTTTGACTGGGCCGACTTTTTTAACCTATATGGGCCTCTGTTGGACCGTGCCACGTGTCGACGTATCATAGGCGCTTTGGGTCCAATGAGTGGATGACATTTGTCCCAATGGTGAGCCGACACATGTTTCCTCCAGCTAATGATGATTTTACACGTGGAAAATCCCCATTGGTCGGGGCTGTTAACGGGTTATCGGATCCAAAACCAGACCCGATAGCTTAACGGCGTTCCGTTACGGTGGATGCCACGTGTCGGTCACCCTTGACGAAAGCACTTCTATGACGCGCGATTTATCGTCATGGAAGTGGACACTTCCATGATGATAATTTTGCTAATGTCATGGAACACTTCTACGACAGCACAAGTATGACTATCTTGATTCTGTCATAAATTTGTCATGGATGTACATGCATGACAGGAAATGTGACCTACTGTGAGAAACACGTATCATCACGGAAGTGTCTTTTTTTGTAGTGAGTGTGGTGGTGGTGGATTGCCTCTTGGGCTATGGATGAACAGTACAGGGGGAAGAACAGCCTCCTGAGGTGAGGTGTTCTTGTGCTCGGTGTGTGACTTAGGATCGGCTAAAATTAGATGTCTCTGAATGAGTTCAAGACTCGTTTGAGACTAGTTGCCTCCTACTTGGGTGGCTAATCCTATTTATAGAGGCCCTGGTCCTCTCCCCAAATATTGAGTGAGGAAGGGAGCCAACAATGGCCAATTTGAAAGGGGACAGCTAGTACAGCTTATCCTGACAAAATAGTCTTCTCCTGCAAAAGGCTCTGGTGGTGACGCCGCCTTGGGCTCCATGGTGACCTCCGTCTTGTCGTCCTACTAGTCTTAGTCTTGTTGCACTAATATGGAAACCTTTGCTTGACGCCTCGGTACTCCGTGCCTGCGCTTGCTTCTTTAGCACCAAAGAGGAAACAAGGACACTGTGCGCGCAGGCGCCCGCCTGGCGCCCACCTAATCTTGATCGTCATGGCTCATGTCAAGAGAACCTCGCGAGGTTTGCCTTGCCTTGATCTCTTCGCCCCTCGCGAGCCAACCTGGTGAGGATGCTCCCGAGGAGGTCTTGTGTCGTCCGCCTCGTGAGGCTTGGCCCCTCGCGAGGGTCTTGAGTACTTGTTGGTGAAGATGGGCCGTACGGGCCCGCTCGCAGAGCCACGCTGTGGGCCACAGGCAGGCAAGTTTGGGGACCCCCGTTCCCAGGACGCCGATAGTAGCCCCCGGGCCCAAGGCGCGCTCGGGCTTGGCTTCGAGGCGAAGCCAAATGTGAAGTACGGAGCGTCGCGGGCCCCATTAGCCCGCGGCCTTGGTCGACGCGAGTCGGTTGATTGGACGTGGGCATCTCTGCTTCCCCATGCTGCCTCGGCAACTGCCCAACTTGACAAAAGGCTGGCATGGACGGAGCTTGTCTTCACTGCTTCCCTTTGCCTTGCTTCTCCTCCTCTGCTCCATCGCCGATACCAATGGCGCACATCCGAAGGATTTTCGCTGCAGAGAAAGGAAAGACTCCCCTCGACGGGCCGGTGCCGCTCCCGCCGAAGAAGAGGCCGGTTCACCGCCGCGACGCGGCGACGATGTAGGTGGTGATGAGGCCTTGGTGCGAGCGGCCTCCTCCTGGGTATCCGTTACCCCTGTACGCCCAAGCCGGGAGGGAGAGGCGATGAGCGTCGGCGCGCGTGCCATGGCCATGGTCGCCGTGCCGTGGTGGCGTGCGTCGCCACCCCTGGAGTCCACGCCACAGACTCCTTGCACGAGCTCATGTTGTGGGCGGCAATGCCCCCGAGAACTTGGGATCCGCTTCCCTTCCTTCTTCTCAGCTGAGATTCCGCCGAGGGGGCCTCTTGAGCTTTGGCTGTAGCACGCCGAGTGCGACACGCCAGCGACTGGAGCGGAGGTTGAGGCCGTCTCCTCAGGGAAGATCTTCATGACCCGAGGCTGGGGTGAGGTCGCCCGAGTGTGTCGCGTGGAGGGCGCCCTCTGGATCCATTTCGTGTACGACGGCGCCTCCAAGCTGTTCTTCAAGGTCTTCGACCTAGAAGGCCGCCGTCTAGAGTGTTGCCCCAGGTGGAGTCATCAGGCTGGTGCCGCAGCTGGGGTAGGGTCTGCTAGCCGCGTCGCCAGCGGCTCCTCTGGAAGCCGCAGCGACACTTGGGAGTCCAGCGATTCTCCCGTGCTCTACCAGACCCCAGAGACGAGTGACGGCAGCTACATGCCCCCAAGCTCTCGCAGAGCCTGAAGTAGGGCTGCAGCATCTGGCCGCCGCCGCCGATCTAGATGAGGTTGGCGCCGGCCTCTGGTGGCCAAGTGTTGATGATGGCGTCATCCACAGGGGCGCGTGTAGATAGGATTCCCTAAGTTCTCGCCTTTTGTTCCCAGCGAGGAATCAAGAAATGCCCCGTGGGGGTGTGTAAAGGGTTTGCCATGTCTCTTGTCAACATTGTCCTTATTATGAACTTGCGTGTGTGCGAGTCCTACTTCAGCTCGGTCTCCCTTTCCGACCTCGCGACGACTTGGTGCTCTACGCTGACAGGTCCCGGTTCCCAAGCAGGCTGCAGCCGTCGCTGGTATGCCAGGTCGCGTGCCGTGGTCAAGGCCAGAAGGTGAGCGGCCCGAGGTCCAGTAAGAGTTCCTGAGGCGCGATGCTCAGGAGGTCCCCTTTAGTGCTCAAGCAGTCGTCGAGAGGTAAGAAAGGGGGGTGACGTTGCTACAGCAGGGCTGCGGTTAGTATAGTTCATAATCCTTAGCGGTTTAGCCAACCCGAGCTCGGGACTTATCTTGACGGTCCGGAGTCGATTCCTCATGATGTGCCAGATTCGTGTGTAGGCGTCCGAAGCACAGCTAAGCCAGGTCCATGCGAGCCTCCCCCCCTTCTCCATGCTCTCCTTCGTGCTCTACGTCCTCAGGTCCCAGCCCTCGAGCGAGCTCAGCCGCCGCTGGTATGCCAGGTCGCGTGCCGTGGTCAAGGCCAGGGGTGAGGGCTGGAGAGCCAGTAGGAGCTCCTGAGTCGTGATGCTCAAGAGCCCCCCTTTTAATGCGCAAGCGGATTGCATGGGAGAAGAGGGAGCTCGCGGTTCCGCCTGCCAGCATCTTCAGGAGATTCCTGCGAGCCAGCACAAGGAGAGACACAGTTTGCCATTTGGTTGCCGGTCTGCCTCCGGTTGCTCCGCGAAGATATGAAGGAACTGAGGGCCTGGTGAGGTGTCATGCGCCGGGTGTGCCGCGAGTCAGAGCTCGACCGCTCAGATTTGTCGACATTGCAGGGACGGTCCCAAGCACAAGCGTCGTGCCAGCGTGTGTAGCCCCCGTGGCTGATGAGAATCAACCAGGTGATAGTCATAGGTAGGTTAGGCATTGAAAGCATGCTGGCACAAGTAAATGCAGGGAAGATACATGCCATTGGGCCAGGCCCGAGCGGCTTGGGGATGATGCAGCCCGAGGGGCGCCCCCAGCAAGGTAAGCTAAAGACATGAAAAGGGATACATGCCACAGGGACAGACCCACGGGGCCTGGGAATGATGCAGCCCGGGGAGCGCTCCCAGCTTAATAAACTTGGAAAATGTCACCTGGTTCTGTTGATGAAGGGATGTTGGGGCAGATGAAGGTACGCAGTGAAGGGGTCGCTCCTCACGAGCCATCTGGGCCCTGAGCCTCGGGAGGCTCTGGGGGTCTAGGCGGTTCCTTGAGGACCGTCTCCATCTCCGTCAGGACGGCGTGGTGCCTGGCCTCCTGAGTCACCAGGGCGCACTGCAAGTTGCGTTTATAGGCGGACGCCATGCTCGGCAGGCCAGAAGGCATGCGAACATAGCTGTGCGGTGGGCCCTCGCAGTGTCCCTGCCAAGGCGGAAGGGCTCGAGATGCGCCCTGTTGAGCCACAGGGCGTCGATGCGAGCCGCAGCCCAGCATCCTTGCCTGGATGGGGAGCTGCGCCTGGTGAGCCGCGGTCGCCGCGCATGGCCCTTGCATCTTGCCGTTCCTGAGTGGTCTTGGTGATGAACTCCTGAGCGGTGGGCCCTCCTCGCCCTGTGTTCTCCTGAGCGAAACATGCCGTAAAGCACGCCTCCAAGTGGTGCCCGAGCACCTCCCTCGTTATGTTGGCAAGGTCCGAGGCCCTCTAGAAGAGAGCTCCCGAGCCCTGCCCGAGATGGGGTCCATGCACCGCCACCGCAGGCGGCACACGGTCTTATCATGGTGGCGTTCGGAGCGCTGGGGTGTTTTCTTGTGGCCGAGGGACTTCTTGGCAGCTTCTTTCTTCTTGCGTGGGCACCAGACGCGGCAGGTCGCGTCATGGGGCCGCGCGGCTTGGCGCCAGGACTCCATCTTGGGGCAGAGGTGGTGGAGGCGCTCCGTGGGCTACGCCGCCCGCGGCTGGCGGAGGGCGAGGCAGTGAGAGGGACGACAGTGGGGAGCCCCCTACGGCGCTGACAAGCTCGGCGATGTGGTCGAGCTAGTCCTTGTAGAGGTCGTCGATGGGGCGGTAGCGCAGTAGCTCGCACGCCATGCACAGTGCGGCCTGTGCGTCCACGGGAGCGAGACGAGCGTGGGATGACGAATCGGCCGGGGTCAGCGATGGAGTGGCGATGCTGCCGTCCCGCCGCACCGAGGGGTGCAGCGAGGATGCTTGCTGCTCGTTCCCCGTCGGGCTGGTGGCGGCGTTGGTGGCAGGCGACAGAGAACGACGGGGCGGCCTTCGACGGGGGCCGTCTGAGCAACGCGGGCAGCGAGGGCAGCCCGGCGCTCAGCGCGAGCGCGGCGTGCATCCGCCGTGGAGACGACGAAGCAACGGGACGCGGAGCAACGGAAGGGAAGCTTCGGCGCACCCCTACCTGGCGTGCCAAATGTTAGATCACGGGTTCCGGCAAAACCCTCAAGGTTCGAACACTGGGGTGCGCACGAAGATCTCCCCCTACCGATCCATGTCCTAGCTTCGCTAAGATCTCAAGGGCTACTAGACGAACTCACAACACAAGGGACACAAGATTTATACTGGTTCGGGCCATCGTTGTGGTGTAATACCCTACTCTAGTGTGGTGGTGGTGGATTGCCTCTTGGGCTATGGATGAATAGTACAAGGGGAAGAACAGCCTCCTGAGGTGAGGTGTTCTTGTGCTCGGTGTGTGACTAAGGATCGGCTAAAGATCAGATGTCTCTAAATGAGTTCAAGACTCGTTTGAGACTAGTTGCCTCATACTGTGGTGGCTAATCCTATTTATAGAGGCCCTGGTCCTCTCCCCAAATATTGAGCGAGGAAGGGAGCCAACAACGGCCAATTTGAAAGGGGACAGCTAGTACAACTTATCCTGACAAAAGCAGTCTTCGCCTGCAAAAGGCTCTGGTGGTGACGCCGCCTTGGGCTCCATGGTGACCTCCGTCTTGCCATCCTGCTAGTCTTGGTCTTGTTGCACTGATATGGAAACCTTTGCTTGATGTCTCGGTACTCCGCACCTGCGCTTGCTTCTTTAGCACCAAAGAGGAAACAAGGACACTGTGCGCGCTGGCACCCGCCTGGCGCCCGCCTGATCTTGATTGTCATGGCTCACGTCAGGAGAACCTCGCGAGGTTTGCGTTGCCTTGATCTCTCCGCCCCTCGCGAGCCAACCTGGTGAGGATGCTCCCGAGGAGGTCTTGTGTCGTCCGCCTCATGAGGCTTGGCCCCTCGCGAGGGTCTTGAGTACTTGTTGGTGAAGATGGGCCGTACGGGCCCACTTGCAGAGCCACGCCGTAGGCCGCAGGCAGGCAAGTCTGGGGACCCCTTTTCCCAGGACGGGGACATACGTGAATAATATACAATACCTCAATAGGTGTGGAGGAAAACACCATCCCAGGCCATTCAAACGGATCACTAATTGCACCCAAGGTCTCCTGTTTAGGCGCAAAGACCACAGTTATTTGTGAAGGTTTATAACAACAATTAAGGAGCAACCTTTGAAGTGAAGGGGCGTCTTTTATGATGAGCTCCTGTCCTTCAAAATGAATTCCAATGCTTACATGGTGAGACGACTTTATTTTGAGACAATGGATATGGATTCCTATTCCAAAAACAAGCACCAAACGCTGCAGTGCAGGGCAGCTAGAGTGGACGATGTTGTGAAGTGAGGCCACCGACAGATCAACCAACACAAGCGCAAGTTTTTTCAGCATTGGCACTCGAAGCATTTGTACCAGATAGTCTGCTAGATGGCACCGGGTCAAGGTGATTCCCGTTTCTTTTATAATAAGCACTCTTATCAATAGCAAAAATAGGGTTAGGTGGTTAGGTATTGTGTAGGTACCTTTAGGTACCTGCTCAACCTAGGTGCAGGGGAGTAGAAAGGCTGATCCAAATTTATTGCTGTAGCTACCCATGCAATGTAGAATAATTTAAATTTTAGAATCGAGGTTCATAATATAAAAATATAAAACTTCTCGGCTTTTACCCATTTTTTTTTTTTTTTTGGAATGAACACATCATTCAATTTGGCATATAGAGTACTAAAGATTTCATCGAAAACTTACAGCAGCTTGCCAAACAAAGGCTAATAGAAAAAAGAATAGAGGTATAACAGGCATAATATCCATGATTGGATTGAAAATAGCATACGCTTCGGGTAATTTGGCAAAGAAAAAACTAGTAGGATAAAGAACAGAATTAAAACAGATACAGGTTAAACTAAGTATATTAGGCATTACAAGCATTTCATTCTTGTAGAGTAAATAATTGGATTTTTCTTGAGTTATTTTTTTAAGGGAAAGAAGGAAAAGGCAGATTCAAAATCTTTTTTCTTCGGACTTTCCCAAACACAAAATACCTCCTTGTATTCGCACTCTCAAATGAGAGTGGAATAAATTCGACTTTCATATAATATCTTAATAGAATTCCATGTAATGATCAATTCATTTTTTTGATTCTATATTATCCGCATGTGTAGAATACTAGCAAGAGAATAACCCTCCTTTTTTATGTAATTGAAATGGTATTGACGAATAACAAATAAACATACTAGTGTTTATTAGTGTCGCATAAAACCCGAAATGGGGCGTGGCCATCGTTTTGGTCCCGTTACTCGGAGGTTCGAATCCTTCCGTCCCAGATTGTTTCTGATGAAACAAACGGTGAAATCATATAGTATTCCGTACGAGACAAAAGTTTATTAAAGAGAATAATGATATCTTATTCTTTCTTAGAAAAGATAATAAAGTCTTAAGTCCAGTCAAATTGACTATCTTTATTTTCATGAAAAAATGGGATCTATCAAGCACATTCAGGATATGCCTCTACTATAAAATCACTTAGTCATATTTTTTTCTTCCTTTTGGTATTCGAGTTGAAGAAGTACGAGAATTCTATAACTACCAAAAACTTTCAATCTTTTCATTGGAATAGTTTATTTAGTTATTATAGTTAATTGTTTTTGGTACTGAAAAAATATATTACTACTAGAATTCTAATTCTAGTAATTAAATTAATTAAACTTTTTTGGAGGTTGATAGTTTATTTATTGAGGAAGAGTCAATCCTTCTTTTCTCACTTCAAGATTGATCATCTCGAGCCATCCGTTGAGGGTGGAAATTTAAGAATAAATAAGTTTTAAGCAAACTTGTTTAGTCGTCTTTTTCAAACGATGTTTCATTCATATGATAGAATTTTAATATGGGTTTAAATAAATTGGATCTTGGCGGAGGCTTCCCGGATAAATACTTAATTTCTTTTATCCATATTGCTCCATAGATAGCAAGTTTTAATTAGTATAAAAAGACTAAACCAATGACTATTCATGATTCCATCCATATTGGATCAATTCTCTATACCACTTTGCAATGAAAAGAGGAATGTTTGTTATGGTAAAACTTCGTTTAAAATGATGTGGTAAAAAGCAACGTGCGACTTGAAGGACATGATCGATTGTGGATTTTCTATCCATCATTTTCCAAAGTAATGAAAATTCTCTTGGCTCGACATAGCCGGTTCTATTCATTCCGAACCAAATTTGCGCTGGGTTTAAGTTACATAGTACACGGTGGATCTCGAGAGGACAGAATTTTTTTTATCAAGGGAAAGAATCTAGGGTTAGTGAAAGTAATCAATTAGGCCAACTTTGTCAGTCTATCCTTAATATAGAAATAAATCGAAAGGTTAAAATAAGAAGAAAGTCCAATAAAAGTATATCAGAATCAATCCGTCTTATTAGATTTCTTTTCTATAGAAGAGATAAATGCTTTATCGAAGGAAATAAGAAAAAAGGGTATGTTGCTACTCTTTTGAAAGAAAAAATAGGAATTCCCGAAGTAATGTCTAAACCCAAGGATTTCACAAATCAAAGATAAAGGATTCCGAACAAGTAAACACAATTTTCAATTGTCTCAACAACAGAGTTGGATCGAGAATAAGGAATAAAAGTCAATTAGCTTCGAAATGAGACAAAGAAAAGAGTTTAAAGATGACTCAATATTTTTGGAAGGATTTTGCCTTGAAGTTTGTCGAGCAAAATTAGCCCACTTGAGTCATGAGTATAAATGAAATTTGTTTTTGTGTAAGGAAATTAATGCACGTCATAGTCTAATTTCTATTATTATCGACAGAAATTGAATCATTTTCTCGAGCCGTATGAGGAGAAAACCTCCTATACGTTTCTAGGGGCGTTGTTTATCTACATCTATCCCAATAAGCTGTCTATCGAATCGTTGCAATTGATGTTCGATCTCAAGAGAAGGAAGAGATCTTCAAAAATAGGTTTTATGATCCGATAAAGAATCAAACTTGTTTAAATGTTCCAGCTATTCTCTATTTCCTTGAAAAGGGTGCTCAACCAACAAGAACTGTTTATGATATTTTAAGGAAGGCGGAATTCTTTAAAGAAAAAGAAAGAGCTTTGAGTTAATTGAAGAACTAAATGAATCAAAAAGTAGGATAGGAGAAGATTATTAGTATTCCTAGTTGTCTAATTATTTAGACACAATTTATGTCAGGACCCCGATCCTAGGTCACACCGATCTAGCATGTAACACATCATATCACTTGGCGGCCTCACGCACGGTATTCCCGCGGGTGTCGCCTTACCATGGTCCGGGACCGTTTGCGTCTTTTGGCTCACGTATATGATAGTGTCGCTAGCATCCATATGACGAAGAACCCGGGCCGACATGGCTAGTCGTGAACCCAAAGCGGCGCTAACCCATGGGGACAGGCATACATGAATCACATCGAGCATGTCGGTCATCAACGTATGTATTCGGGCTGTAGCGCTGGGCTAACAGGACTCCGGTATCCCGGGCTGTAGCAGCTAAGCAGGACTCGAATACCACCGCGTGACATTTCCCGAAGGACAGACATAGGAACGAAGTGAAACACATGCCGCCAGATCAAGTGTCCAAGCAGTAGTCTTTGGGCTAGCAGGACTCCGTGAACCAGGTACATGGCGGACTACTATCGCTCGGAGGCACGAGACTACATTTCCCCATATGAGAGGCTGCCAAGGATAAACAACTAGTTTGTCGGATCCCACACATACCAAGCATTTCAAACATACACACAATATGCTCAATATGTGTAGATACAACATGGCATCACAACATAACTCTATGACTCAAAATATAAGACATTAGGCTCCGAAGAGCGAGATATTACCAACATGGGTCTCATGACCCAACACTCAGAGCATACAAGTCAAAGCACAAGCGGAAGCTAATCATGTCCGAGTACGCACAACTATAAATGGGAAAAGGCTGAGAAGCGACTATCTACCAGATCTGCCGAGGGCACAAGATCGTAGCTGAGGTAACAAGCTAAGCGTCAAGTCCACGTGGAACTACTAGCGAGGCCGACGTCTCTCGCAAAACATAAAATAAGCAAGCGTGAGTACAATTGTACTCAGCAAGACTTACATCGAACTAACTACATATGCATCATTATCAAAAGGGGTGGTGGAGTTTGACTGCAGCAAGCCAGCTTTGACTCGGTGGCTATCTGAACAACGACGCAAGTAACTCTTTTGAGGTGGCGCACGAGTCCACACATTCACCATATCAATACACCACTATGGACCCGCTCCGTCTCCCTCTGAGAACGCCATCCATAGCACTCACGCTTATCTTGCGCATTTTAGAGTATCCACTTTCACTTGTCTATGAACCGATATAGGCAACCCAGAAGTCCTTCTCCGTGGACACGGCTATTCAATAGATCATATTAAACCCTGCAGGGTGTACTTCTTCACACACGCTCTCACCACTTACCGCCGTTTACGACATGTACTCGGCAACCTTCAAGCGGAAGCCCAGCGTGGGTGTCGGCCACGGCCTACCTAAACACTCAAGTCCCTAGTCCAGGTTTATCGCCTATTCGGGTTCCATCCGCAGGAGTCCGCCGAGGTTTCCCATACAGCCCGAGCGATGTGTGCAGGGTTCCCGAGATACCAAACGGGCACTTTCGGTACACGGGCCGTGCCTACCGCAACACAACCCACCCCTAAGGTCAGCGTTGCGTGCGGCCCCAACATGCTACAAACACCGAAACTACTTGCAACTCCGGATGAGGACAAGGGTGGTCAAGAAGCCGAGAGGGTCCATTGGTTTCGGGCCCAATGCGTGGTAGTAATCTGTATCATGGATCACAAACACAGTCGGTTCACGAGGGCGGCTGCAATGAGACAACCCACCATGTACTCCTACATGGCCTCTCACCGCTACCTTTACCAAATCGTGTTCACACACTTAGCTCACACACAATAGGACATGTTCATAACAATTCCAATTCATCCCGATGAATCGACCGACTCAACTCTAAGCAGTAGCAGGCATGACAAACAAGCATAAATGAGTAGGCACAACATGGCTCAAACAATTCCTACTCATGCTAGTGGGTTTCATCTAATTCTTGTGGAATGACAGTCATGCAAAGGATCAAGGGGTTCAGCTACATGAGCAAGTAACACATGAGTCGTTGTTGTCCTAATGCAGTAAAATAGAGCAGGGCGAGAGAGTGGGATTATATCGGAATGAACAAGGGGTTTTGCTTGCAGCACTTCGAAGATAATATAGTTCTTCATCGGTGTCATCGAACTCATCGTCGGTACATCGCTCTCCGAGAGGGACAATTACCGCAAACAAGAGAGAACACAATCAATGCAATGCACATATATGATGCATGATCATGTTAAGGTACTGAATTCACCTAATGCAATAATAATCCAAGTTAGTTGAAGTGGAATTCAAACAAGGTTGAATTCCAACTCCAAATGCTATTTCATAAATTACCTAATCATGATTCATCCTATTCAGTGAGGTTAACTTGTTCAAACATGCATGATCATGGCATAAACAGATTCTTCATAATTTTCTGATCATTTTCATATATAAATTATTTCAATCCGAGTTACGGTTGAATTTATATGATTTTTAGAAGTTTAGAGTATTTTCTGAAATTTACTGAATTAAATTAAATCTAGAAACCTAGTTATTAAATCACTGACGTCAATGTGACGTCGGGGTCAACAGGCGCCCAGGTCAAACCTGGCGTGTGGGGCCACACGTCGATGACTAACTAAACTAACCTAGTTAATTAGCACTAACCTAGGTTAAGTTAAATTAGTTTAAACCTAAACTAGATTAGTTAGCCGGGCGGGGCCCGCATGTCAGTGGGGAGAGGGGGAGGTCAAACCGGGCGGTGGGTCAACCCACGCCGGTCAGCGGTCAGCGGGCGCCGGCGTTTAGCCAGCCCGGCCGAGCCCGACAGCGCGCGCAAAGTGCAATTGCCATTCCGCCACCAAATGGGTCATGAGGGCACCTAGGAGTAGCCGGGAGGAGCCAAGCTCTTGGTGGGGTTAGCTGGGTCGGGTGGCGGGATCGACGCGGCGAGCTCAAGGCGGCGGCGGAGTTCGCCATGGCGGGGTTGGGGTTGCGGCGTGCAAGCGCAGAAGCTGAGGTGCTAGCAAGGCACTACGCGATCTGGCGGTCATGTTGGTTAGCACGGATGACCATATGGTCGCCGAGCGACGCCGGCGACAAGCTCGGGCGGCGGATGGTTCTCGGCCGATGAAGGCGGCGGCTAGAGGACGGGAACATGCGGGACAGAGGGAAATGCAGCGGAGCTCACTTGGGAGGTCGGTGGCAAGCTCGGCTGGCTCGGGACGACCGAGGCGGCAGACCGCCGATGAGGTCCGCGGGTCGAGAAGGGGAAAATGGCGGGCGGCGCCTCGGGCGCCCGGCGTCGGGAGGCTCGGGTGAGGAGGGCGAGGATGGAGTGGCGGGGCTTGGGGGCATGTCGGGAGGTAAGGGGGCGGCGGTGGCGAACGGCAGCGGCAGTGGCGGAGAGGCCGCTCGGTCCGAGCGAGAGGGAGGGAGCAGAGGAGAGGGAGGGGTCGGGAGAGAGTGAGAGAGAGCCAGGGGCTGCGTGGCTCTCCGTGGCGTCGTCTAGGAGGGGCCGGGGAAGCAGGAGGTGGCGCGCTCGGCGCGGTCGCCGTGTCCCTCCTCTGCCTACTGGCAGAGGTAGGCGACGAGCGGCGGTTGGTGGGCTGGGCCACCAACTGGGCCAGCGAGGGGAGGGGGAGAAAGAAAGGCTGGGCCGGTTCGTGGGCCAGATAAGTGAGCTAGCTGGGCTGCCGGTGAGCTACTCTCCTCTCTCTTATTTCTATTTAACTCTGTTTTCTATTTTCTGTAGTTTGTTTTGATTTAGTTTTAGACACTAAATCATTTTTATATCTCTGAGATAAATTGGGGCATTATTTGGATTATTCCAAAGCCCACAATTGAAACCAAATTTTGGAGCATTCAAAATATTTATAGAATTCAAAGGCCCCAAATCAAATACAATATGGTTTAACTCAAAAATCCACAAAATGGCCAACAATTATGCTCATCATTTTTGGCAGAGGTTTTCACCTTTATCAAAATCATGAACACTTTTGCAAACCACTTTGGGTTCTTTGAAGATATTTTGAAGTTGAACCTATTTGAATTGTTTTAGTGCTAGGGCTTGGTCCTCCCCATTTCAATTTTCATGGAAATTAAATACAATTGTACTCAGCAAGACTTACATCAGATCTAACTACATATGCATCATTATCAAAAGGGGGTGGTGGAGTTTGACTGCAGCAAGCCAGCTTTGACTCGGTGGCTATCCTGAACTACGATTGCAAGTAACTCTTTTGAGGTGGCGCACACGAGTCCACATATTCACCATATCAATACACCACTATGGACCCGCTCCGTCTCCCTCACGAGAACGCCATCCATAGCACTCACGCTTATCTTGCGCATTTTAGAGTATCCACTTTCACTTGTCTATGAACTGATATAGGCAACCCTAAGTCCTTTTCCGGGACACGGCTATTCGAATAGATCATATTAAACCCTGCAGGGTGTACTTCTTCACACACGCTCACCACTTACCGCCGTTTACACGACATGTACTCGGCAACCTTCAAGCGGAAGCCCAACGTGGGTGTCGGCCACGGCCTACCTAAACACTCAAGTCCCTAGTCCAGGTTTATCGCCTATTCGGGTTCCATCCGCAGGGAGTCCGCCGAGGTTTCCCATACAGCCCCGAACGATGTGTGCAGGGTTCCCGAGATACCAAACGGGCACTTTCGGTACACAGACCCACGGTGCCTACCGCAACACAACCCACCCCTAAGGTCAGCGTTATGTGCGGCCCCACATGCTACAAACACGAAACTACTTGCAACTCCCTGATGAGGACAAGGGTGGTCAAGAAGCGAGAGGGTCCATTGGTTTCGGGCCCAATGCGTGGTAGTAACTGTATCATGGATCACAAACACAGAACTCAGTTCCTGAGGACGGCTGCAATGAGACAACCCACCATGTACTCCTACATGGCCTCCCACCGCTACCTTTACCAAATCGTGTTCACACACTTAGCTCACACACAACTGGACACTTAGGTTAGATTAGTATTAACTAAGCGAGCTTAGTTAGCTAGACACTGACACTCGGGACCCACAGGTCAGGGTTTGACCTGGGGCGCCCAGTTGACTTGATGACGTCACCCTGACGTGGTGCTGACGCCATAATCATATTCTGGAATTATTTTAATTCAGGAAATTCAGAAAATACCCCAAACTTCTAAAAATCATATAAATTCAACCGTAACTCGGATGGAAATAATTTATATATGAAAAATGATCAGAAAAATATGAAGAATCTGTTTATGCCATGATCATGCATGTTTGAACAAGTTAACCTCACTGAATAGGGTGAATCATGATTAGGGTAAATTATGAAATAGCATTTGGAGTTGGAGTTCAACTTTGTTTGAATTCCACTTCAACTAACTTGGATTATTATTGCATTAGGTGAATTCAGTACCTTAATATGACATGTCATTCATGTGAATGTGCATTGCATTGATTGTGCTCTCTCTTGCTTGCCGGTAACCACCCCTCTCGATGAGCGATGTCTGAAGACGATGAGTTCGATGACACCGATGAAGAACTATATTATCTTGAAGTGCCGGCAAGCAAAACCCCTTGTTCATTCGATATAATCCCACTCTCTCGCTCCTGCTCTATTTTACTGCATTAGGACAACAACGACTCATGTGTTACTTGCTGCGGTAGCTGAACCCTTGATCCTTTGCATGACTGTCATTCCACGATAATTAGATGAAACCCACTAGCATGGTAGGAATTGTTTGAGCCATGTTGTGCCTACTCATTTATGCTTGCTGTCATGCATGCTTTCTGGCTTAGAGTTGAGTCGGGTCTGATTCATCGGGAATGAATTGGAATTGTTATGAACATGTCCTCTTGTGTGTGAGCTAAGTGTGTGAACACGATTTGGTAAAAGGTAGCGGTGAGAGGCCATGTAGGAGTACATGGCGGGTTGTCTCATTGCAGCCGTCCTCGAGAACTGAGTTACGTGTTTGTGATCCATGATCTGATTACTACCACGCATTGGGCCCGAAACCAATGGACCCTCTCGGCTTCTTGACCACCCTTGTCCTCGGTCAAGGTTGCAAGTAGTTTCGTGTTTGTAGCATCTTTGGGGCATACATAGCGCTAACCTTAGGGGTGGGTTGTGTTGCGGTGGCACCATATTGATGTGCAGTGCCGTTTGGTATCTCGGGAACCCTGCACACATCGTTCGGGCTGTATGGGAAACCTCGGCGGACTCCTGCGGATGGAACCTGAATAGGCGATAAACCGGACTAGGGACTTGAGTGTTTAGGTAGGCCGTGGCCGACACCCACGTTAGGCTTCCGCTTGAAGGTTGCCGAGTACATGTCGTGTAAATGGCGGTAAGTGGTGAGGCGTGTGTGAAGAAGTACACCCTGCGAGGTTTAATATGATCTATTGAATAGCCGTGTCCACGGAAAAGGACTTCTGGGTTGCCTATATTAGTTCATAGACAAGTGAAAGTGGATACTCTAAAATCGCAAGATAGCGTGAGTGCTATGGATGGCGTTCTCGTAGGGAGGCGGGAGGCGGGTCCATAGTGGTGTATTGATATGGTGAATATGTGGACTCGTGTGCGCCACCTCAAAAGAGTTACTTGCGATCGTAGTTCAGGGATAGCCACCGAGTCAAAGCTGGCTTGCTGCAGTCAAACTCCACCACCTTTTGATAATGATGCATATGTAGTTAGATCTGATGTAAGTCTTGCTTGAGTACAATTGTACTCACGTTTGCTTATTTTATGTTTTGCGAGAGAGGCGTCGGTCTCGCTAGTAGTTCCAGTGGACTTGACGTTCACTTGTTACCTCAGCTACGATCTTGTGCCCTCGGCAGATCTCGGTAGATAGTCGAGCTTCCCAGCCTTTTTCATTTATAGTTATCTGCATACCCAGGACATGTTTAGCTTCCGCTTGTGCTTTGACTTGTATGCTCTGAGTGTTGGGTCATGAGACCCATGTTTGTAATATCTCACTCCTCGGAGCCTAATGAATAATATCTGAGTCGTAAAGTTATGTTGTGATGCCACGTCGTATTTACACATATTTAGCATATTGTGTGTATGCTTGAAATGCTTGGTATGTGTGGGATCCGACAAACTAGTTGTTTATCCTTGGCAGCCTCTCATATGGGGAAATGTAGTCTCGTGCCTCCGAGCGATAGTAGTCCGCTACAGCCCGGTTCACCGAGTCCTGCTAGCCCAAGACTACTGCTTGGACACTTGACTGGCCGGCATGTGCTTCACTTGTTCCTATGTCTGTCCCTTCGAAAATGTCACGCGGTGCTATTCGAGTCTGCCTAGCCTGCTACAGCCGGGATACCGGAGTCCTGTTAGCCCAAAGCTTACAGCCCAACGCTGTCGACCCGATCCTAGGTCACACCGATCTAGCATGTAACACATCATATCACTTTGCGGCCTCACGCACGGTATTCCCGCTGGTGTTGCCTTACCATGGCCCGGACCGCTTTGCGTCTTTTGGCTCACGATATGATAGTGTCGCTAGCATCCATATGACGAAGAACCCGGGCCGACATGGCTAGTCGTGAACCCAAAGCGGCGCTAACCCATGGGGACAGGCATACATGAATCACATCGAGCATGTCGGTCATCAACGTATGTATTCGGGCTGTAGCGCTGGGCTAACAGGACTCCGGTATCCCGGGCTGTAGCAGGCTAGGCAGGACTCCGAATACCACCGCGTGACATTTCCCGAAGGACGTACATAGGAACGAAGTGAAACACATGCCGCCGAGTCAAGTGTCCAAGCAGTAGTGCTGGGCTAGCAGGACTCCGTGAACCGGGCAGAAGCGGACTACTATCGCTCGGAGGCACGAGACTACATTTCCCCATATGAGAGGCTGCCAAGGATAAACAACTAGTTTGTCGGATCCCACACATACCAAGCATTTCAAACATACACACAATATGCTCAATATGTGTAGATACAACATGGCATCACAACATAACTCTACGACTCAAAATATTATTCATTAGGCTCAAGAGCGAGATATTACAAACATGGGTCTCATGACCCAACACTCAGAGCATACAAGTCAAAGCACAAGCGAAGCTAATCATGTCTCGAGTACGCATAACTATAAATGGGAAAAGGCTGAGAAGCCCGACTATCTACCGAGATCTGCCGAGGGCACAAGATCGTAGCTGAGGTAACAAGCTAAACGTCAAGTCCACGTGGAACTACTAGCGAGACCGACGCCTCTCGCAAAACATAAAATAAGCAAACGTGAGTACAATTGTACTCAGCAAGACTTACATCGTAACTAACTACATATGCATCATTATCAAAAGGGGTGGTGGAGTTTGACCGCAGCAAGCCAGCTTTGACTCGGTGGCTATCCCGAACTACGATTGCAAGTAACTCTTTTGAGGTGGCGCACGAGTCCACATATTCACCATGGCAATACACCACTATGGACCCGCCCCGCCTCCCTACGAGAACGCCATCCATAGCACTCACGCTTATCTTGCGCATTTTAGAGTATCCACTTTCACTTGTCTATGAACTGATATAGGCAACCCGAAGTCCTTTTCCGCGGACACGGCTATTCAATAGATCATATTAAACCCTGCAGGGTGTACTTCTTCACACACGCTCACCACTTACCGTCGTTTACACGACATGTACTCGGCAACCTTCAAGCGGAAGCCCAACGTGGGTGTCGGCCACGGCCTACCTAAACACTCAAATCCCTAGTCCAGGTTTATCGCCTATTCGGTTCCATCCACAGGAGTCCGCCGAGGTTTCCCATACAGCCCCGAACGATGTGTGCAGGGTTCCCGAGATACCAAACGGGCACTTTCGGTACACGGCCCACGGTGCCTACCGCAACACAACCCACCCCTAAGGTCAGCGTTGCGTGGCCCCAAACATGCTACAAACACCGAAACTACTTGCAACTCCGGACCGAGGACAAGGGTGGTCAAGAAGCCGAGAGGGTCCATTGGTTTCGGGCCCAATGCGTGGTAGTAATCAGATCATGGATCACAAACACGTAACTCAGTTCCGAGGACGGCTGCAATGAGACAACCCACCATGTACTCCTACATGGCCTCCCACCGCTACCTTTTACCAAATCGTGTTCACACACTTAGCTCACACACAACAGGACATGTTCATAACAATTCCAATTCATTCCCGATGAATCAGACCCGACTCAACTCTAAGCAGAGCAGGCATGACAAACAAGCATAAATGAGTAGGCACAACATGGCTCAAACAATTCCTACTCATGCTAGTGGGTTTCATCTAATTACTGTGGAATGACAGGTCATGCAAAGGATCAAGGGGTTCAGCTACCGCAGCAAGTAACACATGAGTCGTTGTTGTCCTAATGCAGTAAAATAGAGCAGGGGCGAGAGAGTGGGATTGTATCGGAATGAACAAGGGGGTTTTGCTTGCCTGGCACTTCTGAAGATAATATAGTTCTTCATCGGTGTTATCGAACTCATCGTCGGTACCTCGCTCACCGAGGGGACAATTACCGGCAAACAAGAGAGAACACAATCAATGCAATGCACATTCACATGAATGACATGTCATATTAAGGTACTGAATTCACCTAATGCAATAATAATCCAAGTTAGTTGAAGTGGAATTCAAACAAGCTTGGACTCCAACCCCAAATGCTATTTCATGAATTACCCTAATCATGATTCCTCCTATTCAGTGAGGTTAACTTGTTCAAACATGCATGATCATGGCATAAACAGATTCTTCATATTTTTCTGATCATTTTCATATATAAATTATTTCCATCCGAGTTACGGTTGAATTTATATGATTTTTAGCGTTTAGGGTATTTTCTGAATTTCCTGAATTAAATTAAATCTAGAAAAGGAATATTGCGCCACATTGCGTCACTATGACGTCAGCGGGTCAACTGGGTCGCTGTCCAGGTCAACTCGACGCTGGGACCCATTGGTCAGTAGTTAGTTTAACTAACTAGTTTGGTTAGTGTTAACCCGGTTAGTTAGTGGCGGGCCCACTCGCCATGACCTGGGGGTCAAATCCTGGTCAACCCGGGGTTAATCCACAAGCGCCGAGTCGCCGGCGAGGCCAGCGCCAAGGAGCAAGGTGCTTTTACGCCCGCCACCAAATGGGGCGCGAAAGCATCTAGGAGGAGCTGGGAGGAGCCGAGGCTCTTGGTGGGGTTAGCCGGGTTGGGGTGGCCGGATCGACGGGCGGCGAGCTCCAAGGCGGCGGCGGAGTTCGGGTTTGGTCGGGTTTGATGCCACGGTGCACGGGAGGAGAAACTGATGGGCTAGGCGGCATCCGCGGGCCACCAGAAACACGCTGGTGCCACAGGTTCGAGCAGAGGGGCTCGGGAGCGTCGAGCTCGTCGGCAATGGCGGCCGGCGACCGGGTGCTTTCATGGGCGGCGGCTGGCTGCGCGAGAGGAGAGAGATGAGGGCAAACGACGGCGAGCTCACAGGGAGGTCGAAGGCAAGCTCACCGGCTCGGGGAAGGCCGGATGACGTCGAATTCGTCGATGGAGTCCGGCGGCCGTGCTCGGGGAAGACGACTCGGGGCGGCGATGTAGGGCCTCTCCGGTCGCTGTGACGGCGGGGAGATTCCGGGTGGCGAGGCGGGGCTCGGGGGCATGTCGGGGAGGCTCGGGGACGGCTGTGGCAGCTGGGCAGCGAGGGCGGCGACGGCGGCGCCGTCCGGGCGAGAGAGGGGGAGCAGAGGAGGAACGAGGAGGAGGGAGAGAGCGAGGGGTCCAGGGGTCGGGCGGCGCCGAGGAGATGACGCGAGGCGTCGCGATGGCCGAGCGACGCAGGCAGCAGCCTGGTGGCGTGGCGCCTGCCACAAGACGCTGGTGCGCCTCCTCTCTGCCTGCTGGCGAGAGGAAGCAGGTGGCTGCACGGGCCAAAGACAAAGGCTTTGGGCCGCCAAGGGCTGCTAGGTGGGCTGGCTGGGCTGCCGTGAGTTGCTCTGTTCTCTTTTTATCTATTTTAGTTTTCTAATTTTCTGTTTTGTTTTAGTTTAGCAAAATACTAAACCAACTAAATAAATCCTGAAAATAATTGTGGGCATTAACTGAATTATTACAGAGGCCCTTGACTATTTTCAAAATTTGTTGGAGCATTTAAAATATTAATAGTATTTAAATGCCCCAATTCAAATACAATATGGTTTATTCAAAATCCAAAATGCCTTGGAAAAATATCCATCACCTCTGGATATGGTTTTCACCTTTTTCCATTAATCATGAACATTTTGCAAACCACTTTGGGTTCTTTGAAGATATTTTGAATTTGAACCTATTTGAATTGCTTTAGTGCTAGGGCTTGATCATCCCCATTTCAAATTTCATGGAAATTAAACATGATGCATGGATGCAATGCTACTAGTTACAAACAAGCTCTAGGGCTGTGACAACTCACCCCACTAAACAAGAATCTCGCCGAGATTCAAGACGTGAGGCAAGAGGAAAAGGAGGTCACAAACTATCACAATCTTCATAATCCATTTGCCCTCCTCGAAATTGTTGATTCATTCCATCATCTTGGTCTTGACGTCCTTGCTTTCGAGGTCTTCACTTGACACGACAATAGAAAGAAAGGGGAAACCCTACATGATTCGATCTTCATGAAGATCAAGTAAACATGATCAACTCACGGACTGAGACGGTGACACATCTCGAGTTGAGACACAAAATACATCGAGAGGGATGGAAGAACAACAACGGGGTTTGATTGGTGGCAACAATTCCACGCTTAGGGAGATGGTGGATGGTGTCAAGGTGGCGAGGAAATATTTATCATGATCCCGTAACGGGATACCTCGAGAAAGGTGACGCAAGAACTAATCCCTTAAGTGGCAAAAAGAATTACTTTTGATATAGAGACCATTGGAACTCTTTATACCAGCCAAAGGCAATCACAAGCGATCATTTGGTGGAGTGCAAAGGAATGGTACACTTGGACTAGAATGGATGATGTAGACTACCTTGTTGAAGACAACGCAATGGATGATTTTTCTTATCATCGAAGGTGGGGGGACCCATGGTAAGTCTACTTTCGAAGATAAACCTGGACAAGAATTGCTAAGAAGACAGTCTATAGCGAGATAGCACAAGGACGGTGCAAGCTGGGAACGAAATGCAGCTGTTCGAATGTTCCAACCATCATGTCCGCCTGAGATTCAGATCTGGTTGGTGTTAGGATATTTCAGACTCATCCTGTCTGAAAAGGAAGGGTTGCAACACAATTGACGAGATGGCGTTATGAGATTCTCGGGATATGAACTACGATAGCAAGCTCCAAAACATGAGCTGGTTCTGCTACTAACATGTGAACATGTTGTCCAAGACAAGGATGACCACATAGTAGTCTTATCATAAAACACTACCGAGTTCAGGTTGGGAACCATCATCGAGGATATCGGAGTTTAACATAAGTCATATGATTAGCTCTTATGAAGAAACTTCTTCTCCTTGTGCAAATCAGTTAGTGGCTTGGTGTGCTAGGAATACATACGGAATGAAGATGATCAGTCTATCAAACCATAGAATACTTCGCACATGCATGACTGACTTGGAGTGATTCCAGAGGAAGCAAAACAAACCTTTCTCAAATTCATGGCGGCAACTTACACCTAAAGCACATAAATTCGAGGAAGTCTCTTCAACCATCCAAGCATAAGCTTCATGAACGGCACACGAAGAAATGCTTACACAATTTTCCAACACTAGGTTGAGGTTCAACATGACTTATGGGGGAGACAAAATGCTACTGATGGGCTCAACAACAACTCATCGGAATTTCCATATCACCGACTTCCACCATCATGTGAACACGTTGATAGCATTGGTTAGACCAAAGATGTAATGGTGTATGCTCAGGGATCAACCACGAGTAAGACAACATCACGCATATCGTTGGTTCTGATTTGACTTGACGATTGCCCACACTCAAGTCAAAGGGTTGATAGGACAATAGATCCAAGAACGATCACAGGACCAATCGATGATATATCATCTTTCTTCAATACACACTACACAAAAATATCCCTTCGGAACGAACTAAGCTAGGCAAGCTTTTATCTTCCAACTCTCCAAGTTGTTGTCTAGCTTAACCAACTAGCTTAGGGATATCCAACACAGATTCTTGGAGAAAGGGTGGTTCACAAGAAACCAACTTGATCACGAGCTCAACATAACAGTCAGGAAACCAACCCGGTAACACTTCCAAGAAGATATTTGGAAAGTCACGAACCACTGGTATGTTACTAAGCTCGAGAACAATCTTGCTTTTCAGGGCAAGACGATATGATCAAATGAGTGAGGACTTGACACAATCCTAACTCATCAATCAAGTGTGCACCGAAATAAGGACTAGGTAGCACGATCAATCTTAGGATGATGGTTTAATAACCAACATGCTAAGAATGAGAATATGGTCCATTCACTACCAAGCAACAAGTTGCTCGGGGTATTGATTTCACACATCACAATTCACTTGTCGGCTTTCCGGTTGCATCAACACGGAACCGAGAAATGAACAATGATGATGAGAAGTATCACTGCATCAAGAATTCCTAGGAGGTTGTGCAATTCCCATGACATTCTTGACATAAGATGGCAATACTTGGTAGAACAGAATCAAAAGCTGAATTGGCATTTTGATCTGCGGGATACAACTACTTTGACCCAATCCTAGAAATGGATGAGGTACTGGAGTTTGTTTCTCCTAGTCATTCCGGAATAGAATGGCTTGACGGACCACAAGGATAAAATGCATCGATGAACACAAATGCACACATACCCTTGGCTATCAATTGATAGATGAAGGTCAGAAGGCATCTAAGAGAGCAACTCAGAGGAACAAATAATTTTTCGAGTTATGGAGGCATGGATTAGTATGTCGAGCAAAGTTCAACATTTCTTCCGGATAACCCATGCGGAAAGGTAGAATTGGCAGATTCACAATTATGAATGGAGAACTCCTCAAGAGCACTCTTATCGTGATGTTTTGGTTCAACAAGGAACTTCTGCCATAAGCGGTTCGTAGTATTTGGAGGAAGGAAATACCACGGACCTTGAGGACTATCGCAAAGGTTACTAATATCCTAAAGGCACTAGCAAATACTAGCAACATGAAGTAGGATGAATCTCGGGTTCAGAAACCCAGGAGTAGAATACCTGCTACTAAATGGCATCACGGGATGCTTTCGAAAATGATGGCCAGAATCATCACACTGGGGATACAAAAGCATAGCTAAATTGCTAGGTGACTTCCTAAACACCTAAGGTCATAATAGTAGTTCCAACATATATGTCGAGGTAACAAAATACCTCAACTCACCGATTAGTGTGCTTATTCTGACCAAAAGGTCATCGGGAACGGAAGGAAAGAACTTGCAAATGCATCAGACTATTTAGAGACCTGGGATGACTCGGACAGCATAACGGCTGTAAATGCTCAAAATGATTTGAGACATCCTGCAGAAAACGGTGGCATAACCACTCAACAACATCATAACAAGATTCTGGGATCAACAGTTATCATACAGGAGTAGTAGGAACTGAACTGGGGATTAAAACCAACAATCTTATAAGTCTATGGATTAGTAACACGTCATCCTGATAGATAGATGAGAAGCCTAGTTCGTAAACCCCGTAGAAGAGAAGAGGATGACTCAGATCAGAAGGCCATGAGGTACAAGGAGTAAAAGAGCCTTACGTTCCCTTCCACAATCAATTCCCTTACATAGCTAAAGCATTTCTAGACACAACTTCGACCAGTTTGGCTTGGTAATCCTCTGACAGCATCAGGCTCTGATACCAACGCTGTCAGGACCCGATCCTAGGTCACACCGATCTAGCATGTAACACATCATATCACTTGGCGGCCTCACGCACGGTATTCCAGCTGGTGTCGCTTACCATGGCCCGGACCGTTTGCGTCTTTTGGCTCACGATATGATAGTGTCGCTAGCATCCATATGACGAAGAACCGGGCCGACATGGCTAGTCGTGAACCCAAAGCGGCGCTAACCCATGGGGACAGGCATACATGAATCACATCGAGCATGTCGGTCATCAACGTATGTATTCGGGCTGTAGCGGCTGGGCTAACAGGACTCCGTATCCCGGGCTGTAGCAGGCTAGGCAGGACTCAATACCACCGCGTGACATTTCCCGAAGGGACAGACATATAGGAACGGCGAAACACATGCCGCCAGTCAAGTGTCCAAGCAGTAGTCTGGGCTAGCAGGACTCGGTGAACCGGGCAGTGGCGGACTACTATCGCTCGGAGGCACGAGACTACATTTCCCCATATGAGAGGCTGCCAAGGATAAACAACTAGTTTGTCGGATCCCACATACCAAGCATTTCAAACATACACACAATATGCTCAATATGTGTAGATACAACATGGCATCACAACATAACTCTCGACTCAAAATATAATACATTAGGCTCCAAGAGCGAGATATTACCAACATGGGTCTCATGACCCAACACTCGAAACATACAAGTCAAAGCACAAGCGGAAGCTAATCATGTCCGAGTACGACAACTATAAATGGGAAAAGGCTGAGAAGCCCGACTATCTACCAGATCTGCCGAGGGCACAAGATCGTAGCTGAGGTAACAAGCTAAGCGTCAAGTCCACGTGGAACTACTAGCGACCGACGTCTCTCGCAAAACATAAAATAAGCAAGCGTGAGTACAATTGTACTCAGCAAGACTTACATCGAACTAACTACATATGCATCATTATCAAAAGGGGTGGTGGAGTTTGACCGCAGCAAGCCAGCTTTGACTCGGTGGCTATCCTGAACTACGATGCAAGTAACTCTTTTGAGGTGGCGCACGAGTCCACACATTCACCATATCAATACACCACTATGGACCCGCTCCGTCTCCCTCGAGAACGCCATCCATAGCACTCACGCTTATCTTGCGCATTTTAGAGTATCCACTTTCACTTGTCTATGAACTGATATAGGCAACCCGAAGTCCTTCTCCGGGACACGGCTATTCAATAGATCATATTAAACCCTGCAGGGTGTACTTCTTCACACACTCTCACCACTTACCGCCGTTTACGACATGTACTTGGCAACCTTCAAGCGGAAGCCCAACGTGGGTGTCGGCCACGGCCTACCTAAACACTCAAGTCCCTAGTCCAGGTTTATCGCCTATTCGGGTTCCATCCGCAGGAGTCCGCCGAGGTTTCCCATACAGCCCGAACGATGTGTGCAGGGTTCCCGAGATACCAAACGGCACTTTCGGTACACCGGCCACGTGCCTACCGCAACACAACCCACCCCTAAGGTCAGCGTTGCGTCGCGCCCCAACATGCTACAAACACGAAACTACTTGCAACTCCCTGACCGAGGACAAGGGTGGTCAAGAAGCCGAGAGGGTCCATTGGTTTCGGGCCCAATGCGTGGTAGTAATCAGATCATGGATCACAAACACGTAACTCAGTTCCGAGGACGGCTGCAATGAGACAACCCACCATGTACTCCTACATGGCCTCTCACCGCTACCTTTACCAAATCTTGTTCACACACTTAGCTCACACACAATAGGACATGTTCATAACAATTCCAATTCATCCCGATGAATCAGACCGACTCAACTCTAAGCAATGGCAGCATGACAAACAAGCATAAATGAGTAGGCACAACATGGCTCAAACAATTCCTACTCATGCTAGTGGGTTTCATCTAATTCTTGTGGAATGACAGTCATGCAAAGGATCAAGGGGTTCAGCTACCGCAGCAAGTAACACATGAGTCGTTGTTGTCCTAATGCAGAAAATAGAGCAGGGCGCGAGAGTGGGATTGTATCGGAATGAACAAGGGGTTTTGCTTGCACGGCACTTCAAGATAATATAGTTCTTCATCGGTGTCATCGAACTCATCGTCGGTACATCGCTCTACGAGAGGGACAATTACCGCAAACAAGAGAGAACACAATCAATGCAATGCACATATATGATGCATGATCATTTTAAGGTACTGAATTCACCTAATGCAATAATAATCCAAGTTAGTTGAAGTGGAATTCAAACAAGGTTGAATTCCAACTCCAAATGCTATTTCATAAATTACCCTAATCATGATTCATCCTATTCAGTGAGGTTAACTTGTTCAAACATGCATGATCATGGCATAAACAGATTCTTCATATTTTTCTGATCATTTTCATATATAAATTATTTCAATCCGAGTTACGGTTGAATTTATATGATTTTAGAAGTTTACAGATTTTCTGAAATTTACTGAATTAAATTAAATCTAGAAACCTAGTTATTATATCGACTGACGTCAATGTGACGTCGCCGGGTCAACAGGCGCCCAGGTCAAACCTGACGTGTGGGGCCACACGTCGATGACTAACTAAACTAACCTAGTTAATTAGCACTAACCTAGGTTAAGTTAAATTAGTTTAAACCTAAACTAGATTAGTTAGCAGGCGGGGCCCGCATGTCAGTGGGGAGAGGGGAGGTCAAACCGGCGGTGGGTCAACCCACGCCGGTCGTGGGTCGTGGCGCCGGCGTTTAGCCAGCCGGCGAGCCAGCCAGCGGCGCAAGTGCAATTGCCATTCCGCCACCAAATGGGTCGCGAGGGCACCTAGGAGTGGCTGGGAGGCAAAGCTCTTGGTGGGGTTAGCCGGGTCGGGTGGCGGGATCGGCGGCGTGAGCTCAAGGCGGCGGCCGGAGTTCGCCATGAGCGGGTTGGGGTTGCGCGTGCAAACGCAGAAGCTGAGGTGCTAGCGAGGCACTACGCGATCTGGCGGTCATGTTGGTTAGCACGGATGACCATATGGTCGCCGGAGCGACGCCGCGACAAGCTCGGGCGGCGGATGGTTCTCGGCTTCGATGAAGGCGACGGCTAGAGGACGGGGAAGATGCGGGAACAGAGGGGAAATGCAGCGGAGCTCACTGGGAGGTCGGCGGCAAGCTCGGCTGGCTCGGGGACGACCGGAGGGCGACGAATTCGCCGATGAGGTCCGGCGGGTCCGAGAAGGGGAAAAATGGCGGGGCGGCGCCTCGGGGCGCTCCGGCGTCGGGAGGCTCGGTGAGGAGGGCGAGGATGGAGTGGCGGGGCTTGGGGGCATGTCGGGGAGGTAAGGGGGAGGCGGTGGCCGCGGCGAACGGCGACGGTGGCGACGAGGCCGCTCGGTCCGGCGAGAGGAGGGAGCAGAGGAGAGGAGGGGTCGGGAGAGAGTGAGAGAGCCAGGGGCTGCGTGGCTCTCCGTGGCGTCGTCTAGGAGGGGCCGGGGAAGCAGGAGGTGGCCGGGGAAGCAGGAGGTGGCGCGCTCGGCGCGGTCGCCGTGTCCCTCGTCTGCATACTGGCAGAGGTAGGCGACGAGCGGCGGTTGGTGGGCTGGGCCACCAACTGGGCCAGCGAGGGGAGGGGGAGAAAGAAAGGCTGGGCCGGTTCGTGGGCGGATAAGTGAGCTGGCTGGGCTGCCGGTGAGCTACTCTCCTCTCTCTTATTTCTATTTAACTCTGTTTTCTATTTTACGTAGTTTGTTTTGATTTAGTTTTAGACACTAAATCATTTTTATATCTCTGAGATAAATTGGGGCATTATTTGGATTATTCCAAAAGCCCACAATTGAAACCAGAATTTTGGAGCATTCAAAATATTTATAGAATTCAAAGGCCCCAAATCAAATACAATATGGTTTAACTCAAAAATCCACAAAATGGCCAACAATTATGCTCATCATTTTTGGCAGAGGTTTTCACCTTTATCAAAATCATGAACACTTTTGCAAACCACTTTGGGTTCTTTGAAGATATTTTGAAGTTGAACCTATTTGAATTGTTTTAGTGCTAGGGCTTGGTCCTCCCCATTTCAATTTTCATGGAAATTAAACATGATGACATGAATGCCTTAATGCAACTAATGTCAAACAATTCTAGGGCTGTGACAACTTACCTCTTTTTTAATCCTATTTGGATTTATATTATATCGTGCCAATCCAACATAAGCCCCTATTTTATTTACTTTTTCTATCTAATTTGTTTTATTACCATTGTATTTCCATTGACAAAGGTCTATTGAACAAATAGAATTTGTAGATAGATGGGTCTCTTTATCCTCACTCCATATCAATTTTTCCGCCTACACTTCGCTCAAATGATAATGGTGTTCCTCTTGCATGTATTCTCATACAATATAATATATATTTTTTTAATAAAAATTGCTAAAAATAAGGAGAATTTGGCCATCGTGATTAGGGTCGCTCTTTTTTAACTTTACTTTAGTGGAATTTAACCAGACCTGTTCGTTTTGGCATTTGAGTGTTTTTCATGGTCGATAAAAAAAATCTTTTGATGTCTTGCTAGTTCAATGTTTTGACAGAAGCGCGCGGTGTAATTCCATTGATTTTTGGATTTCGATCGTATCTAAGATCCTTTTTTTATCTGGGTTGCTAAATCAATGGTAGAGTACTCGGCTTTTAAGTGCGACTATGATCTTTTACACATTTGGATGAAACAACAAATTCGTCCAGACTCTTGGTAGAGTCTAGAAGACCACGATTGATCCTCAAAGGTAATGAATGGAAAAAATAGCATGTCGTAATAAAATCAATCTTTTTTGAATGGAATCCAAATTATGATTTTCTGGGTCTAATGAATAAATGGATAGAGCCTGGCTCCAATTCTGGTAAAATAAAAAGCAACGAGCTGAACTTCCTAATTGAATGATTCCCGCTCTAATTAGACGTTAAAATAGATTAGTGCGGATGCGGGGAAAGGTTGGGTTTTCCTATGAGTGGACCCTTTATTTTTATTTTTTAGAAATCCTAATTATTCTTGATTATGGATTGAGTAAGGGATGTTATGGATTGAATGTGTAAAAGAAGCAGATATTGATAAAGAGGCTGTATTCCAAAGTCAAAAGAGCGATTGGCTGCAAAATAAAAAACTTGTTCTGTTCTTTTTTAATTAGAACAAACATAAACTAATTGGGTAGAAAAGGAGCAGAAAAGATCTGTGGATTAGACTCCCTTTCTTTCTAGGGTTTGTATTAAAACGCAACACCTGTTACGACCATATTGCACTATGTATCATCATTCGATAAACCGAGAAATGCTTCTTCTCTCTGATTCAAGTAGAAATACAAATGGAAAAATTCGAAGGGTATTCAGAAAAACATAAATGTCGTCAACAATACTTTGTCTACCCACTTCTCTTTCAGGAATATATTTATGCATTTGCCCACCATTATGGATTAAATATAAGATTTTTTAGTTGTAATAACAAGAAATTTTGTTCACTACTTGTGAAACGTTTAATTATTCGAATGTATCAGCAGAATTTTATGGATAACTCGGTTAATCATCCTAACCAAGATCGATTATTGGATTACAAAAATTATTTTTATTCTGAGTTTTATTCTCAGATTCTATCTGAAGGGCTTGCGATCGTTGTGGAAATCCCATTCTCGCTACGGGAATTATTTTGTCCGAAAGAAAAAGAAATACCAAAGTTTCAGAATTTACGCTCTATTCATTCAATATTTCCCTTTTTAGAAGACAAATTTTTGCCTTTGGATTATCTATCACATATAGAAATACCCTATCCTATCCATTTGGAAATCCTGGTTCAACTCCTTCAATACCGTATCCAAGATGTTCCATCTTTGCATTTATTGCGATTCTTTCTCAACTATTATTCAATTGGAATAGTTTTATTACTTCAATGAAATCCATTTTTTTCAAAAAGAAAATAAAAGACTATTTCAATTCCTATATAACTCTTATGTATCGAATATGAATTTTTTTGTTGTTTCTTCGTAAACAATCTTCTTGCTTACCATTAGCATCTTACGGAACTTTTCTCGAACGAATCCACTTTTCTAGGAAGATGGAACATTTTGGGATAATGTACATTGGTTTTTCTCGGAAAACCCTATGGTTCTTTATGGATCCTCTTATACATTATGTTCGATATCAAGGAAAGGCAATTCTTGCATCAAAAGGCACTTTTTTTGAAGAAGAAATGGAAATGCTACCTTATCAATTTCTGGCAATATTATTTCTGTTTTTGGACTCGATCAAAGAATCCATATAAACCAATTAGCAAACTCTTGCTTCGACTTTATGGGGTACCTTTCAAGTGTACCAAAAGTTCTTTGTTAGTAAGGAATCAAATCTTGGAGAATTCATTTCTAATAGATACTCGAATGAAAAATTCGATACCATAGTCCCCGCTTCTCTCCTCATAGGATACTTATCAAAAGCTCAATTTTGTAATCGGATCGGGGCATCCTATTAGTAAACCCATTTGGACAGATTTATCAGATTGGGATATTCTTGATCGATTTGGTCGGATATGTAGAAATCTTTTTCATTATCATAGTGGATCTTCGAAAAAACGGACTTTGTATCGACTAAAGTATATACTTCGACTTTCATGCGCTAGAACTTTAGCTCGTAAACATAAAAGCACGGTACGAACTTTTATGCAACGATTGGGTTCGCATTTTAGAAGAATTTTTATGGAAGAAGAGCAAGTTTTTCTTTGATGTTCACCAAAACAACTCTTTTTCTTTCGTGGATCACACTGAGCGTATTTGGTATTTGGATATTATACGTATCAATGACCTGGTCAACCCTCTTAATTAATCATTATACGAAATTAAGAAACAGGAAAGGGTTGATAAATAATCAAGAAAAAACTTTTCTATTTTTCATTCTGAAATGTTCTTTTTATTATAATAAAGAGTAGGTGAATCAACTTACTAATTAAAAAAATTAGTAGAACTTCCTCTTTGGAATAGAAATTGGCTATTTCTACATAGGGAAAGTCGTGTGCAATGAAAAATGCAAGCACGATTTGGGGAGGGATTTTTCTCTATTGTAACAAGGAAGAATTATCTACTCCATCCGACTAGTTCCGGGTTCGAGTCCCGGGCAACCCATATAGAAAAGACCCATCAAAGTTTTTAACTTTGACTCACTTCATTACAAATACAAAATTATTGGTTTGGTTAATTTAGTTATATGGATAGCTAATCTTTGGGCTGACTTGGTTGACATTGGTATATAGTCTATGTTATCTTGTTAAATAACAAGCCTTCTATTATCTATATTCTAGTTAATACGTGTGCTTGGGAGTCCTTGCAATTTGAATAAACCAAGATCTTACCATGACTGCAATTTTAGAGAGACGCGAAAGTACAAGCCTGTGGGGTCGCTTCAGAATCGGATAACTAGCACCGAAAATCGTCTTTACATTGGATGGTTCGGTGTTTTGATGATCCCTACCTTATTGACCGCAACTTCGTATTTATTATCGCCTTCATCGCTGCCCCTCCAGTAGATATTGATGGTATTCGTGAGCCTGTTTCGGTTCTTTACTTTATGGAAACAATATTATCTCGGTGCTATTATCCCTATTCTGCGGTGATCGGATTGCACTTTTACCCAATTTGGGAAGCTGCATCTGTTGATGAGTGGTTATACAATGGTGGTCCTTATGAGCTAATTGTTCTACACTTCTTACTTGGTGTGGCTTGTTATATGGGTCGTGAGTGGGAACTTAGTTTCCGTGCTGGTATGCGTCCTTGGATTGTCTGTTGCATATTCAGCTCTGTTGCATTTACTCTGCTGTTTTCTTGATTTACCCTATTGGTCAAGGAAGCTTTTACGATGGTATGCCTTTAGGAATCTCTGGTACTTTCAACTTTATGATTGTATTACAGGCAGAGCACAACATCCTTATGCATCCATTCCACATGTTAGGTGTAGTTGGTGTATTCAAGTGGTTCCCTATTCGATGCTATGCATGGTTCCTTAGTAACCTCTAGTTTGATCAGGGAAACTACTGAAAATGAATCTCCTAATGAGGGTTACAAATTTGGTCAAGAGGAAGAATCTTATAATATTGTGGCTGCTCATGGTTATTTTGGCCGATTAATCTTCCAATATGCTAGTTTCAACAACTCTCGTTCTTTACACTTCTTCTTGGCTGCTTGGCCTGTAGTAGTAATCTGGTTCACTGCTTTAGGTATTAGTACTATGGCTTTCAACCTAAATGGTTTCAATTTCAACCAATCTGTAGTTGATAGTCAAGGTCGCGTTATTAATACTTGGGCTGATATCATCAACCGTGCTAACCTTGGTATGGAAGTAATGCACTAACGTAATGCTCACAACTTCCCTCTAGACTTAGCTGCTGTTGAAGTTCCATCTATTAATGGATAAGGTTTTTCGCTAACATATAAGAATTTTGAAGAAAGAAAAGACAGAAATACTCAATATCTTGTTCTAGCAAGATATTGGGTATTTCTATCTTTATTTTGAATCTTTTTTCTTCTTAATCTTTCTATTCGAATTCAGTTAACGGCGAGATTTAGTATCCTTTCTTGCATTTTCATAACTCGTGAAATGCCGAGTAGGCACAAATTCCCCCAATTTGCGACCTACCATAGGATTTGTTATGTAAATAGGTATATGTTCCTTTCCATTATGAATCGCGATTGTATGGCCAACCATTGTGGGTAGAATGCTAGATGCCCGGGACCACGTTACTATTGTTTCTTTCTCCTCCTTCATATTGACCTTTTCTATCTTTGCCAATAAATGATGAGCTACAAAAGGATTTGTTTTTTGTCGTGTCATAGCTGATTACTCCTTTTTTTTTCCTTTTTAAAGAGTGGCATTCTATGTCCAATATCTCGATCGAAGTACGGAGGTCAGAATAAATAGAATAATGATCAATGGAAAAAAGAAAAAAATCCTTTAGCTGGATAAGGGCGGATGTAGCCAAGTGGATCAAGGCGTTGGATTGTGAATCCACCATGCGCTGGTTCAATTCCGTCGTTAGCCCATCGCATTATTGCAAATTCCAAAAATGCAATTTTCCATATTCCTAGTTACGTGGTTACTTACGGCGACGAAGAATAAAACTATCGCTATATTTTTTCCTTTTCCTAGTCCTTCTTCCAAGCGCAGGATAACCCCAAGGGGTTGTGGGTTTTTTTCTACCAATGGGAGCTTTCCCTTCACCGCCCCTATGGGGGTGGTCCACAGGGTTCATAACTACCCCTCTTACTACGGGGCGTTTACCTAGCCAACACTTAGATCCGGCTCTACCCAAACTTTTTTGGTTCACCCCAACATTACCCACTTGTCCAACTGTTGCTAAGCAGTTTTGGAATACTAAACGGACCTCCCCAGATGGTAGTCTTAAAGTGGCCGATTTACCCTCTTTTGCAATGAGTTTCGCTCAGACTCGCTGCTCTAGCTAATTGCCCACCCCTTCCACGTGTGATTTCTATGTTATGCATGGCCGTGCCTAAGGGCATATCGGTTGAAGTATATTCTTCTTTTCTCTCAAAAAACCCCTTCCCAAACTGTACAAGCTTCTTCCAAAGCATACGGCTTTCTAGATGTATATGACGATCTCTAGACAGATGGATCTTATATGAATCATATGATGAAGTACCACATGAGTGGATATATAGGAAAGGAATCCAAATCTGCCGAATCGCTCATGTTATGATCTTCTACATCCTAGGTCTCTGCGTTCCGTCATCTGGCTTATGTTCTTCATGTAGCATTCAGATCGAATGACTATATGAAATTACGTCGATACTTCCACATATTATGGGTAACGTAGGAGACATACCTATTTTCCCCCGGGGTCTTAACTACCACTTCTTAGCTTTCAATTTGCCTCTGACCATCAAATTAAATGTGAATAACCCGTCCTCCTCTCTTTGAAACAAGGGGCGCTTCCGGTTCTGTGCGTGCTTCAAACAATTTTGTCTTCTCCATATTACCATATCTCTAGAGCCAATAATTTTCTATGAGGAACTACTGAACTGAATCACTTGCTGCCGTTACTAAACAGTTTTCTATTGAGGTCTATCCCGTAGAGGTAGTAAAATTGGATCAGTGATAATCAATAGTTCAAACCGCACTCAAAGGTAGGGCATTTCCCATTGATATAGGAACTTTTGTACCAGAAACAATAGTATCTCCAATTATAGCCCCTCTGGGATGTAAAATATATCTCTTCTCACCATCCCCATAGTGTATGAGACAAATGTATGCATTTCGATTAGGGTCGTATTCTATGGTTACGAGATATGTCTTTTTGATTCCGTTGAAAATCTATTTTACGATATAGGCGCTTATGACCTCCCCCTCTATGCCTTGCGGTAATGATTCCTCTGGAATTACGACCTTTACCACAACGGTGCCGTCCATGGATCAAATTATTTCGTGGATTGGATTTCACTTGCTCGTCTCGGTTCCCTTGCGTGTGCTCGGGATAGGTGTTTTGTATAAATGTTTCACCGTATTATTAAGTATTCTCCTTTAGTTTTTTTTCTATCTAGAAGTGGAATAGAATAACCGGTTGAAGGGTAATGATCATACGTCGTAATGCATTGTATGGCCCGAATAGGTCCTATTCTTCTACCTTTTCCGGTAGTCGATGGCTATTCACAGCTACCACCTTAACACCAAAGAAGAGTTCGACCCAATGCTTTATTTCTGTCTTAGTGAATCCCAATTAGACATTAAAAGTATATTGATTCTTTCCCAATAAACGAAGACTTTTTTCTGTAAATACTGCGTATTTGATTCCATCCATAAATCGACTTTCCCTCCTATGCTCTGAGTTCCAGTATCGATAAGAATTCGAGTTCTTATTGTTCTTATGTTATGGTATGAATATACCATACCAATTCGTTATGTATGGATGATGGATGAGATTCCATGGATAGAGAGCTAGTTCCAATAGACTTATGGAATGTTCCCGTCCGTGTGCATCCAACAGGAATTGAACCCGCAAATTTACCAATTATGAGTTGGGCGCTTTAACCATTCAGCCATGGATGCTTAACAGGGATCATCGTACATCGTAAATAACCAATTTTCATATAGAAAGACATATCATAGAAAAATGAAATCGAAAATATTCCGAGATGGCAAATATTCGGAGATGACTATGAAAACACCTCTCGGATCCTCAAATTGAAAGAGAGATTGAGAGGATCAAGAATCCTAATTCTCGCTATTTGGAATGGATCCAATTCTATTGAGTCGACTCATAGTGATCATTTCTCGTTAGCAAAGAATGACCTTGGTTATCAAAGGATTGAACAACCGGGATCCATTTACTTATGATACCTAGTTGGCATTGATAACAAGGATCTAATGAATTATGAGTTTAATAGATCCTCTTTAGCGAGAAAGACGTATATTCCTTGCTCATTATCGACAATAACTTATTCCCAAACCTCGTGTGGGACTAATCATTTTATTTACCATCTCATGGAAAATCCTTTTCGTTCGCTTAGCCCTATCGGGTATTTTAGTGATAGGTTACTGAGGAACTGGGCGATCCTATTTGGTCAAATACCTAACGCAAAATTACGATTTTCCTTTCATTAAGGTACGAGGGCTTCTTATTCCACAAGAACGAAAGCACCTTTTCATTCTTTCATATACTAGGGGTTTTTACTTGGAAAAGACAATGTTCCATACTAAAGGATTCGGGTCCATAACCACGAGTTCCAGTGCACTAGATCTTGTAGCACTTAGCAACGAAGCCCTATCCATTAGTATTCCACATAAGAAATCCATTCTAGAAAAAAATACAATTAGATTAGCTCTTCATAGACAAACTTGGGGTTTGCGAGCCAAGGTAAGATCGGCTCGGGATCATGGGACCCTTTTCTATCAGATAGGAGGGGCTCTTGTACAAAATAGACTTACTAAGTAATAACCCCATAGAATCTATCTATATAAAGATAAAGAGGCAATCGTGTCGAAGCGGGTTTTCTTTGGCCAAAAGGTACTTGAACTTGGAGCGAGCATGAAGAGATTAACGAGACTTCTTTCTCTTTTGAGTTTTTCTCGGACCTGCCGCGCAAGATCTTTGGTCTTCCCTCGAACCGATGAAAAAAAGTGGATCGCTTCTTATGTACTCGCTCGAATGATTCTTCTCTATCTATAGTTCATGGCCTATTAGAAGTAGAAGGTGCTCGGTGCAATCCTTACCGACGTAAAAAGATTGCAGTCAGGTTGATAATAGTC